>JALAZF010000761.1:1117500-1717500 GCA_022829125.1 Lathyrus tuberosus
TCATTTTGCATGTACTCAGATTGTATAATTCGAGAATGCATCATTATGCATGCCTCTAGATTTTATAATCCTAAATGTTGTAGAGTGAATATATTTTAATCTCTATATGTGTTGATTTGTCTGTGTGGTGAATCCTAAAAGGAATTATCCTACTCGTGCTCTAGAGTTGGCAGTCGTGATGTTTGTGTTAAAAATTTGGAGGCATTATATGTTTGGTTCCTGATTTGAAGTGTTTAATGGCCACAAGGGTTTGAAGTATCTATTCGATAAAAAAGAGTTGAATATGAGAAAGAGAAGACGACTCAAATTGCAGAAGGATCATGATTTTGGATTGAGTTACCCTCCAGGTAAAACCAATGTTGTAGCTGATGCGTTGAGTAGGAAGTCACTGCATATGTCGATGCTGATGGTTCAAGATTTGAAATTGATTGAGAAGGTTCAAAACATGAGTTGGTATGTGAAGAGACTTCTAACAAAGTGAGTTTGGGTATATTAAAGTTGACTAGTGGTATCCTTGAAGAGATCAGAGAAGGTCAGCAAGTTGATTTGGGAATGGTTGACCGACTTGTGTTAATCAATCAATGTAAAGGAGAAGACTTCAGATTTGATGAGAATGATGTGATGAGGTTCAGAGATAAGGTTTGTGTACCATATGTGCTAGAGCTTAAGAAGAGTATTCATAAGGAAGGTCATAAAAGTGTTCTGAGTATTCATCCTGGTGCCAATATGATGTATCAAGACTTGAAGAAATTGTTTTGGTGGCCATGAATAGAGAAGGAAGTAACTGAGTTTGTTTATGCCTGTTTGACTTGTCAGAAGTCGAAGAATTGAACATCATAATTTGTTCGGTCTGATGCAACCGTTGAACATCCCTGAGTGGAAATGGGATAGTATCTCCATGGATTTTTTTGTCAAGTTTGCTGAAGAAGACGAAGGGATGTGATTCCATTTGGTTTATTGCTAATAGACTGACTAAATCGGCTCATTTCATTTCGATTAAGATTAGTTATCGTTTGCAGAAGCTATCCAAGTTGTATTTTGAGAAGATTCTAAGCCTGCATGGTATTCCGTCGAGCATTGTTTTGGATAGAGATCTGAGGTTTACTTCGAGGTTTTGGCTGAGTTTGCAGGAAGCTTTAGGTACTAAGATGAAGTTGAGTTCGACTTATCATCCGCAGACAGACGGTCAGACATAGAGGACTATTCAATCCTTGGAGAATATGTTAAGGGCTTGTGTGCTAGAACAAGGAGGTGTTTGGGATAGCTACTTTCCATTGATTGAGTTCACCTACAACAACATTTTATATTCTAGTATTATAATGGCATTGTTCGAGGCTTTGTATGTGTTGCGGTGAAAATCGGATACCAAGCTATTAATTAACTTGCATCATTTTTCTTTTACAACCGACTTTGATTTATCCAAAGGAAAGGTTCAAGATCGTTTAAAAACCTAAAGGGGGGAGATCTAAGGTTCGGGGGTTGGTTATACAAAGGGAAGGTATTAGCACCCTAAGTATCCGTAGTATTCTACGGGAACCTCTTGTTTAGTTTGTGTTAAGTTATGTTTGCATGCTAAGAATCTGTACTATGGTAAAGATAAAGACCTAGGTATATACACTAAGCATGGTCTAAGGGTGTAAAAAGAAAATGTGGAATCCGAGAAGGCATCGGACGTAAAGGAAAAAGGTGGAAAAAGAAAAAGGTAGCTCGCTAGGATCGTCGCAATCCTATGCCTACGTATTCTCAAGGTGAACTTGAGAAATCAGAGCAATCGTAGTTCCCCTCAACGGGGTAAAAGAGGTGAAAAGCTTGAAAGCAAAGCTTGTAGGGATGGATTGTTTAGGAGAAGAGATTAATGGCTATCTCTTATGAAAGGATTGTGAAGGAGTTAAGAGTTGTAAGAGATTAATGGCTATCTCTTTGGGAATGGTTTGAGGTTTAAAAGGGTATTCGAGTTATCTATGACATGAAGTCAATAGAGAGACTTTCCTTTGGAAGGAATGAAATGATGAGGGTTAAGGAGGAGAGCTAAAGAGCTAGCCCCATTTGGGGATAACTTGAAGAAGTTACAAGATAAATAAACACAAGTGGGATGCACATAAAAGCAATGATAAAGATCAAAACATTTCACAAGAGCATACACAAAAAGTGATAACAACTCGAGATTTGTGCATAAAAAGTGGTAAACTCAAGACATGAAACATGCAAATTTGTTCAAACATAGCATTCAAGTTTTAAGACATAAACATGTCATAAATTTGATCAAACAAGTTCATATTACAAGGCAAGTGGTCTAAAGAGATCTCGTGGGATTCAAAGAGATATTTTCATGCGCATCACAAGTTTAAGAACTCAAAGGAATCAAGTGAAACACAACATACAATATCAAGACCATTCAAGGTTTACACAACATGTTTTAGGTCACATTGGACAATAAAAACAAGGCAAAAAGATTAAGAGAAATCAAGATGCATCTTTCATAAAACCCTAAGAAAACTCTTCACTTGCAACATGGATAAATGTCTCAAAAATACTCATTTTTACCAATTTCTTTTCACAATCAGGACATAGACACCTTAAGAAACATTTTGCAAAAAGAATGGATTAAAAAGCATGAAGCATGAGCAAGTTATGAATTTTTGAAAATGAGGTTTGAAAGTTTAACATTTAATTTCACTTCAAATTTAAAAATGCGAAATAAATATTAAAATTGAATAAAAATGGAAATAAAAATATTAGAAAATTAAAATGAAAGGTGAAGTATCAACATAAATATTTTCAGAATTTTTAATCATTAGAAACTATTTTTTAATAAACATTTTTGAAATGAAATAAAATAAAAACAAATAACAGCAGTGGGGGTGCATCAGCAAAAAACAAAAATAAAAGGGATTCAGTTGAAAGCACGTGGGCCTGGAAAACGGTGGGGTGACAAAAGCAAAGGCGTTAGGCCCAAACCCAATTGGTTTTCAGCGGAAAAAAAACAAGAAAAATGGAAGGAGATGAAAAAAACAAATGGGACAGGGGCGAGGGGAATTCGAACCCCCGTCCCTTTGTTTACAAGGCAAGGCGTGAACCACTGGGGTGGCGATACATCCATTGTATCAGCCCCCCAGTTTAATACATATGCCAAACAAAACAAAAAAATGCCAGCAACCAATCACACCCAGCCACGCACCCTCTCTCTCATGCACGAAAATGAAACAACAACGTGAAAACTCAAATGCGAACCCGTTTCTTTCCCAGCCTCATTCAATCCCATAACTTCATCATTTTTAACAAAATAAAAGCCTAAAATGATCAGCAAAGAACAAGGAACACAGCCATACCATTGGTTTTCTCTAATGTTACGTATACAGTTCAGACAGAGACAAACAATCCATGGGTTCAAAATACATTTCAGAAACTCAAAACATTACACACACGAGCCATGTTAAGAATGCATTGGTTTAGATCACTCCAACATGATAACAAGTAGAGGCCAACAGTAAATAAACAACAATATCATGGCATGCTTGAGAGTTATAAGAGTTTGGAAGCTTACCTCTTGGAGAGAGTCCAAGGCCCCTTTACAGTGCTTGCAGATGATAAATAAGAATCCCTGGGAGCTTTGTGATCCTATTAGAATAGGTCCGATGCTTGGAAGCTTGGGAAACAGCCTGGAACTTCAAACCCGATACCTTTCCACTTTTGAGCTTTGAAAATGGCAGATGGTGATGGAGCTGTTTCAGTGAGTGTTTAGGTGTTTGGTGGTTCACTTTGAGATGTTTATGAGTGGTTTGTGGACTTGGTTCATGGAGTGCACAAGTGGAATGGTGTGGTGCAGTGTTTATGCAAATGGAGGTGTGAGAATGGTAAGAGATGGTAGAGTTGTTACAGTTAGGGTTTGATGGTCTGGACTTTCTCTATGTGATATTTAGAGAAGGTTTGGGAGGTTTGAAAAGGTTTGCACGAGGGAAATGAGAGATTGAAGTGTTCTTGCAAATTTGCAAGAACTCAGGGATGGAAGAAATGAGAGAGTTTCAGCCCTAGTTTGTGGGTGAATCTGGTATATTTTGAAGTGAGGATGATGCCTCTATTTATAGGAAAAGATTAGGGTTTGCAGCATGGCCAGAATTTCAAAAAAAGCCAAGACTGCCCTTTGGAGAAACTTCCATTTCGTGTGAGCTGTATTCAGAGGGAGATGTCCTCAATGCCCTAGTGTAGACCTCTGAGGCAATGTGGATTGATGGGAGTGGTTCAGAGTCCAAGTTGTAAGGAGAATAGTGATTTGTTGGAAAATTTTCTCTCTCCATTGAACCAACTTGCACATGCCTTGTTAAACTATGTTAATTTAAGTTTGCAACTTGCATTTTTCGTGGGATAGGTTCAAGACATGTTGATCTTGCTACTAAACATCAGAAAAGTGAGTTAATTGGGGATTAGAAGAGTTATGTACCATTTCATAAAAGTTGGAAACTTGAAAATCATGAAATGAACCCTAAACTTCAACCATTCGAAACTCCCAGCTCACTCCATGGATGAGGGAGTTCTTGTACTCTTTAGAAAGCCCTTAATGCCCTCTACAATATTCATGTGGGACTCGAATTCTGAATCTTAATGTAGCTTGGTGAAAAATAGGGTTGAAGTTGGCTGTTCATGAAGGGAAAACATGCAGAATTTTACTAAGTCCTTTGGTCAATTTGGCTTATAAGCTCCATAACTCAAAATCCAAGCATTTTTAGGAGAAAAGTCATATTGAAACAATTGAAGATCTTGAAGAGAGCTTTCTAATGAGCTTTGAATCACTTCAATTGGATGTGTAGTTTAGGAGTTATGGTCCTTCCAAATTATGCTATTAGGGGAAAAATCTCACAAATGATACTTTTCTTGTTCAAAACCCTACTTCTCTTGCAAGAAACCTCATGAAACTTGATGTGGATGCTTGGAATACTTCATGAGACATTTTATGATGATTAGAAACATTAACTCTCCATCTGAACCAAAAATCCCCAAAAATTAGGGTTTCTGTCAAACATTAATTTTGCTTGTGAATGTACTGAGATTGAATCTTGTAATCTTGCTTCTTCTTTCTCATCTAAAGGCCTTAGGAGACTCTTGAGGATGTTGATAAACCAATAGGATCAAGAACTAGGGTTTGGGAGTCCATCTTGATGAAGATCAAAGCCATTGACTGATAAGTGTCACAGAAACCCTAACTTGGAGGCACAGTGAGGCTGAGGCCTAAACTTCCCTTGTTGAGGACCCAAAGCCCTTGGATTCTTGTTGAGTGATGTCCCTTGACTGTGGATGACTTCATAAGGTAAGTGAACCACACAAATCTTGGCTTGATAGCGCCAAATTCTTAGTGATTTCTTCAGAGCAAACCCTAATTCCAAAGTCCCTGCATTGGAGGTCTTTGTTGACTTGACTTGCTTCAAACGTCTTGTGGAGCCTCATGGTGATATGTAAACCTAATTTGAACACAAATAAACAAACTACAAAATATAGGTTAGTTCACACAAATGCACATATGATTCTAAAATGCACACAAGCTAGATGACATCTAAGGGGTGAAAATTTAGGGTACAACAGTATGGTAGAAGGTGTAGGACACCTTTGTGTTGGTATGAATCAGGTGAGAGTGATGTGGTTGGACCATAAATTATGCAGCAAACCTCTAAGAAGATCATGATGATCCAAGAGAAGAAGAAAGCTTCACAGTGTAGAAAAAGAGTTACCATGATAAGAGGAGGAAAACACTTGATTTCCAAGAGGGAGATATTGTGTTTTTGAGAGATACTCCGGTAACTAGAGTTGGTCAAGCTTTGAAGTCTCGAACACTCATGCTGCATTTTATTGGTCTGTATCACATTATGAAGCAAGTAGGAAAAGTGGCCTATAGAGTGGCGTTACCACCGTTACTTTCGAATCTTCATGATGTCTTTCATGTGTCTCAACTGAGGAAGTATATTCCTGATCCGTCTCATGTGATTCAAGTGGACGATGTGAAAGTTAGAGAGAATTTGGTAGTGGAGGCATCTTCTTTGAGAGTATAGGATCGCAAAGTGAATAACATGAGAGGCAAGGAGATTGGGTTAGTGAAGTTGGTGTGGGGAGGACCTGCTGGTGGAAGCATGATGTGGAGAGTCGGATGAGAGAGTCATGTCCAAAGTTTTTTTCTTAAGGTAATTTTCGAGGGGAAAAATATCTAAGTGGAGGCTGTTACGCCCCAAAATTTGCCCTCTCTTTTTCTGACCTTAACTGGCTTTCGCTTCACGACCATCTGCATCTTCCATTAGATCATAACTCATAATCATACATCACATTGGTCTCCTAAGACCTGTGATCAAGAGGTTCTTTTAATCAGGGTTTCCTATTTGCTTTGAGGTACTCTCATGCAAGTTCGAAGCAAGGGCTTGTTCTCACAGCATTGTGAGTATCTTTGTATTAAAGTTCATCCAGCTACAAGGCTTTCCTATGCCAAGATTCGTCAAGTATCAAGTTCAAGATCTCCCGAGAGGCGTCAAGTGTTTAAGGTTTCATCATGATTATAGTGGAGGCTGAGGAATTAGGGTTTTGTGGGTTGTCAACATCTCTGTTTGTTTTCTTCATCAGTATGCACTCGAGGCATGGAGATTAGGGTTTCTTACCCCTTTGTTGTTTGAGAAGAGGTGTCGTTCAATTCAGATTCGCTTGAAATCAGATCAAAGGTGTGTACAATATTGGTTGGAAGTAGGCATGGCAACGGGCGGGTCGGGGACGTTTTTTACCTCCCCCAAACCCAAACCCGAATTCCCAAACAATCCCTGTTCCCCGCCCCAAACCCAAACGTGGATGGAGAATTAAAACCCAAACCCGTCCCAAATGGGTTCGGGTTGGGTTCGGATATCCCCGCCCCGCCACCATCCATTTAATAAAATCAATTTTTTTAATAGAAATATTTATTTTTCTCAAAATCAAATTACTTTACAAATAATAAAATAAAAAAATCTCAAAAAAATTCTTACATACATTTTAACTTTTTTAAATAATTAATGCAAATCAAAATATCAAAACATTGGCCACATATTTAATATTTCAAATTAACATAATTAAATAATAATGTACATAATAAAATAAACGGGGCGATTTAGGGGTGGGTACTAGTGTCCCCATTACCCGACCCGTCCCCATATTTTTTAATCGGGGAAAACCCAAACCCAAACCCATTCAAAGCGGGTTTTTCCCATCAACTTCGGGGCGGGTTCGGGTGGGTACCCGCGGGTATGGGTTTTGTTGCCATGTCTAGTTGGAAGTTCCCTGGAAGTTCGACCTAATCTTGGTCAAACAAAGGGTTTGTTTCAAGATCAAGGCTTGGGTTTGATTGATTCAAGTGATGTGTGTCTGAGCTTCAGTTAGGGTTTGTGCCAATTTGAGTCATCTATGTATGGATTAAGATATCAGGTTGTGCTGAGTTCAGATATTTTATGATGAAGAATCATGTGGAACCCGTGCCTTTTAATTAGGGTTTTTGGTGCCGTTGTAATGCAGTCATTTGTTTCTTATCCAGTTCATGGTGAAAGAGTGGTTTATCAGTGAAAGAGGCAAAATTCAAAGGATTGATTCAGAGGTTGATTCATGGTCGGTTCTATTTCTTAAGGCTAATTCAAATTGCATCCATTTCAATCAAGAAGTTGAGAATTTGAAAATTAATTGGAATATCAAGATTTAGTGGTCATGAGTTTAATCAAAGAATTCAAAGTTTGGAGTGTGTAAAATTAATACAAGTTGGAAAAGTCCAAGCCTGTTTCATTACAAATTCAAGATCAAGGTGCAAAGAGGTGATTAAATTCAAGTGTTATTTGACTGAAGATCATCAAGGATCAGATCAAGTTCAATTAGGGTTTTGTGCGACATTTTGAAAGTTCATATCACAATTCATAATCCCTCTGATTACAAGGCATGATTTTTTATCAAGGTTCACGGTGAAGTTTTGGGTTTATAAGTATTCAAGTGGCCAAGTTCAGGATTGATTCATTGTTCATTTATGATTCAAGGTTCTACACCATTCAAAAGTTCAAGGTGGATTCACGATTAACCTTATTTCTCAAGGATCAATTCATGGCAGGTTTTATTCAAGTTTTAGTAAAGATTTCAAAGATGTTGGAATTTGGTTTTGAATGTGACTTTTTGGATTCAAATGAAAGGGACATTCATTCTTACTTTCATCCATGGACAAGCACGGTGTTGCTTAATTTTAATCGAGAATTTCAAGTGTCAATTATCATGATAATTCAAGTTTCAATCATCATTGTCAAGCAATTCAAGCAAATTCAAAAGTTTCAAGACAACTTCAAGTATTGTTGGAATAAGATTTTAGAGTGCAATAAATCATTCAAGTCGATTCATTCCAAAAACATTTTTTCCAAAATAAATTCCATTTGCAAGAGTGTCGCACCTCGAAAAAATCGCTTCATTGAAGACACGACCCTCGCGCGAAAGACGCAGAACGGTTCGACAGAGTCGCCACCGAACTTTATTTATCCAAAAAGAGGGAAATAAAAATATTGAGAAAACCTTTAAGGAGGGATAAGAACATGGTCGTCGCAACCACATTTCAGGTTCGGGAGTCGGTTACATGAGGGGAAGGTACGCGCACCCCCTCACGTCCGTTGTACTCAACGGGAACCTCTTGATTCAAATCGCGGTGTTCGTTAGCTAAGTTTGTTTGTTTTCTTCTCAAAAATAAAAGTGAAATGATAAGATAAAGGGAAAAGATGCTAAGGGAAAATAGGTGGTTTTAGGATAGGGTGCTCGCCAAGGATAGGGGCCCTTGTGCCTACGTATGCTCATTCGGACGAGAATGAGTAACCAGAGCAATCGTAGTTCGACTACGAGAGAGAGGGGAAAAAGATGGAAGTGTGGAAACGGTGGAAAAAGAAAAAGTGTGGTTGATGAAAACGGGGAAAAAGAAAAAGTGTGGAAAAAGATAAAGTGTGGACGCAAACGGGGGAAAAAGAAAAAGTGTGACGCAAACGGGGGAAAAAGAAAAAGTAGATCGCCAATATCATCGCAATCTTGTGCCTACATATCTTTATTCGGACGAGAATAAAGAATCAGAGCAGTCGTAGTTCATGGTACGCCCACGAAAAGAGGAGAGTTGGTTTGTTTTAAAGGCGTCAGTTGCTCACACATGACTAAGAGAACCCGCACCTAAACAACCGAAGGGAGATCAAAGACTCGAACCCCGATTTTTCACCTTGAATAGTGTTTCGATAGTTGTTAGTCGTTTTGAAGTTTATTTGTGAAAATTCGCTTGACGTTGATCAAGGGTTTATTGTATGCGAAGAGATAGATTTGAAAAGAGTTTGGTTTGAGGGTGATTTGAAAATGGCTCGAAGACGAGTTGAGGGTTTGGTTGAAAAGACGTTTGTTTTGAAAATGGCTCGATGACGAATCGAGATTTTGATTGAAAATGGGTGTGGATCGATCCTAGTCCCTAGGGGTGCTCCTAGTAAAGATACCACGATGAAGTGTGAGAGCGTGTGTATGTGTTAGGTTGATGGTGAATGCTAATGAGCAATCGACTTACGGGGTGTTTTGAAAA
Source organism: Lathyrus tuberosus (assembly GCA_022829125.1). Lineage (NCBI taxonomy): Eukaryota > Viridiplantae > Streptophyta > Magnoliopsida > Fabales > Fabaceae > Lathyrus > Lathyrus tuberosus. The sequence continues at coordinate 1,127,069 of JALAZF010000761.1, forward strand.
TGGCTCGACGAAGAATCGAGAATTAGTTTGAAAATGGTTGTCGATGCTAGTCCCTAGGGGTGCTCCTAGTAAACAAACCACAATCAAAGAAATAACGAATGCGTACATCGGAATGGGAGCGGGATACATGTAAAGTATAGGGGATTGCATGAAATAAAATGTCTCATTGTAAGGTAGCCCAAGAGGAAGCCGTGTGTGTGCGAAGTGTCCTAAACTAAGCCTTGAGCAAGAGTCGGACAAAAGCTCCTTGGTCAGGGTTTCTGTACAAGGTCTAAGTAACCAACAGTCCACCAATTAGTCTTTTATTGTTTTGATAATTGTTAGTGTATTTTGAATAATGTTTGAACAAAGAAACAAGAAGAGGGTTAGATGAACAAGTATGAATATGATATGAACAATATGATAAGAATATGAACAAGATAATGGGCCTGCTTGTTTTAGCTTTAAAAAAATGAATTTTTTCTTTGTATTTTCAAAAATGGATTTTATAAAATCGTTTTTCAAAATATTACAAGTTTTTCTATATTAATTTTTTCTAAGTTGTAAGACTAATTTTGATATCATACAACATAAACATACATTATTGAAGATCAAAATATAGTCGAAATCTTAATTTTTGAAAAAAGTTGTATCTCAATAATGATTTTTATGAAAAGCTATTTGAAATAGCTTCAAAATTAAGTGATTTTTTGAAAATTTGTTATCCAAAATTTTTTTCGATAAAATGTTCTTATATCTAAAATAACATTTTAAGAATAACTATTCAAACTAAATTTTCATTTGAAACTTTCGTGAAAAGTTTCTTTGTAAATTTTTTTTTCACAAAATTTTGTTACACTATAAAAATCATTTTTAAAAAAAAGCCAAAACATACGGGCCCAATATTTGACAGAAAATAAAATCAAGAATATATTGACGGAAAGTAAAGTTAATTGTTAGTTGATTAGTCGTTAAGATAAATGATCCACAATGGTTAAAACCATCCTTGGGCTTGCAAACATAGGTTTGGGCCACGAAGAATCATTTTTCGATACGGGACATGTAGCGCTAAACCATCGTAGCACGATCTATGCCGAAGATCATACCATAGGAGGTTGCACAATTTGATCTATGTGCTAAAACACGATAGAGAAATGATATTGAGGATCATTCTCCAATGAAATCGTGCCACACAAAAAGAAAAGGTGAAGATCTCGTCTTAATCATAAACTTTCGCCAATTAATCGAAGGTAACCTATCACGATCCCAAAGTATAGAATGAGATCTCGATGATCACTCACTACAAATTTGAAATAATGAAGGTTGATCGCTTCAACAATCAACATTCGCGAATAGAAAGACTTCATCGATCGAAAATGAAAAAAGAAGATAGAAGAAGATGCGAAAATTAAATGGAAATCGAAATAAAATCGAAATGGTCTCGTCTTAATCAAGATTTAATCGGGAAATCAATAATCTATGATATTTGACTTTCATTGACCAATAAAAAAATTGTCTCATATTGATCAAGATTTTGAATCAATTTGAATAAATCAACTAATCATGATTTTTGTTATATCATTGGCCCTAATAAAATTGAAAACAAAATAAAAATGGAATTCCAAAGTGAAATAGAAATCAAATAATAGATGCTAAACACTAGAATTGAAAACTTAAAAAAACTATGAAATAAAACCAAATAAAAAAGCTAAAGAAATAAGAACAGGGGTGCAACATGAAATTGAGGGGTGAATACATTATCAGCATGGGCCTTAAAGCCCTCCCCACCCATCAGCACGGTGCAAGGAAAGAAAAAAAAAAGAAGAAAAAAGAAGGGATGTGGGTGCGGATCCAGATGTGAGGTGTATGCTTTAAGGCCACTTATCAACAAAAATCAAATCCACGGGCCCATATGAGTTAACAATTTTAAAAAAGCAAGTTGGATAAAGTGGAAAGGGAAAAAAAGGTAGCACATTCCAACATTCTCAGAAATTCATCACCGAACATCTAAAATCAAATCAAACTATGTAGCTCTCATTTTGAATATAAAGCACCATCAACGTCAACAACAACATAAAACCTCGGCGGTTTCGAAATCCATTCGCTCAGAAGAAGACCTTCATCGTCACGCGAAGAACAGGAACAATGGAAACAGAAAATTGGTTTGGGGAAATCATCGAACCCAACCTTCTACTCGCTCGTCTCAATCTCTCTGGTTCTCTTGCTCAGGTTCAGGCCGTTTAGGTTTGCTCTTGTTCTGGTTCATCCGGTTTCGATCAAACTTCTTCTTTTACTCATTCTCTTATTCTGTTTCAGTTCTGGGATGTTATTTCTGGGTTTACGATTTTGGGTGTTGGTAAATTAACAGTTGAAGAGGGATTGAGGAAGGGTTGTGTTGAAGGTTTTTCTTTATTGCTGTTTGAGGTGGGTTGTTGATAATAGGTGAAGAGGGATTTGGATTGATGAAGGGTGTGAGTTTTAGAAATGATTTTGAGCGGGAGAGATTTGAGAAGCATTTACTTGGTTCCCATGAACTTGGAATTAGAATGAGGAAGGGCTCGTTTTATAGATGAGTATCGAGAGTAGAATGGGAAAGATTATGGAGGAATTTGTTGCTGCGTTGTGTGTAGGAATCATGTGCACATAGAATCCGCGTCTTGGTGTTTGGAATTGTGAGGTTATGTGTCGTTTTACAGCTGTGAAGGTTTGGATTGCAAAAATTTTGTCGTTTGTGTGTGACGGTTTTTTAGTGTTGTGGACTGGATCGAATTGTTTTGTGTGATGTGAATAGCGATTTGCGCAGCAAATGGTGTGTGAGGCTTGCATCTGAAGGTAACAGTTATTGTGTGCAGTGCGAGGTTTGAAATTACTCAGGTATAATTTGTTGCTTACGTTGTGTTGTGCAGTTGATGGACGTTGTGGAGAGGATTGGTGGGGTCTGCGTGTAATGGCTGAAAAGTTTGTGTATACTGTGGTATGGTTTTACTGTGTTAACAATTATTGATGGTTTTGGCTGTATATTTTTTGTTGTTGTGTGTCAAACTTAATCATTAAGTGTGTTGTATGACCTTATGTGCAGGTTTTGTCCGCGTGGGACCAGTTTGGTGGAGTTTTTGGCTGAAATATGTCATTTGTGGCTGTGAGGATTTGGCAAATAGGTGTGGTATGGCTGAAAGGTGTATCAGGTCGTTGCATATGGGAGTACGTTGGTGACTTGGTTGCTGGCTTGTGATGAGATGGTGCACTATGCAGGTTGAAGGAGGCAAGGTTTACATTTTGCAGGACACGGTTCATTTGGAAATGTATTGGATTGTCATTTTCCCCAAGTAATGGTGCTAATGATCTTGTGTACTTCAATTTGGTTTGTAATAACAAATGTAATTTGGGCTTTATGACAATGGACAATGAGTTTTTTTTTTTTTGGTAATTATCTTTTGTAATGAGTAGGCTTATGTGATAAAAATAATAAAAAAAATAGATTATAGACATGGAATTTTGATTGTGTTGAAATGAATGGATCTAAAAAATGAAGTTAGATATGGATATTAAAGTGGAAAAGATAATAAAAATGGGTTTATGAGAAAATGGATAACTTAAAAAAAAGGTCTTTGAAATTAATATTAAAAATGGATGTGGTTTAATTGAGAAAAAAGAAGGATAACCATTGATAAGAAATAGAAAGTGGAAGTGGATTTAGGAAATAAATGGAGAATGGGTGATGGACTTGAATCAAGGAAATGAATTCCCAACCACATATGCACACTTTGATTGAACTTGATTTGATCATCGCACTTGAATTGAATCCACAAAATGCATCAAAACCCTGAATTGATCCTTGACAATCTCTAAACCATGAAACCATTAAATTCAACACATTCTTGTAACTTGATCAACACACAGGTGAATTGCTTGATACAAACCCTGATTGGAGCTTCACACACATCATTTGAATCAAACACAACCAGAACTTGATCCTAAAATAAACTTGTCTGACCATTGAACCTCAACCACTACAACAACCAGAAATGATATATTTGTTTTTTTGAATTTTCTGAATATGGTTAGTGGATGGATGTACAGATGAAAGTTATACACAGGTAGGAAAAAATTTGGGGTATGACAAATGCCCATATCTAATTGGCTTAAACCGAGTAAGATGAATTGTTGTGGCGTTCAATCTTTCGAGGTAGAAGACAATTAGATATGAAGAAGACCACGAATTTGTCCGAAAAGAAAGAAAATGTTTGGGGGTGGAATGATGATGATGGATCCATGTCAACCCTCGAGTAGACACTGAATAACTTACAAAGGTCGTTATCACCAAAAGGATGATAACAGGAAATCTGACACCAAAAGTATGACAGACCTATCACCAAAAGGATGATAGTAAACACACGCACACAGACCCTTCCACCAAAAAGATGAAAATGAGGTCCCAACTCGCTATTACCAAAAGGATAATAGTAAGCCCACAGATTCCCGACACCAAAAGGATGACGAGTCTATCACCAAAAGGATGATAGAGAACACACGCAACTCCGACACCAAAAGGATGACGAACCTATCACCAAAAGGATGATAGTGAACACACGCACACATACCCTTCCACCAAAAGGATAAAAATGAGGTCAAAGCTTGCTATTACCAAAAGGATAATAGAGCGCACACAGGATATCTGACACCAAAAGGATGACAAACCTATCATCAAAAGGATGATAGTAAACTCACACACACAGACCCTTCCATCAAAAGGATGAAAATGAGGTCAAAGCTCGCTATTACCAAAAGGATAATAGAGCAAACACCCAGCTATCTGACACCAAAACGATGATAGAACTATCACCAAAAGGATGATAGTGACACACGCACACAGACCCTTCACCAAAAGGATGAAAATGAGGTCAAAGCCTGCTATTACCAAAAAGATAATAAGGCACGCACACACACACATGATTCTAATGTTGTCGTTCACCAAAAGGATGACTTGCAAACCAAAGATCCACCAATTACCAGCACCAAAAGGATGACGGGCCTATCACCAAAAGGATGATAGTAAACACACACACAACGACCCTTCACCAAAAGGATGAAAGTGAGGTCAAAGCTTGTTATTACCAAAAGGATAATAGAGCACACACACACAGACCCTTCCACCAAAAGGATGAAAATGAGGTCAAAGATCGCTATTACCGAAAGGATAATTGAGCAAACACATAGTTATCTGACACCAAAAGGATGATAGACCTATCACCAAAAGGATGATAGTGACACACGCACACAAACCCTTCACCAAAAGGATGAAAATGAGGTCAAAGCTCGCTATTACCAAAAGGATAATAGAGCAAACACGTAGTTATCTGACACCAAAAGGATGACAGACATATCACTAGTAGGATGATAGTAAGTTTTTGATTTGAAGGTTACCAACACCAAAAGGATGCAGGTTGAATTGAGCTGATAGGGTTTGGTTATCACCAAAAGGATGATAGTAAGGCAGTTGACAAAAGGTCAAGTTTGTTGGGGATATAATGAGTGAGGCTTATTTGAAGACATCTACAAAAGGTTGAAGCAAATAAGTCACTGAGGAGCACCACTCATATCAACAAAAGGTTGACAAGGACCAACTCACTGGGGAACGCCTAAGAGAAAGGTTGAATTTTGTTTGGAGGAAACACTGACTAGTCTGAGGATAACAACTCGGAGAAATGCTTATTATTTGAACTGGAGGATGAAAACTTCATCAACAAAAGCTTTAGGAACACAACTCATTGAGGAACGCCCACTGACTTACTTGGAGATCACAGATTCGTCAACAAAAGGTTGAAATAACTTCATGAGGAACGCCCATGAACTTGAAGAAGATACCCCTGACTGGGCTAGAGTTTGCTTTGAAATCTTACCTTGATCAACAAAAGGTTGATACAACTTCGTGAGGAATGCCCACGGTCTTGATGAAGATGCCCCTGCCTGGGCTAAAAATCATCTTGGAATCTTGAGATTGATCCTGGATCCTGACTACACATGTATGAATGCTTGATTTTGTAATGATGTTCCATGCAAATGCTGACGCGCGGAGATACAAGTGTTGGGGAAGTATGATTAGTTTTTTGGTATGCATATGATGCACATGATGCTGAATGCGACGCGTATGATGCGTATGATGCATATGATTGCAGACGGGTGACTGGATATTAAAGATGGCTGGTTTCTACCTGAGTGAATCGTACACTCAACGATACAACAGAGTCGCCACCGAACTTTATTTAGTCCCAAAGGACAGGGAAAATATCGATAAAACCCAAGGTAAAGAGAAACGGGAATGGGGGGTCGGTTATGCGAAAGAAAGGTATTAGCACCTAACGCATCCGTCGTACTCGACGGGAACCATTTCGCTTGCTTCTAGGCTTGAATGGGTTATCTATATAAAGGCTTCTAGCTAAGAGAAAAGGAGAGAGAGAGAAAGGGGAAAAAGAAAAGAAAGAAAGAAGGTGCTCGCGGAGGATTGTGGCCCTCGTGCCTACGTACCCTCATAGTGCAATGAGGAAATCAGAGCGTCGTAGTTCATGGAACCAGGGGACAGAAAGGAAGGAAGAAAGGGATAAGACGGAAGAAAGGTGGAAGTGTGCTCGCCGAGATCATTGCGATATCATGCCTACGTATCATACATTCGAAAGAATGCAGAATCAGAGCTTCCGTAGTTCAAGGAACTGGACGGAAAAGGAAAACAAGAAACAAACAAAGAGACGAAAGAAGTGGTGTCAAAACCAAGAGCAAGAATGAAAGAAAAACTCTATTGGGGAAGACCCCGCAGTAAGAGCGTTTGCACAAAGGAATAGGAAAAGAATGGTGTCAAAACCAAGAATGAAAGAAACTCCGCTGGGGATAGCAAAGAGAATTGGTGTCGAAACCAAGAAAGTAAGAGCAATGGGAATAGGAAGGACTCCTCTGGGGATCCAAAAAAAAAGGGATGGTATCATAACCAAGAGAAAAAAGGGACTCGGTATATTAACTGGCTGGCAGTGGTTAACCGAGGAAAGAGAGTAAGACCCTGGCGGGGAAAAGACTGGTGTCAACAGATGGATTCTGATAAACCAAGAGAAAGAGAGAGTCCTGAACCAAGAGAAGGTGTTTGACTCTGAGGGGCATCAGTATATTAACTGATGAATAGTGGTTAACCGAGGAAAGAAAGGACTACAACTCTGTGGGGGTAGAGAAGCATTGGTTTTAGCAGAGAAAACTGCGATTAACCAGAAAAACGGGTGTAGGACCGAATAAAGATCATAACCCAAAGGACGGGTATAGGATCGAGCAAAGGTCGTGACCCAAAGGGGTTCGGTAAAATGACTGAACAAATAGTACTCAACCGAAGAAAGGGCATTTGAATCAAAGAAAGGTTACTTAACCCAAGGGTGCAAGTATTCGAACCAAGAAAGGTTGCCAACTGCAAGGGATTCGGTTTTAACAAGAGAGTTGTGATTAACCGAGAAAAAGGAGTGATTAACCAAGGGAAGGTGATTAACTCAAAAAGGGCTTTCAGTATTTTAACAGGCGGACTGTGGTTAACTGAATCAAAGGGCGATTAACCGAAGATAGGTGATTAACCCAAAAGGAAACTCAGTGTTTTAACAGACGGACTGTGGTTAATTGAGAAGGAAGGCAAAAATTGGTGTTTTAACTGACAGACAGTGATTAATTACAAGGAATAAAGAAACAAAGAGAGGTTTCTAGTGCAAGAACAATGATCTTAACCAAGAAGGATGGTGATGAATCAGCAGGAAAATGAGAAGAGCACAAGTGATCAAGGATGAATCCGACCGGGGAAGGAGCAACACTACAGCTTGAAGATAGAGGTGACTATTCTCGAAAGAGATGGCCAAATGCCATTACCCAAGAAATAGTCAGAATGAGGGTAGGACAACCATCCTCATTCCTCCTCTAGCACCCAAAGTATAGTACGGAAATTGAAACAGACAGCACAACAGCTCCAATTTGTACAGTGCTCCAGTATCAGGCGTAGCGCGAGCTCCAACTCTACGAGGGGATCAAGAGAAAAAGCTCTAAGGGAGGCCTAAAGAGAGGAAGAGGGAAGATCAATTAATCGAAACAGAGTTTCAATCAATTAATCAAGGGAGAAACATTCTAACAACTTTCCAAAGAGAATGAAAAGTCATTAAAGCACAAAGGTGAGAATTATTGATTATACAAGATTAAGTTTATCCATGAAGAATGAACTTAATGCAAACTAAAATGGAAGGTGCAAAACAGTGCCAAATGATCATCAAAACGCCACACAAAATCATGTATCATGTGAACAAAGATAGTGCAAGAATTGCTATGTTCATACAATGCTAAGAACATGAAACAAAGGAATAATCGAAAATGTGCATCTAAAGCTCATGAATATGCTTCAACCAGAAGTGAAATGACATGTAAAACATCCATAAAATCAAGCATGACAATCAATGGAAGTTAAAATGAAGAAAGCATGGCAAACACACTTGAAAATGCAAGAAAATGGCATTCTGTACAGTGGTAACTGGTTACAGCATATGTGCTAACCGGTTACATACTTGAAAATCAGCGTGTTTGTTGAAAATTGAACTGTGTAACCGGTTACAGCATAACTGCTAACCGGTTACCACTGTAATAGAGGCAAAAATAACAATAAAAACAACTTTTCAAAAGTGGTTTTCAACACATAATCACTTATGCCAACCACCACATGCTAGGAAATGAATTTGTGCACAAAAATTGAACTTGAAAACAACAAATAAACAGTGATAGAATCAACTAACACATTAGGATCATGGATCAAACAAATGCAAAACCAAATCACACGCAACAATTATCGACTACATTGCGAACGATACGAAAATGCGCGAAACGATAAAATTAGTTAGATCCACCAACCTACAAGCCGGAGATTTGGCTTGGTAAGTGTTGTAAAGATATTTTGATGCAGAAAATCAAAGAAAACCAGAGGATCCTTAATTTGTAGACGAAACACGTTGAAACTAATAAAAAATGCGAAAATGCACCGAAATCGAACTTGCACCAAATTGAAAGTTGTAGAACTCTAGGATTGAAGTAGAATAAGATGTAATTCCAGAAATCCAACCAAAGAATGCCAAATGATGGAGGTTAAGCTCAAGAATTAATCACTTTCAATGTGAAAAGTGATTATCCTTCAAGAATAAGAGCTTTTGGTGAGGTTTTGGGATGGGAATTGAGATGAAGATGTAGAAGTTGCAGAAAAATGCAGAGGAGAATGAGAGAATTGAGAGTGAAGAAAGTGTGGATTTGTGTGAATGATTGTGGAGAGAGTTGCAAAATGGTGAAGCTTTGTTTATATAGAGTTTAGGTATGGAGTGTGAGAGCTTTGGACTTAGCTTTGGGAGGTTTAGAGTTAGGGTTGGAGTTAGTTACACTTGACTCACTGAGTCAAGGCGGTTAACTCGGTTAGTTAGGATCAACTCGGTAACAATCCCAATGCGAGCTTCCACATCCAAAGGTTGACATGCTTGTAAGTTAAGTAACATGGTGCACTTAATTTAAAGTGATGCATTGAATAAATGAAAGGAAAATGTCTTGAATGGTCTTGAATTGTCTAGAATGTTCAACATGCTGCTAGAATAATGTAGAAATAAAGACCAAAGAGAGTGCATAGCTGCTATCCCAAAAATGCAGCAGAATCTGCAACTTTGTACAGAGTAACCGGTTACAGCATATCTGCTAACCGTTTACTGGCTTGAAAAATGTGTTTCTGGTGAAAAATACACTATGTAACCGGTTATTAGTTATGGTATAACCAGTTACTTCAGCTCAACTTCCACAAATTTGCCAAGAAATGATGTTGAAGTCCCGTTATTGATTTTCCAACTCTTGTCTTGATAAATAAACATGGAAACCTTTATTTTGAGCTTGTTTTGATTATGAAATAATCTTGAGAGGATGTGATTAATCGGTCTTGGAAAACCTGAATGTCCTGCAACAAGAAACACACAAAGAAAAGTGTGAATGGATATGCTGACGATGCGAATGCGCATGCTTATGCAAAAGGCAAAAGAGGGAGGTCAAATTTTGGGTTACGACAACTGCCCCTATTTAATCTGCTTGGACCTGAATGTACGAATTGCGCCAGCTTTTCGATGATCCGAGGTAAAAGGGGATTAAATAAAAGAGTAGCTCAAAAATTTGTCCGACAGCGACAAACAGAGCGGTGCAAGGTAGAATAAATAAGTGCAAGGTTTGGCTGAAAATCTTCTAGGAGATAAGTCAGGCAAAAAGAGAGGGAGTATGATCGATGCATATGCTATGTATGCGTTTCTACATGATGCTTGATATCATGCAATGCAAAGGCGCAAGATAAGACACAGCGAGGCGGTTAGGTAGAAACCGTAGCAAAACGACTTCGACATCCTCGGCCGGGGAGAGGACCTGCAGATAAAGAAAAACTCTGCTGGAGAAGAGAGTTCACAAAGGATGATGATCTCGCCGGGGAAAGAAACTGAGAACATCTCAGGTTTCTAAATCACCATGGTTGTCCCTGTTAGGGATGAAAGAATTAAATCAATCCTTCCTACCAAGATTGGCTCTGCGTGGGGAAAAGAGATTCCCGAATCATGTTGACTCAGCCGAGGAGAAATCACTGCTGCTGGTGACAGATAGTTCCTAATCATAAGAGATGACGCACAACCCTTGTTGGGGAAAAGAGAACAAAGCATCCTTACTGGGAACACCTTGGCTACCTGCTGGGGAGAATGATGACTCTGCTGAGGAACTGCTGAGGAAACAACAACTTCTTCACTGAATCAAAACATTGTCGGCCAGACGTTAGGCTTACCAATGGATATTACCGATCACCCTGCAAGAGTTACCAGTAACACATGCAATGCATATTGCTTTCTCGGTTGATTTAGCTTTTTATTGTTCTCAACGTTTTTTAGTATTATGTGATCACAAATAATTGTTTATTTTGCAAACAAAATACTGGAATGAAAACAAATTGAGATGACAAAGAATGCATTTTATTGAATGTAAAATTTTTGTACATAAAAGTGTGTACAAGGATGCAAAATCCTTGAAGAGGAAATTTGCAATAAAATTGAAAAACAAGTGTAAATGGCAAAGGGAAATCATGCATTGCATTAATTACAGCATTGGCTGCCCTCTACTGTAAGTCTAGGTTCCAACGCCTTGCCCCAGTTGATGATGATTGGACTGCTCTGTTATCGTCTGAGGTCTACCTGTGACGAAGAGAGGCTCAAGTGTTCACAGTCAATGCCTTTATCCCTAATTTTTTCCTGGACATGTTTTCACATTTTTTTCGTCCACCAGGATGCCTATTTTTCCCTAAGTCGCCCTTTCGGGTTTTCAACTTAGCGGGCTATTATTGTTTTTTCCATTGTCCCTAACTTTTGCATGGACATTTCTTTTTTTGGTCCATCGGGACGTCCATTTTTGCCTAGATTGTCCTTGTGGATGTCAATCTAGCAGACTCTTATCCATTTTTTTTTCAGGCATAATATTTTTTGACTGTATCAGAGTTCACGGGCGATGGCAACTCCTCCCCATCCGTTGTGGTGAGGATCAGGGCTCCGCCTGAGAAGGCTTTCTTGATAACAAAAGGTCCTTCGTAATTGGGAGTCCATTTGCCTCGTGGATCCAAGTGAACAGGTGAATATCTCTTGAGCACGAGTTCGCCTTCGCAGAACGTTTGAGGAAGAACTTTCTTGTCAAAAGCTCGTTTGAGGCGTCTCTGATACAATTGACCATGACAAATGGCTGCAAGGCGCTTCTCTTCGATGAGATTCAGCTGGTCGTATCTGGATTGAACCCATTCAGCTTCATCAAGACCTGCTTCCATGATGACTCTGAGTGAAAGAATTTCGACTTCAATGGGTAGAGCTGCCTCTATACCATACACAAGCGAATACGGAGTTGCCCCAGTAGAAGTGCGAACTGAAGTTCTGTAGCCATGCAGTGCAAAAGGAAGCATTTCATGCCAGTCCTTGTAAGTCTTGACCATTTTCTGGACAATCCTCTTGATATTCTTGTTTGCTGCTTCAACGGCGCCATTCATCTTGGGGCGATATGGTGAAGAGTTGTGGTGCTCAATCTTAAATTCTTGACACAACTCCTTCATCATGTTGTTATCCAGGTTGCTTGCATTGTCCGTGATAATGCTGCTAGGAATTCCATAACGACAGATTATCTCTTTCTTGATGAATCTGGCAACTACTTGTCGTGTAACGTTTGCATAAAAAGCAGCTTCAACCCACTTGGTGAAGTAATCGATAGTAACCAGAATAAATCGATGACCGTTGGAAGCCTTCGGCTCGATTATTCCAATCATATCTATACCCCACATGGAGAATGGCCAAGGTGCAGTCAAGACACCTTTTGGCACTTGTGACACCTTTTGGCAAAGTTGTAACAATCTACTTCCATTGTCGTCCAGTAGTACCCAGCTCGAAGGATCTTCTTGGCCATAGCAGGACCTTTAGCATGTACACCCTCGCAGCCCTCGTGTATGGACCTTATGATCGTGTTTGCTTCGTGTCTATCCACGCATCTGAGCAACACAGAATCATAATTCCTCTTGTACAATATACCACCACTTAAGAAGAATTTGGCGCAAAGCCGCCTAAGAGCTTTCTTGTCAGTGATAGTGATACCCTCGGGATATTCCTATTTTTCCAGATATCTTTTAATGTCATAGAATCAAGGCTTGTCGTCGGACTCATCCTCGATTGCTAAATATTGTGCTGGTTCGTTCAAGTGATCAATGCGGATATGAGGAGATTCATTCTTCCACTTGACCTTGAACATGGATGCTAGAGTGGCAAGAGCATCAGCTAGTTGATTTTCCTCTCTGGGAATATGATGAAAAGTGATCTCATCAAAATAAGGAATCAGCTTCGCTATGTGTTGCTGGTACGGAACCAGCTTGGAATCCCGAGTCACAAAGTTCCCTCTGACTTGACCGATGACCAAGGCAGAATCTCCATAGACCTCAAGAATCTTGATTCTCATGTCAATTGCCGCTTCAATACCATAGATACATGCTTCGTATTCAGTTATATTATTGGTACATGCAAAGAATAATCTAGCAGTGAATGGAAGGTGAAAACCCGTTGGAAAGATGAGGATAGCACCGATTCCACGACCTTTAGAATTGGCGGCACCGTCGAACACGAACGTCCATCGCGCCCCTGGTTCGGGTCCTATATCAGGATCTGGAGTCTCATAATCTCTGATAAACAGAACATCCTCATCGGGAAAGTCAAACTTCATATGTTGATAGCCCTCTACAGGTTGATGAGCAAGGTAGTCAGACAAGACACTCCCTTTTATTGCTTTCTGGGTAACATGTTGGATATCATACTCAGTTAACAGCATCTGCCACCGAGCAATCCTTCCAGAGACAACAGGCTTTTCAAAGATGTACTTTATCAGATCCATTTTGGATATCAACAAAGTAGTATGCCAAATCATGTATTGTCTTAGGCGTCGAGCAGCCCAGACCAGGGCACAACAAGTTTTTCCAAGAGTGAGTATCTGGTCTCACAATCAGTGAACTTCTTGCTCAGATAGTATATTGCATGTTCTTTTCTGCCAGTGTCGTCATGTTGACCTAATACACATCCCATTGATTCATTGAGAACAGTGAGATACATGATTAAAGGCCTACCAGGAACCGGCAGTACTAAGATCGGCGGTTCTTGCAAGTATTGTTTTATTTTGTCAAATGCTTCCTGACAATCATTATTCCATTCACCCGATTTATTTTTTCTTAGTAATTTGAACATTGGTTCACAGGTAGCCGTCAAATGGGAAATGAACCTTGAAATGTAATTGAGCCTGCCTAGAAAGCCACGGACTTCTTTTTCTATTTTGGGAGGAGGCATGTTCTGAATTGCCTGAACCTTATCAGGATAAACTTCAATGCCCTTCTGACTTACAATAAAGCCCAATAGTTTACCAGATTGAACTCCGAAGGTGCACTTCGCAGGATTTAACCGCAGTCTAAACTTCCGGAGTCTGTCAAACAGTTTCTTCAGATGAACCAAGTGATCATCTTCAGCTCTGGACTTGGCAATCATATCGTCCACGTAAACCTCAATCTCTTTATGTATCATATCGTGAAAGAGGGTTGTCATGGCACGCTGGTATGTTACCCTTGCATTCTTTAGGCCGAATGGCATGACTTTGTAACAATATGTGCCCCATGGCGTGATGAAAGTAGTCTTCTCCATATCAGTTGGGGACATCTTGATCTGATTATATCCTGAAAAACCGTCCATGAAGTAAAAGACAGAGAACTGCGCAGTGTTGTCTACCAAGACATCAATATAAGGCAAAGGAAAATCATCCTTTGGGCTTGCCTTGTTGAGATCTCGATAATCCATACACATTCTGACTTTGTCGTCCTTCTTGGGAACCGGGACGATGTTGGCAATCCATTCAGGATGCTCGGAAGTGGCTAGAAACCTAGTGTCAAGCTGTTTCTTTACCTCTTCTATGATTTTGAGTGCCATGTCGGGTCTAGTCCTTCTGAGTTTCTGCTTGACAGGAGGACATCCGGGCTTGAGTGGCAAGTGATGTTCAACGATGTTAGTATCCAACCCAGGCATATCTTGATAGGACCAGGCGAAGATATCAACATACTCTTTCAATAACTTGACCAACTCGGAGTGTACATGCTTTGCGAGGGATGCGCCAACCTTGACTTCTCTTCTGACCTCATCAGTACCAAGATTGACAACTTCCACTGGCTCTTTGTGTGGCTGAATCTCTCTACGCTCGTGCTCAAGGAGCCTTGCCAGTTCAGCCGGTAATTCACAATCTTCCTTACCATCTTCTTCGGCTTGGTTAATTGGAATTCCAGAATTATAATGGATGTTTGCCATGTTGTTATCAATGCTTTTATTAGTTCTGCATGTTTATGAATATGTTTAGAATGAGCTACTTTGAAAAGTGAAAAACAAAAGAAACTTTTGCCATTTATTTGTGAAAAGTAAAATAAAGAAAGAAAATAGAGCATGATTTTGAATGCAAAAACTTTCATTTATTGATCACATAATATTGCAAAAGTGTGAGGCCATTTACAAGCTATCCACTCATCTCGGGCGAGGACAAGGGAATGAGAAAGAAAAATGCATTACATGTTGTATGGGAAAACCACAGGAATCACGGTAGATTTCCAATTGTTGAGCTTGAAACCTGGCGGACATTTGCGCACAAAGCTTGAAGCCTGATTGCTGGGACCAGCATCATCAGCAGCTGCCACGATGTCCCCCTGCTGGAAACCTACGCTGTGGAACTTGATTAAGTTGCATCACTCCTGACCAGAGGAACCAGATTGACGACCAGGATGATACCCTAATCCAAAACGATTATGCTTCTCAACCACATCAATCACGTGCCCCCAGCCTGGCAAGGCACCTCTATCGATGGTCTCTTTAGCACTCTTAGCAGATGCTAAAGTCAATTGTGGTGATCTAGTTTGACTAGTTGAAGCAGAGCTGACATCTTCGAACTCGAGACACTGCAACAGCACCTCAGTTATGCCCTCTCCTGTCTCGACATATCGAAAAGATGATAACTCGCTGGCAATCAAATCCTCTTCACCACAAACAATGACAAGCTGGTCGTCAAACATGAATTTCAACTTCTGATGTAGAGTGGATGTAACTGCCCCTGCCGCGTGGATCCATGGACGACCCAATAGGCAACTGTACGTTGGATTAATATCCATCACCTGGAAGGTAATGGTAAACAAATGCGGCCCAATATTGATGGGTAAATCCACTTCTCCAATGACTTGTCTTCGAGAACCGTCAAAGGCTCTGACAACTAAGGCACTTAGTCTCATTTCGATTCCTTCCACTGGTAGTTAACTCAATGTGCCTTAGGCATCACATTGAGAGAAGAACCGGTATCCACTAGAACACGAGATAACAGGATGTCTGTGTAGGTTACAAATATGTGCAACGCCTTATTGTGGGAAGTTCCTTCAGGAGGCAATTCTGATTCATTAAAACCCAAATACCGACTTGCAGTTATATTGGCCACTACATCATCGAATTCGATGACGGATATGGCATGCATAACATGAGCACTGTTCAAAACTTTCAACAAAGCTGATCTGTGCGCAGGAGAGCTCATAAGTAAGGACAAGATTGAGATCCTCGAGGGAGTCTGACCCAGTTGATCCACAATCTTAAAGTCACTTTTCTTGATCAGCTTAAGGAACTCTTGATCATTAAGGGTCTCTTTTCTCTTTAAAATATCCTCAGACGGAATAATCGGTACTGGAACGGCAGTAGATGCCCCTTGTTGAACAACAGGGGTTTCGAATCCAGGTGTCTCCTTGGGAGAAACAACAGTTGGAACTTGTACAAGCTTCGTAGTGACCTTCAGAGCAAACACTCGTCCACTACGAGTCATACCCCCACCGGCTGTAACATTCACGATCTCAGATTCGGAGAACCTTATCTCTTGACCTCCAGAAAACACGGTAGACCCATACTTCCATGGTACCTCTTTAGAATTCTGATACAGAAACGGCTTTGGCGGGCAAACAACAATGGGTTGCACCTTCTTCTGTTTAGGGGATTCCACAGGAACCTTCCTATAGACGATGGTAAACGGCTCAATAGCAGCAACTTCCTTGACAGGTTTAGATCTGGCAAATTGCACTTCGCCACGGTTCATCAGAATCTGGACACAACCCTTCAGCCTTCGACACTGATTGGGATTATCGTCACAAATCTGACACTTACCATGTTAACCTTTCAACAGCCCATGTTCCTTCAATTTCTTGAAAACCACAGACATCAGAGTCTTTACCTCATCGACATCCATAATCAATTCAGCCCTGGAATTATCCCAAATCATGTTAACCGCAGGTCCACCGTGATTCAGCAATGGATTATTTTGAATGTTAGGTCCTTCCTCAGCGAAAGTCAGAACCTTCTTATCAATGAGTTCCTGAACTTTGGTTTTGAATACAAAGCAATCTTCTGTTGCATGTCCTATGTATCCAGCATGATAAGCACAAGATGCATTTGGGTTATGCTTCGGGCCAAATGGAGGAATCGCAGGTGTAATCTGTTTGGGGACAATTGCCCCTTGGTGAACCAAATAAGGAAATAATTTTGTGTATGACACCGGAATTCTATCAAAATTCGGACGCTTGCGGTTTCCTTGATTGTTATTGTTCTGACGGTTTTGATTCTGATGATTTTTGTTGTTCTGTTGATTCTGTTGCTGATTCTGAGCATTCCGAACTGGTTGTTGCGGATGATATTGATATGGAGATTGTTGATACTGCGCAGCAGCAATGTACGGATATGGATAATATGGCATAGGAGCCAAGGGAGCTTGATACTGAGGAGAAACTTGAGTGGTCACAGCGTTGGCTTCACCATCCTTTTTCTTGAATTGACTGTTTTGAGATTTTCTAGTGGTCGGCTGCTGGGAAGCAGCTCCAGGAATCTTTCTAGTCTTCAACCCGTTCTCAATCCGTTCACCAATCGTCACAACATCAGCGAAGTTCGATGAAGAACTACCCACCATTTTCTCGTAGTAGGACCCTTGCAATGTACCCATAAAGATGTCAAGCAACTCATTATCAGAGAGAGCAGGTCACACACGAGATACCATCTCACGCCATCTTTGTGCATACTCCTTGAATGTTTCAGCTGAGCGTTGTGACTGATTCTGCAATTGCAATCTGGTTGGCGCCAGATTAAGGTTATATTTGTATTGCCTCACGAACGCTTCAGACAAATCCCTCCAAGTACGGATTTTGCTGCGCTCCAAGCCCATGTACCAATCTAATGAAGCACCAGACAAACTATCTTGAAAACAATGAACAAGCAATTCATCATTATTAATATGGGATGCCACCTTCCTGTAGTACATAGTGATGTGACTACGCGGACAACTCAAGCCTTTGTACTTTGGCAAATCAGGTATCTTGAATTTCCGTGGCAGCACAACATTTGGAACCAAACACAAATCTTTGGCCTCCATGCCAAATGCAGAAAACCCTTCAATAGCCCTGATGCGGTCCTCCAACAACCTGTAGTCAACAGATCTACTCTGATTAGTGGGCCTAACAAGAATCTGAGGATTTGGCAGCTGAAAAGCGGCAGGAGCGTGAACTTGTGGAGTAGCAAACTGAGAAGGATACACCAAACCCGGATTAACCATCTGACCAGCATTCTGACCCATCGGAACACCATACGGATAATTCGGAGGAGGTACCTCAGAAGTTGAGGAAGATGCCCCAGGATAGAACATCCCAGGATGAACATTCTGAACAGTAGTTTGAGCAGCCTGAGATGGAATCAGAACATGAATAGGAGGACCCTATACACATGCTCTTCATCATCAGGAGTTTCAGTATCAACCAATCCGGCAGTTTGATGAGTTTGAGCCTGAAGATTCTCAGGATCATCATTCACCACTGGAGGCGAGACTGGAGTAGGCATGACCCATGGATAGGCGACAACATTCCCATTAGGCATGGGTGCAATAAAAGGCTGATATGACATGAAGGCACTACTATTATTTGCAAGCTGAGGAGTGTAATTCGGAGGCATGCCCCAAGGGAAACCAGCGGGCATCTGGTTCAAACTAGGCTGAACAGCAGGCTGATTCATAGGCTCAACTGGTACTTCAACTCTAGCAGGAGAAGGAACAACAACAGCAGGAGTAGCCGTAACAACAGGAGGAACATCACAACAGGAGTGACAACAATTGCATCAGTAGTGGTCGCAACAACAGTGGCAGCAACAACAGTATCCCTCTGAGCATGAAGGAGCTCCATAATGACATCCATGTTCGTCTGAAACTGATCCATCTGACTTTGGAATTGTGCCAGAGTTTCCTTGTAAGCGACATTCTCAGCTTCAAAGTCAGCCATGATTCTGGATTTTCTTGAACGAGTAAAATACCGATGTCGAGTCGTCGTCTTGCTACAAGGAATGCGGACAAGGATGAGCAACAGTTTCGGATGAAGGGACGTGCATATGCGGGCATGAATGAATGCAATTTATGCAAAAATAAAGTTTTAAAATGTTTATGCAAAAATTAATTTGACATGATGAGATGATATGCAACATCAGAATCAATAAGCCAACATAGTCTAAATAATCAAATCTGAACATCCACAAAGGTAGTGCTGTGTGGGTACGAGATCTAACGCACTGAGAGAACAAAGGTCGAAAGAGTCTTAGTTCCCTGCAGAAAAACCCAATATCCCCCTCACAGGTATGATATAGAAATCGGGATTCTCAGTTTCGAATTCTCAATTTGAGAAGCAATAGTACATTCATCCCTCAAGGTACAATACTATCGCCAAACAAAGAGGTCGTCCATTGATTCCCCAAAAAAAAAGGGGTCATCCTATGGCAAGTTCCCAGCTTTGGGTCCTCGGATCAAGGAAGCGTAATGGGTTTGCCATTTCTGGTCTTCCATTATTGCTCCTTGGGAGGAGTGCCGCAACTGAGTCCTCGGGAAATGGTCGCCAGAGTCGATAGTTTTCCAGGTTACATTCCATCGTCTGCCCCAAATGCGCAGGATAGAATATTACCAAAGAAAACCTCGTCTGGATGTGGATTTTTTGTGTATACTAAGTCTAGCCAAATGCCACACAAGTTACACTACTTTCCACTCTAATCATGGATGTATACTCAAGCCTGGGTATTCGGCTTATCTCTCAAGTAGCAACCCAATCCGCCAACAGCAGAAAATAGCAAATATCCAGAGTATGCGGCATATGAATATTCAAAGCAGCAAAAAAATGCAATAAATAAACATAAAGCTAAAGCAAGTAAAAGATAAAGCGAGCAAAGCGCGAAGTATAAACACCCAAACAAGCAAGAAAAGCAAACGAAACTAGGCGAGACCCCTCAAGGGATGGACCAGCAATAGGTCAATCTGTCCCTAGCAGAGTCGCCAGCTGAAGATGGCTGGTTTCTACCTGAGTGAATCGCACACTCAACGATACAACAGAGTCTCCACCAAACTTTATTTAGTCCCAAAGGACAGGGAAAATATCGATAAAACCCAAGGTAAAGAGAAACGGGAACGGGGGGTCGGTTATGCGAAAGGAAGGTATTAGCACCTAACGCATCCGACGTACTCGACGGGAAGCATTTCGCTTGCTTCTAGGCTTGGATGGGTTATCTATCTAAAGGCTTCTAGCTAAGAGAAAAGCAGAGAGAGAGAGAGAGAAAGGGGGAAAAGAAAAGAAAGAAAGAAGGTGCTCGCGGAGGATTGTGACCCTCGTGCCTACGTACCCGTATAGTGCAATGAGGAAATCAGAGCGTCGTAGTTCATGGAACCAGGGGACAGAAATGAAGGAAGAAAGGGAGAAGACAGAAGAAAGGTGGAAGTGTGCTAGCCGAGATCATTGCGATCTCATGCCTACGTATCATACATTCGAAAGAATGCAAAATCAGAGCTTCCGTAGTTCGGGGAACTGAACGAAAAAGGAAAACAAGAAAAAAACAAAGAGACGAAAGAAGTGGTGTCAAAACCAAGAGCAAGAATGAAAGAAAAACTCTATTGGGGAAAACCCCACAGTAAGAGCGTTTGCACAAAGGAATAGGAAAAGAATGGTGTCAAAACCAAGAATGAAAGAAACTCTGCTGGGGATAGCAAAGAGAATTGGTGTCGAAACCAAGAAAGTAAGAGCAAGGGGAATAGGAAGGACTCCTCTGGGGATCAAAAAAAAAGGGATGGTGTCATAACCAAGAGAAAAAGGGGACTTGGTATATTAACTGGCTGGCAGTGGTTAACCGAGGAAAGAGAGTAAGACCCTGGCGGGGAAAAGACTGGTGTCAACAGACGGATTGTGATAAACCAAGAGAGAGAGTGCTGAACCAAGAGAAGGTGTTTGACTCTGAGGGGCATCGGTATATTAACTGATGAACAGTGGTTAACCGAGGAAAGAAAGGACTGCAACTCTGTGGGGGTAGAGAAGCATTGGTTTTAGCAGAGAAAACTGCGATTAACCAGAAAAGCGGGTGTAGGACCGAATAAAGATCATAACCCAAAGGACGGGTATAGGATCGAGCAAAGGTCGTGACCCAAAGGGGTTCGGTAAAATGACTGAACAAATAGTACTCAACCGAAGAAAGGGCATTTGAATCAAAGAAAGGTTACTTAACCCAAGGGTGCAAGTATTCGAACCAAGAAAGGTTGCCAACTGCAAGGGATTCGGTTTTAACAAGAGAGTTGTGATTAACCGAGAAAAAGGAGTGATTAACCAAGGGAAGGTGATTAACTCAAAAAGGGCTTTCAGTATTTTAACAGGCGGACTGTGGTTAACTGAATCAAAGGGCGATTAACCGAAGATAGGTGATTAACCCAAAAGGAAACTCAGTGTTTTAACAGACGGACTGTGGTTAACTAAGAAGGAAGGCAAACATTGGTGTTTTAACTGACAGGCAGTGATTAATTACAAGGAGTAATGAAACAAAGAGAGGTTGCTAGCGCAAGAACAATGATCTTAACCAAGAAGGATGGTGATGGATCAGCAGGAAAATGAGAAGAGCACAAGTGATCAAGGATGAATCCGACTGGGGAAGGAGCAACACTACAGCTTGAGGATAGAGGTGACTATTCTCGAAAGAGATGGCCAAATGCCATTACCCAAGAAATAGTCAGAATGAGGGTAGGACAACCATCCTCATTCCTCCTCTAGCACCCAAAGTATAGTGCGAAAATTGAAACAAACAGCGCAACAACTCCAATTTGTACAGTGCTCCAGTATCAGGCGTAGCGCGAGCTCCAACTCTACGAGGGGATCAAGAGAAAAAGCTCTAAGGGAGGCCTAAAGAGAGGAAGAGGGAAGATCGATTAATCGAAACAGAGTTTCGATCAATTAATCAAGGGAGAAACATGCTAACAACTTTCCAAAGAGAATGAAAAGTCATTAAAGCACAAAGGTGTGAATTATTGATTATACAAGATTAAGTTTATCCATGAAGAATGAACTTAATGCAAACAGAAATGGAAGGTGCAAAACAGTGCCAAATGATCATCAAAATGCCACACAAAATCATGTATCATGTGAACAAAGATAGTGCAAGAATTGTTATGTTCATACAATGCTAAGAACATGAAACAAAGGAATAATCGAAAATGTGCATCTAAAGCTCATGAATATGCTTCAACCAGAAGTGAAATGACATGTAAAACATCCATAAAATCAAGCATGACAATCAATGAAAGTTAAAATGAAGAAAGCATGGCAAACACACTTGAAAATGCAAGAAAATTGCATTCTGTACAGTGGTAACCGGTTACAGCATATGTGCTAACCGGTTACATACTTGAAAATCAGCGTGTTTGTTGAAAATTGAACTGTGTAACCGGTTACAGCATAACTGCTAACCGGTTACCACTGTAACAGAGGCAAAAATAATAGTAAAAAAAGCTTTTCAAAAGTGGTTTTCAACACATAATCACTTATGCCAACCACCACATGCTAGGAAATGAATTTGTGCACAAAAATTGAACTTGAAAACAACAAATAAATAGTGATAGAATCAACTAACACATTAGGATCATGGATCAAACAAATGCAAAACCAAATCACACACAATAATTATGGACTACATTGCGAACGATACGAAAATGCGCGAAACGATAAAATTAGTTAGATCCACCAACCTACAAGTCGGAGATTTGGCTTGGTAAGTGTTGTAAAGAGATTTTGATGCAGAAAATCAAAGAAAACCAGAGGATCCTTAATTTGTAGACGAAACGCGTCGAAACCGATCAAAAACGCGAAAATGCACCGAAATCGAACTTGCACCAAATTGAAAGTTGTAGAACTCTTGGATTGAAGTAGAATAAGATGTAATTCCAGAAATCCAACCAAAGAATGCCAAATGATGGAGGTTAAGCTCAAGAATTAATCACTTTCAATGTGAAAAGTGATTATCCTTCAAGAATAAGAGCTTTTGGTGAGGTTTTGGGATGGGAATTGAGATGAAGATGTAGAAGTTGCAGAAAAATGCAGAGGAAAATGAGAGAATTGAGAGTGAAGAAAGTGTGGATTTGTGTGAATGATTGTGGAGAGAGTTGCAAAATGGTGAAGCTTTGTTTATATAGAGTTTAGGTATGGAGTGTGAGAGCTTTGGACTTTGGTTTAGACTTAGCTTTGGGAGGTTTGGAGTTAGGGTTGGAGTTAGTTACACTTGACTCACTGAGTCAAGGCGGTTAACTCGGTTAGTTAGGATCAACTCGGTAACAATCCCAATGCGAGCTTCCACATCCAAAGGTTGACATGCTTGTAAGTTAAGTAACATGGTGCACTTAATTTAAAGTGATGCATTGAATAAATGAAAGGGAAATGTCTTGAATGGTCTTGAATTCTCTATAATGCTCCACATGCTGCAAGAATAATGTAGAAACAAAGACCAAAGAGAGTGCATAGCTGCTGTTCCAAAAATGCAGCAGAATCTGCAACTTTGTACAGAGTAACCGGTTACAGCATATCTGCTAACCGGTTACTGGATTGAAAAATGTGTTTCTGGTGAAAAATACACTATGTAACCGGTTATCAGTTATGTTGTAACCGGATACTTCAGCTCAACTTCCACAAATTTGCCAAGAAATGATGCTGAAGTCCCATTATTGATTTTCCAACTCTTGTCTTGATAAATAAACATGGAAACCTTTATATTGAGCTTGTTTTGATGATGAAATAATCTTGAGAGGATGTGATTAATCGGGCTTGGAAAACCTGAATGTCCTGTAACAAAAAACACACAAAGAAAAGTGTGAATGCATATGCTGACGATGCGAATGCGCATGCTTATGCAAAAGGCAAAAGAGGGAGGTCAAATTTCGGGTTACGACAGATATGTTGTGAAGGTTCCAGTGTGGTGGACTTTTGGTAGTTGCCAATGCGGATTGGACTTTAGGTGGAGGGAGGGTTTGATTTCCTCGACGCCATGCTTGAAGTAGACAAAGATGCTCTTGAAGCCTCGAGTTTGACCACTTGTTGATAAGTCATTTCTGAGAAGACCATGACTCTTATGCTTGAGGGTCCAAGATAAACTGAGTGTAGCGGCGTGGTCAACTCATGAAGATTATGCTCTTACTCTAAATTTGATGATTACCAATGTCTAGTAAGATCTTCTTAACCAATACTGAGAGAATATGCCTTCTGCAACTGGTCTTGCCCTAGTCTGAACATGGTAATGGTATGCCCCTAATTAACCAGTTTTGAAGTGATTTGATCTTTGGAAGCTGAGCTTTGACGTGCTTTGGAGATGATTTACCCCTGATTGAGTTGTTGAAGGATTTGCACCAGATTAAGTTTGAGGGATAGCCTTGGTTCGGGTCGGCACCACTGAAAGTTCAAGTTCCTCTTTAATTGCCCCTTGTTAGAATTGTCTTTGATGCCTAGCACTGATTTGTAGATACGATTGCACATTCACAAATGGTAATCTTAATGCAATGCTCATGCAAGTTTTGAAAAAAGAGTCGTTTATTGGAGTGTCGTGATAGTGAGATGAATGGATCGTTAGTCCAGACGTTGTGTTTATTTTGCTGGTGTGAAAGATATAGCAAGGAGATTGACACCGATGCTGAAGATTAGAAAATATTTAGGGAGTCAGTTTATGCAACCTTGCAATTGCATGCTTTCAGAATAAACCTCGCCTCAATTAGGTCTTTCAAAGGTTGTAACATGGTATGGTTCACGGTTTATGAAACAAAGGATATTTGGCTCAAAACTTGGTTTGTACCCACCCCTTCTTCTTGATGATCTCTAGTCCTACGTTCAGTTAACTCTGCACACGTTGGTCTTCCAAAAGGGTTGATGGTGTGATGATTCAAGGTATGCTCGAACTGGCAGTCACCTTATTTTTTTGTGATTGATGTCAGTGACCCTTTGATTTTATTTGGACGGTCACCGAATCTTATTTTGTTTGAGTTTTTGAGGTTCTCTTTTGATTTTGTTTTTGATCCCTAACTTTTGCATGGACTGATTTCGCTTTTCGAGTCCATCGGGATTGCCTTGATTTTTGCCTAAGTCTCCTTATGAGGTGTTCGACTTAGCAGGCTTTTGATTTTTTTTTCTTCTTGATTTTGTTGGAGGATTGTGACTGCCAAGTCATGGGTCATTGATGAATAATCGTCATGTCTCTTGGATTTTGCTTCGTGATCTGAGTGCATAGTTGGATTAACTGAACACTACCCTTCCCCAGGTTGAGTGTAAGGGTTTATAAGTCTGAACGAAACTGCTACTTCTTGGCTCGAAGTGGTTAACTAGGGATTAACTCCTTGTCTCTCCAGTGTTTGGGGATTAAAATAATGTCTGTACATCATCGACGAGATTTGGTCCAAAAGCATACAGTTTGCAATCATGAGTATTTCGTTTTCATCATCCTCCCTCCAATCATTGCTAAATAACAGTTTGATAAAGAGAGTGAAGTAGAAAAGTGTGTCGGTGATTTGCAGTAAATGAGTGAATACGACATAGCTAATTCAAAACATGCAACGTCACTACATTAATAAAATCAAATACGAAAGGCAATGTTTAAAGCATACAGTACTTAAGCAAACAAAAGCAAAATACAAGAATACAAATGATGGGATGGCAACATGACTGCCTTCTTCGGGGAAACTTGAACTTGACTTGACTTGATTAGAAGTTGGCACTAGCTTGGCAGCGGCATAGGGTTGTTGATGACATTTGGGGCCTTCCCATTGAACGTGATAAACTTTGAGTCGATCAGGTCTTGAACTTTGTGCTTGAAAGCTCTGCAGTCTTTGATCGTATGCCCTGGAGCACCCTTATGAAACTCGCAATGAGCATTAGCATCATAATCTGGGGGAATGACAGTCGGAGGAGCCAAGTCTCTCAGGGTAACAACTCTCTTTTCTAGCAATTAAGCAAAGATATGAGCATATGTCGTTGGCAGACGATCAAAGTTTCTGTCTGGCCTCCTTGTTCTCTGTTGATTAGGCTGACGTTGTTGTTGAGCAGCTCGTTGTTGTTGATTCTAAGGAGGATACTGATACCCTTGTTGATTTTATGATTGTTGCTGAGGAGCTTGTTGCTGAGGCATTGGAGCTTGGACAGCTTGAACAACTAGCTGATAAGGCATTGAAGCATATTGCGCAGCAGCAACATGCAGATACTGAAAGTAAGGCATTTGAAAAGGCA
This sequence comes from Lathyrus tuberosus, assembly GCA_022829125.1. Lineage (NCBI taxonomy): Eukaryota > Viridiplantae > Streptophyta > Magnoliopsida > Fabales > Fabaceae > Lathyrus > Lathyrus tuberosus. The sequence continues at coordinate 1,153,254 of JALAZF010000761.1, forward strand.
TAGGAGCGGGAGCTTGTTGAGCTTGCCCTTTCTGATCTGAGACGACATTTCTTCACCCTATTTCTTCTTATATCCGTTGAAAGGCTTCTTGGCTGCAGTCTAACTACTAGAACCTCCTTGGATCTTTCCGCTCTTCAGACCCTCTTCAATTCTCTCACCGACAATTACCAAGTTAGAGAATCCAGCAGAAACACTACCAATCAGCTTCTCATAGTATTGGCCTTGCAAGGTACCCATAAAGATGTCAATCAGCTCACGGTTAACCAATGGTGGATGCACCCTTGCGGCTAGCTCTCTCCAGGTTACGCGTACTCCTTAAAGGATTCGTTGTCCTTCTGAGCCATACTCTGAAGTTGAGTACGATTCGGAGCAAGGTCAGTGTTGTATTTGTATTGCTTGATGAATGCATCAGCTAGCTCAGCCCAAGTACGCACACTACTACGCTCCAGCTGCATATACCATTCGAGTGATGCTCCAGACAAGCTGTCTTGGAAGCAATGGATCATCAGCTTTTCATCTCTGGCATAGGCAGCCATCTTGCGACAGTACCTCTTCAAATGAATGTTAGGACAGTTGAGGCCTTTGTACTTCGAGAATTCTGGCACCATGAACTTGGGAGGAATGACAACATCTAGCACTAGGCACATTTCCAAGGCATTCAGAGAGTTTGAGTTGTGCCCGTCCATGACTTGGAGTTTTTCAGATAAATCACGACACATTTTTATAGCTTCGGAATCTTGAACAATAGTAGAATTGATAATTGGGATGGAAGCATGATAGTTCTGAATTTCATCATACTATTCTTGCAGATTTTCCTCAGCATGAGGGACAGGAATCTGAGTGACAGCAGGTTGGGCTTGAGGAATAGCTCAAACAGTAACTCTAGATGTTGGAAGTGGTTGAGAAATGGCTCCTTCAGTGGAAAGAGTAAAGTTCATCGGTATCCTATAAGTGATAGGGTTAGGAACAGGAACAAAGAGCCTTGAGGTGGATCCTTGTACAAGCACATTGTTGTTGGCAACAGCGGCTTCACGCATTTCTTCTTCCTTTTTGGCCATCATGATGGCTTCGAGAATCTGGTCAATCTTTCCTTTGATAGAATCCAACTTTTTTCTGAAGGTGGCTTGCTCTTGTTGAATTTGCTCCATCATTCTTCTAGTGTTGGCTCGAGTTGCGTACTGGTGTCGAGGAATCAGCTTGATTTACTGGAGAAGGAAGGAAGGCGGAGTGAGATTCTGGAGTTGAAATGGAATGCAAGATGCATAACTAATGTAATGAAATACAGTGACATGAGATGTAATGCAAGATGCAAGATCCAGGATCGCAGATCACATGTCACAGTTCTGAGGTTGGCCGGAGGAACGGGTCAAGTACCACAGCTCGGATCAAGAAAGCCCACGAGTAGGTTTCTAAATGGGTAGGTGCCTAGAGTCATGGATATATTTCAAAAACATTATAGCCGAGACGAAGACACATCCGACTATAATATCCTCGAAATTGTCTCATATAGGTGAGGTCTTCATTTCTTCCCCCACGAGAAAGATTCCTCGGAGGCGTCCACTACACAACCACGACACACAGGTTCTAAGTAAGGTTCTCAAAGTCATAGATCAAGGTTGAAAATATTACTGACAATAAGTAATACGTTCAAGGGATCTCGTCTGATTAGGGCGTTCGTATTAATCCAAAAGGAGTTAATACTACCAACTACCATGGATAAATGGGTTAATGGTCCTTGGGATTAACGATTCAGGCTCAAAAACATTACCGCCATGGCAAAGACTCACCACAATAATAACATCTCCAAGGGAATCTACTCCAAGTGGGGTCTTCGCTTTAACTCACACGAAAGAGACCATGCAAGCCTCCACTACACAACCACCATCCTAATCCTAGGGTTTTTCTTGACTCAGGTGTAGAGCCATCTCACAAAGTTCCCAATATCAGAACAACCCAACAATGCCACAAAAGGTAACACAGATAAGGAAATAAGAAAGCAAATAAATAAGCGAGAAGAAAACAGATAAACAAAACTAACGAGTTCGTGATTTGAATCAAGATAGGCTTGACTCTCTCTTGCATGGAGCAAATGTTCCCCAGCAGAGTCGCCAGCTGTCGTACCTCAAAAAAATCGCTTCATCGAAGACACGACCCTCGCGCGAAAGGCTCGGAACGGTTCGACAGAGTCGCCACCGAACTTTATCTATCCCAAAAGAGGGAAAGGAAAATATCGAGAAAACCTTTAAGGAGGGAAAGAACATGGTCGTCGCAACCACATTCCGGGTTCGGGAGTCGGTTACGTGAGGGGAAGGTACGCGCACTCCCTCACGTCCATTGTACTCAACGGGAACCTATTGATTCGAATCGCAATACTCGTTAGCTAAGTTTATTTATTTTCATCTAAAAAATAAATGCAAAACGATGAGATAAAGGGAAAAGATGCTAAGGGAAAATAGGTGGTTTTAGGATAGGGTGCTCGGCAAGGATTGGGGCCCTTGTGCCTACGTATGCTCATTCGGACGAGAATGAGTAATCAGAGCAATCGTAGTTCGACTACGAGTGAGAGGGGAAAAAGATGGAAGTGTGGAAACGGTGGAAAAAGAAAAAGTGTGGTTGACGCAACCGGGGAAAAAGAAAAAGTGTGGAAAAAGATAAAGTGTAGACGCAAACGGGGGAAAAAGAAAAAGTGTGACGGAAATGGGGGAAAAAAAGTAGCTCGCCAAGATCATCGCAATCTTGTGCCTATGTATCTTTATTCGGATGAGAATAAAGAATCAGAGGAGTCGTAGTTCGTGGTAGACCCGCGAAAAGAGGAGAGTTGGTTTGTTTTAAATGCATCAGTTGCTCACACACGAGTAAGAGAACCCGCACCTAAACAACCGAAGGGAAATTAAAGACTCGAACCCCCATTTTTCACCTTGAAAAGTGTTTCGATAGTTGTTAGTCGTTTTGAAGTTTATTGTGAAAATCCGCTTGACGTTGGATCAATGGTTTATTGTATGCGAAGAGATAGATTTGAAAAGAGTTTAGTTTGAGGGTGATTTGAAAATGGCTCGATGACGAGTCGAGGGTTTGGTTTAAAAGAGGTTTGTTTTGAAAATGGCTCGATGACGAATCGAGATTTTGACTGAAAATGTGTGTGGATCGATCTTAGTCCCTATGGGTGCTCCTAGTAACGAAACCACGATGAAGTGTGAGAGTGTGTGTGTTAGGTTGATGGCGAATGCTAATGAGCAATTGACTTACAGGGGTGTTTTGAAAATGGCTCGACGACGAATCGAGAATTAGTTTGAAAATGGTTGTTTATGCTAGTCCCTTGGGGTGCTCCTAGTAAACAAACCACATTCAAAGAAATAACGAATGTGTACATCAGAATAGGAGCGGGGTACATGTGAAGTACAGGGGATTGCATAAAATAAAAGGTCTCATTTTAAGGTAGCCCAAGAGCAAGCCGTGTGTGTGTGTGCGAAGTGTCCTAAACTAAGCCTTGAGCAAGAGTCGAACAAAAGCTCCTTGGTTAGGGTTTCTGTATAAGGTCCAAGTAACCGAAAGTCCACCAATTAGTCTTTTATTGTTTCGATAATTGTTAGTATATTTTGAATAATGTTTGAACAAAGAAACAAGAAGAGGGTTAGATGGACAAGTATGAATATGATATGAACAATATGATAAGAATATGAACAAGATAATATTTGACAGAAAATTAAATCAAGAATATATTGATGGAAAGTAAAGTTAATTGTTAGTTGATTAGTCGTTAGGATAAATGATCCACGACGGTTAAAACCATCCTTGGGCTTGCAAACATAGGTTTGGGTGACGAAGAATCATTTTTCGATACAGGACATGTAGCGCTAAACCATCGTAGCATGTTCTATGATGAAGATCATACTATAGGAGGTTACGCAATTTGATCTATGTGCTAAAACACGATAGAGAAATGATATTAAGGATCATTCTAGAAATGAAATCGTGCCACGCGAAAAGAAAAGGTGAAAATCTCATCTTAATCACAAACTTTCGTCAATTAATCAAAGGTAACCTATCACGATCCCAAAGTATAGAAAGTGATCTCGATGATCACTCACTACAAATTTGAAATAATGAAGGCTAATCGCTTCAACAATCAACATTCGTGAATAGAAAGACTTCATCGATCGAAAATGAAAAAAGAAGATAGAAGAAGATGCGAAAATGAAATGAAAATCGAAATAAAATCGAAATGGTCTCGTCTTAATCAAGATTTAATCAGGAAATCAATAATCTATGATATTTGAATTTCATTGTCCAATAAAAAAAAATGGCCTCATATTGATCAAGATTTTGAATCGATTTGAATAAATCAACTAATCATGATTTTTGTTATATCATTGGCCCTAATAAAATTGAAAACAAAATAAAAATGAAATTCCAAAGTGAAATAGAACGGTGCAAGAAAAAATCTAAAGAAATAAGAACAGGGGTGTAACATGAAATTGAGGGGTGAATACATTATCAGCATGGGCCTTAAAGCCCTCCCCACCCATCGGCACGGTGCAAGAAAAGAAAAAAAAGAAGAAAAAAGAAGGGATGTGGGTGCAGATCCAGATGTGAGGTGTATGCTTTAAGCCCACTCATCAACAATAATCAAATCCACAGGCCCATATGAATTAACAATTTTAAAAAAGCAAGTTGGATAAAGTGGAAAGGGAAAAAAAAAGGGTAGCACATTCCAACATTCTCAGAAACTCATCACCGAACATCTAAAATTAAATCAAACTCTGTTGCTCTCATTTTGATTATAAAGCACCATCAACGTCAACAACAACGTAAAATCTCGGCGGTTTCGAAATCCATTCGCTCAGAAGAAGACCTTCATCATCGCACGAAGAATAAGAACAATGGAAACAGAAAACCGGTTTGGAGAAATCATCAAACCCAACCTTCTACTCGCTCATCTCAATCTCCCTGGTTCTCTTGCTCGGGTTCACGCCGTTCAGGTTTGCTCTTGTTCTGGTTCATCCGGTTTCTATCAAACTTCTTCTTCTACTCCTTCTCTTGTTCTGTTTCAGTTCTGGGATGTTATTTCTGGTTTTACGATTTTGGGTGTGGATGACTTAACGGTTGAAGATGGATTGAGGAAGGGTTGTGTTGAAGGTTTTTCTTTATTATTGTTTGAGGTGGATTATTGATAATAGGTGAAGAGGGATTTGGATTGATGAAGGGTGTGAGGTTTAGAAATCATTTTGAGGGGGAGAGATTTGAGCAGCATTTACTTGGTTCCCATGAACTTCGAATTAGAATGAGGAAGGGCTCGTTTTATAGATGAGTATCGAGGGTATAATGGGAAAGATTGGGGAGGAATTTGTTGCTGCGTTAAGTGTAGGAATCATGTTCGCATAGAATCCGCGTCTTGGTGTTTGGAATTGTGAGGTCATGTGTCGTTTTACAGCTGTGAAGGTTTGGATTGCAAAAATTTTGTCGTTTGTGTGTGACGGTTTTTGAACGTTGTGGACTAGATCGAATTGTTATGTGTGATGCGAATAGCGATTTGCGCACAAATGGTGTGTGAGGCTCGCATCTGAAGGTAACGGTTATTGTGTGCAGTAATAGGTTTGAAATTACTCAGGTACAGTTTGTTGCTCACGTTGTGTTGTGTAGATGATGGACATTGTGGAGAGGTAATGGCTGAAAAGTTTGTGTATACTGTGGTACGGTTTTGATGCGTTAACAATTATTGATGGTTTTGGCTGTATATTTTTTGCTATTGTGTGTCAAACTTACTCGTTATGTGTGTTGTATGACCTTGTGTGTAGGTTTTGTTCGCGTGGTGCCAGTTTGGTGGAGTTTTTGGCTAAAATATGTCATTTGTGGCTGTGAGGATTTGGAAAATAGGTGTGGTATGGTTGAAAGGTGTATCAGGTCGTTGCATATGGGAGTGCGTTGGTGACTTGGTTTCTGGCTTATGATGAGATGGTGTGCTATGCAGGTTGAAGGAGGCAAGGTTTACATTTTGCAGGACACAGTTCATTTGGAAATGTATTGGATTATCATTTTCCCCAAGTAATGGTGCTAATGATCTTGTGTACTTCAATTTGGTTTGTAATAACAAATGTAATTTGGGCTTTATGACAATGGACAATGAGTTTTTTTTTTTTGTTTTTGGTAATTATCTTTTGTAATGAGTGGGCTTAAGTGATAAAAATAATTTAAAAAATGGATTATGGACATGGAATTTTTTATTGTGTTGAAATGAATGGATATAAAAAATGAAGTTAGATATGGATATTAAAGTGGAAAAGATCATAAAAAATGGGTTTATGAGAAAATGGATAACTTAAAAAAAAAGGTCTTTAAAATTAATATTAAAAATGGATGTGGTTTAGTTTAATTGAGAAAAAGGACGGATAACCATTGATAAGAAATAGAAAGTGGAAGTGGATTTAGGAAATAAATGGAGAATGGGTGATGGACTTGAATCAAGGAAATGAATTCCCAACCACATATGCACACTTTGATTGAACTTGATTCGATCATCACACTTGAATTTGTAAGTATAAAGTATGCCTAAGAGAGGGGGGGGGGGGGGGGTGAATTAGGCACTTAACAATTTTTCTGATTTTTCGACTGTTTTATTTTTTACTTTCCTAAAGGTTACTATGTAATAAAAAGCGGTAAATTGCAGAAAGTAAATAACACAAAGAAGTATACTGGTTCTCCTCACTGTCCGAGTGTACTCCAGTCCCCTTTCAACTTAGAGATTTCACTATTGTTTGGACAAGACAAGACTCTTCCTAGTCTTTCTATACAAGTCACTAACAATCAACCACCAAGAACAACCTCTTGGATTTTTCCAACTAAGTCCAATTGAGAACAATCCTCTCACAATGGACCTCTTGTATCCACAATCTGGATAACAAGGTTTACAACCAAACAATCTTCTATCCAACAATCTTGGAAAAATAAGATATGTTACAACAAGAGTTTTTGAAACAAGTTTGTAGTATATAAGTCCTATGAAGGACTTATTCTCTTTCAAATATGAAATTTCAATATCATAAACTCTCTAAATGCTCAAATGATAATTTTATGAATGTAATATGAAAATGGTATTAAAAAAGTATCTTGTATAAAATTTCTGTTATGGAAAAATATGCTTAGAGATTGTAGATAATTTTTGAAAGAGGTGAATGACAAATGAAACTTTGAATTCAATATATAGTGTGCATGCAACCATTCAATAATCAAGGCAATGCTTGAAAGAATTTCTGAAAATTATTATACAATGATTGGAAAAGATGCATGCAAGAGGTATCATGAAAAGGTGCTTTCAAACAAAGTATTTTTCAGAAAAGCTTTAGGTGCAATCGATTGCATCAAGATGACAATCGGTTGCACCAAGTGTAACGTGCAAAAAAAATTTGAATTTTAGCCTAGTGCAATCGATTGCATCAGGATGACAATCGATTGCATCAGTGTAAAAATTGAAATTTTTTTTAATGCAAATGATTCAAAACCATATATCATCTAAAAATATGACCAAGACTTTAGATGAACTTTGAAAAATGTTTTATTAAGGTTTTAAATCAAAGAATGACTTTTTAATGCAAGATTATAAAACTTGAGCACTAAGATTTGTTTTAGACAAGAATTTCATATACCTAAACATCCAAGTGGATTCAAGTCTTAGGCAATATTTCTTTTTCCTTCTTTGATCATATTGTAGAGCTTTTCTTAATCAAAACATATTGGAAACTTGTCTTCACAGAATTGAATCCACAAAATGCACCAAAACCCTGAATTGGTCCTTGACAATCTCTAAACCATGAAACCATTGAATTCAACACATTCTTGTAACTTGATCAACACACAGGTGAATTTCCTGATACAACCCCTGATTGGAGCTTCACACACATCATTTGAATCAGACACAACTAGACCTTGATCCTAAAACAAACTTGTCTGACCATTGACCCTCAACCACTACAACAACCAGAAGTGATATATTATTTTTGAATTTTTTGAATATGGTTAGTGGATGGATGTACAGATGAAAGTTATACACAGGTAGGACAAATTTGGGGTATGACAAAAAGTCCATACCATTTTACAATAATAGCCCATGCCAAGACTTTAAGTCTATATTACAAAAGAAATTCCAAAACAAAACACATCATAACAAAAGCCACAAAAGCCACAGGCCATCACACAAAAGTTAATATAGTAAAACAAGGAAATGGTCATTAAATTGTAGCCAAAAGATGAGGAAAATAAGCCAAATGCAACGTACATCAACCTATCCAATAAGCCGCACAACAAATTCACAGCAAGCCACTACACACATTTTTATCCATTCCTGAAACCACACAAGATGACAAAAAAACAGAACCTCACAGGAGTATCACCTACAAACGAACCTGCAAAAAAAAATGCTCGCTGCAATCAAACTACAATTTACAACAACACCTGCAAAAATACACAAAAAATAGCTATATCATGAATCAACCAACACATATGCTATAAAAGCCCAAGCCTCATCCTCCAAACCGCATGCCTACTTTCCAAGTTGCTCACAACAAGCCGTAATTCGTTCAGCCAATAAAACCTCATGCTTCACTACAAGCTTCCATGAACCCACAATTCCACAAGTGTCACACCCAACTTTATGCTGCTACAGCCTTTCCCAAGCCATGCTGACATTTCCACTACCTCCAAACCCGTACTACACTATACAACCAAAAACATCAACAATGATTGAAGCCAAAATACACACCGCCACATTACATGTACCACTAAACCGTGCCAAACATATGAACTGCAACAACAATCACGAACCTCACAATAAAACCTGTACATGATTAACTCACCGTCACACGCATATGCTCACTCTCCAAATCAATTACAAAATACCTACTAAACCCGATCCCACAACATTATAATCCACAAGCTTGTACAAACCTTTCATGACAAAAACAATCAACAACATCTTTCGTACGTGTAACACCCAAAAATTTGCCCTCTTGTCTCTAACTCTAACTGGCTTATGTTTTTTTTCATTTTGCATTATCATTTATGCATTGCATCAGTTTTAATACATGGGATCATGGTTTATTTCTCGCACCTCAGCATTTTATACAGTTCAGAGGACATTTCAGCTGTATAAGAGCTAAACGGATAGTCGTCAAAGTCTTTTCGAGCATTTATTTTGCTCATTAGATGATTTGATTATCAGAGGTCCCCGCATTTTCTTTTGCTCAGTGATTCGGCACCGGGCAATTATTTTTCCAGCAGGATATTTCAAATGTGAAAGGAAATTCACAACATATTTCAGACATGGTTCAGTGGCAATATCAAATGGCAAGTTTCAGAGGTCTAATGTGACTCAAAACAGATAGCAACGACCGATTCCACAAGTTCCCCTCCATTTGGCACCAAGAATTTGAATTTTTGAAAGTGGTAATCGATTACCATATATGGGTAATCGATTACCCTGGGAGAATTTTCCCCAGTCAGCTCATTTTTTCAGCACTGCAAAATTTGGTTCCAGGTGGTGGTCATGTGATTTCCTTGTGCATCTGTTAGAATGATCTAGAATTGCTTCATTTTCACAATTTAATTACATTTCCCTCCAAAATTCAAACACTCCCATTCCTAATTCCACTCCTAATTTCCATTCCTCTCACTAACCCACACTCCAAACCACATTTGAATTCCTAACCTAGGGGTTATTTAAATTAAATTGCTCCAAACCTCACTCATTCATTCTCATTCACTCTCATTTTCACCCACATTTTCAGAATTTGCTCTCAATTTTCTCTCACTTTTTTCATTCTCCATCTTCATCTTCAACCTATCACCAAAGGTCCATATTCATATATTCACAAATTCTTCATTGGAATTTGTGAATTCTTGAGCTAAACCTCCATCACCTTCTCATTCTTGGTTCAATTCTGCAGTGGCAACTTGTTTGAATTCAGATTCAAGGTTTTGAAATCACTTCTTGGAGAGTTTTTGCTTATTTGTGGATTATTGCTTGGATCTTCAAGTGTTCTTTATAAAGCTTCATAGATCTCTGGATTTCTTGCTTTGATTCATTAATTTTCGTTTGCAACTCTTACCAAAGCAATTCTCAGTTTTGTAGGTTGGTTTTTCTTATATCTATGCTTGATATAGCTTAATTTCAACTTATGCAATGTAGATCCATGGTTTTCAATGTGATTTGATCCATTTGCTTGGTTTGATTTATGATCTTGTTGTTTGATTGATGTAATTAGTGTTTGATTACTGATATTTGATGTGAATTTCGTGCACAATTGAATATGTATGCATATGGTTGATTGAATTGGAGAATTGCTGCTGAAAAGTGTTTCTGAACCTGTTTTTTTTGCCACTGTCTCAGCGGTAATCGGTTACCATATCAGGGTATTCGATTACCCTGTGTATTTTTCACGTTACTGGGCATTTTTCATCAGAGTAATCGATTACTAGGATGAGGTAATCGATTACCACTGGGACAGTTTGACTTTTTCTTGCATTTTCAAGCTTGTTTGAGTTCCTTTTCATACCTAAACTTCATGGATTGATATGATGTTTATTTGTGGATTATTCTTGAGTTGTTTCACCTCACATGATGTTATGGATGTGATTCTTCGACACACGACTTTTGGTTTCCGTGATGCATGTCCATGTTTCTGTTGTGTTACATTCTTGATGTGTTGTTCATGTTGCACAATCATTTGTTCCATGGTGATTGCTTGTTCTTGATATTTATCTTGCTGGATATATGATTCATGTTCATGCTTGCTTTTGATTCCATGATTGCGTGTTCATTTCAAACAATTAAGTGTTGATTTCGTGAATTGTCCGGGATGCTTTTGGAGAATGTCCAAGTATGCAATGCCTTTGATTTGTTCATGCCTGATTGTTTGATGCTTAATTATATGTCCATGTGTAGAGATTTTTTTGGCTTGTTGATTGTTCATGTTTGCAATTCATGTGTTGTCATGTGAAGGCATGTTTGTGTGAGATTCTTTTGATACATAATTGTGTTTGGATACATAACATGTTCATCATTGATTGATCAACCTTGAATGCATACTTAGTATTTTGTTGTTATATAATTGTGCATGATTGACGCCTTTCCATATGCATTTGTCTTGATGCATTACTGCCTAAGCTTTTACACCTACTATTTTGCAATTTCACATGCTGTTATTTGTGCATCCATTTTGTTTGCTGCCTTTTACACTTGTTTCTGCCTGAAAATATGTGCTGTTAAAAGCAGTCTTGCTTGTATGCTGGATTTTACTGCTGTATTGGTGCTGAAGCACTATTGTAGCTGCTATTTTTAGTTTGTTTATCTTATTTCTAGTTTGTTTTTACATGTTCCCATTAGGATTCCCTAGTCCAACTTAATTTTTGATTAAGCTTGGAGTAGGATAGACATTAGGAGCTAATCCATGCATGATAACAATTAGGATAGTCCCTTATAAACCTTAACGTTAGGTCTATCTTTTTGCATGCTAACATTAGGTAGAGTTTCCTTTTTATCCCAACCTTAGGACCATTGTGCATGACAACATTAGGATCTAGTTTCCCTTAGTTGTTTTCTTTTCAACCTTGAGTCATTTCCCTTCTCATCTCAAAAACAAAATCAAAACACTTAATAAATACAACGAGTATTGTGCGCCACGAGCCTTAAGTACATGGGAAATGGAGAGTGAGGGGTCTCCCTTCACTTTTCTTGAGTGTTTAGCATACATCCTGTTTGGGGGCGACCATGCGACATATTCGCTCCTATGTCATAGACTTTAGTGCAATACAAGTTTCAAACTAACTTAATTCACTTCTATCTAAAAAACACAAACCAAATACAAATCATTTTATCCTTCGGGATGGGTCTCAAATCATTTTCAGAAAAAAGCAATTTATTTCCGTTTTACCGCAAACAGGCATCGACCCTAACTCCTGGAACGTGAACCTAACATCGCTCATAAAAAACACTTAACCAACGTGTGGTCGTACCCACGAACTATGGATGCTCTGATTTCCTCTCTCTTGTCCGATTGAGGATACGTAGGCACAAGACGACGAGGTCTTGACGAGCAACCATCCCCCATCACCCATAGTCTTCTGAACTACGTTGACTCTGACTTTCCCATTGCATGAGGGAGTATGTAGGCCTAGGACGGCGAAGTCCTATTGAGTCTCCTTTTGTTTTCCGTTTCCATTTAGCAGTAGGCTTTAGATGACACACCCTTTGATTAGACAACAAGTGTGGATCCCGTTGGGTACAACGGACGCGAGGGGGTGTTAATACCTTCCTCTCGCGTAACTAACTCCTGAACCCGGACTATGGTTGCGCTAACCATGTCTTCTCCCTTTTTGAGGTTTTCTTCGATCGTTTCCTTTCCCTCCGCCGGTTATTTTTCGCAGTTGCGCTAACCAAGAACACTCTGCTAAAAAATATCTTCAACCATAAACAAAAAACTTTTTCACAACCCTTCCTCTTCATCACCGAAACTTCAACCTTCGTACAACCCTTCTTCAACAATTCAACTCTTTAACCTCAAATAACAGCAAACCCATAAACACAAACCCAAACAAAACAAAAATAGGGGAAGGAGAGATTGAGACAAAACAATACAAATTGAAAGCCAAATCCAGAAACAAACCTGAGATTGAGACGAAATCGAGGAAGTCTGAGATGAAGAAGAGGAAATTTGAGACGGAATTGTAACGGAGAAGGTTGGATGATACAATGCGTCTCGTGACTTTGTTTCGCCTTTTGATTTTTTCGATTCGCCTTGTTTCCAATTTATAGGACTTTATGTTGTTGATGAACCTTTTGTTAATGTTTTTCTTTGATGTTTGTTGCCTTCTAGATGATGATGATACGTGACCCACCGTGTCTGATAATCATTTGAGTTTTTTTTACTCATGTTGATCCTTTTGTGAGTGGGTAATGTGCTTTGATAAGCTCATATTTCTTCAAATCCGCACCACACACATTTTTCATATACCACCCTTGTTTGTTTGTGAACCGTGTTGGTTTGTTTGGTGGATGATGGGCTTGCGTAAGCCCAAATGATACCACTTATCACATACACACCCCAGATTTCCAGCACCATTTTCGTTTCTACTTTCTTTGGTTTTTTTTTATTTTAATATCATTTCGTTAAAAAAATTATTAATATTTTGTTAATTTTATGATTAAGATTTTTACTATATATTTTGTTAAATAATTTTATTAATTTTCTTGTTAAGAAATTTCTTGTCAATAATTTTGTTTATTAGTAATATTTTTGTTAATAATTTTGTTAAACATTTTCATTAGATAATTTTGTTAATTATCTTTACTAGATATTTTGTTAAATATTATTTTGTTTTCTCAAAGCCTTTTTTTAGTTATATTTTGATTATCATATTGTTTAGATCTTATTTCTTGATTTATCTCCACTCTTCATTTTCATCTTGATTTTCATGTTTTACTTTACTTTGATTTTCTTTTCGGTCGATGAAGTCTTTAGAATCGCGAATGTTGATTGTTGAGGATGTTTAACCTTCATTATTCCAAATCTGTAGTGAATGATCATTGAGATCATTTTCTATACTTTGGGGTCATGATAGATTACCTTCGATTAATCGACGAAAGTTTGTGATTCAGACGAGACCGTTTTCTTTTCTTTTCATGTGACACAATTCCTTAGAGATTGATTCACAATATCATTTCTCTATCATGTTTTATCACAAACATCATGATTGAGCGACCTCTTATAGCTTGATCTTCATCATATATCGTGCTACGACGGTTTAGCGCTATAGTTGACCCGATTCATCCGATCAATGATGACTAACGATTAATCACTAACCACTAACTTTAATTTAAGCTTAATGTACTCTTGCTTTATTTTTATTTCAATATATCATTGTTCATATATTATTATTGATATTATCTTGCTCATTATATTGGTCATATTATTATTATACTGTTCATATCATATTGTTCATATCTTGTTCATCTAACCTTTTCTTATGTATCTCATTCAAAAACACAAAACATGCTAACATTATCGAAACCCTAAAAATGGTTAATTGGTGGACTATGGTTACGATTATGAGACTTGGAGTTTAGACTCTGTACATAATGACCATGGCAAGGAGATTTTGTCTGAACTCTTGTTCATTGCTTAGTTTAGGACACCTCGCACACACACGACTTCCTCTTGGGCTACCTGATAATGATACCTTTTATTTCTCGTAATCTCGTGTACTTTACCTGTATCCCTCTCCCCATTATAATGTAATAGTCTAGTTCTTTTTGCTTTTTATGCTTGCTTGATTGTTAAGGAATATAAAATTGAACTAGGCTAGAACACCTTTTCAAAATAAAGAACAAATAAGGCTTTATCCAACATCAAGTCATTTTTCAAACTCATTTAATTTGGTTTACACCTTAGGGTTTCTTCTCTCTTCTCTTATCTCTCCATTAAACCCACACTAACCTTGTATGTATTTCATCCTTGTAAGTCGATTGCCTTGCGCATCGCCATCAACCTACCTTGCTTTATTCACCAGCCATTCTTTTCAAGACCTTTTCTCTCTTTCTTTTGTCTCCTTGAGTATAAAAACCTTGGTCTTGTACTAAGTGCTTTTTCAACTTCTTTTCTTAATAAACTTGGATGGTTGTGGAGTGGTTAGGTGAATGCCTTGTCCTATCCCGAGTGCTTGAGACTACCTTTAGAGTTCACTGTCATAAAGCACTTGCCATTTAAAATCAAAACATCTTTAATAAGAGAATAATGTTCTCTTTGTATTGAACTAAAGAGAGAGGATTGAGTGAAGATATCTTCCTCTCCGAGTATTAGGATGCTCACTTTAGAGTGTGTGGTCTCGATACTTATCTTTAAATACGAATACGTGACTATATTCGCCACACAATTTTCATAACAAATCTTTTGAGATAAAGAATTGGGTACTACCCGCAAGGGGTTACTATTAAAGGACTTATTTCACCCTTAAAATCAACCTTCACAAATCAAATGTGACATCTTGCCTTGATGGTGAAAACTCCTTCTTTTCAAAAAAGGTCATGTTACGCCTGTTCTACCGCAAACATGTAACGCATAAGACTACACGAGCGAGCTACAATACACCTAACTGCTAGAATGTGTACATTAGCATCGTCCATAAAAAACACCAACAAACCATAGTCCCCGGAACTACGGACACTCTGATTCTTCACTTCTTTTAAGTGAAGATACATAGGCACAAAGGCCCCAATCCTTGACGAGCAACCTTCCATTTTCTTCACCCGTAGTTCCACGAACTACGGACACTCTGATTCTTCACTTCTTTTAAGTGAAGATACGTAGGCACAAAGGCCCCAATCCTTGACGAGCAACCTTCCATTTTCTTCACCCGTAGTTCCACGAACTACGGATGCTCTGATTCTTCACTTCTTTTAAGTGAAGATACGTAGGCACAAGGGACCCAATCCTTGGCGAGCACCCTTCCATATTCTTCACCCGTAGTTCTCCAAACTACGTTGACTCTGACTTTCCCATTGCATGAGAAAATACGTAGGCATAGGACTGCGGAGTCCTATCGAGTCTCCTTTTTGTTTCCACCCCTTTTCTGTTCCTTTATCCTTCATTCTTTTATCTTTGTTTCTAACCTTTCTCTTTCCCTTTTAGAGGCACTATTAGAAAGAAATCCTTTAGCAAACATCCTTACACATAAGACAAGCGAATGGTTCTCATCGAGTACGATGGATGTGGGGGGTGCTAATACCTTCCCTTCGCATAACCGGTTTCCAAACCCGTAATTTGGTTATGAGACCATATTATCCTTTTCCCTTGGGGTTTTCTCGATGTTTTCCCTTCCCCTTTTGGGATGAATAAAGTTCAATTGCGACTCTCTGTTTTTTTTTCGCCTCCGGTCGTCTATTTTTTGAGTAGCGACAAAGGCGAGTTGAAACACCCTAATTTTTGGTTTCACTACTACGAAAAACATATACAACAATAGTTGGAAAATGGATAACATCACGTGTGACCTGCCGTTTTTACATAGGGTGTGGTTGTATATGCGCTACTTACAATCATGGTCTTATGATCGTTGTAGAAAACCTGAAAGCGAGCGATATATTATCACGGTTGATAACTTAACCATTGTAATATATTAAAGGTCACAAGTTCAATTCCTAACACATTTTACATATATAACCACGATCTTCTATGACAACCGTGGTTAAATTATATATTATAACTATACAACCACAATCATAATTAAAAACTGTCGTTAAATTATATGTTTTTTTTAAATATATTTTTGCATTTTGAAAATTTTCCATTTTATAACTTGTATTGTTTAAACAGCAACAATAATTGAAGATATATTTGTGCATTGTGTTCCATTTTATAACCTGTATTGTTTAAACTGTAACATAACAGAAACAATAATTGAAGATATATTTCTGCATTGTACATGTTCCATTTTATAACCTATATTGTTTAAACTGTAACAGAACATAAACAACAATTGAAGATGTATATTAAAATACTCAAACTCAAATACTTATTTATTTCATCAAATCAAAAATATTATTTGCAACACTCAAACTCAAATGTGTGTGTGTGTGTGTGTGTGTGTGTGTGTATGTGTGTATATATATATATATATATATATATATATATATATATATTACAGATTAATATCGTGTTTGAGGACCTTTAAGCGCATTGAACATATACGCCCAACGTTTACGAATGTTTACAAAGTCCTCGCATGGGAATGATGTTTCGTCATTAAAACTCTGCATAAAATATACCAGATTAAGCTCATTATTGAGGACTCATAAGCGCATTGTAAACAATTCATTACATATATAATATATACTTGATCCCATTTATCAACAATGTCGGTGAAGACAATGTTTAACATGTGTTTCATTATATAATAACCACACTCGAATCCCTTTGGTTGTTTCCTCGTCTACAAAAATAAACATTAATTTCATGAATGTTATAAACACACGTGCATGTAACAATATATATATAAATGAATGTCATAAGTAATATAGCCACTTACATTAGGGAAGATAAATATTGCCTTTTTTCTAATATTGTTCAACATATCGTGTCGCTGCACAACACTGTAAATTGGAAATATTTGACGGGTTAAACCAATACAAAGTCAAAGAAAATATATATTACTAAAAGGTTTCATATAAACATAAACTTACCCATTAATAATTTGCCTCATTTTATGTTCGAGTGGTTTATGTAAGGAACACAATGGCGTTATCATATTCGTCTTGAGTGATATGATAATCAATTTCCAATGATCACTGAATAAACACGAGTATATATATATATATATATATATATATATATATATATATATATATATAAAATTAGTATTTTCTATAAGAAAACTAACTATAAAAGATAAACCATGATTTCAAAATTGCTTACGCATTGAGAAATGATGCTAGATAACATTCTTTTCCCCCTTGACTTAACCGTTCCGAAATGTAGGACTCATTCTCTTTTGGCTTAGTATTTGTCCATCGAATACTCACTACTACAAAACGGCCAAACAACAACGCCAGGTTTACAACGGCATCCTATACACCGTTCTTATAGTGCGTACTGGATGCGCGCACATTATTTTAATTAGAAATCTCAAGGGTATAACAACGGTTTTTATGAAAACCGTGGTGATACAATCTAGCTATCATGGGTTCGAACCTCATCGCCCTCAAATAGTTTATCCCTTTGACGTAAATGCTCCCTTTTTAAGTTTTATTAATATTTAGCAAAAAAATAATAAGGATATCACGACGGATTTTTCTCAAAACCGTTGTTACAAATTGAAGTTTCTTTTTATGTATTTTAAACACCAAGTATATATATATATATATATATATATATATATATATATATATATATATATATATATATATATATATCAATTTATCCATTGAAAAAAGAAACAAGACGAAATAACCCTAACACGAACGCCGACACCATTGTTGGGAAGAAGACAACAACAACAACAATAAAGTGTTCTACTTTAAGGTATTGCAATGTCACATTTGCATACAAAATCATCCAAAGGTGTTTCTACGTCTTGTTCCAGTGTAAAATCTCGATCTGGAAATTTTTGTGGTTGTGATGGTCGTATGGTTTCGTATCAATGCAAGAAGGAACAAAATAAAGGAAGGCTTTTTTGGAGATGTTCATTTTGGAGGAGCGATGAAACATGTAATTTGTTCATATGGGATGAAGACGTGGGAGAAAGAGATGGAAATGACGATGAGAGCATTAAGAAGTCAGAGTTGGAAGCTGTGGGCTATCTGAAGGTTATGTATGAGGATTTAAAGAAAAAGAACAAGAATTTGAAGAACAAACTGAAATCAGAGATATTTTCTGGAAATATCAAGATGTTATGTTTTTTTGTCTCCTTTATGTTTAATATTTACTTTGTTATGAAATGTAATAGTTGAATTAGGGTTCGAATTACATTGTTGATGTTTAAACTGCAGATGCATTGTGAATTACATTGTTGATGTTTAAACTGCAGATGCATTAAGTTAGAAGTTAAGGTGCACCTTTTCTTTTTTATTTATTTTAAAATTCATAAATAAAAGGGTTATCACTACGGTTCTTCTGGTTAACCGTAGTGATATATTTATAATAAATAAATACCTATGTATATGGTTTTTATTTATTTTAAAATTCACAGATAAAAGGGTTATCACTACGGTTATTCTGGTCAACCGTGGTGATATATTTATAATAAATAAATACATATCTATACGGTTGTTATTGTTAACCGTTGTGAAATAGATTACCCATATATAAGCGAAATAACTTTCACTTAATTGACAGTAACGTCGTTGCCTTCAAAGTAAAACTCTAGAACCCATTTTTTCTCTTCGTTTTCACCATTAGTCGTGAATCTTGTGCTTCATACATTAAGGTATTCTTCTTCTTCCATCTATTGTTAGATATTTCCCATTATCTCGTTTGTTGCATGTTGTTTTTGTTGATTGTTCTCATTTTTTCAGATTCGTTTTCACTACCTTAACAAAGACCATACTTTGGAAACTTCATAATGGTTGTGTTGCTATGGAAAAATGTATAAGAAGCTTGAAGCTATGATGGAAACTTCATCCACCTTGTACTTTTTTTTCATAGCATCACGAACAAGATGTTACTAAATAAAGAAACAACAGTGTAAGCAAACTTTATCTAGTTTTAGAAGCAATGAAAAGAAGTATAAGAAGTATGAAGCTTTTGTGTAAGCTTCTTCCTCCTTATATTTCTTTTTCATGGCTTCCCAAACTAGTTCAACATCATAATTGATTCCTGATCCACGATTAGTTTCATTAAAAGGTGCGTTATTCCTGTTCCTCTCTTTACTCATCACTGGATTATGGTTTTAAGGTTTGTTTTCAACTGAGGATGCTTATTTTTGAAGTTTGCTTTGTTTCCTTTCAGGTTAAGGGGATGATACAGGATGATGATGCTGGTGGAAGCAAGCATATTATATCAGTTTATAATTTCTGGATCTGGTATAGAATGTTGTTTGAGTTTATCATATTCTATTTACATTGTTTGTTTAACTAACCCTCACTTAAAGTTTGCTGGTGGTAGCAAGCGTATTATATGAGTTTATAATATCTGGATATGGTATAGAATTTTGTTTGAGTTTATTATATTCTATGTAGATCGTTTGTTTCACTAACCCTCACTTAAAATACATTCAGTTAATTTGACATAGATACTTATAATATGCAAATTAAGTTGTATTTGAAAACCAACTTAAACAAACCAATGTTGTTTTCTGATTGCATGCCTCTCATCATTTATCTCACGTTCTTTTATATATAGATTATGGTATAATGATCTGGCTCCTTAGATGCATTGCCATCTTCCATTATAGTTAAATCAAAGATGAGGCAAATTATCCAATGTCTTGTTGATCTTATGGAAATTTAACTATAATCGAAGATAGCGATATATCGAAGGAGTCATATTAATAAACCACAATATATGTAAAGTAACGTGAAATGCACGATGAGACGAATGCAATCAGAAAACAACATTGGTTTGTTTAAGTTGGTTTTCAAGAACAGTTTAATTTGTAGATTATAGACATCTTCATCAAATTTAATCCATGTATATTTATTTAGTGAGGTGTTTGGAAAACAAGCAATCTACATTTAATATAATAAACTTAGGGTACTTACAACAATGGTTATATATTGTAACCGATATGATAAGTAATTTATGTTTTATATAAATTCGCTACTGATGGGTTTCGAACCCAAAACCTAAGTGTATGTATCTCAAAGGTTTATTATCATAACCGTTGTGATATATGGCGCGCGTCCTGCCTTTCAACAACGGTTTCCAGACCGTTATAGAAACAACGAACTTACAACGACAATTTACATAACAACGCCTTCGCCCACGTCATTAAATGTCATTCCCAACCGTTGTTAAATGGATTTTTCGTAGTAGTGACTATACGGATCCAAGATGCCATAAATATTCAATTTATTTAACTCTATACATACACGATGAATGTACCTAAATGGTTAAACAAAATTTAAAAAAATAAGTAAGGAAATACAAAAATGATAATGTACTATAAATAATGACATGCATGTTCAAATATATACTTACGTGTACTAAACTTGCAATACCCCTACGTCTAGCCAATTTTTTTCATAGAGAAAATCTCGTATGTCACTAGGATAAGAATAGAAGAGCTCTACTGATGGGCAATGTTCTAGAGAAAGAGAATACGGGTCATCGTTTTTCGCAACCAAAACCTATAACGTGGCAATTTCATTTACAGAAGGATCCAATAACTCATTGACCTCTTTAGTGGGGGCGCCTGAACAATTGCTTCCTTTAGTGTTAGCATGATGTACAACATGTGTTTGGGGGAACTTTATCATCATCGTTATCATCATTTTCATTCGTACGTTGTGGTAAGGATTTACTTTTTCTCTACGACATAACTTTCATTTTGAACACAATACATAATAAACACATTTCTATCTTTTCTAACTTTTTAAATAAAACATAATATATCATACATTTCATATAAAACACTAGAATTTCAGATAAAACACTTACCGCATATAACTCTTCTAACTTTTCTACGTCTTTCTTTCGATTTTCCCGCTCGACTTCTAGTATCTTCCTTTGTTCTTCTAACTCCTTCTCAACAGCCACAAGCTTTTCTCTTTGCTCTTGTAATTCAGTGTTTTCGGCGCATTTTTTGGTTTGACCAAAGAATAATCTCAAGACGACGCCTTCTCCAACACCACAAACGCGCCCACCATGATCATCTGTTCCAATAGCCTCGACTAGTATATCATGTCGTTGTTCTTGAACAAATGAGCCTCCACGGGCATCCTCAACCAACACATCCTACACAACATGCATGATAACATTAATATTGTAATTACCACAACATTTAAATAACACATAACATACACACAACAAATCATACTTACAATTTTCTCAGCAACTGCTCTTGACGCATTTGAGGAGTACTCTCCATTTGGTCTTAGTCGAGCCCTCTTCCACTTCTTATGTCTTGATGGCTGAGATGGGTTGCGATTACGACTAATGGAGTCCTCATCTCCCATTTGTTGTTTTTTTTCCTCCATCATTTTTTCTCTAGTTTTCTACAACCCCCACGAGATAGTCTATGGGGGTAAATTTTTTTCACTTTATTTTGTATTCCAGCTTGACTTTTAGTTTGTTAAAAACATAGTGAAAATATGATTAGTATCTATAAATCATTAGCATCAAATTATCAAGATAAATAAGACTAGTACTAACCATGAATTTCTCAGAAAACGACGACCCTTTGCAAACTTTTTCCAAACTTTCTTCGAGAGAAAACTATACCTCACCCATGGACACTCAAGACTAATCTTAGGCTTCCTAATGTAGTCACGCGTGAGCCGTGACTTAAAACCCTTCCAACACGTACCAACATGACTTTACCACTTTTTTTAAGTGTTTATCACCATCCGTAAACTCAAAGGTCAACTACATTTAAATCAATAAGAATGTATTACAAATTATAGAAAGTCATATCGAAATTATGAAAATTAAAACTAATACCTTAACATATGTCCATATGTTATCTTTGACATCATCTGCACTTGTTTCGAATCAGCTACCAATATAATAACTTTGCTACGTCCAAGGAATGCAACATATCTCTTAAAAAGAAAAGAGTATTCAGAGAGGACCTTGTTGAATGTTTACTGTATGATGTTGTTTTACCCTGTTGATGAGAATTGTTGAGAAATTATATATTTAACTATTATGATGAGTTTTATTGAAATTGTTGAGTTATGTTGAGATTTCTGTTTCAGAGAGGAATCACTCTTGCAGCCTTATATTGGTGATGTTTATGTTGGGATGTTTGGTTCAGAGAGGAACCATTGATGTGGCCTTGTATTAGCAATGCTTTAGGTTCAGAGAGGAACCTGTGACGAGTATGGGATTTAGAGGTTGAGGGAGATATTATATTTGTATTGTTTGTTACATTCATGTATCATGTATATCAGAGATAAGTGTACAAACTTCGGTCTAGTAACGAGTTTACGGTTCTGAGAGGGGACCAATGACGAGTTTTAAGTTCAGAGAGGGGACCTATGACGAGTTTTTGGTTCATAGAGGAACCAGGTTCAGAGAGGAACAAGTAACGAGTGGATTAATCAATAACATAACTCTGACATCCAAAATTTGGTACCACATGCATTGGAGTAGAGGAGATGTTTACATCACATACATAACCACATTTGTGATTGTTGTGGATGATTTGTGTGATTGATGATTGATATTAATTCTTATCCCCGGTTTATTACTGTCTTGTTCTTTACCTCTGTGATACAGATACTTAGATAGAGGAGCCTTAGTTGCTATTGAGTTAGGGGATAGCGTAATGGCTTTCTTCATGGTTTATCATTTTGGAGGATAGACTTGAAATTGATTGATCAGTTGACTTTAATCAATCAAGATCAAGGTGGTGAATTCAGAATTGACAAGAATGGAGTGATAAGATTCTAAGACCGTGTGTGTGTTCCGGATGTGCCAGATGTCATACCCCAAATTTTGACCCTAGATTTCATCATCGTTCTAGGAGCATCATACATTGCATTGTTAACCCTAACCTTGTACAAATTGCTTTTTGTTTGTGAATTAGGGTTTTGAACCAGTGAAATCAAGAGAATCTTTATTTGATCAGTCAATGTCTTGGATTGATCATTAACCTACCAAGTGTGAATACACTCAAAAGGCCTCTCTCTATCATGAATCAAGTACAAATTGGTCTCATTACAAGTTCATCAAGATTCAACTTCATTTGATCACAAATTAGGGTTTTATCATACAAAGTCAACTGTGCCTTTGACTTTTGATCAAGACATGATCTCAAGCCTTGGGACATGATTCAAGGTGCTCAAGTAAATCCTTGGAGTCCACCTATGATGTTTGAAAGACTCAAGAGTACAAGATCATTGAAGATCACATAGTCAATTTCATCTGATACACAAGCTTTTAAGTGCAAAGTCAACTCTTTGACTTTTGGTACTTTTGGTCAAAATTGAAGTCTTCAAGCTAAATTTCATGAAAACATGTTTTATCATTGAATTTGATCATGAAAAATCAAGATTTTGGAGGTTTCTTGCGAAAGGGGTAAAGCGGAAGATATTGAATTTTTCTAAGTATGGTAAAAAAAACCCCTATTTGGTCCAACTTTGAAAGGTCATAACTTTCAATCTAGACCACCATTTTTGTGTTCTAAAGATTAAATTGAAGCCCTTACAACATACTACATCTTTTTCAGTTAGGGTTAATCTCCAAAAAGTGAATATATTTTGAGTTATGAGGCCATCAAGTTAGTGAAAAACTTTCCACGCTTAGAAAAATTTCAAGACAGTTTTTGTTCTAAAAAGGTACCAAACTTTGGAGCCACTTTTCACTATGATACATTGAGAATCAACAAATTCATCAAACATGAAAGTTGTAGAGAATGTTTTGGGCTTTTCAAAATGTACAAGAACTCCTTGATCCCATTCTTGAGCTGAGAGTTTCGAATTCATGAAGTTGGTCTCACAAAGTTGATTTTCAAGGCATTTTCACAACTTGTCCTTGGCCAAATCTCCAAACCATACCCTATGATCTTGCTTTTTAGTCCTCATTACCTCTAAATCCATCCATAATCAGAAGGTTGCATGAATTTTAGAAGTATTACACAAGAGCTTAAGCCATTATGCATTGGATCATGCCATTTTGGAACGAAAGGTTTCACTTCCATTTTGGAAAAGTGACTTTAATCACAAAGTCAACTTGCCTTGAGCTTCCAAGTTATTTTTCTGCACTCAACCTTTTTCTTTGATCAGAAGTAATCTTCTGAACTTTACAACAACTTTTGGAAAGCATGGTACTATGCACTGGAACCATGAGAAATCCATGAAACTACCATTTGGATTTCAACTAGATCATGTTGCCTCAAACTTGCAATTCTGCAGAGCCCTTGATCTCTCAAGTTCCTCTATAAATAGAGGTTCATTTCATGCTTCTAAGAAACAACAATAAATCTTAGAAACACTCTGAAACAAGCCTCATTGCAGCATCTTGCAAATAAAACCCTTCCTTGTGCCAAGAACCTCAATTTTGCACAAAGCCACCTAGAACCTGTTCCAGCTACAAATCAATCAATCTAACCTTCCAAACACATCACAAAACATCCAACCAAACTGTCCAAACCCTCATCTTCATCCCAAACCTGCAGAATAAAAAAGTCAACCATCAAAACCTCATTTGGTTTACTTTCTGCACTTTGCCATCCAAAAACCTATCCAAACCATTTCCAAAACATCTAACCCTTCCAACAAACTCCATAAATCACCCCTAAGTTGTTCCAAGCCTTGCTTTGTATCTGTAACTTCATTTACTTGAATTTCCATTTTGGCACTTTTCTCATTTTTGCAAGAAGGAAGGCATAGTTTGTTCCAAGTGATTCCATTTGTTTCTAAGCACTCAGAAATGTCCTAAGAGGTCAAAGAAAGCTATCTACATCATTGAATAAAAGTTGTAACAGTTTTTGTGGATTTTCAAGTTTTGCTTCAAGGGTAAGGGTAAGTTCATTATAATCTTGAACTCTTTAAACCATGCCATACTTTGATCCACATTGAGCATAAATTTTTTTGTTATGATGTTTATGATGCTTTCTATCCATTAGTTGCCATTTATCCTCAATGAATATGACTATACCATTGAAAATGCAAACTTGAGCTTTTGGAGGTTTTGCTTTCGTGTTTTGAGTTAGAGGCATAATTTGACAATTTTAATTGCACCATTGAATTCCTTGTTAAAAAATACGCAAGTTTGATTTTTGTTTCATTTGATTTCATGGTGTATTCAGAGAGTTAGGGTAGTTCTTGCAAATTCAAGTGATGAAGGTGATGGAGCTTTAGCCATGGCGCCTTGGTTAGGTTTCCAAGTCATGAATTGGGTTATTTTAATTAGGTGGGGTTTATACAATGGATGTATCACCTCCTCAGTGCTTAATGGCCAGCGCGTATTATGTGTTTGAGTGAAAGAACTGGGGTTCGAATCCCCCTCGCCCCAGTTCCTTTTATTTCTTTTCATTTTTGAGTTTTGCATTTGGTTTTTAAATATATTTGAACCAGCACTCATTTTTTTCAATCCAATCACTTCGCTCAGTTGGTTAATGTTTTAACCTGACCCCCAAGATGTGTGTTCAAATCCCATTAGGACCACTTTTCCTTTATTTTTAATACTTGTTTTTTTTTATTTTTCTTCACAACTTGAAACCTCCATAACTTCTTCATCCCAAAAGCTTTTTGACCCATTCTTTTTGCTAAATGTTCATGAGGATGTCTACTTTCTGTTTGTAAAAAGACATTTCCAAAAACATTTATATTTCTTGCACTTATGTATGTTCAAAGTAAGTAACTTTTTAGGGTTTTCTTAGGGTTTCTTTGGCATTCTTTGATTGATCCTTTGATTTCCTTTGTGAAAATTGACTTGTATGAACCTTTTAAACTTTGTATAGACCTTATGTAATGTTGTGAACTTGTGCATCTTTGTTTTAACTTTAGTTTAACACATTTTTAATGTATGTTTACACGTTAAAGTGTATGTTGAAACTTCAATCATACCATGAGATTTTTGCTTGATCTTTTGCCTTTGATATGCGATTTTCTTCCAAGTTTATATGAACCTTGATGTGCATATATGCTTTGTGTGGATCATAACATGTTTAGGTGTTCTTAAATACTTGATTTTTGTCTTAAATGTGACTTTTATACATGATTGTATGTCTAAACCTTTGTGATGTTTCCACCTTGTTTAAGACCATGATTGAGTCCATAACATGAATGTTTTATTGTCACCTACTTGTCCTAAACATGTTCAACTTATCCATGATTGAATATTCAAGTAATGTCTTAACTTGTTCATATGATGTCTAAACTTGAACTTGTTATCTATATGTATGCTCACATGTCATCCTTTATATGTTTGCATCCTCTATCCACATGTTATTGTTATGAACATGTCTCTTCTCTCAATTATGCTTTAGTTGTTACCTTTACTTGTCTTGAACATCTTAAATTGTATTCTTGATTAAATAATGTTTAACTTAAAATGATTCCTTAACTTATACATGTTTTACTTCATCTTGTCCATGTTAAATTGTATTCATGATTAAGTGTTGATATAACTTGTCCATACTTATCTTGTATTCATGATTAAGTGTTGATATAACTTGTCCATACTTGTATTGTATTCATGATTAAGTGGTGTTAGTAAACCTTAATGCAAGCTTGCTCTAATTATGCATTTAAACTTGTCATCCATGATACTTTGGTCTTGTTAGAACTATACCTCATGTATGTTTAAGTGTTGTAACATCTTTGCTTGTATGTACTTACCTTGGTTGTCACCATGTTGATTTATAACTTCTTTAAACTTTGAATGTGTTCATGGTTGTTACCTTGATCTTTTATGACTTTGTCAAGTCCTTGTTTTAGATGTTATCACATCTACTTTTATGCTTTGGTTATAACCATGTGCTTTAACTTTGTCATGCCACAATTAACATCTTGTTTGAATGTTACCTTGATTACTCACAATTGATATCATGCTTGAATATCATACTTGTTCATCTCATCCATTTGTTCATGCTTATTTTCAACTTTGTCAAGTTATTCCCCAAGTGATGCTAGCTTTTTAGATTTCATCTTCCTTTGTTGCCTTTTGTTTCTAAATCCAAGGGAAAGAATAATTCATTGACTTAATGTCATAGGTAGTTTAGCAATACCCAACTTCCCTCTTGACCTTGTTAGAGTCATTAAGTCTTACAACTTAGACTTAGGGTAGAATTTACAACTTTTTTTACTTTGTGAAAGTCATGTAAGTGTTAAAACACTTACTCCCCCCTTTGAACCTTGATCATAATCAAGTGTTCATTCATCCCTAGTAAGGTGAACTACAAATGCTCTGATTCCATCTTTGTAAGGATATGTAGGCACAAGACCGCGAAGTTTTGGCGAGCATACTTAGTAATAAACCCTTAGGTTTCTATCCTCACCAATAAAACCGAAACACAAGACACTTCAAAACAATAGCAAACAAATCACAAATATATTCAAGAGGTTCCTGTAGAGTACTACAGATACTTAGGATGGTAACACCTTCCCTAGGTATAACCAACCCCCGAACCTTAAATTCTCTTAGCTGTGTTGTTACATAGCACACTTATTATTTTCTTCGATCTTTACCCTTTCCTTTGGATAAATCAAAGCTCGGTGGTGAACTTTAAAGATTTGGGATTCAAATTAATTTAATAGCTTGATATCCGATTCTCACCGCAACATCAGAGCTTAAGCAGAGCATTATTGATGAAGGTCATAGAAGTGGTATGAGTATTCATCTCAGTGTAACTAAGATGTATCAAGATTTGAAGAGGATCTTTTGGTGGCCAGGGATGAAAAATGAAGTTGCTAGTTTTGTGTATGCGTGTTAGACTCGTCAAAAGTCAAAGGTGGATCATCAGAAGCCGTTGGGATTGATGCAACTGTTGTCTATTCCAGAGTGGAAATGTGATAACATTTCGATGGATCTTTTGTTTGATTTTTTGAGGACAACGAAAGGTTGTGATACAATTTAGGTTATCGTTAACACATTGACTAAATCGGTTCATTTCCTTCAGATGAGACTTAATTATCCATTGGAGAAACTAGCGAAGATGTATATTGAGAGGATTGCTAGTCTTTATGGTATTTTTCTAGTATCGTATCTGATAGAGATCTGAGGTTTACTTTAAGGTTTTGGGAGAACTTGCAGAAAGAGGTCGAAGAGTGGTATCTAGAATTCACATCGGAATGAGAGGATCATAAGGCTGCGCATGATGAGATTGCATGGTTGAAGGAAGGCTTATAAGGATTGATTGGTACTACATATAACAACAAGATGCATCTCCTTTTGGTAGCCTAACAAATAAGAACTCCATAGTTAAGTGTGCTTGACTTGGAATAGTATTTGGATGAGTGGCCTCTTGGGAAGTTTCCCAGAAAGCGTGTGAGTGAGGACAAAGCATGCTAAAAAGACCCGTGTTGGTTTGCGGGGACAATCGCTAATCCTGAATGCATTATGAGGAATTACATATGATATTAGAGCATACCTCTTCCATTAGGATGTAGTTTGGGGATAAACCAAGCTGAAGCTTGTTGGCATGTAACACTCGAGGCCGAAGAGGGAAGAGAGTGGTTATAACGACCTAGACCGAAGAAGGCGGTGAATGGTCTCCCAAATTCACATCGGAATGAGAGAATTTTGAAGCTCTGCAGACATGGGACTGGATGGTTAAAAGAATGCATATAATCATTGATTGTTACTACTTATACCAATAAGGTGCATCTACATTTCAGTAGCCTAACAAATAAGAACTCTGTAGTTAGGCGTGCTTTACTCTGAGTAGTATTTGGATAAGGGCCCTTTAGTGAAGTTTCCCAAAAAGCGTGTGTGTGATGACAAAGCATGCTAAAAAGACCCGTATTGGGTTGTGGGGTCAATCAGTAATCCTAAAAGCAGTCTGAGACATTACAAATGGTATTAGACCAGACCTCTCCCAATACAATATGGTTCGGGGACGAATAAAGCGGAAACCGGTTGGCATGTAACACCCGAGGTCTGAGAGGGCGGGAATTGGTTGTAGCACCAGAGGCCGAAGAGGGCACGATCGCCCGAATATACATAAGAATGAGAGGATCATAAGGTTGTGCAGGTATGAGACTGCATGGTTTAAAGAAGGATTATAAAGATTGATTAGTACCACATATACCAACAAGATGCAACTTCTTTTCGGCAACTTAACAAATAAGACCTCCACAGTTAAGCGTGTTTGACTTGGAGTAGTATTTGAATGGGTGACCTTCTGGGAAGTTTCCCGGAAAGCGTGTGAGTGAGGACAAAATATGCTGAAAAGATCTGTGTTGATTGATGGGATGAGTCCGTAATCCTGAAAGTTGTCTGGGGCTTACAAATGGTATCTGTGCATACCTCTCCCAATACGATGTGGTTCGGAGGTGAAACAAGCGGAAGCTGGTGGGCATCTAACACCCAAGGCTAAAGAGGGCGGGGAGTAGTTGGAACACCCGAGGCCTAAGACGGCGAGGAGTGGTTGTCTGAATTCACGTTGGAATGAAAGGATCATAAGCACTACGCCAAAAATATGATTAGACAACACAAAAAAGACAGCGGTTTTATGCAAAAGCGCTGCTAAAAAGAATAAAAAAAATTCGCTAAAAAAAAGCGCCTTAAAAGAAAGGCTTTAGAAAGCACTTTTCAAAAGCGTTGTAAAAGATTGTAAAAGAGTGCCACCTTAGACAGCGCTTTCCAAAAAGCGCTGCTATAGGTATCACTTTAGAGAGCGCTTTTAAAAAGCGCTGCTATAGGTATCACCTTAGAAAGCGCTTTCAGAAAGCGCTCTAATAGGGCTCAATTTCTTTTCACTTTAGAAAGCGCTTTCTAAGGAAAAACGCTCTCTAAAGTCATTTACTAATTAAAATATAAAATAATTCTAAACATTTTCAGAGACAGCGCTGTATTTGTTGTTTGGCACAATTATACTGAAAAACATCAAGAATCACAAAAAATGGCAAAAGGGGGGGGGTCGAACCCACGCCCTTTAGGTAGGGAAAGGAATTTTAAATTATATTAATATATAAAATTATATTTAATATATTTAAATTATATATTTTAAATTATTTAAATTATATTTAATATATATAAATTATATTAATATATAATTTAAAATATATTAATTTAAAATATACTTTAAATTATATTAATATATCAAATTATATTTAATATATTTAAATTATATTAAATTATATTTTAATTTATTTTAAATTATATTTTAAATTATTCAAATAATATATTTAAATATATATGTTTTAAATACAAAAATTTTAACTTATTTAAATTATATTTAATATATATAAATTATATTAATATATAATTTAAAATATATTAATTTAAAATTTACTTTAAATTAAATTAATATATCAAATTATATTTAATATATTTAAATTATATTTAAATTTATTTTAAATTATATTTTAAATTATTCAAATAATATATTTAAATATATATGTTTTAAATACAAACATTTTAACTTATTAAATTATATTTAATATATATAAATTATATTAATATATAATTTAAAATATATTAATTTAAAATATACTTTAAATTATATTAATATATCAAATTATATTTAATATATTTAAATTATATTAAATTATATTTTAATTTATTTTAAATTATATTTAAAATTATTCAAATAATATATTTAAATATATATGTTTTAAATACAAACATTTTAACTTATTTAAATTATATTTAATATATATAAATTATATTAATATATAATTTAAAATATACTTTAAATTATATTAATATATCAAATTATATTTAATATATTTAAATTATTTTAAATTTTATTTTAATTTATTTTAAATTATATTTAAAATTATTTAAATAATATATTTAAATATATATGTTGACACCTTATTTTATATATTTATGGAGTGAGTATAAACAATGGATGAGGGCGTAGTACCGCTGGTCAAGGAGGTTTGTGTGTCTGTTTGCCATGCTTTGAGTTTGGGGTTCGAATCCCCCTCGCCCCAGACTCATTTTTATATTTTTTGACATTTTCAGGTAAACCTTAGACAGCGCTTTCTAAGGACAAAGCGCTGTTATAAGCCTTCTAAAAATAGCCTTTAGAAAGCGCTTTAGAAAAGCGTTGTCTAATGTTTAACCTTAGAAAGCGCTTTAAGAAAAGCGCCCTCTAAGGTCTTTCAGTCTCCTCACTTTAGAAAGCGCTTTTTAAGGAAAGTGCCCTCTAAGGTCATTTATTAATTAAAATATAAAACACATTTCATTTCATTTTCTGAAACTGCTTCTAATCATTTTCTTCTCTCGACCCTTGCTCTCTTTCTTCTCTGCTGAAACCCTTGCTCTCTTTCTTCTCTGCTGAAACCCTTTGCCATTGCCGTCGTTCATCCGCCATTGCCGTCGTTCATTTGCGGTTGCCGTCATTCTGTTGCCATCGTTCATTGTCGTGACTTCACTGCTGCCGTCGTTTTGCTGCCGTCGTGACGAAGAAGAGGTACATTGTTGTTGCTGTTCTTACTTCTAACATTGTTCGTTGTTGCTGTTCTTGTCAACGTTATTGTCAATCGTTCTTGCATGTTACTGTTGTTCGTTCTTGTCATAAAGCAAAAGTGTTTCTTACCACCACCTGCAACTTCTTCTTTTTTTTTTTTTTTAAAGAAACGTAAAACAACATTTTTGTTGATGTTTTTAGTTTGTAAATTTATTTCTCTTGATTTTTAAACTATTATTGTTGTTCTTGTTTGGTATATATAATAGAATATGACCCTGCAGTGAAAGCTAGAGTTTCTGTGTAGAATGATGATAAAATTCGAATATTTTGTGTAGGATTACTATTGACCTCTCCTTTTGGTACCTGTTACTAACAAGTATCAATTTCTTGTTAGAATTAGAAACTCAGAATCTTATCATTCTTTTATAAGGGTGTTTGTTTATTTAGTTGGTACCTGTTACTAACAAGTATCAATTTCAGTGTTTATTAATTATTTTTCTTTTCCTTTTCAATTTTCACTTTAACTTGCTTAGGCTTTGTAAGTTGTAAGTATTCATTAACAGTGAAGTGAGGGTGTTGGTAAGAAACACTTTTGCTTTATGAGTTTATATTTCTTGGTAGTATGTGTGATGAAAGGGCTAGGTAAGAAACTCTTTTGCTTTATGAGTTTATATTTGTCATTTAATTTTTGTTTTTTTCTTTCTTACAGGTAAAATGTCTAATAACCAGGAAGACACCCACGAGACACAAGATACACAGGAAGCTCAGAATGAAGCTTCGAATGTAGAACATGAAATAAAAAGAGGAAAAACCATTATGAAGAGAATCATCCGTGCTAGAGATAAAGGGATGAGATTTGATGTACATTGGAGTGACCAGAACCAACTAGTTGAGCCTAACGGTTCAATGTTATCTTCATACATTGGTTCACTTGTCCGTCAGCACATTCCAATCACTAGTGATAATTGGAGGAGTAAATCGTTGGATGCCGGTAAAGAAAAGATATGGACTGAGATACAGGTACTTACCAAATATGATTGATGTTATTAGATTTTTGTTGACGATTAAGTCTTTAATTTACTTATACTAAAATACTTTATGTTTATCTGTGTATGTTTTTTCGTAGAGGTCCTTTAATATTGAAGAAAGCCGGCAAAAGTATTGTCTTCAATTGGCCGGAAAGAGACACAGAGGGTTTAGAGCCTTATTATCAAACAAATATCTTAGGGATGAGAACAAAAATTTTGTTGAAGCAGAACTTCCACTGTTGTATGCGGATGTGATTACACCGCAAGAATGGGGCATTTTTGTAGACAAACGGAAAACCGAAGAATTCAATGTAATGTTGTCTTGTCATGTCTATTGATTGTATTATATATGTGTTTCATTAGTTTGTTTTGATATGACTTAAAATTTTTTATCCAGAAATTGAGTGCCATTAATCACGAAAGAGCATCAAACCCCGCGTATCCATACAGAAAAGGGCGTTTGGGATATGCACGATTACAACAAAAATTGGTAAGTATATATTAATGCTATGATTTTATTAATTGTATTATTGTGTTATAATTGATGAACTTATTATTTAACTAAATGTGTAGTTAGAAGAGTCTAAAAGTGAAGAATCATCACTTCCGGACCATGTTTTGTGGAAGGAAGCTCGCGTGGGTAAGGGTGGAGCTGTTACAGAAGATGTTCAACATGTTTATGAAGAATGTGTAAGTATAACATTATGTCTCAAAGTTAATTGAAATTTTATTAAATTATAATTAATTTTTAATCTCCACTAATAATTTTCGATATATCAATGAATTTCAGGAGAATCCATCTAAATCCATACCCGCAGGTGAGGATGATTGCAGGAGCATTCTTAGTCGAGTACTAAATGTTCCTGAGTATCCCGGTCGGGTGAGAGCTAAAGGATTTGGTGTGACTCCATCATCCTTGTATAAGAAATCAAAGAAAAAAAAATCCCACCACCCAAGAAATCATGCAAACTGTGATGGCACTACAAGCGCAAGTCCAAGCATTGCAGCAGGATAAAGAGAGATATGAGGCGCAAAGGCGCGGTTCCGGTTTGAAAGATGCTAGTGACAAAGCTAGTATCAATTCTCCAAATAAAATTCCCGAGGTAATTAGCACATATTTATTTTAATTAAATTAACACATTTATTTTATTTGACCTTTATACATATTAACAGTTACATATTTATTATTGCTTCAGGGCATTTCATCTTGTCAGCTGTATTTGTCGTTTCCGACTTATCGCATGGTTGATAAGGGAAAAGTGCATAACTTTGCAGGAGCGTTACTTCACAATCATCCGCTCCCACAAGGTTATCTGAAAGTGTCGGTTGATATCGCTTTAGATACGGATGCGTTACTACCGATACCAGGCTCGGTTTCAGAGGTTACATTGCTGCGGGATGCAATAGGTTCGTTTGTTGCATGGCCGTTAGACCTCATTTCCATAGGTGATGAGGTATGTTGAAAACCATTACGAATCTCTTAGTATTCAAATGTCAATTCTGAACGATTATGAAAATCATTCTGAACCATTACTTACATTTTGTTACATGGTAATGTTAGACTCCTACAAAACCCGCAACAAAGAATAAAGGGGTTTTGCTGCAAAACGAGTCTGTTGAATCACACAGAGAGGTAGCTTTTAAGTGTTGTTCTGGACTGGACCAATGGCTAGAATTGGCCCAATCCACCTCTGCTCCAGAGCGGCCCAAATTGCCTAAGCCCAATCCACAGAGGGGCAAAAGTGACATTTCTACCCCTCCAACCGGGCGAGGAACGCAACGTCCCTCCCCGGCTTTGATGCCCGTTACGTACGGCTTCCTCGCTGCCCAAACAGCAATAGACAGGTGCCCGGAACTACATCTATGCCCGACATAACGGCTAGTTTTCGGTACCCTGCCCGACATAACGGCTAGTTTGGGCAGTTACCTATTCTTTGGGAAAAACGGTTAGTTCACCCCAAAAATAGGACCGTTGGCCACGCGTTGGGGGCTCTATATAAACCCTCTCGCTTGAGAGGGTCAGGTATCACATTTTTACCCTAAGAATACACTTTGTACTTGCCCATTTTCTCTGACCCTTTCTTACTTGAGCGTCGGAGTGCCTTGCAGGTACACCCCCTTTTCTCCTCATCAACAGTCCGAACACCCTGCACGCCTGACGACCATCATCCGCCGAGCACCTTGCCATCTAACAACCAGCGTACGTGGATCTAATCGAATACTCGAGATCAGTGGCGCCGTCTGTGGGAAATCCTTGTTCTCCCCTTCTTTCCTCCTCGGAAACTAAAAGATCAAAACACACTTTCTTTAATCCACCCACCTATGGCCGCTCAGAACTCCGCACAAGGTACTGATATTACAGTCCTCGTTCCCGTTAACAAGATGGACGTGGACGGAAGATCTCCGTTACTTTCTGATCCCCGTTTCCTTCGAGACGGGGCCCCTGCATCTCCAATTCCTCCTCCCGCCGAGCAGGGAGGCAAACAACTACCGTTGGGGGATCGACCAATTCCTGGCCCTCCCAGCGCGGACCTGGCCATTGCAGCCCTCTTGGAAGCTGTCAACCGCACAAACCTCCTTATCTTGTAGCAAGGAGAAAGGATAGGAGCTCTCGAGGAAGCATCTCTTCCAAGATCCTCTCCTCCCAAGAGGAAACACCATAGATCAAGAAGCCCGCCACCTAGGCGCGAGGAAGACCGTATGACGAGGCGTGAGCCCGAACAACAACGCGTTCGCAAGCGCGACCAAATCTCCCCGCGGGATCAGTCACCACCAAGACACAAGAGAACGAGGCAGGGCAGGCATTCTCCACCGGTTAGACCCCGCGACCGACCACGATCACCCTCACCTCGCAGAGACCGCCGCCGCAAGCGCATACAATGGTCACCGTCAACTTCAAGTTCGGACAGCGGCGACGAGCCTCGCAGCCCGCTGTCCCGCAGGATCCTGGCCACCCGCCTCCCTAAAGGACTAGAGAAGCCTCCGTCTCTAGGGACTTACGATGGAACCACTGACCCAGATGAGCACATAGAAAACATAGATGCTCTTTTGGACTACAGAGGTGTACGGGGAGCCATCAAATGCCGCCTGTTCCTAACCACGCTCCGGAAGGGAGCAATGACCTGGTACAAACAGCTGCCAGAGGAATCCATCACATCTTGGAGGCAGCTCGGGAGGATTTTCTCCCACCACTTTACCGCATCACGACGCCATCCGAAGACTGAGGCGTCCCTCGGTGCTGTCGTACAGGGAAGAGATGAGCCTCTTCGGGACTACATTGAGCGGTTCAACAAGGAGGCCATCCAAGTGCCAACGACCGACGAGATGAAGAAATTCCTGCTCGAGCAGGGATTACGTCCTGGCTCAGACTTCGCGAAATCCATCGGCCTCGATCCACCGAGGAACCTCAACGCCCTCCTCCACCAAGCCCAGTCGCATATACAGTACGAGGAGAAGGTTGCTGCCCACTCTGTCCGGGTCTCCCGACACCAAGAAGGTGCCCGGTCATCCAGAGCTGAAGAGCCCCCGGCATCCCGTCGAGGAGATAAAAGACGCGACGATCGGCCTCGCGATGCACACAAACAGAAGGGACCTTCTGGGCGGTTCCATGACTATACCCCCCTCACTACCTCGAGGGAGAAAATCTTGTCCGAATGTGCCAACTCAGAGTTCAAACAGGCGGGAGTCCGTTTCCCCAAACAGCTGCCGGCCAGGCCGGGTGTAGACAAATCCAAGTATTGCCGCTTCCACAAGAGCCACGGCCATACGACGGAAGAATGCATCCACCTCAGAGATGCTATAGAGATCCTCATTCGCGACGGCCACCTGAAGCAGTTCGAGAAGAAGAAAGAAGCTCACCGGCAAGAAACCCAGGAGAGCAAGAAGGCTGCAAAAGAGACTCCGCCCTCCGATGACACCAACGTACAGGTCGCCATGTCCATAACTCGGCCAGAAGACTTCTGTATCCCTAATAGTCTGCCCGCCTCCACGTTCCTCGGCGCTCACAGCCCGTGGGAGACCTTCCCGTCAGCCATGGTCATCTCCGGTGGTGGATTCAACAAAATCACAGTCTGTTCAGTCAAGAGGAAATTCGAGCAACTGATCACCAAAAGCTCCAACGAAGTCACCACGCTGGATACCACTCACAAAGGATCCTCTCCCATTTCCTTCTACAAGGAGGAGCTCCTCGGCGGGTCACCGAACTCAAGCCTCCCGCTCCTCATCCAGGCAAGGATGGCGAACTTCGACGTTCGCAGGATACTCGTGGACCAGGGCAGTTCAATTGATATCATGTACAACCATTTGTTCGAAACACTGCAGCTGGACGACTCTCACCTTACTCCATACGTTGGATCCGACCTGCAGGGATTCAACAGAGCAGTAACGAGGCCCCGAGGTTACGTAGAGCTCATCGTGACCTTCGGTTCAGGAAAGACAACCCGAGCAATTAAAGCACAGTTTCTGGTAATCGATTGCCCGTCACTATACCAGTGCATCTTTGGAAGGCCAACCCTGGCAGAGTTGATTGCAGTGTCTTCCACCGTACATCTCAAGATAAAGTATTACACTTCTGAAGGGATGGTCGCCACCCTCCACGGTGACATCGAAGCTGCCCGTCGATGCTTTGAAGCAGCATCAAAAGGACTGAGCACCATCTCAGGAAGGCCGAGGACCTCTGGTCGTCCTCCTCTGCCCAGCAGCTCCGAGCAGCCAAAACCACTCCCCCAGGTCGAATCCATCGACTTGGACAGCCATTTCAGCGAGGAGGATCACGCCAAAGACCTGACGACTTCGGGCAGCCAGTCCAACAACATCGGCCATCTCCTACGCCTTATCCCAGATGGCAACTTCGAGATCGTTCCGTTCGGAGACGACCCCCAACGGGGAGTGAAGATCGGAGCAGACCTCCCCACCTAGCCAAGAGACAACTGAAAGCGTGCCTCCGGGAGAACACAGACTTGTTCGCATGGAGCGCTGCTGAAATGCCTGGATTGGACCCCTCCGTCACTTGCCACCAGGTTACAATCGATCCGGCCGTCAAAGCCGTTGCCCAGCGAAGAAGGAAACAGTCCCCGGAAGAGATGGAAGCCGCGGAGAAAGCTGTCAAAGACCTTCTAGAAGCTAGGTTTATTTCTGAGGCCAAATACACTACATGGCTCTCAAATGTTGTACTTGTAAGAAAAAATAATGGCAAATGGAGGATGTGCGTTGATTATACCGATGTTAATAAGGCCTGTCCGAAGGACGCCTACCCCCTCCCCAATATAGATAAGCTCGTAGATAACTCCGCAGGTTTTAAACTTTTATCGTTCCTCGACGCCTACTCGGGCTATAACCAAATCCTAATGGCCGCGAGCGATAAAACTTACACGGCCTTCATGACCGAATCGGGCAACTATTATTACAACGTAATGCCTTTCGGACTGAAGAACGCCGGCGCTACGTACCAACGAATGATGAACAAAGTCTTCTAAGGACAAATAGGAGACATGCTCGAGGTATACATGGACGACATGATCATCAAGTCCCAGAGGAACTAGACCACGTCGCCCATCTTCGCAAAATTTTTGAGCAAGCGAGAAAGTATCAAATGCGCTTTAACCCAGAGAAGTGCACGTTCGGTGTACGGGCAGGAAAATTCCTTGGCTTCTACCTAACGGAACGAGGAATATAAGCTAACCCCGACAAATGTCGGGCATTCTCTGAGTTCCCAACGCCCACGTCTAAGAAGAACATCCAGTCTCTCAACGGGGTGCTCACCTCGTTGTCCCGCTTCGTCGCAAAATCCGCCCAACACGCCCTTCCTTTTTTCAAGCTCTTGAGAAAAGAAGCAGCGTTTGAATGGACCGAAGAGTGTGAGGCGTCCCTCCTTCACTTGAAGCAAGCTCTGTCGAAACTGCCCGTGTTGTCACGGCCAGATACCGGGGAAGTCCTATTCCTATACCTCGCCGTCACTGCCGAGGCCGTTAGCGCCGTTCTCATTCGCGAGAATCCTGGCGGGAAAAAGCCAGTATACTTCACGAGCAAAGCGCTGCAGGACGCGGAGTTGCGATATCAACAGATAGAGAAGGTAGCATTGGCCCTCGTCAACGCCGCCAGACGACTGAGACACTATTTCTTGGCCCACACGATCGTAATGAGGACGGATCAGCCCATTAAGCAATTACTGGGCCGGCCAGACATGGTCGGCCGAATGCTCAAGTAGTCGTTGGAGCTGTCAGAATTCGACGTCCGGTATGAAAGCAGAAAAGCTCTTAAAGCACAAGCCCGAGCCGACTTTGTGGCGAAAGTAACCTTCTCAGACTCCTCACCCCACATAGCGAACAGATGGACCATCTACGTGGACGGAGCATCCAGCTCGAGCGGCAGCGGAGCATGAGTAATTCTGGAGAGCGACGAAGGGACCATAGTCGAGGCTTCTCTCACATTGTCCTTTCCCACGTCGAACAACCAGGCCGAGTATGAGGCCTTCCTCGCCGGGTTGCGCCTAGCCGAAGACCTAGGGGATAAAGAAATCGTCATCTGCACGGACTCCCAGCTCGTAGCCCACCAGATATCCGGGGAGTATCAGGCCAAAAACGACAGTCTCTCTGAATACCTCACCCTGGTCAAGGAAAAAATGTCGAAGTTTAGAACGGTAGAAGTGAGACATGTTCAACGCGAACACAATGTGCGAGCAGACGTCTTATCCAAACTAGCGAGCACCAAGAGGAAAGGCGGAAACAGGTCAGTCATCCAAGAGATACTTCCCCGGTCCAGCATCGATAAGGGGTCCTCGACCCTACACGTGCACGCGATCGGGGACAGCGACTGCTGGATGACGCCCGTGTACAACTACCTCACCAGGGACGAACTTTCAGATGACCCCAAGGAAGCCAGCACCATCAGACAAAGAGCTTGCTCGTACATCATCCTCGAAAACAAACTCTACCGAAGGGGCTTCTCCATCACACTACTCAAGTGCATAGAGGAGGAGGTTGTCCCCCACGTATTACGAGAAATCTACGAAGGCATTAACGCCCAGCACCTGGGAGGAAGGTCCCTTGCCCGCAAGGCCCTCCGAGCAGGGTATTATTGGCCAACCATGCAGCAAGACGCCAAGGAGCACGTGAAGAAATGTGACAAATGCCAACGGCACGGGGATATGCACCTAGCTCCACCTAACGAACTGAAGAGCTTGACCTCCCCGTGGCCATTCGCCTGGTGGGGCCTAGACATCCTAGGACCCTTCATGACGGGGTCCAGCCAAAACAAATACCTGATAGTGGGTGTGGACTATTTCAAAAAATGGATAGAAGCAGAGGCCTTAGCAAAGATAACGCCACTTAACATTCTACGCTTCTACAAGCGGAATATCCTTGCTCGTTTTGGGATTCCCCAAGCAATCGTCACGGACAATGGAACACAATTCACGGACAAGAAGTTCCAAGACTTTGTCGCCCATCTCGGAACAAAGCAACACTTCGCCTCTGTAGAGCATCCCCAGACCAACGGGCAGGCAGAAGCGGCCAACCGCGTCATTCTTCGCGGCCTCAAGCGAAGACTGGATGAAACAAAGAAAGCCTGGGTCGAGGAGCTCCACAACGTCTTGTGGGCATATCGCACTACTCCCCAGTCCACCACCGGGGAAACGCCTTTCCGCTTGGCATATGGCATGGAGGCTGTTTTACCCATTGAGATCCACGTACCGTCCAGAAGGACCGAATCACCTCTAGACGAGGAAATGAATAACGAAGCGATAAGAGAAGAGCTCGACCTTGTCGAGGAAATCCGAACATGAGCAGCCCTCCGCGAAGCATCTCTTAAGCAAAAAATAGCAATCAGGCACAACGCCAAAGTCTTACGACGAGAGTTCGACGTGGGCAGCCTTGTCCTGCGAAGAAACCACAAGGACTCTCGCGAAGGCAAACTAGCAGCCAACTAGGAAGGACCATACAGAGTCCGTGCCAAAACGGGAAATGGTGCGTACTTCCTCGAAACCCTTAACGGGGATAGAATCCCTCGACCATGGAATGCTGAGAAACTTAAGCAATACTACAGCTAAAGTAACTATAGGCTTTCTCGCATCAAGCGACCACCTAACGGTCATCGTGCTCGTCCAGGTACAAACGACGCACACGCACAAAGTCGAATCCCGCTCAAGTGAATGAGTCGGAGCTCTGCTCATCGGCGGTCCTCAACCGAGCATCGCCTTCGCCCAAGTACCATGATTGGCAGAACCCCAGCTCGCGATGGGACGTTCACGCCGCGACCTCAGGCCTCGATCGCGACCTGAGATCCGCAACCTCGCCGGGATCATCCCCGGTTACTCGACCAGTTCTCCGCACTGACGAATCAACACACAATGAGCTATCTTTCAAAAAGAAAACTCCGTTAACAGACGCACCCTCCGACGGGCAGCCACATATGCACAACTAATATAAAGTACAGCAATAATGTGAAGTACAACAAAAATTGTATAGATAACATTAACCGAGCATTAAATAAAAAGGCCACAAGGGCCAAAAATTGTACATATTACATAAAAAAAGGGGCCATGCCCCCCCCCCAGAATAAAAAAAGATTACAGAAAAATCAACGGCACGCAGGCCGGACAAAATACAACAACATCAGAATAACCAACGCCCCTCATTCGTCCGCTTGCTCGGCTGTTTCCGGCTCGGGCCTCTGCTCCTCCTCGGGCTGAACCTCAAGGGTGTCAAGAACAAGGCCTGCGGGCAAGACGATGCGATCATCCTCCACTCGTGTAAGGTAGTGGATACCATTGGTCGAAATTTCGAGCCCAGGGTTCACCACCCGCAACTGGGCCACGACACTTTCGAAGGACTCCAATGCCACAGCAATGTCGTCCTCCTCGGCCTGCAGTATGCTGGCGACCAGCTCAGCCCTAGTTTTCAACACCTTTATCTCGTCCGGTTCATCAGCACCCGGGGCACTGTGCGCCATCAGCTCCTTGTTCAACTCCTCGGCAGCCTTTTTCTCTGCCTTCAGCCGGGCGACCTCCTCTTTCAGCTTGGTCGTCTCCTCTTCGGCCTTCTTCCTAGCCTCACGGGCACCATTGACTTCTTCCTTTAAGGACGCCTCGGAGCCCCGGGCAGCAGTGAGTTCAGCCTCAAGCACGGAGTCCCCTTCCGCATAAACGACCGCCATTTCCAGCATCCTCACCATGGCGGAAGCATCCTGGGCCACCAACGCCCTCTTGCTCGCTCGGTCTATGCTTCCCAGGCTGAGTGATTCTGCCCGCGGAACGATCAAAGTGTTGCCCTCAAAGAACCTCCTGTCAAGGACGCACGGGGGGAGCTCAAACTTCCCTTTCTCAGGCGCCCGGGTCAGGTCCATGGCATCCGATGACCTTTGCCGCTTCGCTTGCCCAGCCAGAGCCAGTGGAGAGTCCCGGGGAGCTGGAGTTGGAGAAGCAGAGGTCCCCGGAGCAGTCTGAACAAGGGAAGGAGCACGAGTACCAGCAGCAGTCCGAGTCTTAGGGGGAGCCGCTCCAGCCTTACCCCTCGCCATAGCGTTCCTCACCACGCGATCACGAGCTTGAGGAATCTCACCTGCACAAATGAAAACAAGCACGTTAGCTACGAGGAACAGAAATAACACAAACAAAGCCTAAACAACTAAGACTACCTAGCAATTTTTCAACATCCGCGGGAGTCTTGCACTCCAGCAGTGCCTTAACGGGGATAAACCGGCGCTCGACCCTTTGACTCCCATCCTCCTCAAAGATAGGTTGGCCCTTACTCGTCCAACACTCAGCAAGGCTGAAAGAGTTTACCCAAGTCACCAGTCTCTCGTAAGCCACGACATCCTGCCCGCGTAGCGCGCTCGGTTCAAAGACTTAAGCATTGGGCTTCTTTGAGGAGTGGTCGGGTGTCCAGCGGATCGGGAACTTGTACAACCTCTCCCCGATATACTTCCCCTCCTCGTTGAGCAACTCCTCTCCGTTCTCATCCACCTCTACCTCCCAGACGTACACGCTGTCCTGGGCAGCCTCAGACAATGGCTCGACAATGAAGTACCGTCCCTTGAACGTTCGGATGGACTCCGAGAACGGCTTGAACAACTTTCTGGGCTGCTTCAAAGAGACCCATTCGTACCTTTTCCCCGCCAGCTGCCGCTATAGGTGGAAAACAGCAAAGAATAGAGGAAGGGTGGTCCCCAGAGCAAGGTGCTCACACACCAACTCAAAAGCCCGTATAAAGGCCAGTGAATTGGGGTGGAGTTGGGAAGGCGCCAACTTCAGATGCACAAACACCGACCACTGGAAGTCAGTGAAGGGCAACCTCAGCCCCAATTCCTTGAAAGCATATTCATACATCGAGAAGCAGTCCCCGAAGCTCGAGCAGACCCACTCGTCCGAATTAGGAAAAAACACTCTCCATTCACCCGCTGGTCCCACCTCGGTAAAGACGTCCGCCGGAGACCTCGCGAAAGTGGAAACATGCTCGGAGGGCTCGTCCACCTCCCACTCATCCGGACAGAATCCTTCAACGTCTTCTTCCATGACGTCCACCTCTTCTTCCCCCTCAGCTTCGCTCGCTTCCCCCTCGACTTCGCTCGAGGAGTTCGATGCAGACGAGCTCGATGACGCAGAACTCGAAGCCGTTGCGCTGCTACTATCCTCGGAGACAGTTTCCTCCTCGGATGTAACTGGGATAACTTCCCTCTCTGGCTCCATCGCCACTACGATCACCTGAAAAAGCAGAGAAAGACAGTGAATTCGACAGGAAATCAAATCCACCATTCCACCGCTAAGTCAAGTGAAAGGGCGCGCAGAAGGCTAAGGACAACGTCCCCGGCCTAAGCCCTAACATCAAACGAAGAAAGAAAAACCTCCCCGCGAGGAGATGCCAGGGACAAACCATCTTCCTACGAGGAACCTCCCCGCGCTCGTGCCCAGATTCCGTTTGAAGCTCCACCGGAATCTGGAAACGTTCCACCAGAAAATTCGCCAATCCACCAGAAGATGGTAAGACGCGGCGGTCACGGCTCGCAACCACGACGTGGACCACCACGGACACCGAACGCGCTACCTACTCCGACGAGATGCTTGATGCAGCAAAAGGGCAGAACCGCTGCCCACCACCAACACTCGCTGGAAACCTACCTATTTTGTCACGTAAAACTAACCCTAGCCGCATGCAAT
Organism: Lathyrus tuberosus; assembly: GCA_022829125.1. Classification (NCBI taxonomy): domain Eukaryota; kingdom Viridiplantae; phylum Streptophyta; class Magnoliopsida; order Fabales; family Fabaceae; genus Lathyrus; species Lathyrus tuberosus. Next base: position 1,197,156 of record JALAZF010000761.1, read on the forward strand.
CTACCATTAACAATGAGAAAAAGTAAAACAAGCTGGAAATCAGAGAACTTACTTAATTTGAGTAGAAGAGAAAGGCTGCTCGAAACTTGGCACGGTGGTCGGTTGCTCTGAATACGGCGACGGGCAAGAACGCTGATGACGTCGAAGAAAAATCAGAAGGGAAAAAGTGCAAAATGGGACAACCTTCCCCCTTTTATACTGAGGGGCACGTGCACACACGCGCCCGTAGGTAATAATGACTGCCCACTAGCCACAATTACCTATTAACTGCTACGCAGGGCTCGATGCACACGTGGCAGCCCAACGTTTCCCATTCTGTCTGACGTTTTATCTTCCCGAATACCGGGCAATAGGTTCACGACCACAAACATCGCGGGCGCAGAGGGCCACGGGCACCTCGAGACAATCTTCCTCGTCTCCAAACGACTACTCCGCGCAACTCCCCCGGGCGACGAGCAGTCCTTAAGTCATCGCCCCCACGCTCGGGAGCAACGACTTGGGGGGCTCCTGTTCTGGACTGGACCAATGGCTAGAATTGGCCCAATCCACCTCTGCTCCAGAGCGGCCCAAATTGCCTAAGCCCAATCCACAGAGGGGCAAACGTGACATTTCTGCCCCTCCAATCGGGCGAGGAACGCAACGTCCCTCCCCGGCTTTGATGCCTGTTACGCACGACTTCCTCGCTGCCCGAACAACAATAGACAGGTGCCCGGAACTACATCTATGCCCGACATAACGGCTAGTTTTCGGCACCCTGCCCGACATAACGGCTAGTTTGGGCAGTTACCTATTCTTTGGGAAAAACGGTTAGTTCGCCCCAAAAGTAGGACCGTTGGCCACGCGTTGGGGGCTCTATATAAACCCTCTCGCTTGAGAGGGTCAGGTATCACATTTTTACCCTAAGAATACACTTTGTACTTGCCCCTTTTTCTCTGACCCTTTCTTACTTGAGCGTCGGAGTGCCTTGCAGGTACACCCCCTTTTCTCCTCATCAACAGTCCGAACACCCTGCACGCCTGACGACCATCATCCGCCGAGCACCTTGCCATCTGACGACCAGCGTACGTGGATCTGATCGAATACTCGAGATCAAGTGTTATTCTATTATCCGAATTCATGATTTTCTACTTTACCTAACTTATATGATTGTTAGGTTTCTGCTCAACCTTCACAACAGACCGGCAAGAAAAAAGCTCCTACAAGGACCGTGAAGGAAAAAAGGCCTCTCTTTCAGACGTGTTTAGAAACACTTTTGTCAATGTCAAATTTGATGGAAGGTGTTATTCGTCAAATCAACATGGACGAAGGTGTTTTTGGTTTTCCTCATTCCGAGATAATCGGAAAAGAGGACATGGAGCAGGTTTTCAATCATACTGAATTAGGCATCGGTGTTATGCATTCATACATCTGGTACTCCAATCAATCTATTATTTATTTAGTTGAACAATTTATTTACACATTTCAATGATAATAGTCTAATGTTTATTATGTTTTTATTTAAGGTGCATGTATGAAAAATTCATTCGGGGGACGGATTTGTCAAACAAATTCCGTTTCTTCTCTTGCAGCCTTGTTAATGCACCGAGAATTGGTATGAATTCAATTGAAGTAAGAGACCACTTACTTGAGCGATTTACGGCCAGCCACACAGAATGTCTGTTTCTTTTACCGTATAATACTGGAAACGGGTAAGATTTTCATTATAATTTCATTCTAATCTTTAATTTGTATCTTTTGCGTAGAAATTATCCATCTAAACTTTTGTTATATTTTACAGTGGACACTGGTTGTTGGTTGCCATTAATCCTATAACAGAAGTGGTCTATTATCTTAATTCATTGGATACTGATTGGTCCACATATCAGAATATGAAGGATGTGGTTGACACGTAAGTGAGACTGTTCGAAATATTCGTGTGTATTTGTATATCTAATCATTTCTGTGACATTGTTCTAAGTTTACGTTTTTCTTTTATAGAGCTATACTACTATACCGTGCACAAAGAGAGACTCGAGTAGCACGGGCTAGATCAACCAATATTACATGGGTCAAAGTGGAGGTATATTAATTTTCACAATATTTCTTATTAGTGATGCTACTTAGTAACACAAAACATCTATATATTATTTCTTATTTGTTTGTCTATGTGTAGTGCCCTCGTCAGCGTAATGGCATAGACTGCGGGTACTTCGTTTTGAGGTTCATGAGAGAAATCATTCAAATGGGACAATTGGAGATTCCTATTAGGGTATGCATGGTTTTATAACTTAGGATTTATTTTAATATTTATCGGATATGTCATATAATTTATTATTTTTAACTAAATAATGCGTATTTTGTTTTGTTATGTAGTATTTCGAAGATATGGCGTGTTCTTCTTACACAAGGAAATAATTGAATTATATTACGGAAGAATTGTGCGAATTCTTTATTCTAAGAAGAATTTTTGGAATGTATAGTTTTGTGAATGTAAATTTTAGTTTTGTGAATATAGGAAAATTCTGTTGCAAGAAGAATTTTGTTGTAAATTTTGTGAATTCTGTTAATGTATATGAATTCTGTTGTTGCAAGAATTTTGTGAATTTTGTAAATTTTGTGAATTCTGTTGTAAGTTTTGTGAATGTTAATTTTATTGAAATGTATATATGAATTATGTTGTTGCAAGAATTCTATTTCTTGAAATGTATAAGAATTCTGTTGTTGCAAGAAATTATATAAGAAATGCTGGTTTGAAACTATGCAGGTTTCTGCATAAAAGAAAATGGCTAAAATGGGATCTTTTATACGTAGAAAAAATCAATAAAATTATAGGTATACTTTAGAGAGCGCTTTTAAGGAAAAAGCGCTCTCTAAAGTCCCCTTTAGAGAGCGCTTTTAGGGAAAAGCGTTCTCCAAAGGTATATAAAAAAATCATTTTACGTATACATTAGACAGCGCTTTCAAAAGCGCTGTCTAAAAGCAACTTTAGAGAGCGCTTTTGAAAGAAAAAGCGCTTTCTAAGGTTTATAAAAAAAAAATTATAAATTTTAAACGTATACTTTAGACAGCGCTTTTAAAAGCGCTGTCTAAAGTTCCCTTTTAGAGAGCGCTTTTTTATAAATATTAAAGCGCCGTCTTTACCTACGACAGCGCAGGCTTAGACAGCGCTTTTATAGGGCAAAAAAAGCGCCCTCTTTTCCCTCTTTTCCCATAGTGAAGGTTGTGCACGTATGAGACTACATGGTTGAAGGACATCTTATAAGAATTGATTTGTACTTCCTATACCAACAAGTTGCATCTTTTTTTCGATGGCCTAACAAATAAGAAATCTACTGTTAATCGTGCTTGACTTAGAGTACTATTTGGATGAGCGATTTTCTGGGAAGTTTCTCAAAAAGCGTGTGAGTGAGGATAAAACATGCTGAAAATACCCATGTTTGTTTATGGGGTCAGTCGGTAATCATGAAAGTTGTATGAAGCATTACAAATGATATCAGAGTATACCTCTTTCAACACGATGTGGTTCATGGATGAAGCAAATGGAAGTTGTTGTGCATGTAACACCCGAGACCGAAGAGGGCGGGGAGTGGTTATAACACCCAAGACCGAAGAGGGCGGGGAGTGGTCGCTCGAATTCACATCGGAATAAGAGAACCCTGAGTGTGTGTAAATATGGACTGTATGGTTGAAGGAAGACTTATAAGGATTGATTGATACTACCTGTACCACAAGATGCATCTTCTTTTCGGTAGCCTAACAAATAAGAACTCTATAGTTAAGCATGATTGGCTTGGAGTAATATTTGGATAGGTGGCCTTTTGAGAAGTTTCCCCTAAAGTGTGTGAATAAGGACAAAGCTTGTTAAAAAGACCCGTGTTAGTTTGTGAGGTAAGTTGGTATTCCTAAGAGCAGTATGGGGCGTTACATTTTATGCACTCACCTTAATTTAGGAAAATCTCTCAAGCTTATCCTTACACAACCACCTTGACTTCTAAAAGCTCAAAGTCTTACCGTTATCTAATTTCCCTCTAAAACAGGGTGACATGTTAAAGTTAGAATTAGAAAGCTTAAGACCAAGTAAGTTTAAATCCCCCCACCATAAAGAGTGTTTCTTTCCCGTGTCATTAAAAGTACCATCACAAATCAAAGTTTGAATCTCCCAATAACGAAAGGATAAAAGCCCATGCTAAATCGTCTCTTTTTCATTCAAAAATCTCCACAACCACTTACACAAAAGCGCTTGATTAAACCACTCACAATATTTAATACTGAGACCACCATGATTTTTTTCTCGACACACCTTCTTCCAACTTAACCAATTAATTTTCCTTCTTCCATCCTCCACACCCCAAAAAAAATCATTTGCACATTAATAATTTCCTTGATGACCACCTTTAGAGCTTTATAAAATAAAAATAAATAAATAAATAAATAAGCAAGTTGTTAAGAACAGAATTTAACAAAGTCAGTTTGTCTCCTATAGATAACTTCTTGCTTCTCCATGAAGAAAGCTTTCTATGGAACTTGATTTTAATGTCAATCAAAACTAACTCTTATATGATATTTTGTATGGTGACAACTTCTTTACCCATTTGTAAAAATTAAATAGTGTACCTCCAACCAATTATTAAATACCATTTACTTTTATCAAATTAAATATTTATTAAATTGTTTAAATTTGAAAATATTCCAAGACAAATTACTTTAAATTAGGAACCCACAAAAACTCGCAAAGCGTAGAAGATAATTTCTTCAACATCAGGAAAGAGCTCTGATTCCTTTTATAATGGATGCCAAAAAGATTTCATTGATGTAGTGTTTTTTTGCCAAAACTTTGTTATGGGATTGAGTTTGCGCTAAATGTAAAAGTGTTTTTATGTGTGATTAGGTTGATTGGTTTATTAATTATATCCGTTAAATCTATTTTAGAATTTTTGTTTTCGTGGATTGTATTTTGTTTTCTCTTATATTAAGGTTAAGTACCTGTGCTCCCATTAATACATCTGCTTATAAAAAAAACATGACAATGAAAACTGAATATTCACTTTAGCATAAACACAAACGATGCAATCTAAATATATGTTGCACTAAGTTCAAAATTTAAACATAAAAATTATAACCATCCTAGGTTTTAAAATCAAATTAATTACAATCACCATAACTTAAAAAAAAACATGTTTCTTTCAAATAAGAATTTCTCTGTACAATCCCTTCTCGTGAACCAGAAATTATTGAATGGTGCTCCTGTTGAAAAACACTATGATAGTGCATGCATACAGAAGCCAAAAAAGGTAGAAATTTAGTATTCCAGTAATGTTATCCGTACACTTTTTTCATTTGAATAATGTTTTTTTTTTTCAACAGTCAATGGAATTCACTAACATAAAAACATCTACACAAGGGGTGCAGACTACCCTTACAAATCAGCAGAAAAACCTTCATTTGAATAATGTTATCCGTACACTATTAATTTTTGCAAATATTCTCTATGGAATATTTGATAATACATATCAATATTATTTAAAATAAAATTGATTTGAGAACATTATTCATTCATCCACCTTGTTTATCACTAAAACATTTTATTAAATTACTACAAAGAAACATCTTTAGTAGTGAAGACTGAAAAATGAAGAATAAAATGAAGATCTAACAGAAAAAGAAAAAGGAGAAAAAATAAAAATATGACATCAAGTATCCAAGAAACAAAAGCATATAACTCAATGATTTATTATAGTACACAAAAGTTCCACCATGGTACATACTACAGACACACCTGAATAGATTCACACTAGGCTGTGTCTGGTAGGACATACAAATACGTGAAGATCAGGGATTACAGTACATTACCAGATAGGAAATTCCTTTTCAAATTCTGAGGTAAAGTTATGACTTAGAAATGATTCATCATTTCTTAAAAAAATGAAAATAAAATATTATTACAGAAAATATACAAAATCTCAAACTTCTTCTCATGGCAAATGTAACTAATATTTGACACAATTTTTCACCATAATAGTTGGGAATTCAGTGATTTGGTTGAAAATGAAAAGTGTTAGTACTTTTTAAATAACCAAAATCATAGATATGATTCTGCATCCAAACACATATAGGTTAGGAAAACAAAATAATTTTCCTATAATTATTGACTTCACCTTTTCAATGTTCCAAGCTGACATGAAAATACTTCAGATCAAAAATCTGGTAGCATTGATTAGTCGTTATTCGCAGCTGCAGCATCATCAGGATTCTCATATCATCAAAGAACCCTTCAAAAAGCATGTGAATCTTGATGATGCTCCAGCGGCAAACAACGACTGTTTTCATCAGATCTAGTAGTCATTATCATGCTTAATCATCATTCATACTATAAAACACAAGATCAAGGAAGATTAAAAAGAAAGAAAAAAAGGCAAGGTAGAGAAAACCCTAACCCTAATTTCCCTATATTATTAAATTAAAATCTAACAAAGAAATTTAAAACATTAAACCACATAAGGATAGAAAATAATTGCTAAAAACTTGAAAGAAAGAAAAAAAGTATGAAAATCTAAAATCATAGAAGGGTTTGAGAGAGGTGAATGATATTGAAGAGGGGTGGATGATGTATATATATATAGAAAAGAGTGTGCGTATGTTCTTAAAGATCTTACAGTAAAAGTGAGAGATAGAGAGAGAAAGAGAGAGACGGGGTAGTTATACATCGTAATCGTATGAACTAAAAACAACCTTAAACTTAAAAGCTGTCTGAGGAAATTCTGATTCCAGAGAAGGAAGGAGAATAATAGATGCACAGATGTGTGAGATATGGAAAAACAAAAGTTACCTATTTAGAGGAAAAGGAGATGGCGTTTGGGATTGGAGGATGTGTATATTGCGTTCTCAATAAGCAATTTTCAATGGGAACTGACAGACAGAAAGACAGGCACTGTAAGTATCAGCAGCTAACTAGGGTTTTAACTTCCAACTTCATTCTTCTCATTGGTTACTTTACAGTACTTTACATATTTACCCCTCTTCAATTACCCTTTTATGAGGTGTTTTAAGTCACAGTTCCTATGTTGTGTTGTAAAGGAACTTAGTGTGTTGTTTCTGTTGGGTTTCTGCACCCCTTGTGCAGGTTTTTAGTTATATTTATCACTTGCCTTCAAAAAAAAAAGTTTCAAATATAGTATTGTAGAGTTTAATAGTTCATGGACGGTTTATTTTTGTTTTTTCAACCTTGTTAATTGAGTTTTTCCTCTCATTGCTCGTCCTTACTAATTTACCCCCTCAACATTATTATATAAAAAGTAATTAATAGATTGAACCAAATTCATTAAAAAAATATAAATAGAATTCAATTCATCAAACTTTTGATTTAAAAAATCATCAAATTTATTATTATGCAATAATGAAAGTCAAATAATTTTTATATGTTCAGTAAAAAAAAATTATATGTTAATTATTTTTTTATGAAAGTTTGGTTATAAATAAACATTTCTTTGAAAAGTTTCTTTAACATTAAAATTCATTCAATTCACCATCATTTTTTTCCAATGATAAATCTACAATGTATCTATAAAATAAATTTAATTTTGTAATAAAGGTCATGCTAACCAGAACCACTACTCCAAAGTATTTGTTAAGAATTTTAAATAAGAAAAATATTATAAGTTTAATTCAATGAATAAACACAAGATTCTTCTAAAAAAATTATTATTTATGTTTTCAGTTCATCGAATACACATATTTTTTTTAAAAATGTGTATTTTTAATCTATTAAAATACACAACTTATCTTTTTAATCTCTTAACTAGTATCCGGGGACGCTCGTTAGCAATTTCCTTTATAATAAATATTTCATAAAAACTAAGAGTAATTTTTATCATATATATATATATATATATATATATATATATATATATATATATATATCATATGAGAATGTCATTTTTAAGTGAGAATATGAGAATGAATCTGAACTATTGAATTTTAAAATAAATAGTGGAGATTATATAAGAAACTAAAAGTCAATAGTACACGTCAAAGTTCTGAAAGACGCTACAATAGATATCAGACAAACAACAAAACAGAATCTATAATTAAATATTTTACCGTTGATTTATAATTTTACCTCCCAAATCCTCATCAGAGTTGTCTTTGAGTCTCTTTAAAATATCATTTATATACATATTTTACTATTATATTATAATTAAATAGAGTCTTTTTAAAAAAATTACGACTCAATTAAAACTATTTTCAACTTCCATCTAAAATCTTTAAAAAATTTGAGACGACTTTAACCCTAATCACTCCCTATACTCACCGATATAATTTTAACAAAAATAAACTTAACAAATGAACAATTATTTACACAAGAAAATTCTTATACTCCTTTACTTCTTTTCATCATTGTTTATTGTAATTTCAAGTCATGCCAAATATATATTTCTTTTTTATTAAAAAATATTTAATTTTATTATACAAAAACAAATAGATTAACACATTAAAAAATATATGACGCCAACTTGTTTTTTTCTCATGACTTGTTTTTTTCTCAAGAAATTAAGACTATTATATATAAATTTCTAAAGAAAATAATAATAGAGAAATGTAGGGGTTAAAGAAAATTTATTACGTCGACTAGGTTTTTTACACTCAACAAAAGTCTTTGTTTTGATAGTATTCATGCCATGATCCATCTATGTGCTAGTTAATTGCCTTCTCATTACGCCTAAGCAACTCACGAAAATCATTTAGTTCTTTTGTTATTCACAACTCTCAAATTTCTTCATTGGACCCTCAAATGGTTACTAAAAACCAAAATTAGAAAAGATAATTCCACCAAGAAAATTAAAGTGTGCAATTCTATTGAGTTAAGCTACTTCCTTAACCCATAACTAACTGTAAAGGATTTTGAATGGTATATTCTTTTCTTTTTGGATACTTAGAAAATTTTGGTGTTGAAGAAAACGGGAGTTCCCTCACAAATGTATACTACTTACAAAGTTACACTCAACCTATTATTGCACAATATTTTATAAGAGCATTGAAAATTGATTTAATTGGTAAAAAATTGACACATGATCCAACAATCAATGAGTTCATATATAAATTGTCACAAATGATGGGTACCATGGATGATCTAGCTGGTGAAGAGTTTTTTTGTTTTTTATGATAATGAAGGTCAAATGGATTTTTTTTAAGAAACGAGTGAAAATGGTGGAAATTTGGATGGTTTAAGTGAGGAAGACGAAGGGTTACGTACGTTGTATGGTGGGGTCAGGAACTTTCCACGCAGTTATTTCTCATTGTCTACATCTTGTATGGTAGATGGGGAGTTATCCAGTGGCGCTAGTGATAGGTCTGAGGCGAACAGGTGACGTCTTGTCTCACTCGCATCGGTTGGTTCTCTGGTTTCGTTGTCACGTCATTCTCCCAACTTACTTAAACAACAACGTGATTTGTACGTTTTTGCCTTGAGTCAGATTGTGTCAGATGAGACTTGCAGTCAACCCCTCCTTTTCACCTAGCATTTTTTAGACTCATTAGTGCACTTTTACAACAAAATTCTGCGAGCTTCAGATCAGCAACAAGTGGCGATCAATCTCCTTCTCTCTCCTGGATTGTGTCGCACAGATTTTTATATAAGGTAGGCAATTGGGCCGTGGACACTACTGGGCCGTCTTCAGCAGGTTGTAATCCTAATTTTGATACACTCACACAACCTTGTACTCCTACCACCCCCCATAATCCTTCTTTTTAAGAGAATAATTTTTTGGAGGACAAGCGAGAGATGTCTATGTCACTGGTAGGATTTTATCTTGAACCAATTCTAGTGAGGATGAATGTAAATGATTGTGTGGCGTTAGAGACGACAGTTTCTCCAGTTGAAGAGTGGACGTCAGACTCCCCTTTTGGACTTGCCTCCGAGCAAAAGGCTAATGACCTCTCCACTCCTCATATAGATTCAGGTATCGCTAGTCCTCTAACTTCTATTGATTTTTGTTTACAGGATAGTACCCCAGGCATATTCCCGATGGGGCTTGAGTTCACGGGGACTTAACTTGTCCATTTTCTTGGAGGGTGTTTCTCTTCCTCGTTTTTCTTGTCATTGAAGTCATATTCCTTTACCACCTGAGTTTTTCAAGTTGTTAGATAGTAAGAAAGAGATAAGGTTTTTCAGGGAAGCTAACAAACTAGGTTGTACCTTTCTCTTAAGTGATGAGGATGAGATTAAAAGGTTATTAGGTCTTGAATCTAGAGATAGGAAGTTGAGGTCTACTATATTATCTGGGAGTTATGCTCAACGTTGATTGGATCTTTTAACGTCTGTGGTTTGGGAAGTAGGATAAAAAAGAGTAAGGTTAGAGATCTTTTTATATCCAAGTCCCTGGAGTTTCTTGCAACTCAAGAGACTAAGCTTTCTGAGGTCTTTACCTCTCTAGTCCATTCCTGTTGGGGAATTATTTCTGTGACTGGAGTTTTTCCCCGTCTATTGGTAATAGTGGATGCCTTCTTTATATTTCGTTTAGTTCGAAAAGAACTTGCGTGTTCACCTTTGCGGGTCCTGGTTACCTTAGGTTTTGTCTAGAGTGAGGGGTCTCTAATTCTAAATGTGTGGTGATTAATATCTACTCTAAGTGCACTCTTAGATATAAGAGAGCCCTTTAAAGAGATTTACTCCTTAGACGAACCTCCCTTGGTGGAAGTGTCTGATGTTTCCTGGGAGACTTTAATTATCTTTGTGTTGAGTTTTTCATATCCCAGATGAAGCTTTGGTACCTCACTGTATTAGGGAGGAGCTTCACTTGGTTCCAACCTTATGGTAGGATTGCTAGTCATCTTGATAGGATTCTTATTTTTGCTGATTGGTGGGAGTTGTGGGGGACTACCTCACAGTGGGATTTGTCTAGAGATGCGTTTGACCATTCGATCATCCTCATGTATTTAAACCAATTGTGGGGGCCTAAGCCTTTCCAGTTTAACAATTATTGGCTCACCCGTCCTCAGCTTCTTATTATAGTCCTTGATAGTTGGTCTACTTCTATGTCCTCAGGATGGAAAGCTTTTGTTCTTAAAGAGAAACTTAAAACTGTGAAAGGGGCTTTGAAAGTTTGGAATCAACAAGTGTTTGGTAATCTTGATTCCTATATTAAGTCTCTGAGGTTGTGGTCAAAACTCTTGATTTGAGACTTGAGCAAGTTGTTATCTCTGAGGATGAGATCGAGGATAGGGGTAAGGCTTCCTTAGACCCTTGGTCTCTTCTCTGGACCAAGTATTTGCACTATATTCAGAGGTTTACAGTCAAGTTCCTCAAGGAGGGATATGCCAATACGGGCTTTTTTTCATGCCTGTATTAAGACTAGGAGTAAATGAAATGCTATCTTAGCTCTTAAGGTATAAGATGGTTGGGTTGAAGGGGTCTGTGAGATCTCTCAACTTTTGGTTCATCATTTTATTAATCACTTTAGAGAACCCTGTGATGACTGCCCTCAGTTAGATGGGGTTTCCTTCCGTAGTATTTCTGAATACGGTAATGCTAACCTAATTGTGCATTTCCTCTTAATTAAGATAGATCATGCGGTTTCTCTTTATGATAGGAACAAGAGTCCTGGCCCGGATGGTTTCAACATTTCCTTTCTTAAGAGGTTTTGACCTCTGCTCATAGAGGATTTTGGTGTGATGCTTGCTCAGTTCCATCATTTTTCAACTTTTCCTCGTAGTTTTTCCTCTTTTTGTGTGACTTTGATCCCTAAAGATGACTCCCCATCCTACTTAGGGAAATTTAGACCCATTTCTTTGCTTGGATCTCTTTATAAGATTCTTTCCAAGGTTTTGGTTTCTAGGCACTCTAGTGTTATGGATAAGCTCATTTCGTCTAATCAGTATGTCGTTCTTAAAGGTAAACTCTTAATGCATGGGGTGGTTATTGTGAATGAGCTTGTGGATATTTCCAAGTAGGATAAGAAATCTTGTCTCCTCTTTAAATTTGACTTTGAGAAAGCATATGACTCTGTTAGTTAGTATTTTCTTGGCTACATGCTCTCCAAGTTTGGGTTTAATGATAAGTGGATGAGTTGGATCAGAGCGTGTGTGTTTTCTAGAATTCTTGAGGTCTTGGTAAATGGTTTCCTGACCCAAGAGATTAATATTCAGATGGGGCTGAAGCAAAGATACCCTTACCTCTGTTCCTTTTTCTTTTGGTTACCAAAGGCTTGAGTGTCATGATTTCTAGAGTTGTAGACTTACACCTTCTTTCTGGCATTAGAGTTGGATCCTCAGATTTAGTGGTTTCTTATCTTTAGTATGCATATGGCATGATTATTCTGGTTGATGCTACTATTGATAATCTCTGGACCATTAAGGTTATTCTTCAGGGTTTCGAGCTTTCGTCAGAACTTTGAGTGAACTTTTCAAAGAGTTCTCTTATTGGGGTGAATTCTGATCAGGCTTTCTTAGATCTTGATTGTGAGTTTCTCCACTGTAAGAAGGAGTCTCACCCTTTTAAGTATCTTGGGCTCTCGGTTAGAGCTAATCTTCGCCTAACTTCTATGTGGGAACCTCTAGTTAACATTGTTTCTAGGAGGCTTCTTTTGTAGACACATAGGTATGTCTCCCTAGGTGGGAGAGTCATCCTCCTTAATTCCATTCTTAATTCCATTCCTATCTTTTTCTTATCTTTTCTAAATATATCTGTCAAGGTTTGGAAAAAGATAGTGAAGGTTCAGAGGAAATTTCTTTGGAGATGAGTTAAAGGTTAGTCTAAGATTGCCTGGGTCAAGTTGATGGATGTGTGTAAGCCTAAGAAGTTATGGGGCCTTGATGTTCAAGACCTTCTGATGGTCAACTTGGCCCTCTTAGGTAAGTGGAGGTGACGCCTGCTTTCGGGGGCTTCTGGTATTTGGTGTGATATCCTTACGGCCAGGTATGATGTATCCTTTATGACCTCTATTCTGGGCGGGAGAGTATGTTGTCTTAGATCTGCCTCACCTTGGTGGATAAGGGTTTCCCTTATGGGAACTAGAGTTGTTGATTCTACTGACTGGTTCCAGGATGGTCTCTCCTTGAAATTTGGTTCTAATCTCCTTACCTCTTTCTGGGAGGATTTTTGTGTTGGGGACTCCACTATTCGACACAGATTCCCTTGCCTTTTTCTAATTTTGGACCAGAACTCAAAATCAGTTAGGGAGGTCGGTAGATGGGAGAGGGATAGTTAGATCTAGGATCTCAGGTGGATGAGACATTTTCTTTTTTATTAAGAGTTATCTTTTTTTAGCGATCTCTAGTCTTTGATTAGAGGTTTCAAACCTTCTAGCATGAGTGATTAGTGGAGATGGTGTGACTCGAGCGATAGGTTTTATTCTGTGTGTTCTAACTACTCCTGTCTTTTGGCCCGAGTTTTCCCCCAGGGTGTCAGGCCTCTTCAGTTGAGTTAGTTCTTCTAGACATTTGGTGTAGCCAGGCCCCCTATGAAGTTTTAGTTTTCTCTTGACAACTTCTTCAGGATCGTATCCCAACCAGAGAAAACTTACTTAAGAGGGGATTCCCTTGACCTCTGGGAGTTTTCCTGTCCCTTCTGCTCGCTGCACATTGAGTCTCTCTCCCATCTCTTTGTCACCTGCAATGTTGCTTCCTCGGTTTTGTATATGATTTTCAGGTGGTTTGGTAGTGTGTTAATTTTCCTATAGATACTTTGACCTTTTTTCACTTGTTTATCCCTTCGTCGGGGGCTGCTAGGATTAGAGGGAGGATAAGGATGACTTGACATGTTGTTGTTTGGTCGATTTGGAAAACTCGAAATGACAGAGTCTTTTGTGGATCTTCGGTGACACCTGTCGCTACGCGAAAAATGCAGAGAAGTCGTCATCGAATGTTATTTATCCCAACGGGGGGAAAGGAAAACATCGAGAAAAACCTAGGGGAAAAAGATGGTTTCGCAACCAAGATATAGGTTCGGAAGTCGGTTATGCAAGGGGAAGGTATTAGCACCCCCTCACATCGATCGTACTCGATGGGAACCATCTAAGTAGTCTACGCGTGAATGGGTGTCGTTATCTAAGGTTTACTTGCTAAAGAGAAATTGAGGGGTTTTAAATAAAAGAGGACTCGATAGGATCTCGCAATCCTATACCTACGTATTCCCTCGTGCAATGGGAAAGTCAGAGTCATCATAGTTCGGAGGACTACGGGTGAATTGTTGGGAGGTTGCTCGCCAAGGATTGGGGACCTTGTGCCTACGTATCTTCATTGACAAATGAAGAATCAGAGAGTCTGTATTTCGTGGGACCACGGGTTGTTGGTCTCAATCGCACAGGGGCGAGAGAAGGTTTGTTGTTTTTGTGGGCGAGATTAACGATCGCGTTCTAGCAGTTAAGCGTTGCTTGTATTGCGGTAGAACGGATGTAAGGTGCCCTTTTGGAAGGTTTTGAAAGTGATGCCCCTAGGGAAAAGGAGTGGTGAAATTTATTTGTTTTATTGGGTTTAATCATAGGTACTTAGAGGGAGACAAGTATTCAACCATGGGCTAAGTACGACCCACGATCAAATACTTGAGAGTTGAGGGGACAATAGTATCCCAACCACCCATGTTCACCCTAAAAGGACATGATTAAACTCTTGGTTTGGTTTAAATGTTTTTCTGGATGGAAGAGGATGAAGGTGATATGGAAAGGATGGGGGATTGAATCAAGGTAGGTTGATGGCGATGCGCAAGGCGATCGACTTATGGTATGTGCATACAAGGTTTGCTGGGTTTAAATGGAATGGAATAGAGTTGGTAGAGGGGATGGAAGGAAACCCTAAAGTGATAGAGGAATGAGCAATTCATTTAAATAGTTTGAAAAGTGACTAAACGTTGGATCGAGTTTTTATTTGTCTTTTTGTTTTGAAAATGTTTTCTAAACGTTTTCGATTTTATCTTTCCTAACCTATTAACATGCAAAGCATATAGGCGTATATAAGAAAGTAAATGTCCTAAACTATTACATTGTAATCGGGGAGAGCGATGTATGAGAAGCCCACTAAGGGGGAAGACCTAATCTAATTCATGAAAGTAAATAAATGGAAATAATGATTAAAGTCCAAATGTAAAGTCTGAATCCTCAAGGTGTACCTCACACAAAAAGAAATGGTTAGTAACATGAAATCATTTATGAATGCATCATGCTATGATTGAATGATAAATGGAGATTAAAGCATAAAACCAATTAACATGAAAAAAAACATAAGGAAGGAAACCTAAAACAAGCGAACAAAAGGAATTATTCAAAGTGTTTTTGTGATTATTAATTAAGTTCAATCGTCCAAGTTTTTGTTCACACCTCATGAGGTCTTCAAAATCAAACTCATGTCCATGATCATCAAAGTTTTATTAATCTTTTTTTTTAGTCCACTTTATTCAACAAAAAATTCAATTAATCACCAAAGACCAATCTAGATTCAACCAAAAAGACAATTCAGTCAATTATTCAAACAAATTTCAATTAAAGAATCAACAAAACTTTACAAGAAAATCGGTCAACAAAAATTCTAAACAATCCTATTCACAAACGTTGACCAAAATCAACAACATGCCTAATCAAAAAGATCATCAAAATTCCAATTAAGATCAACACTAAAATCAACAAAATTAACAATAAAAGTAAAAATAAAAGAAATAAAATCTCAGACTGGGGTGCAACAAGAAAACTAGGAGCATGCTAGCAAAATTCGTAGGGCCTAGTCATTAAGCCCAATTGTTGTAATAGTGAACACAGGGGGGTGCGAAATCAATTTAGGAGGCGGAAAAAGAGGGCCACATGTGCTCAGGCCCAATACCATTCATACACAACCATGTCAAGTGAAACAGAATAAGGAAAATACAAGCGAGTGCATCTCATTCTCTCTCTGCGTACACAACGAATCAGCCCTCTTCGCAGCGCAGGGAATCGCCTCCGGCGGAGGAGGATTAATAATCAACAATAAAAAAATAATCGATGCCTCTGTCGCAACTTGATTAATGCAAATCCACGAATCAAATCTCAGAATTCCTAATCTATCAATCGAATCGAGCAGGAGGAACGGTGAACCCTAAGGATGAGAATTAGTAATTACTCGAAATCAACGGAGCCTCAGGTCACAAGTGAATGTGTGAAAAACACAAGGAAGGGGGGTTTGAATTGGTTTTTCAAAATAAAATTGTTTCTTTTAGGAAAACTTGTTTTTATAAGACTCTTACGTTTATCAATAAAAACCTTTCTGAATCACAACACGATGACACGTTATGTTTATACTAGTTCACTTGAGAAACACTCAAGTTAGTCTAGTCCACCCACCAAGGTGATTTCGCCTCTCTCAACGAGGTCTTAATCCACTATTCAATCAAAACAGTACAATGCACTAGCCAAAACGCTGGTGACTAACACAACCTCTAAAACTTTCAAGTTTTAGACTTCTCAAGTAATACAACCTCACAGGTCTTACTCAAGGAACAACCTCTAAGACTACACGTCCTAGACTTCTCAAGTAATAAAACCACACGGTCTTTCTCAAGGAACACAAACCTAAGTTTGAATAAATTTCGTTTACAGATAAGTGCTTCTATGCAAGCTGATAATGTAAACAAGTTACGACCAGAATGACTTAAGAAAGATTTCAGATAGAAAGAATATTGCAGTAGCGTTCGTGTGTATCTTTCTTCAAGTCTTTTGCTTCCTTTTATAGCCGTGTAGAAAGAGGCGTTGAAATGTAATCATGATAGCTTAACTAGGCTGGCGGCTAGAAGCGTGAGGACAGATAAAAACTTTTGCGTGCTGCGCGTCCTGTTTTTGTCAGAATATCTTTGATTGTACCGTTGCACTGTTACCAAGATATTTTCGCTTTGTATTGAGGTACAGCTGTACTATGTAGCTTTGTCTTCTTGGCTTCTCAACTTCAGAGGCTTTTTATGAGCATGAGTAAGAAGGGAAAACATCTCTCGGTTCTTGAGATTTTCAAGTCTTCGAATCTTCAGAGCAGCGTCTTCAGAGTTTTCAGCACTTGGTCTTCAGAACCTTGTTCGCTTGGTGCGTTGTCTTCATATCTTCAGAGGCTCCTGGTAGTATTTGGTTGAAGCATGAGTAGCGACTTGATTTAGGTCTTCAGAACCTTGATCAGAGAGCTTAAGTCTTCAGCATCTGGACTTCGTTCGATCAGAACCTATGTCTTCAGATCTTCAGAACTAGTTCTATTTTCCTTTTGTATCAGAGTCTTGAGAGCTTCTTATTTTCTTAAAATGAGTTATGCTTTTCAAGAGTATAGGAGAAGTATTTTCCTTTAAGCATTGTGTTCGCGCCAATTTACGAGAGCATAATCTGTTTGTTAAGTTCTCACAAATAACAAACATTAGTTGTACAAAATTGTTCATACACAAATACTCATTTGATATCATCAAAACTTAGAGATAAAATTGCAGAACCAAATCTTGTTCTCACAACAAGACCTTGGGGGAAGGCTCCGCCTTATCACACTCTACATGAAAGAGAAACTACCTCAACGGCGGCAGCTTCGACGGTTCTGACAAAGGAGAACGTACTTTCAGGTAATTGATATTTCTTTCCGTCTCTCTCTTCTTAACGTAGCAATCGTTCTTCTACTCCACTTCTTTAGTCTGTAGGTAATACATCTGTTGAATCTTTCACCGATTGTGCAAACGAAAGAATGAGGCGAGGATGATGTGTTGTTGTCGTTGATGCTGCGAGAGGATAACGAACTGAGATGAGGTTTAGCTCTGGTTTGCAGCAAGCTTCAATGCGAAGCTTGCTCAACCATGGAAGATTGTGAGCGTGTGGTGTAGGTAAGGTTGAGGATGAGGTGAGATGAGAGATTGAGGGTCGAAGATTTAGAGAGAGAATGAAGGTGAATATGAGCGAAGTTCAGAGAGGTTGAGAGAGATAGAGAAGATGATGGAAGTGATGAAGGAATGATGAAGTGTGCTTGGTGAAAACTGATGGGAGATTGGTGATTATCCTCAATGATTGGGGATGATCGGTACTTATAGAGTGAGAGTTTGCTGTGGGAAGTTTGTTAAGATTAAATCACTGAGTTAACTGTCCTGACTCAGTTAGTTAGGATGGACTCAGTTAGTTGCATTGTGAATCTGTTAAGATAGGTTAGGGGTGGTTATTGAATGGATCCAGTTATGAGTTAGTTAGTTATGAATTTGAAAGTTAGTTTGAGTAAAAATCGGTTAGGATTCTGTTAGGTTGGTTAATGAAATCAGTTGGAGGGAATGATTTAGTTAGGAATTTAGTTAATTAGTTTGTGAAGTAAGTTTCTGTTACTGTCAGTTGGAAGTGATTAGGGTTCAGTTAAGAGTTGTTATTTGTATTATGAAAGTTAGTTAGTTGTGAGGGTTAGTTAACTGTTTTGAAAATTATTTAGTTATTTTATGGGTTAACTCCTGCTAAATTCTCTACTGTTAGTATTGATTAAAGGGTGAGGTTAGCTTCAGCTTAACTAACTAGTGAACTGAGTGATTGGTTTATTGAATTAGCTAATGTTATGGATTGAGTTAGTGAGAATAAAAGCGAAATGGTTAGCGAAGTATTATGCACATCAAGCCAATTTTGTGAAGATTTTTGTTAAAATCAGACTTGGAAATTGATACAATTCAGCTATCAGTTATGACAAAAGTTCTTTTGAATTTCATGTAAACCCGACTTTCGATTCGTGACATGTTGCTTTAGTTGGAATCTATTATCAGGTTGGAATGTATAACTCTGGACTGTTGAAAAAGTTAGTTGTGGAATTAGTCAGGTTAGTTAAGAATGGTTAGTTATGAGTTTTATTTGAAATTGAAATTCTGTCATTGAAGTTAGTTGATGATTTGGAATGCAGTTAGTGTTAGCAGTTAGTTATGTGGTTTAAGTTTGGAGTTGTGTTAACAGTGAGTTTATGTCTGGTTTTGCTTGTGTGCAGGTCTCAATGTGAAGAGGCTGCTGATAGCTAGAAATCGTCTATGCAGTGCATTATGTTTTCTTACACTTATGCCTTGCCTGTGTACTGCATTGTGAATGAACTTGTTGGTATGTGGATTGTTTAATTAAAAGTTATGAACTGTGACTTTTCTTGATGCGAACTATGAACCTCACTGTCATTAATTCATGTTTCTAATGAGGAGCTTGGTTGTGCAGTTTTCGAAGAGTTCATGCCATGATCCCTAAAGGTTTGATTCACAGCTGACATTTGCTGGAGGCGGAACTGGGACTGATTCTGGTGTTGTTGATATTGCTGGATGAGCCGGTCATATGAACCCGTTCCAGAAACATTGTTTGGAGAATTTAGTGGCCTTAATCCAATGCCAGGAGGTCCGCTGGTCTGTGAATGATACGTAGAGTTGGGAGATGGAAAACGTCTAACCCATGCAGATGAAGATCTTGATTGTTCACAGAAGAAAAAGAGACACCATTGTTACTGGCAGAAGGAGTATGACGTTGTTGCAATTTTGGTAGCCTGCGATTTGTTATGAACTTCCTCCCATTTTATTCAAATGCAATGTTGATTCTGACACAAGTATCGGCAACACACTTTGTAGTTTATACTCTAAATGGGGTGGTAGGTTGGATTTGGTCTAAAAGCATTTAGAAGAATCAGGGAAAAAAATGTTATTTCTTGGACTGTGGTAATTTCTTCCTGCAGCGAGAATGGTAAAGCTATGAAGGTTTGAGACTTTTTGTTGAGATGCTTTTAGATGAAGCGCAGGTCCAGCGCGTTCGGAATTCTTTATTGTATTTCCACTGCTGTGTAACTTTCCTTTTTGTCATGACTTTCCACTGTTACTGCTATGAAATTTTACTGTCCTGAATTTTGTAACAATGAATTTTGATAAAATACGAAGGTTAATTAGATATGGATTTGAAAGTGGAAAATGGATGTGGCTTATTGAATGCTTTTGAATTTGTTTATTGGATTTGAAATTTGGGTTGGTTAATTGGATACTTAGATTTTCAAATGGATATTAAGGCAATTGGTTCAGACTTGTAGTTTGGAAATCGGTTATGGATATGGATAGAGAAAATGGATATGGTTTAATGAAACGAATAAATAAATGGATTTTCAATTGGATTAAAATGAAATAGGTTTGAAAATGGATAAATAATGGATATTTAATTGAATTTTAGAAATGGATAATTGGTTTTTTTTCAAAAATGGATATGGTTTACGCTTATTTTGGTTTAGAATTGGATTTTGAAACATATGAATGGATATGGAAGGAGGTTTGGATATGTTTTAAAACTAAAGATGGGGTTTAAATGGATTTGGATATGGATTTAAAAAAGGATATGGACTTGGGAAATGAATATGAGATTGGATTTGGATTTAGGAAAACGGTTTAATGTGGATTAAAATGGTTTTGGAATTTGAGGGGACAGATGACCTTGCACTCCATGATCTTGAACTCAACCAAATGTCCAATGAACTTCAAATGTAATGCCATACAATCCCTTCTGCTTGATTCTCAACCTTCTTGTACCAAGATACTATCAACTTGATTCCATATACTCCTTGAAAGCCATATGATCAGGGAAATAAACCCTAATCAAAGGATGATGGTGAGCACTAGAGAGTAATACCCTTAATGATCGTAGTGACCAAACTTTGAAGATCCATCTGATGAACATAAGTATTGGGGGGCAAACCCTAATCCCTGATCTTTGCATTTTCCATGAACCAAACCTGCAAAAAAGAAAAACCCTAGGGCACTATGTAACCCTGATTATTGATCCAATGTGCCAAGCTTGATGATTAATGACTGTATGATATGCTATATGACCAAATGTATATGCATGATATGAGGTATATGAATCTTAGGATACAGGTGAAAGGGGTAGGGCAAATTTTAGGGTATGACAGTTGCCCCTATTGAATCTTCTTGGACCTGAAGGTATGGATAGCAATGGCTTTCAGGCATTCGAGGTAAAAGAAGATTAAATATAAGAATATCCAATAATTTGTCTGATGAGGATAATGATGTATTGGAGATGGAAATTGCCTCGACGGGGAGCATGAAATAATGGGTGAATTTTTTTTGGTTTTATTTACTGAGGACTGATGATTATACTGGGGAAAACAAGGTTTCTTTTATGATGGAGATGATATGATATACAATGCATGCTATGCTTTTGCTAATCCTGAAATGAGAGACATATCCGCGTGATTCTCGGAATGGAAACAGGCACAATTATAAATGCCGACTATTCAATTGTAATCGGAAATTCCTTCTGCAAAAGGCACGGAGGACTCCTGAACAAAAGGTTTAGGAGAAGTTTATTTGATTGAAATGTTCCTTCTACGAAAGGCGGCGAGAACTCCTAAACAAAAGGTTAGGAGGGAAATTTGGTTGTGTAGTAATATTCCTCCTACGAAAGGTAGAAAGGACTCCTAAACAAAAGTTTAGGAGAAACAATAACTAGGTAGTAATATTCCTCCTATAAAAGGTAGAAATGACTCCTGAACAAAAGGTTAGGAGAAACAATGATTTCCTCTTGCGAAAGGCAACGAGTACTCCTGAGCTAAAGGCTAGGAGAAATGATAATCGGGTAATAATATTCCCTCTACAAAAGGTAGAAAGGACTCATGAACAAAAGGTTAGGAGAAACAATGGTTGGGTAATGGTATTCCTTCTACAAAAGGTAGAAAGGACTCCTGGACAAAAGGTTAGGAGAAACAATTTGATTGGATATATTCCTTCTACAAAAGGTAGAAAGGACTCCTGAACAAAAGGTTAGGAGAAACACGGATTTCCTCTTGCGAAAGGCAACGAGGACTCCTGAGCTAAAGGCTAGGAGAAAAGGTTGGTCATATATTCCTTCTACAAAAGATAGAAAGGACTCCTGAACAAAAGGTTAGGAGAAACAATGATTTGGTAATGATATTACTCCTATAAAAGGTAGAGAGGACTCCTGAACAAAATGTTAGGAGAAACAATAATTGGTTGATAGATTCCTTCTGCGAAAGGCAGAGAGGGTACTTACAAAAGGTAAGCTGAATCCATTGCGAAAGGAAATGGGGACTTGCAAAAGGCAAGGGCAGAGGGGAAAACAATATTTGTGCTAAAGGCAAAGATAACTTGCAAAAGGCAAGTGCAAAGGGAAATAACCATCCTCATGCAAAAGGCATAGGGAACTTGCAAAGGGTATTAGAACATCATTTGACCTCACAGGCACAACAGCGGAGATGACATTCTCTGGGTCTGGCGATCATTCAGTACTTGGCCACACAAGCGTCAAGTGTCCAAATTGATCGAAAGGGGATAAGATTATTCATCCATTCCCATATTTGTACCCAATGCAAGATTCTTTCGCGTGCAAAAGGCAGCGAGGGCGCTTATAAAAGGCAAGCGAAGGGATAAGATTTCGCGTAAAAGGCAGCGAAAAGACTTACAAAAGGTAAGTGAGTAGATATCTCGTACAAAAGGTACGGAAGGACTTACAAAAGGTAAGTTGAAGAGACCTTGTGCAAAAGGCACGAAAGGAGTTACAAAAGGTGAGTTGAAGATACCTTGTGCAAAAGGCACGGAAGGACTTAAAAAAGGGGTAATTTGGAGAGACCTTGTGCGAAAGGCACAAAGGGACTTACAAAAGGAAAATTGAGGACAATAACCATCCTCATGCAAAAGGCAGAGGGAATTTGCATAGGGTGTTAGAACATCATTTGACCTCACAGGCACAACGGCGGAGATGACATTCTCTGGGTATGACAATCATTCAGTACTTAGCCACACAGGCGTCAAGCATCCAAATTGATCGAAAGGGGAGTAGATTATTCATCCATTCCCATGTTTATACCCAATGCAAGATTCTTTCGCGTACAAAAGGCAGCGAGAGCACTTACAAAAGGAAAGCGCAGAGATAGGATTTCGTGCAAAAGGCAACAAAATCACTTACAAAAGGTAAGCTAACTCCTATGCGAAAGGCATGGAGGAGATACTTCTTGAAAAATACACGGTAAGACTTACAAAAGGTAAATTGAAGAGACCATGTGCTAAAGGTACGGAAGGAGTTACAAATGGTAAGCGACAAGATAAATACCCTGAAAGAATCCTGATGGGATGTCCATAGGAATTTCGCGTCTACGAGAACGACTGGATAAGCGTGCATGTAATGATGCAGAATGTATGAAAAGTATGTAAAATGCCAAGTATGGTTGGGCTTTGATTTAAGAGGGAATAAGTTCCAGCTTTTTGGTAGTTTCCAATACAAATTGGACTTTCGGGTTGGTATTCAGTATATGGCAATGCCACGATCAGAGGATGAATGTCGACGTTATTGGGGCCTCAATTCTTGATCTTTTATTGGAATCGCACACTTGTTTCTAAGAATTTCAACTTCTTTTGCCTGACATGCCATGACGGCTTACAAATGATTTCATGAGCACAACGACATGATTAATGATGATTGTGCTTTTACTCTGCCCCAAGGCTTCTTACCAAGATATTATGTTGTACTAGCGTGATCTTTTGACGTTTGTCATGAACTCAATAGTTATTAGCGTATGGCACGGTTTGCTTGCCTTTCTTAAAAGCATGGAGTGAATTTGCCTCATTGCCACTTGTCTGCTCTAGTTGTAGGGTATTCGAAAAAAAGTTCCTCTAAAGAAAACCTTGGGAGTGATTACACCATGACAAGGTCTGAGATGGTTTTCCCCAGTCTTTGGATCTGAAGTGATATGGCCCTACCTGAGCCTTTGGTGAAACTTCCATAGAT
The DNA here is from genome assembly GCA_022829125.1 of Lathyrus tuberosus. Lineage (NCBI taxonomy): Eukaryota > Viridiplantae > Streptophyta > Magnoliopsida > Fabales > Fabaceae > Lathyrus > Lathyrus tuberosus. Next base: position 1,220,843 of record JALAZF010000761.1, read on the forward strand.
TGACTGAGTATGGTTGATTTAGGAGAGATTGATATAATCTCGACGTGATTGCCCCAGATTGGTTGATCTTTGAGAGGTTTGTCGAATCTCGACGTGATTGCCCTAGATTGGTTGAATCTTGGAATGGCCTACCCTTCTGCTCAACAGAGTTCTTAGGCGTTTTGCATCTTTCGTGTGATCATTTGAAATGACTTACCCCTGACTAGCCGACCTTTAAGGGATTTTTCGTAGACTGACAGATCTTTGAGAGATTTGTCGAATCTCGACGTGGTTTCCCCAAATTGAATGAATCTTGGAGTGGCATGTCATTCTACTCGACAGAGCCTTCTTCGGGCATTTTGCAGATCAACCTTTCCATTGTAGGAACTTTATTAATGTCAAGTGTTTATTCATAGGTAAAACTGTTCATTTTGCGAATGATAATTTTAATGTAATGCATATGACAGTTTTGAAATCCAAATCGGTTCACTGAAATGATGATGGTGACATATAGTGAACGAATCACTGATTAGAATGTCACATCGATACCAATACGAAAGGTAAGCAAATCATTTTAGGAGTCAGTTTTGACGCGATTTTACTGAAGTATGCTTTCGAAATAACCTTGCTTCAATTAGGTCTTTTGAGGGTTGTAATGTGGTCAGATTCACAGTTTGAGAAAAAAGGATTTATGGCTCAAAGTTTATTTTAACCCACCCATTATCCTTGATGTTCTCCAGTCCTACGTTCAACTAATTCGACACAGACGTTCACCTTTTAAAAGGTTATTGAATGATGAAAGTGATGGTAAAGGAACCAACATGGTTTTTTGGAGGGACAATCACTCGCTTTTCACCTTTTTGTTCGTAGTCACACTACTTTGTTCTTGTTGAGGATTTTTCTTTTGATCCTTTCTTTTTGTTTTTTTGTTTTCCCTAATTTTTGCGTAGACTGATTATTTTGAATTTGCAGTCTACCGGGATGCCCTAATTTTTGCTTAAGTCACTCGTTTTTTAGTTTTTGACTTAGCGGGCTTTTTCTCTTCTTTTTTTTCTTTTTGAATTTTTTTATTTTTCCTTTTTCGGAACAAATCGTGTGACATTTGTTCGTTTGACTTGTAAGGGTTGTGGCTACCTCATCCTTTTTTATGGTGAGGGACAACCATGGTGATTTGTGAGGTACGACCTCTCGTGAGGGATAAGATGTGGTTGATCCTTTAATGGGACACTCCTCTTTTTTTCCCTTTTGAAATTTGAATGCATGGTCAAATTAACTGAAGACTACCCTGCCCCAGGTTAAGATTGAGGGTTTTTTCGTTTTAGAAAGAAACTCCTACTTCTAGGCTCAACAAGGTTGACGAGGGATTATCTTTCTTATATCTCTTGTGTTTAGGGATTTGAAACAATGCTTGTACATCATCAACAGGGTTTTATTCAAAAGCATACAACCGGGAATTTTGCGCCTTTCATTTTCATCATCCTCCCTCGGACTTTGCTTAAACAAGCGTTTGATATCAATGAAAAATGTGAGTGAACACAAATGGATTTATTCAAAATATGCATATTTATTTCATTATCATTATCAATTGAAAACATACAAGTTTTACAAATGAATTTGCATTTAACAGAAAGAAAATTACACATGAAAATGATTGAATGATGAAATGATGGCTGACATGATTGGCCTTATTATCCACCCATAGATTGGGGTTGTTCTGCTAACAGAAGTTGATGTCAGATTCTTCAAACGGATGCAACCTCTTCGGATTCACCATTGCTTCCATGGGTCATGGGCTTGTAGATGAGCTTGCCTGCTGAGGCGTGGGATTATTGAGTATACTCAGACCGCTTGGTACGAACATGATAGCTTTTGAATCGACCAGGTCTTGTACCTTAAGCTTCAAGGCTTTACAATCCTCGATCATGTGCCCGGGTGTTCCAGAGTGGTACTCACACCTGGAATTTGCGTCATAACATGGAGGAAGAGGGTTTGGAGGAGGCTTAAACTCTCTTAGCTGAACTAGCGAACTGTTGAGTAAAAGAGGGAGAAGTCTACTGTATGACATAGGAACTGGGTCAAACTGCCTCTCTGGCCTCCTTGGTCTCCTCTGTCCTTGTTGAGCATTATTTCGCTGCTGATTTGGATACTGATTCTGGTTCTAGGCTTGGCCCTGCTGATTTGGATGAGGAACAGGAAATGGATGAGGAATAAGTTATGACTGAGGAATAGGCAACGACTGAGGAACAGACGATGATTGTTGATATGGAAGCCTTGGAAGTTCAGGTTGTGGGTGATATCCATGAGGTAGCTCATGATTTGAGGTGGAGCTAGGAAGATGCACATGAGCGACCATCTTTGTGGCAGCAGTTAGTGCGTAGTTACCTTCATTCCTCATTAATGCTTGCAGGATCTCCATAACCAGGTTCATCTGAGTTTTTAGTTGCTTGACCTCCTCCTTTAACTATTCTTGACCTCCTCCTTCATCTTTATTTTATGAAATGTGAAATGATGCATGAAGGTATGCAAAAAGTTTTTTTATGTCCCCTAGGGGAATTCATACGCCACATTGTTTTTGATGCATGATGTGATGAGATGATATGTAGCATCAAGGATTCAAAGGTTCGATGTATTCTGGACAATCTGAACATGCTTCTCAACATAGGTTCAAAGGTTCAACGTATTGAGGTATGTAGAGGCTTGGTTACCTGTATAAAACCCATATCCTGTCATAGGTGAGTGCTAACGCTTTCATGAAGATTCTCAGAGTCACAGATCTGTCTTGAGAATACCCTCGTCAGTGCAAAAATAACTCGCAAAGCCAATGATACTCCAATGGGAATCTCCTCTAAGTGAGGTTGCCCTCAACTTCGAAAAGCCAAGGTTATCTAAAGGTCCCTAGAGTCATGGACTTCCTTTGAAAGAAAGGTCGTCAACGTGAAATGACTCACGTGCCAACCAAACTTCCAAAAGAAATCTACTCTAGGCGGGATCTTCGTACCTTCCCTCCAAGATAACTACACCTTGACGAGTTAGTACAAATCTCCCTAACTATCTTATGTGAACTCTCCAAGCCTGTGCATTGGGCTTATCACACATCATTATCATATAACCCATTCCTACAAGAGTAGTATAATAGATATGTCAAGATAGATTAGTGATAAATAAAGCAAGTAAGGCAATAGAAATAACACCCAAACATACGAAGAAGACAAGCTAGACTAGGCTTGACTTGCTTAGGGAAACTGTCCCCAGTGAAGTCGTCAGCTGTCGCTACGCAAAAAATGCAGAGAAGTCGCCATCGAATGTTATTTATCCCAACGGGGGAAAGGAAAACATTGAGAAAAACCTAGGGGAAAAAGATGGTTTCGCAACCAAGATATGGGTTCGGAAGTCGATTATGCAAGGGGAAAGTATTAGCACCCCCTCACATCCATCGTACTCGATGGGAACCATCTAAGTGGTCTACGCGTAAATGGGTGTCGTTATCTAAGGTTTACTTGCTAAAGAGAAATGGAGGGGTTTTAAATAAAAGAGGACTCGATAGGATCTCACAATCCTATACCTACGTATTCCCTTGTGCAATGGAAAAGTCAGAGTCATCGTAGTTCGAATGACTACGTGTGAATTGTTGGGAGGTTTCTCTCCAAGGATTGGGGCCCTTGTGCCTACGTATCTTCAAATGAAAAATGAAGAATCAGAGCGTCTGTAGTTCATAGGACCACGAATTGTTGGTCTCGATCGCACGGGGCGAGAGAAGGTTTGTTGTTTTTGCGGGCGAGATTAACGGTCGCGTTCTAGCAGTTAAGCGTTGCTTGTATTGCGGTAGAACAGAGGTAAGGTGCCCTATTGGAAGGTTTTGAAAGTGATTCCCCTAGGGCAAAGAAATGGTGAAAGTTATTTATTTTATCGAGTTTAATCATAGGTACTTAGAGGGAGATAAGTATTCAACCATAGGCTAAGTACGACCCACGATTAAATACTTGAGAGTTGAGGGGACAATAGTATCCCAACCACCCATGTTCACCCTAAAAGGACATGATTAAACTCTTGGTTTGGTTTAAATGTTTTTCTGGATGGAAGAGGATGAAGGTGATATGGAAAGGATGGAGGATTGAATCAAGGTAGGTTGATGGTGATGCGCAAGGCGATCGACTTATGGTATGTGCATACAAGGTTTGTTGGGTTTAAATGGAAGGGAATAGAGTTGGTATAGGGGATGAAAGGAAACCCTAAAGTGATAGAGGAATGAGCAATTCATTTAATAAGTTTAAAAAGTGACTCGACGTTGGATCGAGTTTTTATTTGTCTTTTTGTTTTGAAAATGTTTTCTAAACGTTTTTGCTTTTATCTTTCCTAACCTATTAACATGCAAAGCATATAGGCGTATATAAGAAAGTAAAGGTCCTAAACTATTACATTGTAATCGGGGAGAGGGATGTATGAGAAGCCCACCAAGGGGGGAGACCTAATCTAATTCATGAAAGTAAATAAATGGAAATAAATGATTAAAGTCCAAATGTAAAGTCCGAATCCTCAAGGTGTACCTCACACAAAAAGAAATGGTTAGTAACATGGAATCGTTTATGAATGCATCATGCTATGATTGAATGATAAATGGAGAGTAAAGCATAAAACCAATTAACATGAAAAAAACATAAGGAAGGAAACCTAAAACAAGCGAACAAAAAGAATTATTCAAAGTGTTTTTGTGATGATTAATTAAGTTCAATCGTCCAAGTCTCTGTTCACACCTCATGAGGTCTTCAAAATCAAACTCATGTCCATGATCATCAAAGTTTTATTAATATTTTTTTAGTCAACTTTATTCAACCAAAAATTCAATTAGTCACTAAATACCAATCTAGATTCAACCAAAAAGACAATTCAGTTAATTATTCAAACAAATTTCAATTAAAGAATCAACAAAACTTTACAAGGAAATCGATCAACAAACATTCTAAACAATCCTATTCACAAACGTTGACCAAAATCAACAACATGCCTAATAAAAAATATCATCAAAATTCCAATTAAGATAACACTAAAATCAACAAAATTAACAATAAAAGTAAAAATAAAAGAAAGAAAGTCTCAGAATGGGGTGCAGCAAGAAAACTAGGAGCATGCTAGCAAAATTCGCAGGGCCTAGTCATTAAGCCCAATTGCTGTAATAGTGAACACAGGGGGTGCGAAATCAATTTAGGAGGCGGAAAAAAGAGGGCCACATGTGCTCAGGCCCAATACCATTCATACACAACCATGTCAAGTGAAACAGAATAAGGAAAATACAAGCGAGTGCATCTCATTCTCTCTCTACGTACTCAACGAATTAGCCCTCTCTGCGGCGCAGGGAATCTCCTCAGGTGGAGGAGGATTAATAATCAACAATCAAAAAACAATCGATGCCTCCGTCGCAACTTTATCAACGCAAATCCATGAATCAAATCTCCGAATTCCTAATCTATCAATCGAATCGAGCAGGAGGAACGGTGAACCCTAAGGATGAGAACTAGCAATTACGCGAAATCGACAGAGCCTCAGGTCACAAGACCTTGGGGGAAGACTCCGCCTTATCACACTCTACATGGCGACATCAATTAATGCGCAAGAAAATGCGAAAGAGAAACTACCTCAACGGCGGCAGCTTCGACGGTTCTGGCAAAGGAGAACGGAGTTTCAGGTAATTGATCATTCTTTCCATCTCTCTCTCTCTCTCTTCATAGCGTAGCAATCGTTCTTCTACTCAACTTCTTTAGTCTTTAGGTTATACGTCTGTTGAATCTTTCACCGAGTGTGCAAACGAAGAAATGAGGCGAGGAGAGTGATGATGTGTTGTTGTCGTTGATGCTGCGAGAGGAGAACGAACTGAGATGATGTTTAGCTCTGGTTTGCAGCAAACTTCAATGCGAAGCGTGCTCAACCATGAAAGATTGTGAGCGTGTAGTGTAGGTAAGGTTGAGGATGAGGTGAGATGAGAGATTGCGGGTCGAAGATTCAGAGAGAGAGTGAAGGTGAATATGAGTGAAGTTCAGAGAGGTTGAGAGAGATAGAGAAGATGATGGAAGTGATGAAGGAATGATGAAGTGTGCTTGGTGAAAACTGATGGGAGATTGGTGATTATCCTCAATGATTGGTGATGATCGGTACTTATAGAGTGAGATTTTTCCATGGGAAGTTTGTTAAGATTAAATCACTGAGTTAACTATCCTGACTCAGTTAGTTATGATGGACTCAGTTAGTTGCACTGTGAATCTGTTAAGATAGGCTAGGGTGGTTATTGAATGGATCCTGTTATGAGTTAGTTAGTTATGAATTTGAATGTTAGTTTGAGTAAAAATTGGTTAGGATTCTGTTAGGTTGGTGATAAGTGCAAATTGTACCTATTTTTGTATATAAGTTTTGTTGCACTTATCATTACTTTGTGTTAAAATTGGTTGAATAAACCCCGCTTTGTTCGTAAATACGTTTACTTTACGTTTTCGGTGTATAGTGCGATACCGTGTAAATATCATTGAGTTTAATTGATTTTTATTTATTTTTACAGGTGTTCCAGCAATGGGATTTTTCCATTTTCATAAATAGCATTGAATAATCTTTCCAACGCTTCAAACCGGGCGTCAATCGGAGTTACGGTTCATGAGTTATGATCAAAACAAGTTGCTGGTTTTCTGTCATGTTCGCAATGCGAACGCCCGTGGCGAGCACTCGCTGGCGCACTCGCACTGCGAACCCGGGGGCGAATGAATAGTGCCTGAATGCTTAAAAAACACAATTTTTGACGTTGGAAAGGCGGCGTATGTTCGCAGTGCGAATGGATGTTCGCAGTGCGAACCTGGGCAGCAACAAACACCTATAAACTTCATTTTCAGCATTTTTTAGGTTATGGTTTTGGGGGTTTTTGCTCCAACTCCATCAAACTTCATTTCTTCATAGGATTAGCTTAGAAAACAACTGTGGAGCATGCATACGGATGATCCGGAGTGGATTGATCATCGACCGGCGCCGACAAACCGCGAGATGTTTGGTTCATTTCTCTTCTTCTTTGTGTTTTTCTTTATGGTTGGGTTGTGTATATGTATTTACTGCAAACTCATGTATATTTTTCGCCCATGGCGTTGTATAAAACTTGCTTTACAAATCTTAATTGGTAATTGTCTCTGATTTTTGCTTTATGCGCGGGGTTTGGGTTGCGTTAGACATAACCGTCGCAAACTTCGATTAGGGACGATTGTCGGTTAGTTTATGGACTCTAGAGATAGATTTAGAGCTAACAATCTGTTTGGGTGTCGGAACTTCATGTTTCCGTGTTTCGAGGCTTCGCTCGCGAGAGTGACGAAGAGAGTGACACGGTTGCTTGCTCAACTTTGCGTTAGACATAACCTGTGTTGTGAGCGATGCTGGGTGATTTTGAGGAGTACTGTAGGTGGAGTATAACTGGTCGGTAAGTTTAAGTTTGTGAGGAGTCGATTATATGCATTGCCGGACGAGTTTTTCTTGTTGAAGAATGAAGTTCTTTTTGTTTTAATGTTTACTTTTCTATTTTCTTGTTTGAAACTATTTTAATCCAAATTCATTAACGCGAGAGACTGTCGAACGACATTCTTTCCCTCGAACCGATCTCTGTGGACACGACATAAATCCCGGAGGGAATTCTTTCCGAAAATAAATATTTTTGCTTGCCTGCCGCTATATCTGCAATCAACAAAATGGCGTCGTTGTCGGGGATTGGTTTTGATATTGAATTGCATTGCGATAGTTTCTTTGTTTTTGAGTTTTGTATATATCGTATATATTGTCTGTTTCTATTATTTTTGGGTTGTTCCCATTGGAATATATGTGTGGAGCTTGTAATTTGTGTGTTAATGTGCAGGTATAGGCATGAATGGAGCAAAATTGTGAACACATGGAACCAATGCAAGTTTCCACTGAGTTTTTTTACTGCAACAGGGTGTTCGCAGTGCGAACAATCTGACGAAGGCCCAGCGAAGGATCGCACTGCGAGGGTCCAGCGAAGGCTCGCGGAGTGGTTCGTACTGCGAAGGTGCTGGCGAATAGAGGCAGAAAGTCCAGTTTTGAGAATTTTGGCTCGCTAGTTTATTTGCAGTGCGAATGAAGCTAGCGAATGAAGGGTTCGCAGTGCGAACCTACGATTTCTGTTACAACTTGTTTAATGAATTTTTGCCGGTTTTTCAGTTTGTGTATATTAATAGTTTTCGCTTTTGTCAATGAGCTTGTTTTGAGTAGCTTGAGGATGCTTTTGTGATTTTCCATGTTGGTTCGTTTCAACTTGCGAATGCGTGGTAATGATCTTGTTAAGTTTTGTACACGTCTGAGGTATGTATTTATCGCTTTCTATACTTTAGCATATTCATGATACTTAAGCTTTTTACAAACTTCCATGCCATCCATTCTTTTGTATACTTGTTCTATTGTGAATCACTTTAGTTCCCAACCTTTTTGTGAGGTGGCTTTCCATTGTTCATATATGCGCGGAGAACCAACATTCTTGTTTTAACTGGATTTTATTATGTTGAATCTTTTTTTTGTGTTGATTATATAAATGCATGAAAAGGATCAAGGCAATTGTTTCATTTTAAGCACAACTACCTTAGCCAAATAGTCAATTCACCTTGTGAGCGTGTGATCATTCGTAACCCCTTTGAGCCTTTGGTCATTATCCATGTTGTTTGAGTTTGATGCTTGTCTATGAGTGTCAAATTTACTTTTTGTGTGGATCTTGATTGTTGTTTTTACTTGAACCCTCAACTTTGTGTTGTTGTATGGATTTTTTTGCTTGCCTTAGAAAGTAGGGAGTATTCACATGATGGTGCGGTTGAATTCAAGTTGGGGAGAGGATGATTGTATACTCATTGGTTGGATTCTATGAGGATTGAAAAAGAAAAGAAAAGAGAGAAAAATTTGTGAAAGAGAAAAAGAAAGAAAAAAGGAAGAAAAAGAAAAACCCTTGAACAAGGAAACAAAAAGAGTTTCAATAATTGTGCTAAATAAGTATTGTGTGTTGTGTAACACGTGGGATTGTGGAAGAAGTTGATTGGAATTTGGTGTTTGAGTCTTTGTGAGTTGATCACTCCCTTAGGTTTAGGCAAGTTTTTGTTTCAATTACCTTTAGAAATTTCCCCTTGTTTGTTTACCCGACAACGCTACAACCTTGAAAAGCCCTTGTGATTCTTGCCTTTGTATTTTCAATGTGAATTTGTGGATGTATGCATAATTTAGTCTTTTGTTTGTATGAATGTTGTGTGAGTGTAAAGTACCTTATTGTGTGTTTTTCATCTACCGATGATTGTTCTTACTAGGTGTGATTCACTTTGGAACTTGTGTTGTTTTAGAATGTTCGGCATGAATTTTTGTATTTTGCTTTTGTTTCTTGACTATGTTATCGTCGTAGTTTAGTGGTAAGTATTTACTTTGTGTGTACCGTTTTCATTTGAACCATTCATTTGTCCATTTTTCAAAACTTGTTGATTCGCGATTCTTTGGTTATCACTCGGTTTCGTTGAGTTGTTTGATTCTTGTTTGAGGACAAACAATTATGTAAGTTGGGGAGAGTTTGATAAGTGCAAATTGTACCTATTTTTGTATATAAGTTTTGTTGCACTTATCATTACTTTGTGTTAAAATTGGTTGAATAAACCCCGCTTTGTTTGTAAATACGTTTACTTTACGTTTTCGGTGTATAGTGCGATACCGTATAAATATCATTGAGTTTAATTGATTTTCATTTATTTTTACAGGTGTTCCAGCAATGGGATTTTTCCATATTCATAAAGAGCATTGAATAAGCTTTCCAACGCTTCAAACCGTGCGTCAATCGGAGTTACGGTTCATGAGTTATGATCAAAACAAGTTGCTGGTTTTCTGTTATGTTCGCAATGCGAACGCCCGTGGCGAGCACTCGCCGGCGCACTCGCACTGCGAACCCGGGAGCGAATGAATAGTGCCTGAATGCTTAAAAAACACAATTTTTAACGTTGGAAAGGCGGCGTATGTTCGCAGTGCGAATGGATGTTCGCAGTGCGAACCAGGGCAGCAACAAACACCTATAAACTTCATTTTTCAGCACTTTTTAGGTTATGGTTTTGGGGGTTTTTGCTCCAACTCCATCAAACTTCATTTCTTCATAGGATTAGCTTAGAAAACAACTGTGGAGCATGCATACGGATGATCCGGAGTGGATTGATCGTCGACCGGCGCCGACAAACCGCGAGATGTTTGGTTCATTTCTCTTCTTCTTTGTGTTTTTCTTTATGATTGGGTTGTGTATATGTATTTGCTGCAAACTCATGTATATTTGTCGCCCATGGCGTTGTATAAAACTTGCTTTACAAATCTTAATTGGTAATTGTCTCTGATTTTTGCTTTATGCGCGGGGTTTGGGTTGCGTTAGACATAACCGTCGCAAACTTCGATTAGGGACGATTGTCGGTTAGTTTCTGGACTCTAGAGATAAATTTAGAGCTAACAATCCGTTTGGGTGTCGGAACTTCATGTTTCCGTGTTTCGAGGCTTCGCTTGCGAGAGTGACGAAGAGAGTGACACGGTTGCTTGCTCAACTTTGCGTTAGACATAACCTGTGTTGTGAGCGATGCTGGGTGATTTTGAGGAGTACTGTAGGTGGAGTATAACTGGTCGGTAAGTTTAAGTTTGTGAGGAGTCGATTATATGCATTGCCGGACGAGTTTTTCTTGTTGAAGAATGAAGTTCTTTTTGTTTTAATGTTTACTTTTCTATTTTCTTGTTTGAAACTATTTTAATCCAAACTCATTAACGCGAGAGACTGTCGAACGGCATTCTTTCCCTCGAACCGATCTCTGTGGACACGACATAGATCCCGGAGGGAATTCTTCCGAAAATAAATATTTTTGCTTGCCTGTCGCTATATCTGCAATCAACAGTTGGTTAATGAAATCAGTTGGAGGGAATGATTTAGTTAGGAATTTTGTTAGTTAGTTTGTGAAGTAAGTTTCTGTTACTGTCAGTTGGAAGTGATTAGGGTTCAGTTAAGAGTTGGTTATTTGTATTATGAAAGTTAGTTAATAGTTGTGAGGGTTAGTTAACTGGTTTTAAAAATTATTTAGTTATTTTATGGGTTAACTCCTGCTAAATTCTCTACTGTTAGTATTGATTAAAGGGTGAGGTTAGCTTTAGCTTAACTAACTAGTGAACTGAGTAATTGGTTGAATTGAATTAGCTAATGTTATGGATTGAGTTAGTGAGAATAAAAGCGAAATGGTTAGCGAAGTATTATGCACATCAAGCCAATTTTGTGAATATTTTTGTTAAAATCAAACCTGGAAATTGATACAATTCAGCTATCAGTTATGACAAAAGTTCTTTTGAATTTCATGTAAACTCGAATTTCAATTCGTGACATGTTGCTTTAGTTGGAATCTATTATCAGGTTGGAATGTATAACTCTGAACTGTTGAAAAAGTTAGTTGTGGAATTAGTCAGGTTAGTTAAGAATAGTTAGTTATGAGTTTTACTTGAAATTGAAATTTTGTCATTGAAGTTAGTTGATGATTTATAATGCAGTTAGTGTTAGCAGCTAGTTATGTGGTTTAAGTTTGGAATTGTTTAACAGTGAGTTTATGTCTGGTTTTGCTTGTGTGCAGGTCTCAATGTGAAGAGGTTTTTTATAGCTAGAAATCGTTTATGCAGTGCATTATGTTTTCTTACACTCATGCCTTATCTGTGTACTGCATTGTGAATAAACTTGTTGGTATGTGGATTGTTTTATTAAAAGTTATGAACTGTGACTTTTCTTGATGCGAATTGTGATCCTCACTGTTATTAATTCATGTTTCTAATGAGGAGCTTAGTTGTGCAGTTTTCGAAGACTTCATGCCATGATCCCTAAAGGTTTGATTCACGGCTGACATTTGCTGGAGGCGGAACTGGGACTGATTCAGGTGTTATTGATATTGTTGGATGAGCCGATCATATGAACCCGTACCTGAAACATTATTTGGAGATTTTAGTGTCCTTAATCCAATGCCAGGAGGTCCGCTGATCTGTGAATGATACGTAGAGTTGGGAAATGGAAAACGTCTAACCCATGCAGATGAAGATCTTGATTGTTCACAGAAGAAAAAGAGACACCATTGTGTAGCGTGCGATTTTTGTCGGTGACGCGGCCTCCTTATCGCAGATATGGGTTCCTCCTCACCCCAACGGTAGGAGGGGGAGGGGTGCTACTTTCTGATTTCTTATTTATCTTGTGATGCTGAAGGGAAATTGAAGCTCTCCAAAACTAACCTTGCACGCGAATGTTTAACTGAACGAACGCTAAGAGAGATTCGGGGAGTTCGGGGTCAGGTTATACAATGGGGAGTTGTGAGTTACCCATCCTATATGTGGTTATCCACAGGTTGTTAGATTTAGGTTCTGCTTTGTACTTGATGGTGTTTATCTGTTGATGGGTTGGGAAAGTTTGTTCTTTGAGAGATATGAGAGATATGAGAGATAGAGAGTTTTTGATGATTTTGGTGAGCTACTGGACCTAAGTTTTGATTAGTGTGAAGGTACTGGACCTAGAGTTTTTAATTGGTATGCTCGCTAAGATTTCGCAATCTTATGCCTACGTATTCTCGTTTAAAGAAATAGGGAAATCAGAGCAATTGTAGTTCCTCCTATTCTAGGGGAGGAAATTTGTTTTGGTGTCTTGTTCAAAGCCCAAGATTGAAGCTAAAGGAGTATTTGTGTCTTGTTCAAAGCTCAATATTGAAGCTAAAAGGTTTGACTGAGAGAGAACTTGTCATCTCTAAATGGGAGACATCTCGTCTGTTTATCACAGTTGTTGGGTGATTGTTTATAAAGGAGGATTACTTTAATTGGGATATGTGAATCCAGCAATGCCATAATTTCTTTATGAGGGATTTGTCCTGAAGGAGAAAACTTTAACTCAGTGTTGAGCAATGTCATTTTTCCTTAGGAATCTTTCATGCTAAGAGAGGGACGGTGGCATGGATGTAAATAATCCAGAGGCTTGCCGCTTACAACAATTAGATGAAGGAGAGGAAGTTTGCCTGGATAAGAGATGGACGATAGCTCGGATATTAGAATCAACAAGTGTGCCACTTACAATAATTATCTGGGATTAGGGTTTGCTTTGAGTGTCTGTTTTGATGTCTGATAACACAGAGAAATGTCTTCCTACAGAGAGATTTTGATTTTTCTCTGAAGGGATGTTTATTTTTGTGTGCCTTGACCAAAGCCCAAGGTTGAAGCTAAGAGATTTGATTGACTCTACTGGGGAAGTCCTTATACAAAGCCTAATAGGAGGCTGGAAAAGACTGACTCAACGAGAAAGTGTTTATTTGTCTTGTACAAAGCCCAAGATTGAGGATAAAAGAGACTGACTCTTTTGGGGATATCATTATACAAAGCCTAAGAGGACGCTAAAAGTTTGACTTTTCTGGGGAAAATATTTTGTCTGTCTTGTACAAAGCCCAAGATTGAGGCTAAAAGGGATTTTGACTCCGGTGGGGAGGGTTTGTATGTGTCTTGTACAAAGCCCAAGATTGAGGCTGAAAAGAAGACTGACTCTATGGGAAAGAAATCTTTATCTGTCTTGTACAAAGCCCAAGATTGAGGCTAAAATGAGACTGACTCAACTGAGGATTTTTAGGTGTCTTGTACAAAGCCTAAGATTGAGGCTGAAAGAAGTTTGACTCTGCGGGAGTGTATTATATATCTTGTACAAAGCCCAAGATTGAGGCTGAAAGAGGATTGACTCTGCTTAGGGAAATTTATATGGTGTCTTGTACAAAGCCCAAGATTGAGGCTGAAAAGAGTTGACTCCACAAGAGAGTGTTTTTGTTTTGTACCATTGACTCAACAAGAGTGTGGAAAGGTGATTGACTCAACAAGAGAGTCTGAAAAGGTTAGTTTAGCTGGGGAAAATCATTGTACAAAGCCCAAGAGGAGGCTAACTATACTGAGAAAAGGAAGGATCATTATACAAAGCCTAAGAGGATGATAGCTTCTGCTGAGGATTATTGAGATCCAGAGGCAGGTCCAAATGGGTAATTAACTCTTGCTGAGGGTTACAGAAGAGTTGAGGTATCAGATGCCTTGAGGTTCTGATTTGTGATAATGTTATACTGATTGTAAGCTAACCCTGGCTGGGGATTTTTAGGAGAAAGACTGGGTTTTAAAACCCATGGGTTTTAACTCTACTGGAGATTGATTAAATGACCAGGGTTTTTCCTGTGTTGGTAAGGAACTTGAGAATGTCTTTGAGATCCAAGATGGGATTAGACTGTCCAAGTCTATTGGTATGGAAGAGTTTATCTTTGTATGATGCCCAAGAGGAGGCAGGTGTTTCTAAGGGATGAGAAACAACCCTAAATTAGTATGAGGTTTTGACTCTTTGGAAAGACTGCTCTAACGAAGGATGACTAAGTTCTGTCTTATACCTTTAAGAGGTCTTCAAGGTCCTTATATTAAGCCCAAGAGAAGGCATGAGAACTTCTAAGAAGCCGGAGGGTCCTTGTACAAAGCCCAAGAGGAGGCTGGGATGCTTTTAGGAAGCCTGTGGGTCCAAACTTAAGAAGAGTTCAAGAAAAGTTTCACCGGGAATAATATTTTCTTTAATGAACAGTTCTAGGGTTTGAAGAAATTCAAGAGAGGTTTCACCGGGAATTAATCCTCTCTGGGGAAATGAACTTCTTTGACAATTTCAAATAGTGACAGTCTGAGAAAAGTTTCACCGGGAATAATGCCTTTCTCTTTGTTCCATATTATTTAAGCCCAAGAGAAGGCAAGACTGTATCTGGAAATCCTATGGGGATCTAGTTTTGACTGTATTTAAGAGTGATCAACTGGCTTTACCTAGTTCTAGACCTAGTTGTCGAGGAAAACTCTAAGCAGATATACAAGTATATATACACTTGATATATGACAATTATTTAAAAGGATATGATAGAAGGACTTACAGGTGAGCAAGCTTCCAGCAATATAGTTATATATATATATATATATATATATATATATATATATATATATATATATATATATGAAAGCAAGTAAATGAAAGCTGATAAAACTTACAGGTGAGCAAGCTTCCATTGTAACAGCTGTATGGTTAGTTGTTCAAGAAATTAAAGAAAGTTTTGATAACAACTAGGGATTTGAACCTAAATCAAAAAGGGAAGTTGTTTTTTGAACAGATTGGGGCTTATACTCAAGGAGAGGCCCAGATGAAAAACAGTAATTGTACCATTGATCTGAAGATTGTATCGGGACTTATACAACGACTGAGGCCCAAAAGGTTTATTTACAAAGAAACAGGTCTTACACTCTATCAAGAGGCCTAAAAGTGTTATTTACAAATATGTTGGGTCTTACACTCTATTAGAGGCCCAAAAAAGTTTATTTTTGTACAAGAGATGGGTCTTACAATTCAAGGTAAGGCCCAAAAATAACAGTGATCGTACCGTTGTTTTGAAAATTGTATCGGGACTTATACAATGACTGAGACCTAAGTTATTTATGTACAAAAGAGGATTTGGGTCTTACACTCTAATAGAGGCCCAAAAGTGTTTAAAAAGGAAAAGAAATGGGGCTTACAACTCAGGGAGAGGCCCAAATGATTTTGTTTTGAAAAGCGACGATCGCGCCGAGATTTTGAAAACACAGTGGGACTTATACAATGACTGAGGCCCAAAAAGGTTTATATTTACAAGTGGGATGAGTCTTACAACTCAAGGAGAGGCCCAAAAGTATTTGAAAATTTAAAATCGAGAGGAAACCCTAATTTTAAATTAAAATATCATTTTTCAAAGGAAATTTAAATAATAAATGATAAAATATCAAATATATTCAAAAACAAGTTGTACACTTTGAAAAATATTTTGAAAAATCATGTTTAATCATATGAAAGCTTGAAATTCAATTGGTTTTGAAAGATCATAGTGGGAATTTCATTTTAAAAATTGTTAAAAGACAATAAAATTAAATTAATTACAAAAATTCTAACTATATTAAATAAATAATATAAATTGGATTTTTTTGTAAAATAAAACATTTAAACATTTTAGTGAATTTTTAGAAAAAGAATCAATTCAAAACATAAATATTCAGAGAGAAATTAATTTTTGAATCAATTAAACAAAAATAACTAAAATTAAAAAATTTGAATTATGGCGCCAAGAACACTTGGTTCTTGCCAGCGCCCTCTGTTTTTGCAGATTTGGGTTTTCTCACTTTTCTCCATGATTTCTCAATGGTTTTGCACGATTCAAGTACCAATCTTGTTCGTTTTTGAACAATGATCACAACCATATAGTTTAATTGCATTTATATTAGGCATGGAGAAAAAATCAACAGAAAACCTCAAGAACCCTAATTTCAGCATGAACACAACGAAATTCTATACACGATTGATTTATGGCAATTGATTGAGGGTTATTACTCTATATACATGTAGGAACAAGATGGTAACTCAAAAATTCATTCATGGTGCATGGATCATAGAGTTTGAAGGGTGCATGCTTACCTCTTGCAGCTGGGGATCGAGTTTGGTGATGGAGGTGTTACAACTAGGTTCCAATGATCTGGGCGGCTTCCTTAGGTGCCATGGAGTGTGTTTGAATGCTTGGAGTGGATTGGAATGAGCTGGAACTTGATATGGCACTTCAACTACAACTCTGTCAAGAACTTGACCAATTGGCTGGTGATTTTGAGAATCTGATGTTCCAGATGTGATTTTGTGTTATGGATCACTCACATATGATGTTTTTGAGGTGTGTGTGTGTGTGTGATTGGTTTGGTTGGAATTGCTCTCAAACTCAAAACCAGATAGTGACTTGAGTTAGAAGGAAACAATTAGAGTGAAAGGGAGATTTTGAGGAAAACATCAGTTTGGGTGGTTTGGTGTACTTAAACTGAGCACAAATGAGCTCTATTTATAGTGGAGTAAGTTTGTTTTGCAAGAAATAGTGTGTGGCAACTGCAGCAGGTCTGTGGCCAATGTGGATCAAATGGAATCTCAAGTCTCCTCTAGCCATTGACTTGAGGTTAGAGCGCAGGCCTATGGTCTTTTGGTTCAGAGATAAGGCTTGACTCATTCAGTTAAGCTTGCCTCAGTTCATGCTACCTTGATGCATCCATTGAATGCATTGAAACAAAATTGGAGTCTTGGCACATTTTAGCTCTTTTAGGTTTGGCATGGCTATATGTAGATCCTTGGACTTGGGAGGCTTGGGGATCAGGTCATTCTCCTTTTGTTTTATCCTCAGATGTGTCCAAATGGATGGCAAGGCTTAGAGTTGTCCAAATTTTCCAAATCGAGCAAATGCACAAAATCTGCCTTGCTTAGGACAGTTGGAAATGGTGATTTTGTGGGATTCATATCTCCTTGCTCAGGTTGAGTTATGGGGAGGCTCTTGTGCTTTTTAGAAATCTCTCATATGATACAAAACATGTGTGATCATAGTTTGTTTTGAAACTATTTGGATCCCATTGAAAAATTCTCATGAACATTGATGTTCAAGGCTAGTAACTTAGGCAGATTTTCACTAAGTGTTGGAAAAAGTGTCATTTTCATGTTTTTGTCATTTTGATCACTCCATAACTCAAAATACATAAAGAATTGGAGTCTGAGGTAGTTGAAGCTTTTGTAGAGTGTAACAAGACCTATAAATCCAGCTTTGGATCACCCAAAATGGTTGCTTGAATCTCAAGTTATGGTCCTTGGAAGTTGGCACCAAAATCACTTTTGTTCCATAACTTAGAAAAATTTTGGTTTCTCAAGGTCGCCCCTTTTGCAAGAAACCTCACTTTTCTTGATTTTTCTTAATGAATGATGATCAATATCATACATTAACATTATTTTTTACTTAGAGGAACCATTTTTGTGAAAAATTCCAAAAAGTCAAACTTGATTTTGTGCACAGTTGACTTTTTATCGGATGAAATCCAAACTGTGAAATCCTTTGTGAAATCAAGTCCTTAACCTAAATCAAACCTAATAAATGGATTCTATAGGTGATATAGGGTGTATTGAATCATGTCCCAAGTTTTGGGTGCATGTCCTGGTCAAAAGTCAAAGGTACAATTGACTTTTCCTTCAAAACCCTAATTGTTGTCCAGATGAGATTGAAACTTGTGAATCAAGATTCTTGGATCAATCAATTGTTGTAAGTGGATCAATGTAGTGTATTTGGGGCCCTCAAATCATGTCTTGAGGTCTTGGCTCATGCTTTGTCCCAAAAGTCAACTTAGGGGTAAATTAGGTCAAGAAACCCTAATTCCTGATTTTTTGGTAAATGAATCCCCTAAGGTCAAACTAACTTGATGATTGGATTTATGAAGTCCCTTAGAGTATCTTGGGTTGTGCTTTGAAGCATTGGCTCATGCCCAGATGAAAATTTCCATCTGGAAGCCTTGGTCGACCAAAACCTTAATTTGGTGACACTGGCGATCTTGAGGCTTGATCCACTTGGAATGTTGCAACTTTGTGGTTGATTCTTGATGTGGGAGTCCTCTTGATCCTTTATGGGTGTTTAAGAGGTTAGACAAGTTGAAGATCATGTCATTTCTTGATTGATCCTTTGTCTAAGTGCTCTGAGAGGGCTTGAAACCCTAAGTCTTGATTGTGGTGAATGCTCAACAATCCTTAAAGAGATTGATGAGGCATGAAGGTACATCCATATTGTGGTTATGATTTGCACAATGATGGGAAATCTTGGTGGTCAAAATTTGGGGTATGACATATGCCTCTATTTAGTCTTCTTGGACTCGAAGGTGTGAATGACGAAGGTATTCGGGCATTCGGGGTGCAAGAGGATTAAATATCTGAATACCCGAAATTTTGATGGTGGTTATGAATGTCAGTTTGCTCATCCATCTCCGTTTGCTAAGCAATGATGCTTAGAAAGGGGTAAAACTTCCCCTCGATCCTGGTTTTTACCCACGGAACTGGTCTTAGTTTCTTGAAATAAACTTCCCCTCGATCCTGGTCTTTAGCCATGGAACTGGTCTCAGTTTCTTATATAAACTTCCCCTCGATCCTGGTCTTTAGCCATGGAACTGGTCTCAGTTTCTGATATAAACTTCCCCTCGATCCTGGTATTTAGCCATGGAACTGGTCTCAGTTTCTGATATAAACTTCCCCTCGATCCGGGTCTTCAGCCACGGAACTGGTCTTAGTTTTTTTTTCCGTCAAGTTTCATCCTTGACAAGGGACGTTATGTGTAGCGATTTTTATCAAACTTCTCGCCGAATTTTCCTGGGGAGATGCCATTTGATGGGAAAAATTTTTGACGTCAGACTTGCTGGGGAAACCCATTCGTCTGAGCTGTAGAGGTGTTCAAACTTCTCTGTTGGAGACGCCATTTGTTGACTCTACTGGGGAAAACGAGTCTCTTGAGAGGTTGTTTCCTGCTTGGGGATATTACATCATACTCTTCTTCGAGATCTTCTCAGAGAAATGTCATGTGATGCAATCCAATTTTGAGGTGCTGATGACCTTATTGACATTGACTTTCTTGGGAGAAAAACCAACGTGTTGCTGAGAGTCTTCGTTTGAGAGGCTTTCTCTGGGGATTTTCCTTAATCCGGGAAAGCGCAAATATCATCTTCAATGGTGAAGAGTGACGTTTGTCGAATGTCTTCTTGTTTCTCCGAGGTTCAAGTTATCAAAGCGGTCGAGGACCGTCTCCAATCTAGAAATAAACTGGGGATAAGACTGACCAGAGTGATAGTGATGCAATATGAATATGAGTATGAATCAATAATGCATTATGTATGTATGTTTATGCTGACAAAACAGACATGACATACAGACTAATAGATAAACACGACTGGATACTCGGCCACTGCGGGGAATGAAAGGCATCACTGGTTCAAAATAGCAATCTTGCCTTGCTTAGGAGAGGTAGTCCCCGTGGGGAGAAAGAATTTTTCAATCGGTCTTAAGAGGTACGAACTCTGCCGGGGATATCAGATGAGAGCACCACATCTGATACAGTTGATCCTTCATTCAGGTGTACTGGTTTAGAAGGAGTACTTTGATTCTGCACTTTGAGGTTCAATCACCTTCGGAGAAGCAGTCGATGTTCTTTCGATGTTCAACAGTCAAAAGAATTGCCATCTTTATTTTAAAAGCAGAAAAAATTTGACGATTAAATTCATTTTTATTTTATTTCAAGAATCGTTGATCATGTTAAAAAATGTCAATCTGTAAAACTAAAACAAATGAGAATTACAAAAAAAAAGCACTAGGGCTCAAATTTTATTGATAGGATGGAAATCAACCAAGCACATGATCCCATAGAGTATTTACAAAGTTTGAAAATGGTAATTTACGGGAAAAGGGCTACATTAAAACATAATGACCGTTATCCTTCTACCAACTTTGAATTCAGGACATCCTGAGCTTCTGTCGAAGATGACCTTGACTGAAGTCTTTCTGATGGAAAGTATTACCGCTAGGGATTTAACCTCGTCGGACATAGTTACTAGCCATGAATCCCTAACTTTTTCCTGGATTGTACTTTGAGATTTCCAATCCACCGGGATGATTTTTTTGCTTATGTCTCTAGTTTTTGCCTGGACTGCCCTTTCAGGTTTTCAATCCACCGAGACTTTTTTTTAGGCGAAGTGTTTCTTGACTACGTCAACATTTGTGGGGTAGGCAAACTCTTCTCCATCCATGGTTGTGAGCCTCAAGGCCCCGCCTGAGAAGGCTTTCTTGACCACATAAGGGCCGCCATTATTCGGAGTCCATTTGCCTTGGGAATCAGTGAGGAATGATTGTATCTCTTTTAGCACAAGGTCTCCTTTCCGGAAAATGCGAGGTCGGACCTTTTTGTCGGACGCTTTCTTCATTCTTTGCTGATACAACTGACCATGGCATAAAGTCGTTATTCGCTTTTCTTCGATTAGGTTCAGTTCATCGCGTCAGCTTTGACACTATTCAGCTTCTGTTAGCTTAGCTTCCATCAATACCCTGATCAATGGTATCTCTACTTCTATAGGGAGGACTGCTTCCATGCCATATACTAGAGAGAAAGGGGTTGTCCCTGTTGAAGTGCGGACAGATGTGCGATAACCATGAAGAGCAAAGGGTAGCATCTCGTGCCAGTCTTTGTAGGTTAGAACCATCTTTTGAACAATCTTCTTGATGTTTTTGTTAGCTACTTCTACTTCTCCATTCATCTTAGGTCGGTAGGGAGATGAGTTATGGTGTTTGATTTTGAACTCAGCGCACAACTCCTTCATCATCTTGTTGTTTAAGTTAGATCCATTATCAGTAATGATCTGGCTTGGAACACCATAACGGCAGATGATATTGTTTTTGATAAAGCAGACCACGACTTATCGGGTTACATTGGTGTATGACACTGCTTCGACCCACTTGGTGAAGTAGTCAATGGCTACAAAGATGAACCGGTGTCCGTTTGAAGCCTCGGGTTCAATCATGCCTATCATATCGATTCCCCATATGGAAAAAGGCCATGGGGAAGAGAGAACTTTGAGATGTGTTGGCAGTACATGGATTTTGTCTGAGTATATCTGACACTTGTGACACTTTCTCATGTACTTGTAGCAATCGGATTCCATGGTCAACCAGTAGTACCCTGCTCTCAGAATTTTTCTCGCCATTGTGTGTTCGTTGGCATGTGTGCCAAAGGATCCTTCATGAATTTCTTTTATCAGGATGTTTGCTTCTGGTCTGTCTACGCATCGGAGTAAGACCATGTCAAAGTTTCTCTTATAGAGTGTACCACCGCTCAGAAAGAAGCTGCCTGCCAATCTTTTTGAGGGTTTTTAGGCGCATTATATCAATCTTAGGTATGTCGTTCCATTGACCTACACTAATCATGGAAGAGAGAGTGGCTAGTGCATCAGCCATGTGATTCTCTTCACGAGGGATATGATGAAACTCAATTCTGTTGAAAAACGGTAACAACCTTCTCGCGTAGTCTTTATAAGGAATCAATCCTGATTGGTATGTGTTCTAATCTCCTTTGATCTGATTGATAACCAGGGTTGAGTCCCTGTACACATTCAAGTTCTTAATCCTTAAGTCAATTGCTTCTTCGAGACCCAAGATACAAGCTTCGTATTCGGCCTCATTGTTTGTGCACTTGAAAGTTAGTCGGGCAGTGAAAGGAATGTAGGTACCCTGAGGTGTTATGATGATTGTCCCAATTCCGTTTCCATAATTGTTGATAGCCCTGTCAAAGATTAGTCCCCATTGGGAACCTGGTTCTGGCCCTTCACTGGGTAGCGGTTCATCGCAATCTTTCATTTTCAAATACATGACATCTTCGTCTGGGAAGTCAGATCCAACTGATTCTTGATCGTCAATCGGTTGATGAGCCAAATGATTAGCTAAAATACTTCCTTTGACGGCTTTTTGAGCTTGGTACTCTATGTCGTATTCTGATAACAACATCTGCCAACGAGCAATCCTTCCCGTGAGAGCAGGCTTTTCAAAGACATACTTGATCGGATCCATTTCGGAGATAAACCAAGTAGTGTGACAAATCATGTACTAGCGAAGATGTTTGGCTGCCCAAGCCAGAGCGCAGCAAGTTTTCTCGAGCATGGTGTGCCGAGTTTCACAGTTGGTGAATTTCTTGCTTAAATAGTAGATGGCAGACTCTTTTCTTTTTATTTCATCTTGTTGGCCAAGTACACAACCCATTGAGTCTTCCATGACTTTTAAATAGATGATCAGCGGTCTTCCCTCTATTGGAGGTGATAGAATTGGTGGGTTCAACAGGTATTCCTTGATACTGTTGAAGGCCTTTTGGCAATCCTCTGTCCATATGCAGCTTTGATTCTTTGAGTAGTTTGAAGATCGGCGCGCATATCGCGGTCATGAGAGATATGAATCTGGAAATGTAATTCAAACGTCCCAGAAATCCTCTAACTTTTTTTTTCAACTTTTGAGAAGGCATTTCTTGAATGGCCTTGACCTTGTCAAGATCAACCTCAATTCCTTTCTGGCTAACGACGAACCCTAACAATTTTCCTGAGCGGACACTGAACATGCACTTGTTGGGATTCAAGCGGAGTTTGTACTTTCTCAGACGCTCGAATCATTTTGACAGGTGGGTCACATGCTCCTCTTCTATTTTAGATTTTGCAATCATGCCATCGACATACACTTCGATCTCTTTGTGTATCATGTCATGGAACAGAGTAGTCATGGCCCTTTGATAGGTTGCCCCGACGTTCTTCAAGTCAAACGACATTACCTTGTAGCAAAAGGTGCCCCATGGGGTGATGAATGATGTTTTCTCCATGTCTTCCAGCGCCATTTTAATTTGATTATAGCCCGAGAATCCATCCATGAAGGAGAATACTTTGAACTTTGTTGTACTGTCTACTAGCATGTCTATGTGCGGTAAGGGAAAGTCATCCTTTGGACTGGCTTTGTTCAGATCCCTGTAATCTACACACATTCTGACTTTTCTGTCTTTTTTTGGAACTGACACTATGTTGGCTAACCATTGCGGATATTCTGAGGTGGCGAGGAAACCCGCGTCAATCTGTTTTTGTAATTCCTCCTTGATTTTGATGGCCATGTCTGGATGAGTCCGTCTTAGTCTTTGTTTCACTGGCGGACATTCTGATCTTAACGGTAGATGATGTTCCACGATGCTGGTATCCAACCCTGGCATGTCCTGATAGGACCAAGCAAATACATCGGGAAATTCTTTGAGAAGTTTTATCAAGTCTTCTTTGACAGTCGGACTGAGTAGTGCCCCAATCTTGACTTCTTTCCTTTCTTCTTCTGAACCTAAGTTGACAGTTTCCAACGGCTCTTTGTGAGGTTCAATGGACCTTTCATCTTGTCTGAGTAATCGGGAGATCTCTTCTGGAATTTCTTCGTATTCTTCTTCTTCAAACTCAAATACCGGGAATTCAAAGTTGGGAGAAGGCATTGGATTGTATGTTTCAATGGGGTTTAAAACAAGCAATCTGCATGACGTGATGATTTATTTTTAGAAGAGATAGAGAGAAATGCAAGAGTGAGTGCAGTGTATTTTCTGAAAAATGCTCGTTTTTATTTTGAGTTGTTTTAGGATTACCATTTTCTGAAAAGCGAAAAGTGAAAACAGCAATAAATGCGGAAATCATAGAACGACGTTTTTTTTATTTATGATTTGGTCAATTCTTGAAACTACAGCCCTATAAAACAAAACTCTGTCACTTTGGGCAAAGCGAAGAGGGACATTTATAGAAAGTGAGCCCTATAAAAACATCTGTTTCACCTGGGTAAGGCGAAAGGTTAAAACAAAGATGGCAATTACTTAGACTTATGGACGACTTTCGGGTCATCGAAAGCAACCCATTGGCGACGAACTCCTCGTTGAATCACAAAGTCTGGTACCTTCTGTCTTGGTTTGTCCTCATAAATGACACTGATTTCTGGCGGAGCAGGATCATTGGAGTCTTCCTCCCAAGCAGAGTTGTCGTAGACGAACTCGTCTGTTGTAACTTGTACAGTATTTTCACTTTCAGGCGAATCTCCCCATCCAGTTGGCTGGATGTCTTCGAGCCTGATACGAGAGCTTTCATGAGCGGTGTACTTGACCAATAAGTCATACTTGCCACTAGGTTGTCCTAAAGTGTCTCATACTTCAGTGGTACTGGAGGAGTCATCCGTCTCGATGACGTTGACCTCGGGAAAAGCATAGTTGATGAACTCTAGTTCTGTAATCTTTGCAGATTCATCGTTGTGTTGGATATCTTCGGAATGTCCTGAGCAATGATCCCATGACTTGGTGGGGACACAGGTATTCTTTTCAATATTGCTCAGCTGATAAGCGTCATTTGGCTGACTCTTTTTCCCCAAGTCTTCTGGGTATGGCTGCCAGATAGGCAAGTCATCTAGTGGGTCATAATAGACGTAGTCAAAGTTGTCTTTCATTGGAGTGTCCTTCTCTAATGATTTAGGCAGAGCACGACATCCTTCTGGATCACAATCTCCATACATCATCTTGACGTCTGATCTTGGTATATATCTATTATTCTGCATGGGATAGCAAAATGGCGTATGCATTTCTTCCTGAGACATATAACCGTCCTCGTTGAGATAGGATTTCCACTCTTCATCTGTATCAGAGGAATCACCCTCATTGATGGTATATACTTCTTGAGACACTGGGTGAAGGAAACCTCAACTGTGGAAGAATTCCTGAATGGGATGAAAACTTTCATCGTTAGTAGCAGTCTGGGTACAGGTTGAGGAAAAACCAAGACCCTTCTTTGTCTTGTTATCAGCAGAAATAACAAGCTATCTCCATCCTTTTGCGTTGTTACTCTTGATCACTTCGAGAGCATCTTTGTAGGAGGAAATCGACGTCCCTCTTTCTGGTCGATTCTCATTGCTTACTGATAGTGCTTGAAACTGAGTTCCCATAACCTCCTCGGGTTCCACACAGGATAATGATGATAAGTTGCTTACGATTAAGGCCTGCTCTCCACAGACTGTGACTAGCTTGTCATTCTTGACGAACTTCAGCTTCTGGTGAAGTGTCGAAGTGACTGCCCCAGCCTCGTGTATCCAAGGTCTTCCTAATAAACAGCTGTACACTGCCCGGATGTCCATGACCTGGAAAATGACTTGGAAAATGTGAGGACCGATAGTTATGGGAAGGTCGACTTCGCCGATAACTATTTTTCTGGATCCGTCAAAGGCTTTGACGATGACCTCACTGCCTCTCATCGGAGATCCTTGAAATGATAGTCACATTAGAGTAGATTTTGGCATAACATTTAGAGCTGATTTGATATCTACCAGTACGCTGGCTAAAGCATCATCCTGGCAGTTGACTGTAATGTTAAGCGCCATGTTTTGATTTTTGCCTCCTTCCGACAATTCTTCATCACTGAATCTCAAGTTGTTGCAGGAAGTGATGTTGGAGATGATGTTGTCAAATTGTCTTATTGTCACATCTTGTTCCACAAAGGCTTGCTCTAAGACTTTCTGTAGAGTTTCTCTGTGAGCTTCGGAACTGAGCAAGAGAGATAACACAAAGATCTCAAAGGAGTTTGCAACAGTTGGTCTACAATGTTGTACTCGCTCTTCTGGATGAGCTTCAGCATCTCATCGTTGTTCTATGAAAGGTCGGGATTATTGGATTGCCCGTATGGTTGATTGGGAACTTCTGTTTGAGGTTCCTTTTCTCTGGTGGGTTCTCCAACTCCTCTGTTGAAGATCCGACCGCTCCGTGTTGCTCGACTGATGTCTGCAATATTCACGACGGAGGGTAATGGAGTTTCCTTTCCATTCTCGATTGTTGTTGCACCGTACTTGTAAGGGATAGCCTTATCGAATTTGTACGGTATTGGTCTCGGCAGATAGATAACCACAGAAGCCTTTTGATTTTTCTGACCATCGTAGCCGACCTCAATTGGTTTGAGGTTGAGAATCTTTCTACTATCAAGAAGAGCTCTTGATTCATGGAGTAGAGGGATTATAGTGCATACATCTTTGGTCACTTCCTGTTTAGGAACTAAGACAATGTCATTACTTTAATCAGGAAGATAGTCTTGCATTACGCTGATTGAACCAGACCTTGAACATGGTCGGATCTCCTTTCGGTCCAACTAATTTTGAAGAGCTGCTCGCACAAGGTAGCATCCTTGGTTATTCTCTGAGCAAACTCTACAGTGCTCATAATTGTGCGGTGGCACCCGGCCACGTCCGCTTTGTATGCAGTGCAACTTCACTAGATCTGTTTCCATTGCGCGAACATCCTGACTTTGATGCCTAGTAGGATTCCCGTCAGTCATACTGACTTATTGTGTGTCTTCATCTAGGTAGATAGGAAGCCACCAGTAGTTCAACAAGTGTTGAAGTGTTCTTTGGACAAGTGCACATCCCTGGTCGTCTTTACGACACACTTTACAGTTTTGATAATCATGTGAAGCCAGAAAACCGAGTCGGACTTGCTTAGCATGTATTGTTCCTTTTCGTCCCCTTTGTGACCTAATTCCTCTTTCTTTGTAACCAGTCGCAGTTGAAGCTTCCTCACTCTCAAACCTAATACGTCATCACCAAAGTAAGGTTGATGTCGTATTCCAGAACAAGTGCTATGAAACCCATGAGCATGTCTTCGTCCTCTACAAGATGTCGTCAAGGAAGGAATTGCAATTATGAAGCTCATATGGTTTCATACGTTTGCAAGAATGGTCGCAATAAAGGAAAGATCTTCTAGAGATGTCCATTTTGGCAGAGTGATGAAACTTGTGATTTATTCATATGGGATGAAAATTTGGTTGAAGAAGATGGTAATGGTGTTGAACAGGTTGATGTCAATAAGCTGAATGAATTAAAGACACTTGAACTGCTGAGGGAGTTGTATGAAGGTTACAAGAAGAAGAACATGAAGCTGCAAGCGAAATTAAGATAAGAGGCATAAGCTAGAAAAATAAAGTTTTTATGTTTTGTAGTTTCTCTTATGACTAATGTGTACCTAATAATGAAATGTAATTATTGAAGTAAGGTTGTTTGAGCAATGTAATCACTGTGTTTATAATGTAATCATTGTGTTTTTAATGGAATTGTGTTGAATTTTATAGATTGTGTGGAATTGCATAAATTTGATAGGCTTTTGCTTTAATTGAAAGAGTTTTGCTTAAATATTGACATAAAAGTGCCTTAATTCTGCTAAACTTTTGACACAGTTTTCCTCAGAATTAACAAGAAATGGTGGTCAACATTTCACCTTGATGTGAAATCAGCTTTCTTAAATGAACCTTTAGATGAAACAGTCCATGTTACTCAACCACCTGGCCTTGTGATACAAGGAGAGGAAATGAAAATGTATAATTTACACAAACCCCTATATGGTTCACCAAGTGTAAGTCTGAATATGGTGTTTATGTGCATGCTTCACTAAGACATAACACTCATATGCTTGTGTGTTGATGATTTTCCAGTAACTGGTAATAACATCAAAAACTTGGTGAAACTCAAGTTTATGATCAAATAGTTTGAGGTGTCATACTTAGGAAACCTATCCTATTTCTTATGCATGGAATTTCTAAGGACTGATGGTGCTGCACCAAAGGAAGTATGCTAAAGAAGTTATCATGAGATTCAAAATTCTTGAATCAAATAATGTAGCCTCTCCTATTGAAGCAAATCTAAAAAATGAAAAGAATGGTGGTGAGGACAAGGTGGATGAAACTCTTTTTAAACAAATAGTAGTCTCTTTGAGATATGTGTGCAACGACATGCTTGATATAGGCTTCTCAATTGGTCTAATGAGCAGATACATGGAGGACCATAGAGTCTCTCTTATGAAGTTTGCAAGGAGAATTTTGAGATATTTGAAGGGAACACTCAATGGTGGAATTCTTTTCCCAACGAGTTCATATGGAAATTATGTAGTGATTACCTATTATTCAAATACAGAATGGTATGGAGACAAGTCTAATAGGATAAGCACTACATGTTATTTTTTTCAAGGTGTTTGGTGCTCTAATTTCATGGTATTCTATGAAACAACATGTTGTGGCATTGTCCTCATGTAAGGCAGAATATATTGCAGGATCCTATGTAGATTGTCAAACAATTTGGATCAATTAGTACTAACTGAGTTGTAGGTCCAAGTTAGAAAGCCCCTGGTTTTGCAACTTGACAACAGATCAACCATCAACCTAGCAAGGAATACAGTCCTACATGGAAGAAGCAAGCACATTGAGGTTAGATTTCATTTCTTAAGGGAGCAGGTGAATCAAGGAAAACTTGAAGTGAAACATTGTCCAAGTGAAGCACAAGTTATTGATATTCTTATTGTAGCTTATGGGTTATAAGCTAGTGTTGCAGCAAACTCTGTCGAAGTCAAAGAAGATCTATCGAATCCAAAGGGGTTGTGTAGTTGTCAAAATTATGTTAGCATGTTGAATTGGGCCAGTATTTTGGGATAATTGTTTAAGTTAGCTTGTTGCTTAAGTAAGCTTAGTAGTTTATAAATAGAGTATTTCTCTCAGGTTGTTGAGAGGGAGTTTTGGTTGTTGATATTCACTTGCAATCTTTGAATCCTAATAAAGAAAGTGAATAGTAAAATAGTTATAACCAATCCTAATTCTTCTTCTTCCTTATTCTCTCTTTTTTATGTAACCTAATAGGGTTTCCTGTGTTTGTTCAAAAAACTTAATATTTATCATATTTTGATTTGTTCTTGACAACATCGATTCATAACAAACTTGTGCGGTGAGTGTTGAGGAGAAGATGTCGTCAACAAAGTATGAGATTGACAAATTCACTGGTGTGAATGATTATGGTTTGTGGCGCTTGAAGATGCAAGCCCTATTGGTTCAGCAAGGTTTGTTAGAAGCATTGAACGGACTAATGAAGATGGATGTTGCCCTAACAAAGAAGGAGAAAACAACGATGATTGAGAAAGCCCACATGGCCATCATATTGAGCCTTGGTGATAAGGTTCTCCGGAAGGTTTCAAAAGAGAAACCTGTGGCGGGTGTTTGGACAAAATTCGAAGGTTTGTACATGATGAATTCGTTGTTTAGTCGTCTCTACCTGAAGCAAAATTTGTATTCATTCAAGATGAGTGAAGACAAAGTCTTGGCAGAGCAGCTGGATATGTTCAACAAGTTGATCCTTGATCTTGAAAATATTAAGGTCAAGATTGATGATGAAGATAAAGTGTTGTTGTTGTTGTTGTGTGCTTTACCAAGATCTCATGCTCACTTCAAAGAAACTCTCTTGTATGGACGAGATTCATTTGCCTTTGAATAAGTTCAATCAACCTTGTACTCTAAAGATTTGAACAAACGAAAGGAGAAAAAACCATATTCTGTTGGTGAGGGATTATCCGTAAAAGGAAAATTATTGGAGAAAGATGGTAGATTTGAGAAGAAGAAGGGTAACGTTCTACATAACTCTTATGGTGGTATTACTCATATAATTAGGTGTTATCATTGTAAGAAGAAAGGTCATACAAGAAAGGTGTGCCCTGATCTACCGAATAATCATGATGGAAAGGATAATGTTAATGCAAATATTATGCAAGATGATTATGAATCATCTGATGTCCTGCTGGTTTCAATCAATGACTTTAGCAAGGAGTTGATTATGGATTCAGGTTGTACTTGGAACATGACTCCAAACAAATACGTGTTTGAGGAATTATGTGATCAAGATGGTGGATCACTGTTGTTGGGAAACAACAAAGCTTGAAAAATTATAGGTATTGGATTTGTAATATTCAAGCTCCATGATGAGTCAATAAGGCTATTGATTGATGTTAGGTATGTACCTGATCTTAAGAGGAATTTGATTTCTCTTAGTGAATTCGACAAAAAAGGATATGTTTTCAAAGGGGAGAAAAGTATTCTAAGGGTAATGAAGGGGTCGAAGGATGTCTTGAGAGGCATGAAGAAACAAGGCTTGTACACCCTTGAGGATGAGGTTGTAAGTGGTTTAGAAGATGTGGCATCCAAAAAACCTGTGTCAAATACTGAGCTATGGCACAAGAGACTTGTCCATGTCAGGGAAAGAGGCCTGGTCGAATTGTCGAAACAAAATTTGTTATGTGGTGACAAGCTCGAAAAATTAGAGTTTTGCGAACCTTGTGTATTTGGTAAATCCTGTAAGGCGAAGTTTAACAAAGGTAAACAAAGAACACGTGGATCCCCTGATTACATTCATGCTAATCTTTAGGGGCCTGCAAGGAATCCTTCACACTCAGGTGAAAAGTATTTTCTATCCAGAGTTGATGATTATTCCTTAAAGTTATGGGTATTCATCCAGAAGACTATGGATGAAACTTTTGAAATTTTCAAAAGTTAGAAGACTCTGATCGAAAATCAAACTAGCAGGAAGTTCAAGAGGTTGAAGACCAATAATGGTCTTGAATTTTAAAATGAGGCTTTCGATAGTTATTGTGTTGCTTTTGGTATTGCAAGGCACATAACTACTGCAGGTACTCCCCAGCAAAATGGTTTGGCTGAAAGGTTTAATCAAACCATTCTTGAAACGGTTAGATGCATGTTGGTTAGTGAAAGATTAAAGAAGGTGTTTTGGATAGAAGTTGTTATGACTGCAGCATACTTGATAAAAAGGTGTCCCTCAACTGCCTTAAGAATGAAGAAACGTGAAAATTTCTGGTCGGGACATCCACCTAATCTCTACATACTTACAGTATTTAGTTGCTTAACCTATGCTCACATTAGGCAAGACAAGGTTGAACCTAGAGCTCTAAGATGTATGTTCCTTGGATACCTTGAAGTAGTCAAAGCTTATAGGTTGTGGTGCCTAGATCCAGGTCACAAGAGGTGTATCATAATTCGAGGTGTAGTTTTCAATGAAGATGAAATAGCCTTCAAGAAAACTTATGACGTTGGTCGAAGTACCAAGATCTCTGTAGAGAAGCTGTAACTAGAAGAGATTCCTATTGAGGTAGAGTAGAGTGATGTTGAAGTTCATAACCCAGATGAAGTTGAAGAAGAAACACAAGTTGATGATGAAGATGGGGAGACTGATAATGACTACCTACTGGAAAGAGACAGGCCAAAAAGAGTCATCAAGTTACCTTAGAGACTTGGTTATGCATATCTCATAGCTTTTGCCGTAATCTCTGCAACCGAGGTCCTTGCTGAAGAACCTAGAGATTATGAGGAAGCTGTGAGGAGTCAAAACAAGACTGGATGGCTGAAAGCCATGGATGATGAGATGAAATCTCTTCATGATAATAACACTTATGAGCTGATCTGGAAACCTGTTAGAGCCAAGTTAGTCACCTGTAAAGGATAGGTGAAAGACGTATTTCTACAATTGATTTAATGAACAATATGATATATCACCATACTTTAACAAACACAACATTAGAGAAGAGGATGAAACTATAAATAATTACTACCATCAGATTAAAAAATTATAGGTAAAAGAAGTATTGAAAATGATGAGAAATCGTAAGCTCGTTAGGCCAGACAACATACATTTTGAATTTTGGAGATAAAAGCATCGAGTGGTTTTCCAAAGTCTTTAATGATATTATGAGGTCCAAGAAAATGTTGGGTGATTAGAGAAGAAACACTTTAGTTCAAATCTATAAGAACAAGAGCGTTATACAAAATTATTCAATTTATAGGGGGATTAAACTTATGTGTCATAACATGAAGTTACGAGAATGAATAATTGAACCGAGGCTAAAAAAAGAGACTCAAGTTGATGATAATGAATTTGGTTTTATGTCTAGCTGGTCGATCATAAAAGCGATCCATCTATTATGACATTTGATGGAGAAATATTGAATGGACCAACAAGACTTGCACTTAAATTTTCATTTACATAGAGAAAGCGTGCGATAAAGTTCTTAGAGATATTTTATGGAAAGCCCTAGAAAAGAAAGGAGTTGAGATTACCTATATTTGAGTTACCTAAGATATGTATGAAGGGGTATCAGTGTGTGAA
Source organism: Lathyrus tuberosus (assembly GCA_022829125.1). Classification (NCBI taxonomy): domain Eukaryota; kingdom Viridiplantae; phylum Streptophyta; class Magnoliopsida; order Fabales; family Fabaceae; genus Lathyrus; species Lathyrus tuberosus. The sequence continues at coordinate 1,253,253 of JALAZF010000761.1, forward strand.
AATAAGGTGGAGAGAAATATGATTTCCTCATTACAATAAGATTGCACCAAGATTAAACTTTAAACCCCTGTCTTTTTACTTTAATTTTTGATGTACTCATGGAACGTATTATAGAGCCATCATTAAGATGTATGCTTTTCGTAGAAGATATATTCCTACTTGGAGAGTCGAAGAAAAATTTAAATGAGAGGTTGGAAACTTGGAGACGAGTATTAGAAACACATGGTTTTCGCCTAAGCAGAAGTAAGAAATGGTATATGGAATGTAAGTTCAACAAAAGGGTATATGGAATGTAACTTCTAATTTTGAAATGAAAGTTGGAGAGCATATCATCCCACAAGTGATGTGGTTTAAATATCATTGTTCTGTAATATAAAACGTCGGAGAAGGGCTTTAAGGGTTTTATGTAATATAAAAGTACCGTTCAAGCTAAAGGAATAATATATTCGTACATTGGTAATACTTGCAATGTTGTGCATGACATAATGTTGCGTCGGATGTGTACTAACGTAACAGAGATGAAGATGTTGCGTCAGATGTGTGGTAAGACTATACAAAAGAAGATTTGAAATGATAATAATAGATAGTGTTGGGGATAACACCTATAGTATAAGAGAAAATATAGGAGTACCACTTACGTTTTTGAGCATGTAGAGAGACAATATGCAGCTTCTATTATAAGGAGAATAGACTAAATGGAGATCGAATCAAACAATTAAAGGTACATGAAGACTTAGAAAAAGTATAAGATAAATTATTAAGATTTTGATATTAAAAAATTGGATATAAATATGGGGCTGGATAAAATTTATGGTGGAATTTTATCTTTATAATCGACCTGATTTAGTAGAATAAAGACTTACTACTACGTCTCATATTATAAGCAAAAGTTACTTTTTAGATACACTGAATAATTAATGTATTTAGTCTATATATAGACCAGATACATTAATTATTCAATGTATCTGTGTAAACACTCTATTGATAGTTTGCATGAATATTTCATATGTTTGAATATAGATTCAAACATAATTTTAATAATTCTTATATGTGATTTTTATTAATAGGTTATTTATAAAATTAAAAAAATCCTAAATTTAGTTACCAAATTAAAAGTATATGTTATTTTCATTTAATACTACCGATAGCATGATAATAAGATACACGACATGCCATATATTTGTCATAGAAAAATATTTTACTCTTCTTAAAAGCAAACAAAACGTTACTTCAATCAAGTTGAAAATCATACTGATCTTGCCTAAAAAATGCGAAACATATTATGGATAGTATTCATGACAAAATACTTATCCTTCAAATAGAATTTTAATTTCCAGACGCTAATCTACGTCTGTACTTGATGGGTGAATAAGAATTTTTAGGTTGTCGTGTTCATACCTAAAGAAATCACATCATCCTCATACATTTGAGGCAAATCTTGGGTATTAAATACGTATAGGTATCTGAGTTGTATTCTCCAGATATAAAGAACCTCCCATGCATTTATAACTTTCTCGTTTACATGATTTCATTCACCTCTCTTTTCCTAATTAAGTGCAAAGAAAATAAAAGCAAACGATAGGGTGGAAGAGTGTCATATGTGGCCTATAGAATATTGATGTTTAAAAGTCATTCAAAATTTTGATTTAATAAAAGTTTAGAGTTTACCGAGTGCGAAATACTCATATGGTTACAACCCAAATAAACATTATATCGACACACACAACTATTTATTTTTAAAATATATATTATTTACGTGTTTGGTATTAAACTAGAAATATGTAGCCATTTGATGGTTTTGAACTCCAATGTAGTGGAATGAATTTCTAATACAATAGAGTGAGTGTGGGTCTACAAGGTTAACACTTAACACTCAAGTGTGAAAGAGTAGTTTGAGTGAGTGTATGAGAGAATATCTAAAATGGCACGTGTTGGAATTTATATAGTGTGGGTGGTTAGTACCTGACTTGTGTGATTTGGCGTCTTACACAGGAGACGTCCGATTATATCTGACTGTGCTTAGCACTCGGGGTCACTAATGCCTTGGTGTGCATGTTATTTGACTGAGCTTCATCGTGGTTCGACTTTATTGCCCTTGGGCCCGTGGTTAGTTTAGAACTGTTTCCCCCAAAGTATGTCATTGGTAGGAATAGAGAGACTTTTTAGAGTACCGGGTAGTTTTCTCATTCAATCATGGTCCTCGGACGGATTCCTATCTTGTAGAAGTGGAAAGACTTGAGAGTTAGAACGAGTAACCTTGGGAATATGTGCATTTAATGTGAGTCTCATTACTGAAACACTTTGTAGGTACATTCTGCCATGTGGCCCTAGACCCCAAGAGTAGAGGAGATGTTACGCTTTATGGTGCTCAAGTGCACTCAAGTTCCATTGTCATTCTAAGACGAATTTTGTTTGTTGATTTTTTTCTGCATGTCTTCCTTTGTTCTAGGGTGTTAATTTGTCTCCTTCATTGTGTTATATAAATGCATTTTCTCTTCTAAATTTATGTTTCACCTTTTGTTCAACCCGTATTTTTCCTTATTTTCCAACTGCAATTAACATTCTCGAAACTTCGGTGACAACTTGCTCTGCCTGTTTGTCTTTCCTTTTTCAAATTTTCAACTCCTTTGGTTCCTTGCACTTCAAGAGATTTTCATTGTAACTTTAACTTTGCATCTTCAATCTTCAAGTTTCCCTCTTGTTTATTGTAGTCATTTCCTGCACTTTATTTTTAGCAAATGCCAATTCCGGAGATGAACTTGCAAATATTATCGACATCATGGAGATGATAGTAATAATGCCTCATCTCGCATTAGGGTGTTAGACCCAGAAGTACAAGGTATTGTTCCTTTGATGGATACTCACCTTTTGGCCAACCTCTTAGTCCTTAGTGACAGTTTCAAGTATGGGGAGAGTTCTATCGAAAGTGGTAGTGGACCCATAAATCCCCATTTTAGTGGATTTGAAAATAACTCTGTATGATGAGTTGGAAGGGAATACTTAGATCTTCCTTTTAGCAAAAAAAATGCTTCGGGTTCCTTTTCTTTTGTGTTGGCCACGGAAGATCCTCGACCTCTTGAAGTGTATCAGTATAATCAAAGGATTTTCTATTTCTTTAGGGTTTTTAAGTCTTTGTATGAATGAGACATTCCATAACTTATGACAGACATTTTCTTTTTATTCGGAGTGGAGGGGAGATGGTTCAAAAGGACCAGTATGGCCTTGAATTTCCTGTTTACAAGGATCAATATTTTTTGGTGAACATGGACGTGATTGTGAAGACAAGCTTTTGTGAAGATGATATTTTGATGAAGAGAAATCAATGAAAAGAATGAGAAGATCTCAAGAAAGGAATGATCATGGTTATATCAAAGATTTCAATGGAATTGGATCATATACAAAGGCTCATTAAGCAACTCAATTAGGTATAAGCCTTAGGTGCTCGGAAATGATCCTTAACATTGATGCATACATTCTTTCAATTTTCATTTTTATCTTAGAAAAATTTCAATTTTTTAAGGAAGTCAATTTATTGATCCTAGCACTCAATGGATTGATGTGTTCCTTGTAAAACGAAAAAGTGAAAAATCAAAAGCATCAAATGATTGACTCATTGCTACAATCGATTGGGGGTTCCATTTTAGCCCATCCAATCGATTCACTGTCCCCCTTAATCGATTGATCCAATTTATTTTTTCATAATTTTTTAACGTTACAATTAATGCAATCGATTGACATATATATACAAACAATTGAAATCTGAAACATCTTGAAAATTTCTGAAACATTGCATACCTCTTCATTGCATATGATCATGGTACATTTTCCAAATCATTGCAAATTCTCATGATCATTTTCTCAAACATTGCAACTATTTCTAGAGGTATCTTGTGATATATAAATAGCAAAAAATTTCATATTTCAAACCACCTCTTTCGTCAAATAATTTCAAAACAATTCAAATGGGCAACAAACTGTGTTGCTACTCTTTTTTTGATGATAAAACCAATGTTCTTAAAATTATAATTATTAAACATAAAATTATTCATAAAACAATTATACAACCAACTAATATTCATAAAATAATTTTAAAAATTTATCATCATCATCCACTTCTAACTTCTTTATCTTCATCCATATCTTATCTTTATTCATCACCATCTTCATTATACTTACCTCAATGAAATCATATAATCAAAATCTTAAATATTTTTTTATATATTATTTTAAATAAATATTAAAAATAATATTGTTGAATTGTAATTCCTTGTGTCGAGACAGGTTGCTCGACAGGGACAAAGAAGTTATTGAATAGCCTTGTGTGTGTGTGTGTGTGTGTGTGTGTGTGTGTGTGTGTGTGTCGAAACACCTAGTTGTCAAAGTGCTAAGGAGTTAGCCTCGACATGAATTTTGTATTTAACCTAATTTTGTACTATTAGCATAATTAGATATTTTGGGCTTTTGTTTTTGGGCTTTGCTTAGGGAGAAAGCAAGACCTAATATTGTAAAGTGATTCACTTGAATAAAATTGCAGTTTTGAGAGCAGAGAGTTACTCTGCAAAAATTCTCCTTCTTCCCTATTTTTGTGAAAACCTTAAACCTCTTCTTCTTCCCCAATTTAATTTTCTTTTCTCGTTTTCATTACCATTGTGCATCAATACAATCTTGCAACCAAGGTTGGTTGATTCACTCGAGTGAAGAATAAGAGGGAATTCGATCAGTGTGATTGAATCTTGTTCATCAAGATTGATTTGGAATCACTCAAAGTCTTGGGTTTAATTCCAACATTAAGTATCTAGAGCACTGGTTGTGCAATTTTTGGGAAGCAAAACACGATGGCAATGGCGATGAATCATCTGAATGGACATTTTCGACAAGTCTCCCAATTCTGAAGGGTCAGAATTATGAGAATTGGTGTAAACAGATGAAGGTAGTTTTCTGTTGTCAAGATCTTTGGGATCTTGTGAAGTAAGGAGTAACACCACTTGCAGAAAATGTGTCAGATAAAAAAAGACTGCATACAAAGAATTGAAAAAGAAAGATTATAAAGCTCTCTTTATCATTCATCAATGTGTTGATCCAGGAAATTTCAAAAGGGTTAGTGGTGTAGAATCAACAAAAGAAGCATGGGAAATCTTGGTGAAATTCTGGTATAGCAGATAGCAGATGTCATAACACATGTCACGACATTGTTCTCTGTATAACTTCAAAGCAAGGACAGAATAATCAAACTGATATTCTAAATATCAGCAACAGATTCACAACAGATGTTTCAACATCTGTTACGACATGTTAATCAATATTGAAGTGTAATTGCAGAATGATAAAAACATAGAATATGATGACCCAGTTCGGTGCAAATCACCTACATATGGGGGCTACCAAGCCAGGAAGACGAATCCACTATCAGTAGTATAGTTTTATGTAAACAACCTCTAGTTTACCTATCACTACCCAATGAAAACTTTATCATTAGAAGTTACATCTAATTGATAAGAGAAACCCATCTCACTCCCTAAAACACAACGTGTGATATCTAACAGTTATAGTCACAATGAATGTATCCATGGTTGTCAAACTCGCGGGTAGACTTGTAAACTCGTATGAGTTTACGAGTCTAGGAAGCAAAAACGAGTAGACTCGCACATGGAATCTTTTTTTATAGACTCGAGTAGACTCAGGTAGACTCACACAAACTCGTATAGACTCGCGAGTCTATGTTGAGTTTACGAGTCTATAAGTTTTTTTGAATTTTGTTTTTTTTAATCCAAAAAGGCCTAAACTCCTCCAAAATATTTTATTTTATTCAAAAAAAACGTTTTTGCTTGAATGGGAATTAGTAAGCCTCTCTCCCAGTCTCTTGTTTTTGCAAAGTTTCTTCATTCTTTCAAGGACGACGTGTGTTTGTTCTGTCTCTTGGATGTTTCCCTAGTATATTCTCTTGCGGAAAGATGATGAATGGATAGCTGAAGATCCTAATGAAGAAAATGTGCAAACCAAAGTTAACATTGAGAAAGATGATATTATTGTTGACAATGATGTGGAAGTTGATGTTGTTGTTACTTATGTTGTGCAAAGTGGTGGTAGTGGTGGTGGTGGTGGTGGTGTTGAATTAGGTGGAAGCGAAACATCAAGCAATCCAACTTTGGTTAATGATGAAGAAGATGTTTCATCTGGGGCATATTTTGATGATGATACTCAAGATATCGATGACGATGATGGAGATGATTTCACTAGAGCTTTGGATGTTTAAAGCTATTAGCATATTTGTTTTATGTTTTTTTTTTTGCTTTATGTAGTAGCCAATTAAGAATAATTTGTACTTTAAGTCTTTAACTACATATTTGTTATTTTCTTTGTTTTAATATTGAGTTTTTTTGTTAAGAAATTTATTATGGAGTATGAAATGTAAATTTTGATGTTAAATGGTGTTCTATTATATATATTTGTATCATATATGAGGCATTTACAAGTTTAAAAATATATGTGTGTTTTATGTATGTGTCACATATAGATTTTTTAATGTTGTTTTAATTTTTCATAGACTCGTACGAGTTTGCGAGTTGAGTCTGTAGACCCTTTACGAGTTTGAGTAGACTCGCGAGTTTGACAACCTTGACTGTATCGTCCTACTTGAAAGACACCTCTTTCAATGCAAAGTTCATCCAAGCATTCTAGAGTAACAAACCTACTTGGATTTGCTTCAAAGCTTCATCCAAGAACAATATATAATTCATTACCTAAAGGTTTCTGAATCTTTATAAACAACTATGTCTACCACAATGTATCAAACTGATACAAAGGGAGACTTACAACGCAAGAAAGTCATACGAATCTCAAAACCCTAAACCATATTTTCTACTTTACAAGTATTAAATAAGGATTAGTTGTTCATCCCTAGGTCTAAGTCTTCTTTTATAACCTTCTGCTTCCTTGGGCTTCAAATCTTATGTCCTTGATCCACTTCCAAACGCGCCTTGAATCTTGAAACACAATTAAAAACAAAACCTGTTGTGACAGTCATAATGTCGAGTCTTCATGCTGGGACATCTCATTCGGCATCTTCAAACTAGAACGTCTTATTCAACATTATGTTTTACCAAAATTTAGTCAAATCCTTGGAGTTTTCAATCTCCCCTTTTGATAAATTTTGGCTAAAACATTCTTCAGTTTGATGGTGCATGCAGTGGGAAATCCTGAAGCAAGTGTCAAGGAAGACGGAGAAGATAATTTTTAGACCCTCTCCTCATTCATGTGGGAGTGAGAAGATAATTTCAAGACACCCTCCTCATGAATGAGAGAGTGAGAAGATATTACCCTCCTCATTCACCCCATGACATAGAGTACACAGAACATGTAACTCAGATCACAAAACACAACTTGCTTCATAACTTTAATCACAAAACACAAACTCCCAAGATGTTAGAACCCAGAACGTTAGAACATCCTTTGAGACATTTTTGCAGACCAAGAGCACAAATGCGCACATACAACTCACAGCAGTAAGCAAGTAGCCATTCTCCCCCCTTTTTAGCCAAAAGTTGGCAAAAATGACCAATACAGATCCATACCCAGACTGTACTCACCCAAACATGGATAAAACCCATTTGCTCTCAACTTATCAAAGAAGATGTCCTGCAACTCAAGCAGCAAGAGCCTCCTTAAATACTAAAGAAGCTACATAGGCAATGACGATCCATTGGAAGAAACAAAAGACTAGTCAATGAATGGAATATTGACTACTAGTAAAGATAGTTTCGAAAGTTTCCATTTTTCTGACATGTCCTTGAAACCACCGTCCCTTTGATTGTCTTTATCTGAAACAGATTCTGAGCAATGTTCTGACACCTAATCTGACTTTATCAGTTTTATCAAGAATGACCCAAAGACCTTCTTTTACATTGCCCAAGACCCCACAGTATTGTTTCATTTGGCACAGATATAACAAGTTTAAAAAGATAATTACAATCTTCTTCTCTTCATTCTAAATCAATTCTTTAATCTAGAATTAGCAGACTTGATCACGACATCTTTAACATATCAACAGAATTATTTCATTGATCTTCCAATCTGCAGAGAAAAATAAATTCTCCCAGACACAAGCAATGACTCTCAGGACACTCCCAAGAAGCTTGTACAACTCTGATTCAATCCATTGACACCCAGTGACAGAACCAAAATCAACCTGTCAAGTCCACTCAAAACTATAACAGTAACACAATGTCACGACATCTTGTCTGACATTACACCCCCACATAGGCATTTTATCACAGAATGCTTGAAACCACAAACAATCTTGATAAACTACTACAGCAACAGATCCTAGACAAAAGTCTAACTCCCCCTGTCGGATATAACCAGTGCTCCTTTGCAAGAAGAACATCTTAAAATGAATGGAAAACATAAGACTCATCTTAATGTCTTCAAGAGCTCACTCCATGTTCAACACATCTGCTGAACGCATTCACTTACTGCTTGATCCATAAGCAATCTATGTACCAAAAAAGTACACCCAACAGACAGAAGTTCTCCCCCTATCTTTCATAAATGATGCTCCTTCCAACAAGAAACACCCAAAATCACCACATGATATCACATTACAAACTTTGTGATCATATAGTGAGAGAGTATCAGGATCCCATCCTTGTACCATAACCAACAAACTCTTGGATTGAGACCAAAATCACCATTGATCCCTCTCATCCTGAACCCATTCATACCCTGTACAAAACCTTGAATTTTACAGCCATAGATATCCTTGTTCCATGAGAATAAATCCAACATTCCTCAAAGAGACATACAGAATCTCTTAGTTTGTTAGCTAGCCCAGATGTCATTCACACTTGAAAGACATCAAATACATGCTCCAGAAGTCCTCAGCTTACTTGCTTCACAAGCACCAAACTGGTCCACTTCTTTCTTGAGTGACTTGTAGCAAAAGAGACTACCTATCCACAAGCATTCTGACCTCAACAAGAGTCAGTCTACCAGATAGAAACCCTATGATCCAAGACAGTCTTTAGTTCATCATTCTCCCGTATGACAAGTTAGAACACTTCGTAATTCAACTAGTGAATATCAGCTTCAACAATCTGACCTCTAATTTCAGAAAACATGATGATGTTCTAACATCAGTTAGGACATTCAGATCATATCACACACACCATACACTATGGTTCTTGATACAATTACCAATGGACTTACTATCTACATAGTAATCCAACTAAAGGTCTTCAGAGAACACAGCTCTTACCAGCTTGATCATTAAGAACTTCAGACAGTTGTAGAGAGAAATAAACTCTCATACTTCCACCAAAGCAAGCTCCTTAAGTGAATATCCCTTCAACAATAAGCAACCCAAGAGCAAGACCAGCTTCTCCTTTGGTCTTCAAGCAACCAACCTTCTCGACTAAGGTAATTTGTTCCAAGGACAAGATGAAACACACATCTTGGATCCAAGTGACTATGGTTAAGCACATCCAAGTGTCACAACTTCCTCCAGATCTTCAACTAAGAATCTGGGTCTTCAGCAAGACATCTTAGATACACTAAGACTATGAAATGTAGCTTATACTAGCTTCTGCAATTCCCATACATTGTATAGGCCTTTTGAAGCATCCATTCCAATCAAGACTGAGAATATCAGCTTTTCTCAATATGAAGTACCTCCATTGCAACCAGATCCAACTGAGAGAATAATCTGATGATAACCCTGATGTCAGAACATCTGACATCAATGTCATGACTTCCATCTGATGAGCTCAAATCTGTCTGAAACAGTCTTGATCAACTCCCCCTCAAATATACCATCTTGAGAAACTTCTCCACATCTACAGAACAAAAGTTTCATGCTCTCATAGACTTGATTAACATATCAAGTTTGAGTAGACAACCTCTATCCTATGATAATAGTCCACAACCAGTCTTAAGACCAGATACCTTGAAGAGCATCAGCTTTAAGAACTCATCCTCAGAAGACCCAAACATGCCAAAGCTCGATCCTTTAAGAAAGAGTAGTCAACAGCTACAAGAAAACCAACTTCCTTTAAGATGTCAGAGGTACTATCTTGGACACTTATCCCAAACCTCCATGTTGAAAAGGATCACATGTTCTCTGCAGCTGCACTCCAATTCACCTAGATCAGAAATAAATGGATCCAAGCCATCTTTATCAAGAATAAGTCTTTATCTTCACTTCCATCAGCACCATATTCTAGATAAGCTTCCTGACACGAAACTTCAGAGTTAGAATATGTGCCTCAGCAGATCCAACCAGAAGAAGGTTCTCAACACTTCATGTCAACACACAAAAGTTTGGTTCCCAAAGCATAAGCTACTCCCCTTCCTTGTTCTAGAGATTCACTCCTTGAATCAACAAGATTTTGCACAATCTCTGCTGATGGAATGTTTCAACATCTGGTTGAACATCATATCCTTGTAGAACCCCAAACAGATCCAAGGACTAGATACTTGAACATTGATGATGCAACAACTGATGAGACACATATGCTTCATCTTCCTTGATCATCAACTAAGGATAATTCATTAAATACTTATGAATATCACAAATAGCAGTGAATCTTAAATCCTTATTCAGAAGGCCATACATCCAAGAGATATCAGCACTTTACCAAACAAGTATTCTTTAGTGTAAGAACTATCATTCCCAATCAGAATGTTGAGACATCAAGACTGACACCCTTGGCTCATGTTGACTTGACTGGCACAAACTTATGCATCTTCCTTGAGAAGAACCATTTCAACTGATCTGAAAGTGAAAATAAATCTCCTCCAAATTCTTCAGATTGACGATTCTCAGAACCAACCTTGATCGAGAAGATCAACCAGAAGCCTCCAGAACACCAAAAAAGTCCTCATGACTAGAGATGCTTTTATGAGTGGACTTGAGAGAATTCTCAGGTGTCTTTGGCAACTTTATCATGACATGGGTATTTACCAGTTTCCTAAACCAAGAAATTGATAACCTAGACCTCTCCTCTTCTGACTCCAAAATACCTGAAGGAACCAACCTTCCAAGTACCAAGGCAAACAGAAGCAAACAACTCTCTCCATTCCATTACTCCCTGCTGGAATGGCTAGAACTTCAATAGATGCTGACACCTTCATAGACAAAGTTTTCAATATAGCTTTACCAACGTCCTTTCATCAGAAACATATGCAGTGGGACACTAACAAATCTTCAACAGGCTCCAGTTAAGATGTCAAGACATCTTAGGGGACACCTAGCAGAAAAGAACCTCTTCACCAGCAGCGGCTGGAGAAACTTCACAGAAGCAAAAGACAACCAATAGAAGTTGTCATCCTTGATCCAATACCAATCATTCTAGATATCCAATGATGGTTTGATCGCACACACATCTTGTTTAAAAACCAGAAAGTATCTCCCAAGATCTCATCGAGAAACAGACAGGATGCCTGCTCTGATACCAATTGAAATTCTGGTATAGCAGATAACAGATGTCCTAACACATGTCACGACATTGTTCTCTGCATAACTTCAAAACATAGGCAGAATAATCAAACTGATATTCTGAATATCTGCAACAAATTCACAACAGATGTTTCAACATCAGTTACGACCTGTTAATCCATACTGAACTGTAAATTGCAGAATGATAAAAACACAAAATATAATGACCCAGTTCGGTGCAAATCACCTACATCTGGGGGATACCAAGCCAAGAAGACGAGTCCACTATCAGTAGTATAGTTTTATGTAAACAACCTCTGGTTTACAGTAAACAACCTCTAGTTTACCTATCACTACCCAATGAAAACTTTATCATTAGAAGTTACATCTAATTTATAACAGAACCCCATCTCACTCCCTAAATCACAACGTGTGATATCTAACATTTATAGTCACAATGACTGTATCATCCTACTTGAAAGACACCTCTTTCAATGCAAAGTTCAGCCAAGCATTCTAGACTAACAAACCTACTTGGATTTACTTCAAAGATTCATCCAAGAATAATATATAATTCATTACCTAAAGGTTTATGAATCTGTATAAACAAATATGCCTACCACAATGTATCAAATCGATACAAAGGGAGACTTACAACACAAGAAAGTCATACGAATCTCAAAACCCTAAACCATTTTTATTACTTTACAAGTATTACATAAGGATTATTTTTTCAGCCCTAGGTCTAAGTCTTCTTTTATAACCTTCTGCTTCCTTGGGCTTCAAATCTTCTATCTTTGATCCACTTCCAAACGTGCCTTGAATCTTGAAACAGAATTAAAAACAAAACTTGCTGTGACAGTCATGATGTCGAGTCTTCATGCTGGGACATCTCATTCGACATCTTCAAACTATAACGTCTTGTTCAACATTATGTTTTACCAAAATTTTGTCAAATCCTTGGAGCTTTCACTTGGAGAAATTGCTTGGAGGAATTAAAAAGGTGAAAGAAGTGAGGTTACAAACTCACAAAAGAACTTATGAATTGCTTCAAAGGAAGACAATGAAAGCATAACTGGTTTTTTTCACTAGGTTTACAAAACTAGTGAATCAAATCAAGGTATGTGGAGAAATGTTGACATCAAGATCAGTTGTTACAAAGATCTTGAGGTCATTGGCTCCAAAGTTCGACCACATGGTATTAGCCATAGATGGGTGATGTGCCTCTGCAAGTGCAATCAGCAAAGGAAAAGAAGGGAAAAGGAATTCGGAAAGGTAGAAGAGGCTACAATAATTCGACTGGTCGAAATTAGAAAGAAAGATGATGGTCAAATTAGAGAAATTCCTCGTACCAAAGCAACCAAAGAGGTGGTGCAGCAGGTAGAGGAAGAGGTGGTGGTCGAAAACCTGACAAAAGTCACATTCAGTGCTTCAATTATCATAAGTATGGTCAGTAATCTAGTGATTGTACTGAAAGAAAAAAGAGCCAAGAAAATGATGCAAAGTTTGCAAAGCATGAAGAAGAAGAGATGTTGCTGATGGTTACAACAAGAGATGAAGAAAGATTCTAGGACCAATGACACTTGGACTCAAGATGCTCATCACCAGGAACGGATCCAAAACTTTTCATTAATGGGGCCGAAAATTATATTTTACAAAAATTTATATAAAAATATTTAATAATTATATTATCACTAGTGTATATGTATTTTTATTCAATAAATTGAATAGCTAATACAATTTCCTTTTTGTGTTAAATAAAAAAATGTTTGATAAGTAAAAAATAAGTAATTATATATAAAATAATTTAAATAAATAATAAAATTGAAAGAAAAATAAGATATACTAAAGCTCGATATATAATTATATATGTATTATAAAATAATATTACAATATTATATTATTTTATATTTAAAAACTTAAATGCATTTCAACTTCTATATAAATTATAATTGTTTTATGTGTACATCACTATATACTATAAAACTATTGTATCATTTTTATTTCATAATACTATTAAATTATTTATTTGTTTATATCAAACAATTATTTTCACAAAATTCATTGAAGAAAAATATTTTCAACTTTTATACTTATGGAAGAAAAGCTACTTTCAATAAAGTTATCAAACGCAAAATTTAAAACCAACTTTAAATATTTATATAGTTTGAATTTTTTATTATTTTCTCAAATGTTACTTATTTAGTGGAAGCAACACATAACTTTAATACTCAGAATATTCTAAACAAATAATAATGTTTGTGGAGGCAGCTACCCCCAATGTCATATACTTGGATCCGTCCCTGCTCATCATACATGACTGGTAGGAAAGATTGGTTTGTCAACATAAAACCCTCAATGAAGAACATGAGGAAATTCGAAAATGACAATACTCTAGCAGCTGAAGATATTGGTGATGTTCTGATTATGAGGAAAGATGGAAAGAGGTCAGTAATTTCCAATGTATTATACATACCAGGCATGAAGAGTAATTTGCTCAACATAGGGCAGTTGGTCGAAAAGAACTACAAGGTGTCGATCAAAGACAAGATGATGAGAGTTCTCATTTCAGGTGAAAGGTTAATCTTGAAGGCACCTATGTCTCATAATAGAACCTTCTGGATTGAACTAAATGGAGCATAAGTGTCTTGCAACTACAGCTAGCAGGGATGAATGGATATGGCACTACAGACTTGTCCATCTCAACTTTAAAGACATCAAAGATCTGAAAAGAAGAAATATGGTTTCAGATTTACCAGAAATCGACATTCCAAATGAAGTGTGTGAAGAATGTGTGTAGGCGAAGCAGCACAAGAACAACTTCAACAAGGATGCGGGAAGCAAGTAGAAGGCAATTATTGAAGTCATATACTCTGATGTATGTGGTCCTATCCAGGTGGATTCGATTGGTGGTAACAAATAATTTGTCACTTTCATAGATGATTTCAGTCGAAAACTGTGGACTTTTACCTGAACAAGAAGAAAAGTGAAGTGATCGAGGTATTTGCCAAGTTTAAATTTATGGTTGAAAGCTAAAGATTCTGAGAATTGATGGTTGTGAAGCCATAGCTTCTCAATGGTTTTGATGAAGACAACAATGTTCATTCAATGATTTTATGTACAAAAGAAAATGGATCAAAGACTTCAAAGCTAGAACAAGTTTCATATCAATTCAAGTCTTGAAGATTTTTCATAGATTGATCAAAGGTATTGGCATTCAAATCTTTATATAGACTATGCAAGTGTTCAACCCTTTCATCATACTTTGCATAATCATTAGAATCAATTTTGAGCATTGTTAAAAACCTTTTTCACTTCTGTTTTGAGCATTTTTGCAAAACTGGCTCAGAGTAATCGGTTACTCCATATAGGATAATCGATTACTCTGAAGAAAATTTGAATATTTTATGCACGTTATAAGCAAGTAACCGATTACCCACTTTAAGGTAATCGATTACTACTATTCCAGTAGCAAAAATAATTGCATCTCTTCACAAAATTTTTTTAAAATATTTCTTTTTGAACCATGGCAACTTTTGATCATTTGCACCTTTTTGTAAAGGTGTTTAGAGGCTATATAAACCTCATAAACTCAGCTTTAAAATCACCTTCTTGCAAACAATTTTTCAAACATTCTCATCATAATTAAACTTTCAATTTTTCAAGTGCAAAAATCAGAACTTTCAAAGAGTGAAACGTATGCACTAAACGTTCATCCAAATCATTCTAGTTTCATTCTTTCATCTAACAACACTTGTATATTCTGTAGAAGAATTGTTTGTTCAAGAAGAAGATCAATCTTTAAGATTGATAATTGAAGATCAATTTCAAATACTTATACAAAATTCAGAATTATTGTTTACTTGTTACATCTTATCTTCAGGATTGTTGAATTTAAGATTGTAAGGTTGTAATCCTTGTTGTCCAGGATTGTTGAAAGCAAGAGAGTGATTAAGAGAGGATTGTTCTCTTAATTCACTTTGTTGTAAAATCCAAGAGGATGTTCTTGGTGTGCTTGTTAGAGTCTGTATAGAAAGGCTAGGATAGTCTTGTCTTAGGATCTAACATTATTAAAAATCTCTTTCATGTTGAAAGGGGACTGAAGTACTCTCGGACTGTGAGGGGAACCCGGATATATCGCCGTGTCATTTACTTTCCGCTTTTATCGCTTTCAACACATAGTAATCACTTAGGAAAGTAAAATTTAAAACCGTCAAAAATCCAAAAAAAATTCTAAGAACCTAATTCACCCCCCCCCCCCCACCTCTTAGGTGTTTTCCTAACTTACAATGGTGGTGGAGAGTATGTGTCAAAAGACTTAGACACATTATATGAGAAAAAAAGGATTGTGCATGAGGTGGTGCCACCCTGCACTCCACAAGAGAATGGAATGGCAAAAATAAAGAACAGAACCATCATGAATATGGTGAGAAGTATGTTGAAAGGAAAGCATTTATCCAAACAATTATGGGGAAAAGTTGTGTCGAATGCAACATATATTTTAAACAGATGTCCGACGAAAAGGCTAGAAGGAATCATGCCATAAGAGTGTTGGTATGGTATCAAGCATAGCTTGAGTCATCTAAAAGTATTTGGATCTATAGCACATAAACATGTGACAGATGAGTTGAGAAGAAAGCTTGATGACAAGTCGAGTCAGATGATCCTAATAGGTTATCATTCGACTGGAGGATATAAGTTGTTCGATCCAATGAATAAGCAAGTAGTGATCAACAGGGACGTGATCATAGACGAGCTTAAGGAATGGGATTTGACTAAAAATGTAAAGAAGGATTCAGTGAGAATCTTATATGAAGAACCAGCAAGTGAAGTCAAAAGAGAAGTTCAACAGGAAGAAGTCAGAGGTCAAGCAAGCACAAGCAAACCTCAAAGAATAAGACATATGCCTGCAAGGTTGCAAAAATGTGTGATTACATCATATGAGGTGGTCGATGATGAAGGTGTGCTGGCACACTATGCTTTCTATGCAGATGTCGAACCAGTCAATACAACTGAGACATTGAAGGATTCGACGTGGGTGAAAGCAATGAATAAGGAACTGAAGTTCATCAAAGTCAACAACACTTGGTCACTTGTCGAATTGCCTCAAGACAAGAAGGCAATTGATTTGAAGTGGGTATACAAGGTGAATTTGAATCCCAAAGGAGAAGTAACTCGATATAAGGCGAGACGTATGGCGAAAGGATTTCTTCATAAAGAAGGAATTGACTTTGATGAAGTTTTTGCACCTGTTGCTAGGACCGAAACAATCAGGTTGGTTATTGGTCTAGCAAACATAAACATCTGGAAGATGTGTCAGATGGATGTGAAATGTGCATTCCTGAATGGACCCTTAGATGAAGAAGTTTATGTTGCATAACCAGCTGGGTTTGTGAAACAAAGCGAAGAAAGCAAGGTATACAGGCTGCATAAAGCCCTGTATGGACTTATGCAAGCTCCAAGAGCTTGGAATAAGAAGATAGATAGCTTTCTAAGGTATAAGGAATTTGTAAAGTGCACAACTTAGCATAAAGTATATGTAAGAAGAAGCAATAGTGAATTGCTTATACTATGTCTCTATGTCAATGACCTGTTGATAACAGGAATTTGCAAGAAAGAGATCGAAGATTTCAAACATGACCTAAATGAGGAGTTTGAAATGTCATACTTTGGAAATCTGTGATATTTCTTTGGCGTCGAATTCTACAAGAGTGATAGAGGGCTGATGATGCACCAAAGAAAATATGCATGTGAAATACTCAAGTGATTTGAGATGCAAGATTGCAACCCAACTTCGACTCCAGCAGAGCCCAGAATGCAACTGTCAAAAGACACAGATGAAGATGATGTCAATCCAACGCAGTACATAAGACTCATTGAATTACTTTGATACCTTTGTCACACAAGGCCTGATCTAGCATACAGTGTAGGTATGGTGAGTAGATTCGCGCAGAAGCCAAAAGTATCACACCTAGCAGCAACGAAAAGGATACTAAGGTATCTAAAAGGAAATCTCGACTATGGCGTTTTGTTTCCTGCAGCTGATGAAGGAAAATAATGCAAATTAATGGGATACACCGACTCAAGTTAGTGTAGTGATGTTGAAGATAGAAAATCCACAGTAGGCTATGTGTTTATGTTAGGTGGTGCATCAGTTTCTTGGAGTTCAAGAAAGGAACAATTAATTTCACTGTCGTCATGTGAAGCAGAGTATATAACTGCTTCTCTCTATGCATGTCAAGCAACATGGATGATGAATTTGGTCGAAGAGATTACAGGGAAGAATCATGGAGCAATTACCATGAAGATTGACAGCATGTATGTTATCAATCTGGAGAAAAATCTGATAGCACATGATCGAAGCAAGCACATCGAAATGAGGTTCCATTATCTTCGAGAGCGGGTAGCAGATGGGAAGATAAACTTGGAACACTGCAGAACTGAAAATTAAATTGCAGATATCATAACGAAGGGAGTGCAGGTCGAAGTGTTCAAGAAGTTATAGTATATGATGAATATAAATAGCTTAGACACAATGAATTAAGTGGTGTGTTGAATTGTAATTCCTTGTGTCGAAACACGTTTCCTAACAGGGAAAAGGAAGCTGTCGAATAGCCTTGTGTGTGTGTGTGTGTGTGCGTGTGTGTGTGTGTGTGTGTGTGTGTGTGTGTGGAAACACCTAGTTGTCGAAGTGTTTAGGAGTTAGCCTCAACATGAGTTTTGTTTTTAACATAATTTTGTAGTGTTAGCATAATTAGATATTTTGGGCTTTTGTTTTTGGGCTTGTTTAGGGAGCAAGCACGTCAAATCTATAAATAGGGAGTAACCCAAATTATTGTAAAGTGGTTCACTTGAATAAAATTGCAGTTTTAAGAGCTGAGAGTTACTCTGTAGAAATTCTTTTTCTTCCCTATTTTTGTGAAAACCCTAAACCTCTTCTTCCCCAATTCAATTTTTTTTCTTTTTTTCATCACCAATCAAGGTTGGTTGATTCATTCGAGTGAAAAGTGAAGAACAAAGAGAAATTCGATGGTGTGATTCAATCTTGTTCATCAAGATTGATTCGGAATCACTCAAAGTCTTGAGTTTAATTACAAAAAATATTAAAATTAAAAACCACTATCATCAGGGTCGGCCAAATAAATTCAGAGGTTCCGTTCTAATTTAAAAAATGAGTCCAATTTTAAAAAAAAAATACAATTAAAATAATTAAAAATAACATATAAAAATATAATTGTATATTAGTTAAACATAAATTAATTATAATTATTTAAACTTTGATTCATCTCATTTTTTTTTTCATTTTTTTTATGTATTGAATTTTTATTATAGCAATTTTTCTATTTAAATTTTTTTTATTGTAATAGTTTTTTATATCTATTAATATTAATGAAAAAAATTACACTTTTAAAATTTTAGAATCCTGTGAGATAAAATATTTTTTTCCTAGACTTCAAGACAATGGAGTTCGATCATAAAATAAAATAGATGAAGATCTAGAAAATCTACATCAATGGTGAAATCATCCCAATAGGTACTACCCATATCCTTTTTTTTTTTTTATATTACAAAAATTGGGATTTAATGTTTTGACCTTTTTTATATGGGTGAATAAATTTGGCATGTGAATCAAAATGTATTTGGGTAAATAAATTTGACATGTGAATCAAAATGTATTTGGGTAAACAAACTTGGCATCTGAATCAAAACGAATCTGTATAAATAAATTTGACATGTGAATCAAAACGAATATGGATAAACAAATGTGGCGTGTGAGTTAAAATGAATTTAGTAAACAAATTTGGTATGTGAATCAAAACGAATATAGGTATACCATATTAAATATGAGTTCATAAATATGGAAAAATTGGGAAGAAGAAAAAATGTTGATTATGGATACAAAAAGCATCTTATTTTTGTAAGCTCAATAGTGGGAGTTCATCGAGTGGGTGGTGAGAAATTTAATGAAATGTCCGAGAATTAATCAAACTCATAATAAAAATGACATTCATTAAATGATAAATTAACTGACACATTTTATGTCACCCAAAATTAAAAATATATATATATATATTTACTTAATATTGTTATCAATATCATTTTATATTCCTTTTTTGATCCATAATGAAGTTATGTGAGAGTAAATTGCAAGCTATATTAAGAATATTTGGTAAGACAAATAGTTATTTTTAAATACTTTTCCATAAAAATTAGTGGGTGGGTGGTGTGTTTATTTGGCAAGGCGTTATCCATTTAACATGTGTTGCCTCATAATAATCTTCTAATAGAAGCTTTGTGAATTTGGGCCACTTTCAATGGCAGCCCACTACGTTGTATTAGGCTTATTTCACTGTTTTCGGAACTGCTTCTGAAAACGTGTTGCTCCCAAATTCTTCATGAACTTGATGCTTCTAGTGTGCATATAATTGAGAAGAAAACAAAAGATTATTACACGCACAATACTAGTTCAAACAAACAAAAGCAACAACATATATAACATATATTTATAATTGCTGTTCGTGAAATAGGAAATAAACTTTCTCTAATATACATGACTAGTAAATTCCACCTACCACGCATTTTTTTTCAATCAGAAGAAAATTGAAAAAACTAAAGATGAATACCCCAATTTCATATTACCATTACATGAGAACAACTAAGTAAGTTAAATTAGTGTAATTCTCAAAGCCACAATTTGATGAAAGAAAAGTATATATTTAGAACTAAGAAGAACTAAGCAACAGCTTCCCTTGTAGGCCGAACTATAAAAATCAGCTCCAAATCAGGAGGCATGAAGAAACCATCCTTTGGTGTGACCTTCTTCTTCCTTGAACTAACCACCGGCTTCTTTTTGGGTGCTGCCGGACATGCCACGGCTGGCGGTATCCGGGATCCGCTATGTCTTGGTGTCCGACAACCTTCTTCCATGTCCAATTTCATAGCCATTTTTCTGAGTGTGTTTTTTCTTTCTTGTTCTGTGTTTTTTTGAAAATATGAAATAGGTTTAGTTGTTATTTATAGCGTTACGGTTTTGGGGTAATTTGAGTTACTTGCTGAGGAAGTTGATAGTGAGGTTTTGACTTTTGGGGGGAAAAACGCGTAAGCTTGTGTTGGAATCTAATGGGATCGAATCCACGTGGCAAAAAAACCGTGTGTTTTGGGATTGTGTGGGATGTGGGACCCAAGTGTAAAAGACATAGGATTCTCTGATACTAGTTGTTTCTGAATTGAAAGTGTACGAGAAAAGTTTCTGTGTTGTGTTCAAATTTAGGGCACTTGGTTTTGGCGGGAAGGATTTATAAGATTAATGGGCTTTGGCCCCATGATGCTGTATAACGGAGTCGTGTTGAACGTTAGGGAGAATTTATACTTCGACACGAAATTTGATCTGACACCCTTCAGTTTTTTGTTAATACTTATTAGGGGTGGCAATGAAATCCATTAGCATAAAATCTATCAAATCCATCCAATAATTTATCCATCCAATCCATCCATCTAATAAAAAATAATTTAATGGATTTGATCCAATCCATCCACTAACTCATATGGATGGATTCAATCCATCCATCTCATTTTATAAATCCATTGGATATTATATTATCATTTATTAAATTAATTAAATAAAACATTTTTATCAAAAAAAATTAAACATTTCAATTAAACAATTTTTTTTCTAAAACAAAAAAAAGATAAAAACAATTGAAAAAAACATTTCGTTGCAACAACTTTCGTTCCCCAATTTCTTCTTCCCTCCAAACAAGAACCCTAATTTCTTCTTCTTCTCCAATTTCTTCTTCCCCAATTTCTTCTTCTTTTGATTTCGTCTTAAATCAAACACTAAGGATTCATCTCAACGTTTTGGTGCTTCAATCGCAATTCTTCTCAACATTTCGGTACTACAATCGCAATTTATCTCAAAGTTTCGGTGCTACAGTATTCCAAATTCAAATTAGCATCAACCAATTTTCATAATCGTTGTTGCTGGATATTCTCTCTTTACCTGTTCAAGATTTCTCTTCGGTGACGATCACACAAATTTCCGCGTTTTCTACTTTAAAGGTAAACATAGAGTATTTTTTGAAAACCCCATGAATAAGTATGCACTCAATCAACTATAAAACATTTGATTGTTACTCGTATTTCAGTGTTGTTCTTGTGGCTGATTTCAGTGTTGCTCAGGTGTAATCAAGGTTTGCGGTTATTGCTTCCGGTGTAAATCTTCAAGTTTTATCAAGAGAGCTTCAGCATACATCATTGATATGGCTTCTTACTCGACATTCGGTAATATTTTTGTACACTAGGGTGATACTGTGATATTGTGTGCTGTTATATAAATTGTGTTCATAACATTTGCCGCGTTTTATGTTGTGTTCACAACTAAATTATTTTAATGTTTTAGAGTATTGTCTTAGATAATTGTTAGATTAGATTAAGCAAATAGATTAGATTAAGTTACACTTAGATTATGGTTCTGAGAACAATTAGATAGCTAAGGGAAGCAAGTAACCATGGCGGGGTTGAAATCAAAGGCTAAATATGTTCGAAGTCAGTTGGGGAAGCGTATGAGGTTGCGGTTAACTCTTGAGATACGCTTTATAAAGGATGATTCTATTGAGAGAGGAAGCAGGGTAAGAATTCAGGTAACATGTTACTTGAAGCTTATATTGTGATTCCAGATTTATTGATGTAGGATAGGAGGCATTTCTGTTTGTTAATTTTGGAACTTTCATCAGTGTTGTTGGCTTTTGGTAAATAGGGAACCATTTATGCAGAACTTGGTATTTATTTATGGATATAGTCTTCTGAAAGAATTATTATAAGGTCACTGGTTTATATTATCAAGTTGAGCTGCTTTATTTGGTAACTTGCTGCAACTACATAAACATTTGCAATTCCAAGATACTCTTTCTGCTCCTCTGTTTGGAATTGGATTTCCTATATATATAGTAGTATGCAGCTGCTGCGGTTAGTAAACTAGTACTATTAGATTAAGAACACCGACTCGGGCAACTCACCTGTCATATTATTGTTGGATATATCAACAAGCTGCAGCCAAGTACAAGAACTGTTATTATCAGCAGTACTACATATTTTATTCATAAGTGCAAAGCGGCTGATTTTTGTCTATACATAATTTATTTATATTTCATCTTAGAACCTAAATTGAAATAGTGTATCATTTCCACTGGGGCCTGAGTGAGCAGAAAAGTGCTCACTATGTGGTAGAAAAATGCGTGAGTCTGGTCTATTTTTATAGATCCATATAGAAGCCAACATTGTTTCCAACTCTTGTTCTAACTCATGTTGAATCTTCTCAAAACATTTATAACATCTTATAATTCATCAATATGCCTCTTCCAATGTAATAAATTATATACCATAAAAGTAGTACTATATTACTACCAAATCCAATATTTTAAAGTTATTAATTCTCTTTTTTAACTTAGAGAATTTCTCAGTCAGATTTCAATGGTTAAATATATGGATTTAACCATTTGCAATTCCAAGATACTCTTTCTGCTCCTCTGTTTGGAATTGGATTTCCTATATATATAGTAGTATGCAGCTGTTGCGGTTAGTAAACTAGTATTGTTAGATTAAGAACACCGACTCGGGCAACTCACCTGTCATATTATTGTTGGATATATCAACAAGCTGCAGCCAAGTACAAGAACTGTTATTATCAGCAGTACTACATATTTTATTCATAAGTGCAAAGCGGCTGATTTTTGTCTATACATAATTTATTTATATTTCATCTTAGAACCTAAATTGAAATAGTGTATCATTTCCACTGGGGCCTGAGTGAGCAGAAAAGTGCTCACTATGTGGTAGAAAAATGCGTGAGTCTGGTCTATTTTTATAGATCCATATAGAAGCCAACATTGTTTCCAACTCTTGTTCTAACTCATGTTGAATCTTCTCAAAACATTTATAACATCTTATAATTCATCAATATGCCTCTTCCAATGTAATAAATTATATACCATAAAAGTAGTACTATATTACTACCAAATCCAATATTTTAAAGTTATTAATTCTCTTTTTTAACTTAGAGAATTTCTCAGTCAGATTTCAATGGTTAAATATATGGATTTAACCATTTGCAATTCCAAGATACTCTTTCTGCTCCTCTGTTTGGAATTGGATTTCCTATATATATAGTAGTATGCAGCTGTTGCGGTTAGTAAACTAGTATTGTTAGATTAAGAACACCGACTCGGGCAACTCACCTGTCATATTATTGTTGGATATATCAACAAGCTGCAGCCAAGTACAAGAACTGTTATTATCAGCAGTACTACATATTTTATTCATAAGTGCAAAGCGGCTGATTTTTGTCTATACATAATTTATTTATATTTCATCTTAGAACCTAAATTGAAATAGTGTATCATTTCCACTGGGGCCTGAGTGAGCAGAAAAGTGCTCACTATGTGGTAGAAAAATGCGTGAGTCTGGTCTATTTTTATAGATCCATATAGAAGCCAACATTGTTTCCAACTCTTGTTCTAACTCATGTTGAATCTTCTCAAAACATTTATAACATCTTATAATTCATCAATATGCCTCTTCCAATGTAATAAATTATATACCATAAAAGTAGTACTATATTACTACCAAATCCAATATTTTAAAGTTATTAATTCTCTTTTTTAACTTAGAGAATTTCTCAGTCAGATTTCAATGGTTAAATATATGGATTTAACCATTTGCAATTCCAAGATACTCTTTCTGCTCCTCTGTTTGGAATTGGATTTCCTATATATATAGTAGTATGCAGCTGTTACGGTTAGTAAACTAGTACTGTTAGATTAAGAACACCGACTCGGGCAACTCACCTGTCATATTATTGTTGGATATATCAACAAGCTGCAGCCAAGTACAAGAACTGTTATTATCAGCAGTACTACATATTTTATTCATAAGTGCAAAGCGGCTGATTTTTGTCTATACATAATTTATTTATATTTCATCTTAGAACCTAAATTGAAATAGTGTATCATTTCCACTGGGGCCTGAGTGAGCAGAAAAGTGCTCACTATGTGGTAGAAAAATGCGTGAGTCTGGTCTATTTTTATAGATCCATATAGAAGCCAACATTGTTTCCAACTCTTGTTCTAACTCATGTTGAATCTTCTCAAAACATTTATAACATCTTATAATTCATCAATATGCCTCTTCCAATGTAATAAATTATATACCATAAAAGTAGTACTATATTACTACCAAATCCAATATTTTAAAGTTATTAATTCTCTTTTTTAACTTAGAGAATTTCTCAGTCAGATTTCAATGGTTAAATATATGGAGCAATTGAAGCATCCTTAAATGAGTACTTGTTTCAATTAGTCATTTCAAAGTAAAGGTATAAAATTTTCAGGAATAGGACCTGTCAAGTTGTTGTAAGAAAGATTCACAACAACAAGATCAGGACAGTTAGAGAACAGATTCTCAGGGACAGGACCTGTAACTTTTTCAAAGGAAAGATCAAGCTGAGTTAAACTATATGGTAACAGAAGCAAAGAAGAAGAATTTATAGAAAATGAATTGAGAGAGAGTTTCAAAACAGATAACATGTCTAAGAAGAAGAAACTGATTTCAGTACTTCTCTTTTTGATACCTTGTACTAAAATATTCTTCTTTTAGATAGGAGGATATGAAATCATGTTCTTCCACAGAATCATTAATTAGTATTGCTCACATGATATCGACATTTTATAGTCACGTAACAATGTTATTCTACACATATTGTTTAATTGTTGTTTATTTTATTGGATAATTTAGTTTGATTTCCTTTGCACTCACCTTCAATCATTGTCAAATTATAGGAAATATGTCTACCGAAGGCGATGAACCCGTAATTCAAATTGAGGATGAAGTTGATGAAAGTTCGGTCCATAGTTCAAAAAGAACAAAAACTTCTACGGCTTGGGAATTTTTTGAAAAGTTTGTTGACGATAAAGGACTCCCAAAGGCCAAATGCAAAAATTGTGATAAAATTTACATGGCTAGAGATGGTGGTGGGACTTCAAATTTAATAAAACACGCGGTGAAATGTGTTGGAAGAGAGAATGGATCTTCTTATCCGCCACTGGATCAAGAAAAGTATAGGGAAACGATTTCTAAGGTAATTGTCAAACACAATTATCCTTTTACTTTTGTTGAACATGAAGGGATGGTTGACTTACTTTGTTTCTTACACCCCGATGTTAAGTCAATTACTAGAAATACTGCAAAGTCTGATGTTCTTAAGGTGTTTAGAAAAGAAAAAGAAAATTTAAAATCCTATTTGCAGTCAATTCCAGGAAAAATCTGTTTAACATCCGATCTATGGTCTGCAATAAATACAGATCAATATATGGTTTTGACTGCACATTTTGTTAATAGGAATTGGGAATTAGAGAAAAAAGTTTTATCCTTCATTCATTGTCCGCCACCTCATAGCGGTTTTAATTTGGCTGAGAAGTTAATAAGTTTGCTAAAGGAGTGGGGTATTGAAAAAAAAATATTCACAATTACTTTAGATAATGCATCTAACAATGATGTTATGGTGAATATATTGAAGAAACATTTATTATCAGGATTAGGATTGATATCTGAAGGAACTTACTTTCATGTTAGATGTGGAGCACACATCTTAAACTTAATTGTTCATGATGGTTTAAGGGTGATAGATGGATCTTTGAATAAAATTAGGTTGTGTGTGAAATATGTAAGAGGTTCAGAAGCTCGAAAGATAAAGTTTGCATCTTGTTTAGAGCAACTTTCAAATGTAACTTCTAAGCAAGTTCGTCAAGACTTGCCTACTAGGTGGAATTCCACTTATCTGATGCTTGAGACTGCTATAGGTCAACGAGAAGCTTTTACCCTCCTAAGTGATATTGATCCATATTTTGATTGTTGCTTATCAAACGAGGAATGGGATGAGGTTAAAACCATAGCTGATTTTTTGAAGCCATTTTATGATATCACATTGTTTTTTTCGGGTAGCACTTATCCAACTGCCAACCTCTATTTTAGTGGTGTCTGGAGAATTCACATGAAAATCAAGGAAGTTGCATGTGTTGATCATAGTGAGTTTGAAAAACAAAATCAAATATGTTGCATGGCTAGAAGAATGAAGAAAAAATTTGATAAATATTGGAATTCTTATAGTGTTGTGCTATCATTTGTTGTCATCTTAGATCCTAGATACAAGTTGCAGTTTGTTGAGTGGTGTTATGTGAGGTTGTTAGGTGGTGAGGGAGTACAAGTTGCAAAGTTGATTTTTGATAAGTTGAAAGCTTTTTTTCAAGAATATCTCAAATCCTCAAATGAAGCAAGCACTTCATCTTCACATAGGTCAATTAGAGGTAGTCCAAACATTCCCTCAAATGACTTGCAGGATTTTGGGACTTACGAAAGTAAATTGTGTGGACCATCAAAAGAGGAGTCCGATTTGGAAACTTATTTGAATGAAAAAAAAATTGATCATGAGCAATATGCTGATTTGGATGTTTTGCAATATTGGAAAGCAAATAAGGGTAAATATCCTAAACTTTCTATATTGGCACGTGACCTTTTAAGCATTCCAATTACTACAGTTGCATCAGAATCAGCATTTAGTATAGGTGGACGTATACTTGACAAGTATCGAAGTGCTCTTTTACCCGAAAATGTTGAAGCATTGTTGTGTACACATGATTGGCTTTGTGCAACTCCAGGTTAGTATCTACAACATTTCCATTTGTATTCTTTTTATTTATCTTCTTTTTTAATTAATGTATGTTTAATTGTTTTCTACTTTGATTATCTTTTGTAGCTGCATTTGATTTTGATGGACCCGATTTTGTTGAGGACCTTTCAACCTTCTTTTCCACAACATGAGGTTAGTGCCTACTGTTATGAGTATCATGTGGTTTTAAAGGTAGATGGTTAGTTTTTGTTAGTTATTGGATGCTAACACATAATGGAATTAGAAAGTGAAATTAGTTATGGAATTGGTTATTAGTGAAATGTTAGTTGAAGTTTGTTATAAACATTTAGTAGTTAGGTGTTAAGATAGTTGGTGTGAATTAGGAGTGTAAAGTTGTTATGTTCAAGCTTATCCTGATTTTAGTTATGACTTTGATTAGTAAACTCATGTATTATCTAGCAATGCTTGACTTTTGTTGATTTTTCTGTTAATTGCTACTTGGGGTTTAAATGCCATGAAGTTGAATAGTGGAAGCAGTTAATTATGAGTTTTTTCTGTCATGACAGTTAGTGGTTATGATGGTTCTGTCATGACAGTTAGTTGTGACAGTTAGTTGTGTATGTTTTGAAACTGATGGAAGTTGTGTGTGTGTTTTAACTCTGGATTGATTCTTGTTTATAGATAGCACTAGTGTTGATTAATCATCATTTCGATATAATATGTTGAATTGGTACTAGCATTGTTTTGAATTGTTTTGATTTTTTTGTTATTGTTTTAGTTTTCTCTTGGATACATGATTGAGATATGAAAAGGGATTTTTTTTTATATCTAGAAACATGGTTTTAGTATGCTTGGATACTTTATATCTAAATTGATTTTGCCTTCAGACCTTGATTTGATTAGATCAAATTAATAAAAGTTGTAAGTTTTACATCAAACTTTTTAATACTTCCACTAACAGACTGCACAAAAAACATCTGAATGCTTCATACATAATTATATATGAATAATTAATATATGATTATCTTCTCATAATGTTAATGAAGTCTTAGTAATGAAGTTACTAACATTTGGATTAGCTTCTCATAATGTGAAATTTTCATGAATTTTTCTTTCTGTGTTAGATTAAAGTTAAGTATTTTGTTTAATCAAGCTTGTAATTTGTGATTTCATAATTGATCTTGCAGGTTGACATTGATCTGCTACTAGTGTAGAGGGATGCTAATCCAACTATGATTTGCACTGCCAATAATTTACAAGGATGGAAAGATTTTCCAAGGAGATTTAGGGCTCTTCTCCTTAAAGGAGACAACAATTCTGCTATTGAAATAAGATTTTTGAATTTGGTTTCACTTTTTCTTGACTTCATTAACATTAGTTTATTAAGACTGTTAAATTTGGGTTAAACAAAAATTATATCATTTTAGACCAGTGTATGCACAACTTACTTCTTAGAACAATGCATTTTTCCATTTACTTAAATGATTTGTTTATATATATATATATATATATATATATATATATTTTCAGTAAGACTTCATCACCAATTTCATGAATAATTTAAAAAATAATTAAGATTGTGTGAAGAGATATAATTTTTTTTACAATTAAGAATAATTTAAAAAATAATTAAGAATATTTAAATATTTTTTTGTGAAATTTAATTTTTTAAAGAAATTTAAAAAATAATTCAGAATATGAAAAAAAAAATGAAATTGAATTTTTTTTATGAAATTTAAAAAATAATTAAGAATATTAAATTTTTTTTTGTGAAATTTAAATTTTTTAAAGAAATTTAAAAAATAATTCAGAATATGAAAAATAAATTGAAATTTTAATTTTTTATGGAATTAAAAAAATAATTAATATGAAATTTTTTTTTGTGAAATTTAATATTTTTTATGAAATTTAAAAAATAATTAAGAATTGTTTAATTAATTTTTTGGATGGATGGATATCCATCCACTAAAAATATGTTAATGGATGGATTGGATGAATTTTATCTTTTAATGGATGGATTGGATTGGATTTTTATTAAGAGAGTTTAGTGGATTGTTAATGGATTAATGGATTGTTTTGATCCATCCATTAACGATCCAATCCATATCCATCCAATCCATCCATTTTGCCACCCCTAATACTTATTACTTTGATAAAATTTTAGCGCAAGAAAAATTTGATAGAAAAAGTTAAAAATTCTATATGTATTGAAAATTTTGAAAGTATATTTAAAAAGTCTGATATCCATTTTTACAGTTTTTTTAAAAATGAATTCAACACTTACGATTTTTTTTTTTTTTGATAAATTTGATATGTTTTGTAATTTTTTAAATATTCAAAATATTCGATATGTTTTTATAGTTTTCCGACATATTTAAAAAACTTATAAAAAATTATATTTATTTTCTAAAAACTGTGATTTTATACTAAATTTTTGGAAAAATCCAACGTAAAAACACTGGGTTTTTAAAAACTTTCGACATAAAATCATGGATTTCTGAAAAATATATGATTTTATAAGTGTTTTTAAACAAAAATGTAAAATTCACAAAGGATATTAAGGTAAAAACAGTATATTTAAGATTTTTTTTACGATGTTTCAAATTTGAGATTTTTAGATAAATAAAATGAGTATTGTTTAGTAAGACAATAACTATTCATGAAAATCATGAAAACTAATGTGTTTTATGTTTCTATTATAATGTTCTATCAAGAGTCATGCTTTTATCCAAGTTGTTAATCTCGACATTTTCTTTTAAATGGAATCGAGTTCTAATGAGAGACCTTATTAAATTATTTAGCATCAAAATATTAATGAATACGTTGATTCCAATTTCAATCTTAATGATAGAATTTCATTTTAAATAGAAAGTTTAATTTTCATTATGATTTAGATGGCTGATAGTCTTCCATTAAAAAAATGGATTCTTTCATTCAACAAAAATCAGAGAATATGTGTATGTTTGGTAATAAGTTTTGAACCACAATATCATATCTCAATGCAAATTTGATGTGATTTCAAAAGAAGCTGTGAATTAGAGCTTCTATTTTAACATTTGATGTGATTTTGTTAAACGATATGAAAAACCAAACAAGATGTCTGATCTGAGGTGATCAGAATGGATCTTCGTAGCCTTTTATGTAGGGCAACGATGATAGTTGTAGCTAGGGCTGGACATTCGGAGACCAACCGACAATAACCGACCGAACCGAATTGCATTTTGATCAACGGTTCGGGTTATTACGGATTGCGGGTAATTGCGGAAAATTCAGTTGGGTAGTATTGGATAGTGGTGGTCGGATTCGGTGATACATATTGGACCCGTCGGAATCCGGACCCGACCGATTCACACCTGTGTTTGAGTTAACTTAAGGAAAATCTTTGGCCCAGAAAGTTTTGGCCCAATTTCTTAATAATTAGGGTTACTTTCAATCCTTCATCTTTTCCTAATTTTACATATTCACCGTCCTCACTCCTCTCATTGTATCTTCTCCTAGGGTTGGTATTACCGTCCTCATCGCCGCCACCACAACCAACATCCTCATCGTCACTCATCATTGATTCTCTCCAAGATTTAAGACATCACCATCATCCTCATCATCGCGTCATCCATGGTTATCTCAGTTAGTATTTACTCTCTCTCCCACTCTTTTTTTGTTTTCTTCTTCACGATTCGCTTGGCTTGTTGTTACCTATGCTTTTTATGATATTTTTACTTTTGATTGTTGTTGTTGTTTGGCTTTATAGAGTTTTCAGGACGTGGATGTTGAATTGAGGAAATCGTGGTATTGAAGGAATGAATGGAATCAGCTTTGAGAAAACTCAGGGTTTGACAGGTACAAAACTTCCTATGTTCATGGATTTTCTAAGTGAATCATGTATGATGAGGAAATTACTGTGGTAACTAAATTTGAATAACATTGTCTTATAGGGTCTAAATTGAAAACAAATATCACATATAGAGATTATAATATATTTGAATCCTTTTTTAAAATAAGAATTTGTTTGTTAATCCGCCGCCGTGCTTCTAGGGGGCAATCCACCGCAGTGGCTCCATTCTCCGGCCTCAAATCCATCTCTGGATTCCCAGTTAAGAAGGTCAACACTGACATTATTTCCATTACAAGCAATGGTGGAAGAGTAAAGTGCATGCTGGTCAGAAAAATATATATCTACTTGAATATCAGTAATGATTCATGTTTGTTAATTAACCTTTTTGTTGAATATTTAGGTGTGACCTCCAATTGGAAAGAAGAAGTTTGAGACTCTTTCATACTTGCCACCATTGACCAGAGATCAATTGTTGAAAGAAGTTGAATACCTTCTCAGGAAGGGATGGGTTCCTTGCTTGGAATTTGAGTTGGAGGTTTAATATTCATTACTTTTTCAATCATTATATACATACTTTTGTTGTTTAAGACTCTTATGAGTTGATTTTTACTACTTTTTCAATCATTATATATCATGTTTGGTTGCAGGCTACATCAATTAATTCCAGCAATAGAAGTGTTGGACTTTCTGTTTCAACAACAGAAGGCTACATCAGACTGTGAGTTAGTGCTTTTTTTTTTAATTAATTCTGTTGTAGTTTTACACATATGAAAGCCTGAAGCAAGTGATTCCATAAGCAAGTGATGCCATCTTCTAGTATTCAATCCCACACATTTATGTATATACAAGGCATAGTATGAACAAGACATAGTATGAATAGGTATATTATGCATAAGGCATAGTATAAATCCTTTTAAATTAATTGGATTATTTTATATACAAAAGCTTTGGATGTTGTTCTCCAACAAGTATTATTTACAATTCAACTCAACTTTCTTCATATTTAACTGGAGTTAAGGTTTCAGCATTAAGATTAAGAAGTTGAAGTTTAAGGAGAAAAAGGATTCAATATTAATTTATTATTAATAGAATTGTTAATATTTTTTATCTTTATTTTTATTCGATATTTTGACTACTTTGATATTACAGGATTTGAAATAATTCAAATGCTGAAGAAATTGATGAATTTAGACATTGAAGATAATTTATTATTTGTATTGGTTGTATTGGTAGTGATACTGTAATGTTGTATTATATTTTATTAAATTTTTTATTTATGTTATTCAGAAAATTTAAGATAAGGATTTATTTCATTTTTAATTTTGTATTTGAGTAATGTAATTTTGTATTTGGATAATTTAGTATCCAATTTCATTTAAAAGTATAGCAAATGTCAGTTGAATTTTTAAGGATTAAATTGCTTTAAATAACTCAGTTTTTTATATATTATAAAATTAAGTCAATTATTTATTAATAATTTTTTAAAATAAAAAAATAAAAGTTGATTGTGTTTTGGATATGAAATATTTATGGCCCAATAACAACAACAAAATTTAGTATTTTGGGCTTTATGTCAAATAGTCTCAAACCAAAAAAATAAAAAATATGAATGATTTTAAAATTGGGCCTAAATTTTTTAATGGGCCAACTATCCAAAAAAAACCGATTTTACTAACCGAACCCGCGAAAATCGAAAAAAAAAACGGTCGGAATTCGGGCCTATACTTTTCACCCGAAGTTAAGAACGGTTTTAGGTTTTGGGCCCGAACCCGAACCGGCCCGAACCGATGTCCAGCCCTAGTTGTAGCAGAGGAAGGGGGTGTACCTACAAGTAGGGTTGGACAGAACCCGCAGACCCGTGAAAAACCGATCCAACCGTACGGGTTTCTTGAAAACGGGCGGGTTTACATGGTTTAAACGGTTCGACGGTTCAGTTTTGCAGATTTAATTGAGTTAGACTGGGTGGGCTCGGGTGAAAAAAATTAAACCGCGGGTATCCGAACCCGCCCATACAAAGAAACATAAATATAATTTTTTTTACCTCACTATCCAACCCTAGCTCACTCTCAGATTTGTTTCTTGTTTCTATCTCTCTTCTCTCACCTAAGAGAGTCTTTCTCCACCATAAACACATTCATCCACCCAGCTCTTTCAACATCACGATCTCCAGCAACATTCTCAATATTAAACCTTGAAGATAGATAGAGTTTCTAGAAGGTAGATTTGTTTTATTTTCCATCTTTTTTCATTCTATGTTCACTCACCTAAAGGATGTTTTTTTTGTTTAAAGGTTGTATTTTTCGGTTGATTGAACGATTTCATTGATATGTTATTGGTAAGTCAAATTCAGTATGCATGTTCCAGATTTGCAAGGTTAGGGTTAATTTTAGTTGATTTTATTTCAATTTTTTTTATCATTTTAAGTTTTTTTTTTTAGTTTTGTGGTTTTTCTAACTTTTGTTCTTGTTTCTATTTCTTATTTCTTCTTAGGTAGTAAACGTGGCTACTTATTCCAATTTGCTAGGTAAGTTATTGTTATTTTTTATTAGTTTAGTTTCAGGTATTTGTCTTTTTTTTCATTTTTTATTTGATATTTATTTCTAACTTGTCCTATCGGGTCAGATTCTATAAGCTTTTTTATTTCTTGATTTCTAGAAACTTTCCAAGCTGATGTTGAAACTTTGTTTTTCAGTTTATGATATATTTCATTTAAAGGTAAACCTCTTTCATGTATTTTGTAGGTAGGTATAATGAAATAGTGTGGGAGTTTCTCCTAAATGTTGTATTTATGTTCATAATCATGTAGCTTTGCTTTTATATTTGGCTGAATTGAAATACTACACTCTCCATCTTTTGCAGGGGAAGCTACAAGGTTCTTTTCATGGCATAAACAGATTTGCATAACAAGCTTGGACAGTAGTTGTCTCATGTATATTGAATGTGTTCAAAACTAGATAGAATGATAGTGAAGTTGGTGTTTCCATGAAAACTTCAAAATTGTGATTGGGTAATCTTGTAGTTTAATTACACCATACCTTGCTGATATAAAATGTTCATTATTATAATCCATTCTTTTATGTCTGATTGCAGGCTCTTAAGGTTGCTAGCTGATACTATCTGTTATGTTTGATTGCAGTCCTTAAGATTTTTAGCTGATCGAATATATCATAGAATATCTCATAGCTACTGCATTGATGCTCCATTGGTTCTCTAATTTTTGCTTATTTTTTCAAGACTTTGATATATGCTTTACAAGTTTCTTTCAATAAATAATTTCTGTTAAATTTATTCACAATTAAACATGTTATTTTTTTAATTACACATGATTTATAATTTTTGTTATAACATGTTAATGTTAAATTTTCAGGTTTTTGCTTTACTTGTTGAAGAGCCAATGGATGCATTTGTTTTGTGAGTATTTTGATATATTTGTAATGTTTTTTATTTTGAATCTACCAGGACTTGGTAGAAGTGTTTGGATTATGCAAGACTTTTAGTAGTTTTAATTTTATATTAAAATTTCAATTCCGCTTGATTTGGGCCTGTAAATTTTGGGTTAACTTATTTAAGACTCGAAAATTAAATACTTTCAGTATATTAACTCAACATTTTTAAGAAAATTAATATTTAAAAAGTCTAAAAAATATTATTGGGCCTTAAAATAGGGATTGGCCCAACAACCCGGCTTACCCATCCGTTATCACCCGTAACCCGTCTAAACCGAACCCGTTAGAACCGAATTGAATTTTGGGCGGAATTGGGCCTAGTATCTTAATCCGCGGTTTGGGCTGGGTCTTAATATTGGGCCCGAACCCGCCCAACCCAGTCCGTCGTCCACCCCTACCTACAAGGTACTCCGATGCTAAAGTAAGTTTGGGCTAGAGAGAAAGCAAGTACAAAGTGTATAGGTATTGAGTTAGAATGTTAAATATCGATCAAACCTGACCCTCTCAAGTGAGAGGGTATTTATAGAGGAAACCCCCAGCACAGGGCCAAGGTCTCCCATGTAGCCGAAATATCTGGTCGGCCAATGGGAGACTGTCAGGTGGAAGGTCTAGTTCATGCCCTTTTGACCTGGTCCAACTGTCCCCGTGAACTCCGGAGGGGCAGTTGGTCGCGTGCACTGGCAAGCGCGTGAGGTGGACGTCCCCAATGGTCATATTATGCCCAACGTCTATACTGTGCCCAACGGCTATATTGTGCTCAATGGTCATATTGTGCCCAACGGCTAGATTGGCTGAATCTCGTTATTGGGCCTTGCCAAGATCTGGACTAGGTTGGGCCTTGCCCTACTGTGAGCCATGTGTCTGTCCAGTCCAGAACAGGAGCCCCCCAAGTCTTTGCTCTGAGGAAGAGTAATGACTTGAGATAGCATTGTTGGTCGACCGAGGGGCAAGAGTTGAAACGAGGAGAAGCATGTTAAGGTTGTTTCTCTCGGATGACAATGTTCGGGGACATGCCCTTCGTTTGTCTATGGTCAGCGTGGTCGACAGGTAGTCGCTTATGAGCCCGACATCCCCTTAGTACGCGAGGGCGTGCCGGTGAAAATGGAGTTTTTATGTCGGCCAGGCTTAGTAAAAGATGCCCGCGAAAAGGACGCTTTATGTCGACCAGCCCTGATGAGGGTGTGACTTGTGTGGATTGTCGAGGAGGATACGCCCGCATGGAGCTGGAGAAGGCATTCCTTGGAGAATACAACGTTTATCTTTGAGAATGCCAAACAAATATTCTCTTCTGACACGTGGTGGCACAATTAACTTCTGTCAAGGCCTAGGAGTTTAGGCTATGATGGCTTGTCTTTTGCACTTCCCCATGCGAGAAACTGCTTATAAAAGGGGGGAGCGGGGATTCATTTGCACACTTCACGCAAAGTTCTCTCCCCAACCGTTTTGCTCTGCAACTTGTCTCTTCGCTGGAGTTAACTCGCCGTTGTCAGCCTTCATCTTCTACCTCCAGATCTTCATCTTTAACCTTCAGATCTTCAAGTAAGTTCTTCATCCTTGCTCGTTAGTCTTAGGATAGTTCTTGATTTAGTTTGAATTTCCCGGTAATGCATGAATTTTTTGGTTGAAGTTCATGCGTTCGTTGATGAACACATGGATTTTCTAGTTGAAGTTCATGTGTTCTTCGATGAACACATGAATTTTCTGGGAAATTCATGAATATGCTGAAGAACATGATGAACTTAGGATGAATGTTTTTTATTGTAGCGTAGAATTGTGCAGATCTTCCTAGGTTTCTGGTTAGGGGTAGCTCAAGTTTGTAGTCGGGCATTATGGCTCCTCGACGCGAGAATTGATTTTCGCGTGCTTGATAAGTTTTATTTGTCGAGGAGACTTGTCCTTGTGAGATCCTTTTGAAGATTTGCGGAGACTCGTCCCCGTTCTTCGGGGGAAAGGATTTCGCCATGTCCCGATACTGTCGGCTAGAGCTTGAGGGCATCCTCAAACTTATTCCTCGCCCTTTCACTTAATTTGTGGTGGAAGGGTGGATTTGATATCTATCGTCAAATTTACTTTTGCTTCCTCTACTTTTTAGGTGAAATGGCCGATAGGAACGAGGGAGTTGTCCCCGACACTGAGGTTGTTAATAGGGAGGCAGAGCAACCTGTCGAGCATGCCAACGTCAGGATGGATGAGGGGGATCTTAGCTGGATCGTCCAATAGCCATTGGTGACGAGATCGACATTCACCGAGAAGGAGGCCCGTTCGTTCCCTTACCTTGAGGACCGGGCAGAGGATGCACCCGTGGGCTGGAAAGCGCTTTGCCCTACAGAGGATGACCGGATATGTTTGGTGTATCCGGGGATGAGATTTCCCATGTACGAATTCGCTTTCACGGAGGCGAGTTATCGGCTTCCCTTCACCGATTTCAAGGGGCTATTTTTTCCACCTGGAGTTATGTCCTGCTCAGCTTCATCCTAACACTCTGGCGTTTATTCGGGCCTTTGAGTTGGTCTGCTGGTATCTGAGGATCGGGGCAACAGTGGAACTTTTCTTCTGCATCTTCCAGATTTAATGGAGCACGGCTGGTCCAAAACAAAGTTGGGTGTCCTTTAAGCAACATTGCAGGTTGTTCTGGCCATATTCGAAGTTTGTCTGAAACTTCAAATACATGTTCCTGGTCGTGAAGCCTGTCTCGGAGGCGGCCAAGGAATCTCTGGCTACCATGGAAACCGTAAAGGTTGATGGTCGGGAAGTAACCAGGGTGGTATCTAAATTCCCACTGGAATGGATGTTTGCTCACTTCAGATATAGGACCGATCAGTTCCTCGTTAAACATGACCAGCTGAGTACTGAGGACGAGAAGTCCTATCGAGCGTTGACGGCATTCGTGGAGAGTTTCACTCCTACTTTTGTAGTGGATAAGGATAACAAAGTGCTCCTCGAATGTGAGAACGAGGATGCCGTGTTTGAGCTCCTTGGTACAGATTAACCCTTTGCCCGTACTATTAACATTCCGGCCTCGTGGTCGTACTTATATATATATATATATATATATATATATATATATATATCTTTGTGTTCGACATTATATGTCTTGTATCTTTTTTTTTGTAAATGCTTTGATATTTGCGAGTTGTGCTCGCCAGATGTAGGAGTTTGCTCGACTCGTTTTGGTACTCGACAGTTTGGGGAACTTGTCGAGGAGGCGAAAGTAGTTTCCGCTGTGCGGGACTAGGATCTTGGTCGAGGTCCTGATCCCGCCGGGCTTGGACTTTTCCCATCGCGAGCTGGGTGTCCTGCCATGCTAGTACGACAACGGCGGAGCTCGATTGAGGTATCCCCGTTGGGCACTGAGTGTGCTCGTTTCATGAGCAGAAACTGGCCTTTGTTGAATAATTTGAGGATTGTGCTTGCACCAGGGCACACTCTTGTGGCCGAGCATCCTCTCCGTTATGGGGGAAGTTTGTCGGCAGTTAGTCCCACCTAATTGTTGGTTTAACTGTAGTATTGTTTGAGCTTTTCAGCATTCCATGGTCGAGCAAACAGTTCTCCGTCCAGCTGTTCGAGGTAGTAGGCGCCGGTGCCTATTTTTGATTTGACCATGTATGGCCCTTCCCAGTTTGCGGCTAGCTTGCCCTCGCGTGAATCTTTTTTATTTCTACGTAGGACCAGGCTGCCAACTTGGAAGTCACGCTTTATGACTTTGGCGTCGTGACGCAGAGTTACTTTTTTTTAGTAACGCCTCGCGGAGAGCTGCCCCTGATCGGATCTCTTTGACCAGGTCGAGTTCTTCTCTTTGAGCTTCGTTGTTCAGCTCTTCGTCGAGAGGAGCTTCAGTTCGCCAGGAAGGTTCCTTGATCTCCATCGGAATTACTGCCTCGATTCCGTACGCTAGTCGGAAGGGAGTCTCCCCGTTGGTTGAGTGTGGGGTTGTTCTATAGGCCCAGAACACGCTATGCAACTCCTCGACCCATCTCTTTTTGGCTTTGCCTAGCCTTCGTTTTAGACCTCGAAGGATCACCCTGTTCGCGGCCTCTGCTTGCCTATTAGTCTGGGGATGTTCGATGGAAGTGAAGTGTTGCTTTGTGCCTAGTTTGGCGACGAAGTCTTGAAACTTCCTGTCCGTGAATTGGGTTCTTGGCGAGGACGTTTCTTTTGTAAAAACGAAGTATGTTGAAGGCTATGATCTTGGCGAGAGCTTCGGCTTTGATCCATTTTGTAAAGTAATTGACGACCACAATCAAAAATTTATTCTGATAGGACCCCATTGTGAAGGGGTCGAGGATGTCCATCCCCCACCAGGCAAAGGGCCATGGGGAAGACAAAGTCTTCAACTCGTTAGAGGGCGCAGGTGCATGTCCCGTGGCGCTGGCATCTGTCACATTTTTTGACATGCTCCTTAGCGTCGTGTTGCATGGTCGGCCAGTAGTACCCTGCTCGGAGGGCCTTTCGTGCTAAGGATCCCCCCCCAAGTGTTGTGCGTTGATCCCAGCGTGAATTTCCAGGAGAACGTCGGGGACCTTGTCCTCCTCAACACATTTTAGGAGGGGGATGGAGAATCCTCATCTGTAGAGCTTGTCGTCGACTAGGACGTACGAGAAGGCCCTTCGTTTGGTTATGATGGCCTCTTTGCTGTCCTCGGGAAACTCCCCTGTGGCGAGGTAGTTATATACTGGGGTTATCCAGCAGTTACTATCACAAATAGCGTGGACGTCAAGCAGCCCTGATGGTTTTTCGATGCTTGGGTGGGGAGGTATCTCTTGTATGACAGACTTATTGCCACATTTCTTTCTGGCGCTGGCCAATTTTGACAGAACATCTGCCTGAGTGTTTCGTTCACGGGGGATGTGGTGGACCTCCCATGCGTCGAACCTAGTTATCCTTTCTTTTACCAACGTCAGGTATTCGACAAGATGGTCATTTTTGGCCTGATACTCTCCTCGTACTTGAGATGCCACGAGCTGGTAATCCGTGAAGATCTTCACTTCCTTAGCGCCCAGGTCCTCGCCCAATCGTAAGCCTGCGAGGAACGCTTCGTACTCGGCTTAATTGTTCGGGGTGGGGAAGGACAGGACTAATGATACTTCGATTAGGATTCCTTCTTCATTCTCGAGTATGATGCCTGTACCACTACCCGTGGAACTGGACGCTCCATCGACGAAGATGGTCCATTTGTGTGCTCCGCTTGATGGGGACGCTGGAGGCATAATTTCTGCCATGAAATCGGCCAGGACTTGTGCCTTGAGGGCCTTCCTGCTCTCGTAATGGATGTCAAATGCTGACAGCTCCAAAGACCATTTGAGCATTCTGTCGGCCATGTCTGATCGGCTAAGAAGTTGTCTTGTAGGTTGGTCTGTTCGCACCACTATTGTGTGGGCTAGGAAGTAGTGCCTTAATCTCCTCGCAACGTTGATAAGGGCCAAGGCTACTTTCTCGATTTGCTGGTATCTAAGTTCAAGTCCTTGCAAGGCCTTGTTGGTGAAGTATATTGGCTTCTGTCCATCGAGGGCTTCTTGAATGAGGGCGGCACTAATGACCTCGCTAGTGACTGAGAGGTACAGGTACAGTGTCTCCCCGCTATTTGGTCATGACAGAACTGGGGGTTTAGATAAGACCCGCTCGAGGTGGAGCAAAGCCTGCTCGCATTCCTCTGGCCAGTCGAATGTTGCCTCTTTTCGTAGAAGCATGAAGAAGTGCAGAGCGTGTTAGGCAGACTTGGCCACGAAGCGAGATAGTGAAGCGAGCATTCCGTTGAGGGATTGTATGGATTTCTTCGACTTAGGCGTGGGGAATTGATAACACTATTTTAGGGTGTTACTTTGGCCCATTTTATGTGACATTTTTAGTTCATGATTTACTGATGTGGCATGAGTTTAATGTATTTCAGCATGTTTTAAGCTTTAAGCACACTAGGTGCTTCTTTTATGTTTTCAATGTGTTTGTGCTCTAAAAGGAAGCTAGATGATGGTGAGAGGAGGCATGACCCCGGATGACAGCTTCTGGAGCAGATCGAGGAGCTTTTGGAAAGAAAGTAGTTGATAGTTTAATCAACTATTTCACCAAGAGAGTTAGAGATTGGTGATGGAAGCCAAGGATGACTAGGGCTCATGTGGCAGCATTTTGAAGAGCATTGGAGCAAAAGAAATGGATAAGATCAAGGAATCTAGAAGACAAAAGGTAGTACGGTGGGGACCAT
Organism: Lathyrus tuberosus; assembly: GCA_022829125.1. NCBI lineage: Eukaryota > Viridiplantae > Streptophyta > Magnoliopsida > Fabales > Fabaceae > Lathyrus > Lathyrus tuberosus. The sequence goes on from JALAZF010000761.1 coordinate 1,293,837, forward strand.
GCTGCAAAAGAGCGCCCAACACCAAAACCGCCAACCGTCTGCGCTGCTCCACCACTCTGCCACAGCCGCCTGCAAAAAGCAGATTTGTCTCCCACCAACATCTGTACCAGATTACTTGCAACGGAAGGATTGAGGGACAGCTGGTCCACATGAGGATTTGATTTGGGTTTAACCTTATTTTTATCAAGAGACCCACGATCCAATAAATGAGCAACTACCACTTCCACTCATCACTATATAAAGAGAGCTTGTGCATTGAAGAAGAGGACCAGAGATTTACACACAACAAACAGTTTATTTCAGTTTTATGTTTTAATTTTATTTTTATTCTAAAAGTTGGAAGCATTAGTAGAGGGTATTCTATTCTCATCTAGACCTGTACACTCTACTGAGAGCTGTCGTGACTGAAGAGAGTTGTTGTTGTTTACTCAACGCAAGAGGTCTCCAAGTTATTACTAGGTTGTGTTTCCTTACTACACTTTGTAAGACAATGTTTCCTATTAGTTTCACTCCAGTAGTTTGTACTCAGCTCACTATGAGCTAAACCTTTGTTTGATGAGACTAATGAAGTTAGTATAAAAGTTGTTTTTATGTTGATATGATGTGTTGACTAGTGTCTTATTTTGTTATGTGTTTTTATGCTATAAACTTGGTTCTTAGAGTGATCAACTATGAAAAAGGTAAAAGCTTGTTGTTGAGAGAGATCCAATAAATAAGCGGATTTCATAACAAAAGTGGTTAATAAAGTAGGATAGAGATATTCACTTAATTCAACTTGCTTAGAGATAAGAAGTTGTGACCATATAGATTTTCATAATTAAAACCAGACGTATTTTAGGGTTACAAGTGAGACTTAGAGATTTGTTCCCTTGCCCTAGTTATGCATGTTTTTGATGTTGTAGAGATACACCACTAGATCACGTTCTGACCTTTTGAGGCATGACACTTCACATCATAAAAGCATTCTAACAACAACTATACTAATGGATTTAGCTCATCAACTACTCTCTCTGATATTTTAACTCCTTTTTAGTATCTATTTTAATTTAGTTAATTGTGTGTTGCTCCTGTTCTTATTTCTCATATTTCTGTTACCTTGCTCATACTTCTCTTAAACAAAGAAATTAATATTAGTAGTTCAAATCCTTTACACTTCCTTGTGGGTTCGACCTTTATTTTATCACTTGCTACATTATCAAGCATATATACTTGCATGTGACACCATTGCTCTAAACAATTACAAGAAAAACATTATATAAAGTAGAGAATAAGTTTTTGGCGCCGTTGTCGGGGAAGTGATAAAGTTTTAAAAAACTGTATTTAATTTTTCTTTTGTTTAAGATTGTATTTGAGCTTTTAACGTTTGCTGTGATTTGGTGTCTCGACAGGCTTAAGCTATTGTATGCGCAGGTCGTTACAACCAGTTTACAGTGGTTATCCTGAACCTGAAAGAATTCTCAAATTCACGAAGGAGATTTTTACGTGCTCAGCAAATATCTGGAGATTCCTCAACCTCAGCTGTGGCTGAACCTGAAGGGGTAGTGTACGAGGAGGACACGTACGAAGAAAATTCATCGTCTTCTTCAGACGAGTCATTACATAACGCAACCATGGCAGAGCCAGACATCATTGGTGTTCTGGACTGGGCCGGGGCCTACTCCCCAATCGAGCAGGCCCAACCCACACGTCTTGGGGTGGCCCAACGAGGGCGTCTTATCACAACCAACATCGACCACAGGCCCGCCTCAACCATGTCGGGCACGTGTAACCCTCAGCGGTGTTCGGGTGCACGCGACATAGAGCGTCGGGCGGGGTCACTAAGTCTCTCCGAGCTCACCCCTCCTCGACACGCAAGGACACGTCTCTCCCCGACACATAAGACTCCTCCCCGCGAGGACACATTCTCATGTAACCACCCACTCCCGATGGAATCGGTCTGCCCTAATTTCGGAGATCTAGGAACGGTTACCCCAGGGCAAAGACCATGTGCTGGTCTTCACTACGCCACATAAGCCCTGGCAGTTACTTGGAATGGGCCTGGCAATCCAGCCCAATGCAAGTAACCATTGGCCCCGCGCTGGGGGCTCTCTATAAATACCCTCTCACTTGAGAGGGTCAGGTTACTCACTTCTTAACACTCTAACCTTCTTCTCTTGTACTTGCTTTTTCTCTGACGGTTACCTTACTTGAGCGTCGGAGTACCTTGCAGGTACACCCCCCCCCGGCCGTCTTTCAACCTCACCGGATCTAAAGTCCAGACGACGTTGTTGGCCACCAGAAACTGTCTGATCCAGGTACGATCAGTGGGGCCATCTGTGGGAACCTTTGCTTCCCCATTTTTCCTCCGATAAACCAAAGCAACTCTCGTTCATCACCATCATGGTCGGCAATCCGTATGCTAACAAAGCTCTGGACACCATCCTCGCGCAACTCGAGAATGGGAACCACCGCGAAGACGCCGCTGCCCTCCACGTCGAAGAAGACGACGTGAGAGACGGGCAGACCGCCTCCCCAGACTCCCAAGACGTGGCTTACAACGCCGCCCACCAAGACGATCAGCAAACCGTTTTTCAGCCAGTTGCTCCTCCGTCCAATGCAGACGCGAGCACCGTGGCCCTATTCGCCTTGATCAATCAGACCAATCAGCTGATCGAACACCAGAATACCAGAATTGAAGCGCTGGAGCAAGGGCGGGCACGAAGATCTTCCCCGCGAAGGCATCGCCGTCCACCGTCGCCTCTCCGCTCCCCTTCCCCACGAAGGACCCCTTCAGACGAATCTCGGACCCCCTCGCCGGTACACGAGGGTCGTCGGCCACGTCTTGAGCACCCCCAGCCGACGATCTCCCAGAAACGCCCTCGTTCCCCGCCTCGGAAGGAACCCAGGGCCGCCACCACTACCAAGAAGTCCAAGCAGACCGAGGAGAGGTCGAGGCACCGCTCGAGGAATTCCCCTCCACGGCATCAGCGATCCCCTTCGATGTCCCCGACAGGAAGTGACGACGACGACCAGAGGACCCCTCTGTCGTGGGAGATCATGAACGCCCCAATTCCTGCGGGCATGGAGAAACCTCCGCAGCTGGGAAACTACGATGGCCTATCCAACCCTGACGACCACGTCGAAAGTTTCGAAGCCATGCTCGAATTCAGAAACGTCAGGGGAGCCATCAAGTGCAGGCTTTTCCCCACCACTTTGAGGAAAGGCGCCATGACTTGGTACAAGGGTCTGGCACCCGGGTCGATCACATCCTGGAAGCAACTAAGGCGACGCTTCACCAAACACTTTACCGCGTCTCGTCGACATTCGAAGACGGAAGCTGCCCTAGAAAGCATCTTTCAGGGGAAGAACGAATCTCTCCGGAACTACATTGAGAGATTTAACAGAGAAGCTGTCGAGGTCCATACGACCGACGACATGAAGAAGTATTTAATCATCCATGGGCTACGTTCTGGATCTGACTTTACCAAGTCCGTGGGCCTCCGCAGACCTCGCCGTCTCGAGGATCTCCTCCAACGGGCGCAGTCGTACATCAAGCTCGAGGAGTCAGAGACGGCACAGATCGCCCTTGAATCGAGGCGCAAGGAAGGCCCCCGCGGCCACAAATAAGAAGACTCCCCTCCCCGACGAGGAGGAGAAAGAAAGAGAGATAATCGCCCCCGGGAACCTCGTGAACCACGCGGACCAGCTGGCCGGTTCACCGAGTACACCCCACTTAACGCTCCCCGTGCGCGAATCCTCTCCGAGTGCCAGAACTCAGAATTTGTGAAAGGAGGAGTCCGCTTTCCGAAGCCCACTGCCCCCAAATCAAACGTTGACAAGTCAAAATACTGTAGGTTCCACCGGAGTCACGGGCATGTGACAGAAGACTGCATCCATCTCAAAGATGCGATTGAAATTCTGATCAAGGAGGGGCACCTAAAGAAATACGCCAAGAAGAATGACACTCCTCGTCCCAACTCCCGGGAAGCCCAGAACGTCAAGGAGATGACGCCTCCTTCCGATGAGAGTCGCCTTCAGGTATTCCTCAGTGTCACCCGACCCGAAGATTTCTTTGTCCCCCCAATCATTGAAGGCCAAGAAGCTATTCGCAACATGTGGGCGACCTTCCCCCACGAGGACCCCGTCACTTCCCGTAGCACCTGGGAAAGCTTCCCCAGGGCGATGGTCATCTCTCGGGGTGGTCCTGAGAAGTTGTCCGTCGGATCGATCAAGCAGAAATTTGACGAGTTGAAATCCGCAACGTCGGCGAAGACAACCACTCTCGAGAAAGTGCGGGGAAACTCCAACCCCATCATTTTCTACCTCGAGGAACTCCCCAGGGGAGCGCCAAACGCCACTATTCCCCTCCTGTTCAGGGCACAGATGGCGAACTTTGACGTTCGAAGGATCTTAGTCGACCAGGGAAGTTCGGTCGACATCATGTATGCCCATCTGTTCGGAACCCTTCAGCTCGACGAAAGGCATCTGACCCCGTACGTCGGTTCAGATCTACAGGGATTCAACGGAACCACCGCCAGACCATGGGGTTACGTGGAGCTGATGGTTACGTTCGGGCCCGAAGACACTGCCCGGCATATGAAGATCCGTTTCCTGGTGGTCGAATGCCCGTCCCTTTACAACTGCATCCTCGGGAGGACCACCCTGGCTAAACTTACAGCGGTACCATCAACGGTCCACCTCAAAATGAAGAACTACACGACCAGTGGACGAGGGGACATCGATGCGGCCAGAAGATGCTTCGACGCCGCCATTAAAGGCATGAGTTCCATCGGCGCCAAACCCAAGACCGTGGCCAAGCCACCCCAGGACGCCGAACAGGTACCTCTCTCGCGCGTCAACGCGGTCGAACTCGACAGCAGGTTCCTGGGTGAACCCGATGAAGAGGGGGCAGAAGACCTCGACCTCCATGCGGAAAACAACGGGCGGCCTCTCTACCCAACGCGCCCCATCCCAGACGGGGACTTTGAGCTCGTGGTCCTCGGGGACGATCCAGATCGTAACGTGAAGATTGGCACCGGGATCCCCGACCTGGCAAAGGAGAAGCTAAAGGCATGTCTAAGGGAGAACGTTGATCTCTTCGCGTGGAGCGCATCTGAGATGCCTGGCCTCGACCCCGAGGTGGCTTGCCATCAGCTCGCAGTAGATCCGGCCGCTAGGGCCATAGCACAACGTATGCGTAAGCAGTCTCCCGAAAAAGCGGAGGCTGCTGAAAAAGCTGTAAAAGACCTCTTAGAGGAAAATTTTATTTCGGAGGCCAGATACACGACCTGGATGTCCAACGTTGTACTTGTTAAAAAGAATAATGGAAAATGGAGGATGTGCGTTGATTATACTGATCTTAACTGGGCTTGCCCGAAATACTGTTATCCCTTGCCTAACATCGACCAGATGGTCGACAATTCTGCAGGTTATAAACTACTATACTTCATGGACGCTTACTCGGGATACAACCAAATTCCCATAGACAAGGTCGACAAACAACACACGGCCTTCATGACCGCGTCGGGCAACTACTATTACAACGTAATACCCTTCGATCTGAAGAACGCCGGTGCGACCTACCAACGGATGATGAATAAGGTTTTCCGGGCTGAAATCGGCGACATGCTCGAGGTCTACATGGACGACATGATCGTCAAATCCGCAGAAGAAGTCGACCACGCCGCGCACCTCAAGAAGGTGTTCGACACGGCGAGGAGATGCCGCATGAGGTTTAACCTCGACAAATACACCTTCAGCGTTCGGGCAGGTAAGTTCCTTAGATTTTACCTCACAGAACGAGGAATCGAGGCCAACCCCGACAAGTGTAGGGCTTTTTCCGAGCTCCCTACTCCAGACTCAAAGAAGTCGATACAATCATTGAACGGGATGCTCACTGCTTTCTCCCGCTTCGTCGCCAAATCTGCACAATACGCACTCTTATTTTTCAAACTTCTTCGACAAAAAGCGGAGTTTGAGTGGAGCGAAGAATGCGAGCAGGCGCTCCTCCACCTAAAACAAGTCCTATCACATCCCCTGGTCCTCTCACGGCCTAAGAGCGGAGAGACACTCTTCTTGTATCTTGCGATCACGAGTGAAGCAGTCAGCGCCGTCCTCATTCGGGAAACCCCGGACGGGCAGAAGCCAATTTACTTCACGAGCAAAGCCCTCCAAGGCCCCGAGCTTAGGTATTAGCAGATAGAGAAAGTCGCCCTAGCCCTCGTCACGGCGGCCAGGAGGCTACGCCACTACTTCCTCGCCCACACTGTCATCGTAAGGACCGAACAGCCTATAAGGCAGCTCCTTGGACAACCGGACATGGCGGGGAGGATGCTCAGGTGGTCGCTCGAACTCGCCGAGTTTGACATCCAATATGAAGGGAGGAAAGCCCTGAAGGCTCAGGTATTGGCCGACTTTGTAGCGGAGATGACCGTCCCAGAACCTTCGACCAACGGATCCCAGAAATGGACGATCTATGTCGACGGAGCATCCAGCCCGAAGGGAAGCGGGGCGGGCATCATCCTCGAAAACGAGGAAGGCATCCTGATCGAGGTATCCCTCGAACTATCCTTCCCGACGTCGAACAACCAAGCGGAGTACGAGGCCTTCCTCGCCGGACTTCGGCTGGCCGAGGACCTCAGCGCCAAGGAGGTCAAACTCTTCACCGACTCCCAGCACATGGCCTCGCAAGTCCGAGGAGAGTACCAGGCCAAGAACGACAACCTCATAGAATACTTGGCCTTGGTGAAAGAAAAGATGAAAAAGTTCATCTCCGCGGAAGTAACTCACATCCCCCGCGAGCACAACGCCCGAGCAGATGTCTTGTCCAAATTGGCAAGCACAAAGAAGAAATGCGGGAACAAATCCGTCATACAAGAAGTACTTTCCCGGCCAAGCATCAAAAAAACCACTCCAGTGGCGGACGTAAACGCCATTGGTGACAGCAATTGCTGGATAACCCCCGTGTACGAGTACCTCACGACGGGCAAACTGCCCGAAAATCCCAAAGAAGCCGGGATGGTCAAGCGGCAGGCATGCTCATACACGATAGTAGAGGACAAGCTATACCGGCGAGGGTTCTCTATCCCCCTCCTCAGGTACGTCGAGGAGACCAAGGTCCCCGGCATCCTCCAGGAAATCCACGAAGGAATCAATGCACAGCACCTCGGCGGGCGATTGTTAGCCCGTAAGGCGCTTCGAGCAGGGTATTACTAGCCCACCATGCAATAGGATGCCAAGGAACACGTCAAGAAGTGCGACAGATGCCAACGACACGGGGACATGCACCTTGCTCCTCCCAGCGAGCTCAAAACACTGTCCTCCCTATGGCCGTTTGCGTGGTGGGGGATGGATATCCTCGGACCTTTCGTCCAGGGGTCATATCAAAACAAATACCTCATCGTCGGGGTGGACTACTTCACGAAGTGGATTGAGGCGGAAGCATTGGCCAAAATCACGGCCTTCAACATACTGCGTTTTTACAAGAGGAACATCCTCGCCTGATTCGGCATGCCTCAAGCTATTGTCACCGACAATGGAACATAGTTCACCGACAAGAACTTCTAAGACTTTGTCTCCAAGCTAGGCACGAAGCAACACTTCACGTCGGTCGAGCACCCTCAAAGGAACGGACAGGCTGAGGCGGCAAACAGGGTAATCCTACGAGGACTTAAACGTCGACTAGGCGACGCCAAACAACGGTGGGTCGAGGAGCTACCAGCGTCCTCTGGGTCTACCGAACGACCCCACATTCCTCGACCGGGGAGACCCCTTTCCGTATGACCTACGGAACGGAAGCGGTGATCCCCGTGGAAATCAGGGAACCCTCGAGGAGGACAGAAGCCTCCCTCGACGGGGACACGAACGACGAAGCCCTGAGGGAAGAACCCGATTTCGTCGAGGAGACGCGTTCGGGCGCTTCTCTCCGAGAAGCTTCACTTAAGCAGAAAATAACACTACGTTATAACGACAAAGTCATCAAACGTGATTTTCAGGTGGGCACCCTCGTCCTACGAAGGAACCAGAAAGACTCGCGAGAAGGCAAACTCGCTGCGAACTAGGAGGGCCCGTACCGCGTCCGCGCAAAAACGGGGACAGGAGCCTACTTCCTAGAAAATATGCACGGGGAAGAACTTGCTCGACCATGGAACGCTGAAAAGCTAAAACAATATTACAGTTAAGCACTGCCCGCGACTCACGAACACCGCGATTACGGGGACACACTAGGGTACGAGCGCGTCACCCCTATACAGAACACGATGATCAAAGACTGCGTCGTGTGTGCGCGAGGACTTTTGATCCGACGGGGATACCTCGATCGAGCTCCGCCATCGTTGTACCAATTAGGCAGAATACCCAGCTCACGATGGGAAGTTCACGCCACGAAGCTAAGACCTCGATCGAGCTCTTAGCCTCGTTGAAGGTCGGAATACGTCTCCGACCACACGACCAACTCTCCACGCGGTCAGGGACTATCAAGGTCGAGCAAATCCCAAAGTCTATTAGACAAAAACAAAGTATAACAAAAGCAATAACATCACACACAGTATAAACAATACAAACAACACACGAACGAATAAACAAGAATGCATTAATTGGGCAGAAGCCCAGCGTACAAGTGTTACAAAGTATCAAAAAGCCCCTGGCACGCAGGCCGGGCACAAGTCATTACATAAAAATAAGTGGCACGCAGGCCGAACAAGCAAAACTAAACAGCGATCTCATCCTCGACCCGTAGTCCATCCTTCTCGTCCTCCTCCTCTGGCAGGTCCAACTTGCCATCGACCACACGAAGGAACGGGCTGATTCTGTCGAGCGCAAGCTGAACACCCGGATTCTCAGCACCGACCTGCTCCACTTCATTCTTAAAGCCTATCTCGAGGGCCTCCAGGCTATCTTGCTAAAGTTCCCGAATCTTAGCGATCAGGCTCGCACGGTCGACGAAGCTTTTCTCCTCGGCGGATTCTTTCTCTGCGAGACGGACAACGGTTTCCAATTCTTCAATCCTGGTCCAAAAGCGATCGCGCTCCTCTTGAGTCGCCTTCAGTGCAGTCTTGGCCTCATTCAGCTCGTGGAGGGCGTTGGCATAGTCCTCGCATTTGGCCTGGGCCTTTTGCAGATCAGTCGCGATCTTGTCATTCTCCTTCTCGAGGGCAGTATAATCATCCTTCAGCTTCTGTAACTCGGAGGCAGAAGGGGCCCCGTCATTCAATATCAAGGCAGCCTCGAAGACTCGCATCATGGCCGCAAGGTCCTCGACAAACGCCTCTCTCCTGGCCGCACCGTCCATTCCCAACACCGCCTTCACCTCGGCATCAGCAATGACAGGGGGGCTTCCTCTGAAGAAATTATGCTGGAGGTGACAGACGGGCATCAGAAACTTCTCCGGTGAGGCGGGGTCTACAAGATCCACGAGGACGGGTTCCTCAGTCCTCGCTTTCTTAGTAGGGGTGCTCTCCGGAGGAGGAGACTGGCTACACTGCGGAGAGGCCGAGCCACTCGTCTCCGCAGCCTGGATAACATCCCGAACCCGGCTCCTGGTTCGCTAAGGTGCCCGTTCAGCGGCCCGTTCGGTGGCCAACTTTAGAATGCGCTCGGTGGCGTTCGACATTCGAGCTGCAAGGGAAAACATGAAAATAGTCAGCGCAAAGAAACAAAACTAAACGGACGTCCGAACAGGACGGGGAGTTCCTACCTAAGAACCTCTTGGCCTCATCGGGAGACTTGCACTCAAGGAGACCCCGGGTGTTTATGTACCAGGCCGCGGTCACAACCCTTCCTCGGGAGTCGAGGAGGTACTTTCCATCCCTACCAACGCACTCTGCCCGGTTGAAGCCGTTGGCGTACTCGACCAGCGTGGCGTACGCCCCTTTGTCCTCCTCCGACAGCTCGCCAGGCTTCACGAGGTAGTCCTCCGTGCCGAGCGCAAAGTGAGCATCCTCCCACTCCAGGGGACACTTGGACACAAACCTTTCCTTCCCGGAGCCATCGGGCACAATGTCGTAGAGCGTACCCACAGCCTCGTGCGTCGCGGGCATGACATAGTAGAACCTATCCTTGAAATTCCTAATCGAATCTGAGTACACCTTGAACAGCTTCTCGATTGTTTGAAAGAGACCCAACTATGTCGCCCATGGTCCGTTGAACGTTGGAGGTGGAAGACGCGGAAGAAGAGCGTAAGAGTGGCCCTGATCTTGAGATAGTCACACACGATCTCAAAGGCCCGCAGGAAGGCAAGCGCGTTAGGGTGAAGCTGGGACGGCGCCAAGTGCAGACGGTTGAAAACCCCCAACTAAAAGCTCTTGAAGGGGAGACGGATACCGGCCTCTTTGAAGGCAAACTCGTACATAGGGAACCTCAACCACGGTAGATCGAACATATGCGGTGGTGGGCCCGAGGTTGAAAAACCGTCCACTTCGCCTCCTCGCCCTCAGGGACGTCCTCGACGAAAGCGAATGCGTCCGTATCATCGGCAGCAAAACGCGACTTTATGCGCAGAGGCTCCTCCCTGGCCCATTCAGCGGTCGGACGCACGAGCTCCTCCCCAGGGATCTGAGCGGGTTCATCCACGTCGGGTTCAGTATCTATCTGGAGAATCCCCGGAACCCTCAAGACCATTTTTTACCCTAAAAGCAAAGGAAATAGGTGAATTCGTTGGCCGCAACCAAATCCACCCTTCCACCTCCAATCAAGTGAAAGGACAACGAGAGCAAAGAAAATGCTCGGGGGCACGATGAACTGCCCCTCCCTTCTTCGGGTCTCCAACCATCCCGTATTGTTTCCCCGTGACATTCATCGCATGTCCTCGGGACATTCATCGTGTCCTCAGGGTATTCATCGGGTCCTCGGGATATTCATCCCAAGCCTCCGCCAATCCTACCGAAACCCTAGAAACGTCCCGCCGTTCCCAGACAGAACTCAAGGGATTACCGGGAACTTCATTAGTTTGCTGGAAAACCACAAACTGAAAGTAAAACGGAAAAGAAAGGGATCAGAAGCTTACATGGAACGGTGGTAGAAACTTGAACGGAGCAGAAGATACGGTGGCGTACGGCGGTGAACGACGGCGGAGCAGCGAAAGAAGAGAGGAGCGAAAAAGGTGGAAATGTGCAACTGACACGAACTCGGCCCTTTTATAGGCTCCTCACGAGACTCGAGGATTTCCTAGGCAATCGATTACGCTACCCTAGCATAGCCGCCCTAGGCAGTGATGAGGGGTGACACGTGGCGCACACTTCCCCAGGCACGTCTTTTCATTCCCCAACACGCCTTTTTCGTTCACCTCGGTTCAGACTCCTCGTGTCACCGCGACGTCGCCCATCTGCGGCCAGTCTAGCGCAAGCAGATCTATTTGTTTTTGCCCGGTTTACCAATTGTTCCTCGTTTTGAGTCCCTTCCCCGACTGGACAAGTCCTCGACCTAGATGGCCCTTAAGTCATTACTCCGACACCTCAGAGCAACGACTTGGGGGCTCCTGTTCTGGACTGGGCTGGGGTCTGCTCCCCAATTGAGCAGGCCCAACCCACACGTCTTGGGGTGGCCCAACGAGGGCCTCTTATCACAACCAATGTCGAGCACAGGCCCGCCTCAACCATGTTCGGCACATGTAACCCTCGGCGGTGTTCGGGCGCACGCGGCACAAGGCGTCGGGCGGAGTCACTAAGTCTCTCCGAGCTCTCCCCTGAAATTCTGGTATGACAGATCCCAAATGTCCTACAGGATGTCGAGACATCTGGTCTGTTACAGATAACATGGGAAGGTATAAACAATAATAGTACTGAAAAGCATAAACAACACACAAGGATTTGTTCACCCAGTTCGGTCTAACAACCTACATCTGGGGGCATACCAAGCCAGGAAGGAAGTCCACTATTAGTAGTATTAATTCACAGACTCTGCAATCAACAAACCAGTTGACAGTCTACTCACTTAATCCCTACCCAATGACCCTTCTACCTAAGTCCTCCCTAGGTATGAGACTTCATCTCACTTCCAATCATCGCAATGATGTCTAGCAGTCAACACCTCAGCCACTGCATCAACAGCTTGATGTCCAATAACTCTTCAAACACAAAAAAATAGAAGACATACTTCCATGACAATACCTAGACATGACACACATGACTAAGAACAATACTTAGAGTTGCTTAACAGCTTCCTCCAAGAACAATACATCTCTTACCTACAGGCTTCGAGATAAACACGATGACCATCCCACATACCGGGTGGTTCACACATACCAACTCTCCTAGAGAGTGGTTCACAAACTCAGCCCTAATGATTACATCTTTTCTATTCACGGCTTCGCTACTAAAACTAGGTTACAATGCTTCTATTTATAACCTATTTCCCAACTGGATTTGGGCCTTCAAAACAACAGTAACAAGGCTACACAAAGTCTGCAAATTAACCTCCAAGAAAATAGGTCTTCAATCAAATATTTCCTAATATGTCTCCATATTTAGAAAGTAGTGAAATTCCGAAAACCAACACAAAATCTCAACTCGATTACTTTGGACGCCACATAGGATAACTAAATATTCACAGAATATTCAGTAACTAATAACAACTAACAAAATCTTCCTTTTAAACCAATAACAGATGTGATGTCCTATGATCCAGGATGGTACATCTTTATCCGACATGTTGAATGCAGTAACACCTGTTGTACTGGACCCAGATGTCATGACATCTGTTGTAACACATGACAGTAGTGTTGTCATGACAGTTAAAGATATTTCCACATCAGGTTCAGCATCTGTAGTGATGTCTGAGCAACCATGTCAGGACTTCTGATCTGACATCTTGTACCACCTACTATAGATCATCATCTATTCTGACTTGACACATCCTGCAGTGATGTTCTACTCTTATGTCAAGACATTCTTCATAACATTTTCCTGAGCAACATGTTTTGCAAAAATTGCTGCCAACTCAGAACTTACAATCTCCCCCTTTGGCAAATTTTTGGCCAAAACATAATTTGATCATACACATCATATTAGAGGAAAATACAGCAGCAGAAAACAGAAGTCAGAACATCTTTTTAGGCATATATCAATCACAATCAGTTTTACCAAAATTAATGCCAACACCAAAAGCTGCAGAACTATCAATCTCCCCCCTTGGCATATTTTGGCTAAAACCTTCTTCTTTGAACACCAAGGGACACCTGATGTTTCTTAATTCTCCCCCTTTTTAGCTATAATAGGAGCAAACCAAACAAATGACATGCACCAGCTAGAACACCAATAAGAACACTGCTCCCCCTTAACATCACAAGTCCAGTTGCACAAAATTGTAACACTCTCCCCTATCAAGGATAACATGTGCTTCTTTGTACCTTGATGAATGGAAAACATAAGACGCGTCTTCATGTCTTCAAGAGCTCACTCTTTGTTCAACTCACAAGTTGAACACAATCATCTCTTGTACCAGTACTCACATGATTCCCTCTTGGTTTGTTATCTTCACATGCTCCAAAACTCACATCTTGCCAAGCTGATCAACTTCTCTCTATCTAAGACAACCAGTACTCCTTTGCAAGAAGAACACCTTAAATGAATGGAGAACATAAGACTCATCTTCATGTCTTCAAGAGCGCACCCTCTGTTCAACACACCTGCTGAACGCATTCACTTACTGCTTGACCCTCAAGCAAACCATGTACCACAATAGTACATAAATCAGATAGAAGCTTGTGATCTCAGGAGACAAAAACCATAACATTCAGAATAGAATGTTCTGTCAGCAGATGTTAAGACATCAGTTTTGACATCATGAACAGAATCCATCTGCACTAAGAAAAACACCACATTCCAAATAAAAACAGAATCTCCAAGCTCCCTCTTAAGCCAAGGGACCATAAACAACCAGAACAAAAACACATCATAACCCATCACATCACAGAAGATCACAAGAACACAGGAACAGTATTCTCTCACCCAACTCTCCAAAGGCAATCATTCCCTATCATTCTCCCGTATGATAATTTGGAATACTCCTGATCAGTTGATGAGTATCTTCACCTTCAGACTTTCAAGCAATCAATACCTGATTTGCTTCAGTTTTCTCTACATTCTCCATCCAAGGCAGACCTTCTACTTCATCATTCTCCCGTATGACTATGTAGACGCTCCTTAGGCATAACGTAGGCACCAAGCTCCTGAACCAGACCACAATCCTCCTTCACCAAGGAAATCTAACCCATATAATGTTCCAACACCAAGTTAGACCATCTGCCACACACCAAGACATCATCACCATGATTCTTGATATGCTCCACCAATTGGACTTATTATAGCATAGTAATCCAAAGAACTAGAGAAATAAACTCTCATCCACCTTCAAGAAGAATAATCTCCTTAAGTCTTCAACTCATCACCCTTCTGCCCAAGAGTAACTTGTTCCAAGACAATCCTCAATAATAACCAGCTGCCACACTCTGATTATCTTGATTCTTCGAATCCACTTCTGAGATCAACCAAATGCTACAGTTTGATCACCTCATTCATGAATCCTCATATGAAAACAACCAAATGCCACATTTTGATCTTTTTCACGTTTTTCAGAACTCTCACAAAGATATCCTGATCCACCAAGGAAACTTGATCTTCAAGTCACATGTTCCAATTGCTCAATAGCAAACACACTTAAACTCCCTAAGCCATGGTCATGTAACATCTTCTCCTTCCTGCAGCTCCCGCAAACTGCCATGAGAACGATCTTTTTGAAACATCCTATTATTCATTCCTGTAGATCACCCTATCATAAGCTGATGTGCCACATCACCAACTGAGACTTCTGATGTTAAGCTAGCTGTCAGAACATTATGTCATCCAACTGTTGAATTCATCTCTTCCTTCTGCCACTCAGAAGAAACTCCTCCCTTTGCAGAAACAGATTTCTATGCTCTCATAGACTTGATTCAATAATCAAGTTTGAGTAGACAACCTCCATCCTGCTCAGAAACTCCAAAGACTTCAAACCTACCACATCTGAATCTTCAGAAGATAAGTAGTTCAAGACTACCCCATAGCTATACCAAAGAATGCCACTTCCCTTAGTAGAGCCGTCAGTAGAAAACCAGAGATAACAACCACATATCCTCGACTTTCACAAAAAAACCATGCTCCAAAGCACCTAGATCAGAAATAAACTGATCCAACCATCAAGATTATGATGTCTTCATAGTCTTCTATCTCCATCTTCAACAGCATAATTCAGGTCGTCACACACCAACACACTAAATAGAGAAAAGTAAATTCTCAACACTTCTGCAGTCCTGCACTTTTATATCAGACATATACATAGTCTCCCGTCAATGTATTTTGTCATTAGTTGAAAGCACAACATCTTAGATAAACACTTAGCTCCCGTCAGAGTATTCACTATCGGTTAGATGCACATCCTTATCAAAAACAGACAAGTACTCAACTTTTGTCAAGATATTTATCATATGTGATAAGGTAACCTTCTCACACAAGGTACGACATTCTTTTCCTGCACACTTGTGGCACTAGCTGATCCTTCTTTTATTAATCCACACCACTGATCACTTCGGATTAGGTAAGTGACTTGACCTGATACTCCACTATGTGCACAACAAACTTCCTTGGCTGAGGAAGCAATGAACTGAAATGATGTTTCAACATCAGTTCCGACATCAGTCTAAATCACATTAACCATCTACTATGGCTTTGGAGGCAATAACCACAGTAATCCACACACATCTCTTGCAAGGGACACAAGAGGATCGACCATCAGCATCTGATCAACCTTCAAAACCAGACCATACACATAAGTAGAAACCTGCATACTCTACATCTCAAGAATCTTCTTCTCAACCTTCTGATGTTCAGACCTTCTGTCTGTCTTTGAGATGTTGAATGCCATCCTTCTGCACCTAAAGAGGAGATTCCCTCTAACAAGTTTCTGGAGAAAAAAAAATATTGACTGGTCATCACAAACAAATTGTTAAATAAAATATGCTTCTTCCTACAAGGATGCTTTTCAATCCTTGCAAAAACATGTTCCATTATGTGAGGACACCACATAACAGAACTCCAGCTTAAGAAGAACCTTTTCATGCCAATACCAGGGAACCATAATCTTTTGGTTCAAAAGACAACCAACTCCTCCTTGCTACAAACACATTTGCAATGCCAAATCTTTATCCACTAGATTCTGCACACTCTGCTGGTTTGATGTCACAACAACTGGTAGAACATCATTCAAGAACAACACCATGGGATCCTTCAATTTAGACATGTGGATGGTCTTTTAGAGAAGAGAGCAAAAATAAATTGCATCCTTCTGATCTCTCATCAACATACTTATTGAAAATGCCTTTATGAGTGGACTTGGGTCAAACCTCCGTATCTTTGGTCACTTTAATAAGTCAGTCAATATTATCCTCAAGTATCACAACACCATGTGATATACCTTCAGAGGAGAACAGAGCGTTGCAGCCTCAACACACAAAACCACCAGGAATTTTCCATCAGATATATATATAAGCAACGAAACACACACTAGAAAACTCCTCTATAACCCTTACACAAACACGACACTCCATAGGTTTGAAATTAAATCTAACCACACAGCAGCTCACCATCAAAGCTACAAGCCTGATAACAATAGACAAGTCCAATACACACTATGTCATGAACAGTCCATCCTCCACTTCTAGGGACCATTCAACCAACAAAATAAACTTCTCCAAGTTCAAGCAACTTTTCAGTAGGTACCACCTACCTTGCCCATGACCAGGAAGTATCTTCCCTAGGATATCACCTAGAAACAGAACAGGATGCCTGCTCTGATACCAATTGAAATTCTGGTATGACAGATCCCAGATGTCCTACAGGTTGTCGAGACATCTGGTCTGTTACAGATAACATGGGAAGGTATAAATAATAACAGTACTGAAAAGCATAAACAACACACAAGGATTTGTTCACCCAGTTCGGTCTAACAACCTACATCTGGGGGCATACCAAGCTAGGAAGGAAGTCCACTATTAGTAATATTAATTCATAGACTCTACAATCAATAAACCAGTTGATAGTCTACTCACTTAATCCCTACCCAATGACCCTTCTACCTAAGTCCTCCCTAGGTATGAGACTCCATCTCACTTCCAATCATCGCAATGATGTCTAGCAGTCAACACCTCAGCCACTGCATCAACAGCTTGATGTCCAACAACTCTTCAAACACAAAAAAATAGAAGACATGCTTCCATGACAATACCTAGACATGACACACATGACTAAGAACAATACTTAGAGTTGCTTAACAGCTTCCTCCAAGAACAATACATCTCTTACCTACAGGCTTCGAGATAAACACGATGACCATCCCACATACCGGGTGGTTCACACATATCAACTCTCCTAGAGAGCGGTTCACAAATGCAGCCCTAATGATTACATCTTTTCTATTCACGGCTTCGCTACTAAAACTAGGTTACAATGCTTCTATTTATAACCTAATTCCCAACTGGATTTGGGCCTTCAAAACAACAGTAACAAGGCTACACAAAGTCTGCAAATTAACCTCCAAGAAAATAGGTCTTCAATCAAATATTTCCTAATATGTTTCCATATTTAGAAAGTAGTGAAAATCCGAAAACCAACACAAAATCTCAACTCAATTACTTTGGACGCCACATAGGATAACTAAATATTCACAGAATATTCAGTAACTAATAACAACTAACAAAATCTTCCTTTTAAACCAATAACAGACACGATGTCCTATGATCCAGGATGGGACATCTTTATCCGACATGTTAAATGCAGTAACACCGGCTGTACTGGACCCAGATGTCATGACATCTGTTGTAACACATGACAGCAGTACTATCATGACAGTTGAAGATGTTTCCACATCAGGTTCAACATCTGTAGTGATGTCTGAGCAACCATGTCAGGAATTCTGATCTGACATCTTGTACCACCTGCTATAGATCATCATCTGTTCTGACTTGACACATCCTGCAGTGATGTTCTACTCTTATGTCAAGACATTCTTCATAACATTTTCCTGAGCAACATGTTTTGCAAAAATTGCTGCCAACTCAGAACTTACATCCCCTCCTTGACACGCAAGGATACGTCTCTCCCTGACACACAAGACTCCTCCCCGCGAGGACACATTCTCATGTAACCACCCACTCCCGATGGAATCGGTCTGCCCTAATTCCAGAGATCTAGGAACGGTTACCCCAGGGCGAAGACCACGTGCTGGTCTTCACTACGCCACGTAAGCCCTGGCAGTTACTTGGATTGGGCCTGGCAATCCAGCCCAATGCAAGTAACCGTTGGCCCCGAGCTGGGGGCTCTCTATAAATACCCTCTCACTTGAGAGGGTCAGGTTACTCACTTCTTAACACTCTAACCTTCTTCTCTTGTACTTGCTTTTTCTCTGACGGTTACCTTACTTGAGCGTCGGAGTACCTTGTAGGTACACCCCCCCCCCCCCCCGACCGTCTTTCAACCTCACCGGAGCTGAAGTCCAGACGACGTTGTTGGCCACCAGAAACTGTCTGATCCAGGTACGATCAATTGGCATTGCCAATGACCGAGCGTGCAACATCAGGGACTATGTTGTGTTTGATCCTAATGCTATGAATACTGGCATTGCTAGGCCAGCCATCACAGTACCACAGTTCGAGTTCAAGCCTATGATGTTCCAAATGTTACAAGCTGTTGGTCAATATTCGGGCTCTCCTCATGAAGATCCTCATTTGCACCTAAAATAATTTCTGGATGTTGCTGACAACTTCAAAATCCTTGACGTGCCAGTGGATACCTTTAGGTTGAGGCTGTTTCCATATTCTCTAAGGGATCGAGCCAAGAGCTGGCTTAATTCTTTGGAACCAAATTCCATTAATACATGGAACGCCTTGGCAGAAAAGTTTCTGGCCAAGTATTTTCCTCCTTCCAAGAATGCAAAAATGAGAAACGAAATTACATCATTTAGGCAAGGAGATGACGAAACGTTGTTTGATGCATGGGAAAGGTTTAAGGAGCTGTTGAGACAATGTCCACATCACGGGATTCCCATCTGCATACAACTTGAGACTTTCTTTAATGGATTAATTCCATCCTCAAGGAATATGTTAGATGCATCCAGTGGTGGAGCCCTATTGTCTAAATCTTATGACGATGGTTACAAGTTGATTGAAAGCATTACTGCCAACACATATTAATGGCCGGTCACAAGGGCTAATACCAGTTCAACTCAAAAGAAGCCTGCTGGAGTTCATGAAGTCACTGAGACCACAGCTCTTGCTGCTCAAGTGGATCAGATCCACCAAATGATGAAGAATCTGATGAGTCCTGAAGTGACAAAGCCTGACCCTGTTAAGGTGGTTACTGACGCTTCTGAGGTTGCCTGTGTTTACTATGGAGGACCACATCTATTTGAAGAATGTTCTGCAAATCCTGTTTCAGTTAACTATGTTGGCAATCCCAACAACAATAGCAGATACAACAATTCTTACAGCAATACTTACAACCCAGGATGGCGTAACCATCCTAATTTTTCTTGGAGTAACAATCAAAGTCAATCTAAACCGCAAGCAACTACACCATAAGTTCCACCTGGTTTTTATAACCCTAACTATGCTGGGGTCAATCAAGGAGACAACCATTTGGAAAATGTTCTTACGTCCTTTTTTCAAGAAGTAAAGAATCAATTCCAAGCACAAGGAGTGAGCATCAAGAACTTGGAGAACTAAGTATGCCAAATTGCCACGGCTCTAAGTTCAAGAAACTTGGGAAATCTTCCCAACTCCACTGAGACTCCCAATACACAAGCTGGAGTGAAGAATGTTGAAACTTGCCAAGCTCTTAAACTCATAAGTGGCGAGGAAATTTAAGAGACCATTACAAAGAGCAAGGAGTCAAGTACTGATTTGTCTAAGCCTGACAGTTCTGGAGCGAAAGACAATGATGGAGAACCGTCTTCATCAAAACAGCAGAAGCACAAAGATGATATACATTCCTCCAGAAAATCTATAGGTCATTACTGAAGCCAACAAGAAGCAAAAGTTTGTGCAAGAAAGACCACCACCTCCTTTTCCACAAAGAATCAAAAAGGCAAAGAAAGAGCAACAATTTTCAAAGTTCATGGAGATCTTGAAGCAGCTTCACATCAACATACCATTGATTGAAGTCATTCAACAAATGTCAAACTACTCAAAGTTCATGAAGGATGTGCTTACCGAACGAAAAAGGGTGGGAGAATTTGCTATGGTTGCACTCACACAAGAGTGTAGTCAATTAGTTCAAGGCAAACTTCCCTCCAAATTGAAGGATCCTGGAAGTTTTACTATTCCATGCACCATTGGAGACACCTTTTGTGGAAAGGCACTATGTGATTTAGGGGCCAACATTAATCTCATGCCCCTATCCATTTTCAAGAAGCTAGGGATAGGTGCTGCCAGGCCTACAACAATCACCTTGCAGCTGGCAGATATAAGTATTTGCTACCCACAAGGGAAGATAGAAGATGTGCTGGTAAGGGTTGACAAATTTGTCTTCCCTGCTGATTTCATCATCATGGATTTTGAAGCTGATGAAGAGACACCCATTTTGTTGGGAAGGTCATTCCTAGCAACAGGTAGAACCTTAATTGATGTAGAAAGGGGAGAAATCACTATGAGAGTGAATGGGCAACAAGTAGTGTTCAACATACTTAATGCCTTGCAATACCCAGAAGAAGAGGTGGCTGAGTGTTCTATGATATCTAGTTGGGAAGGTTTAATTCATAAAAACCTTCTAAGGGCTAATGATGTGTTGAAAATTGAGTTGGGAAAAGTGGAAGATGAAGGACTAAAAGATGGAATCATCTACGGTCCAATGCAAAAGCAAGAGGAAGAATCTGTGGAAGTGATAGAATCCACCACTGTTGTTCACAAGCAGCAACTACCTTCCATAGAAGAACCCCCTGAATTGGAGCTCAAGCAACTGCCGGAGCATTTGCAGTATGTATATTTGGAGGCAGGTCAGAAGCTGCCAGTTATCATTGCCACAGACCTACAAGAGGAGTATAAAGATCAATTGATTTCACTACTAAAGAGACACAAGAAGGCAATTGCGTGGCAGATTTCTGACATCAAGGGAATCAGCTCAGCAATTTGCATGCACAAAATTTTGTTGGAAGAAAATGCTAAGAATATCATTGAGAGTCAACGAAGGCTGAACCCCATCATGAAGGAGGTTGTAAAAAAGGAAATTATCAAGTGGCTAGACACGGGAATTATTTACCCTATCTCTGATAGTGTGTGGGTAAGTCCAATCCAGTGCGTACCGAAGAAATGGGCATGACAGTAATAATCAATGAAAAGAATGAGCTCATTCCAACTAGAACCGTTTCTGGTTGGAGAATCTGCATGGATTATAGGAAGCTGAACAAGGCAACTAGGAAGGATCATTTTCCTCTGTCTTTCATTGATCAGATGTTAGATAGATTGGTTGGAAAGGAGTATTATTGCTTCTTAGATGGATATTCGGGCTACAACCAAATTGCAATAGCCCCAGAAGATCAAGAGAAAACAAGATTCACATGCCTTTATGGCACCTTTGCCTTTAGAAGGATGTCGTTTGGACTCTGTAATGCGCCAGCCACCTTTCAACGTTGCATGATGGCTATCTTCTCGGATATCATAGAGAATTACATGGAAGTTTTCATGGATGATTTTTTAGTTTTTGGAGAATCCTTCGAAGATTATCTACAGAATCTGGAGTTGGTGCTGACTAGGTGTGAAGAGAACAACCTAGTCCTTAATTGGGAAAATGTCATTTTATGGTAAAAGAAGGAATTATTCTTGGTCATAAAATTTCAAAAGAAGGATTAGAGGTAGATCAAGCTAAGGTGGAGGTAATTGAAAAGCTACCCCCACCAGTCAACATCAAAGGCATTAGGAGTTTCTTGGGACATGCTGGATTTTATAGGAGGTTTATAAAAGATTTCTCAAAAGCAACTAAACCCCTATGCCAGTTGCTGCAACATGACACGCCTTTTGTCTTCAATAAAGAATGCCTTGAATCCTTCAATCTTTTGAAGAAGGCTCTCATTTCTGCGCCTGTAGTCAAAACTCCAGATTGGTCCAAGCCATTTGAATTAATGTGTGATGCCAGTGACTTTGCCATTGGTGCGGTGTTGGGACAAAGGCATAACAAAGTCTTTCACACCATCTACTACGCAAGCAATACTTTGATAGAAGCACAAATCAATTACACAACCACGGAGAAGGAGTTGTTGGCAGTAGTGTTTGCCTTTGATAAGTTCAAACCTTATTTGGTAGGAACTAAAGTCATTGTGTACATGGATCATGCAGAAATCAAATATTTGATTGCCAAAAAAGATGCAAAGCCACGACTCATACGATAGGTTCTTTTACTACAAGAGTTTGACCTGGAAATAAGAGACAAGAAATAAGTAGAAAACTCAGTTGCTGATCATCTCTCAAGACTACCTGAAGAAGTTCAATCTCACAACAGTGGAGATATTAAAGAAAGTTTTTCGGATGAGAAGCTGTTGGTGATTACTGATGGCACGACTCCTTGGTATGCTGACATTGTTAATTATTTAGTCAGTAGAGTCGTGCCACCAAAATTCAACTTCCAACAAAGAAAGAGGTTCTTCCACACTGTCAAGAATTATTTCTAGGATGAGCCTTATATGTACAAGAAGTATGCTGATCAGCTATTGAGGAGATGTGTTGACCATGAGGAGGCGCGACAGATCTTATCAGCCTGCCACAAAGCCCCCTATGGTGGACATTTTGGAGGGGTCAGAACTGCAGCAAAAGTGTTGCAATCAGGTTATTTCTGGCCTTCTAACAAAAAGGTGTGATAGATGCTAGAGGGTTGGAAATGTGTCCATGAGACAAGAGATGCCACTCACGGGTATTCTTGAAGTGAAATTTTTTTATGTGTGGGGCATTAACTTCATGGGACCATTCCCTCCATCCTTTGGCAATCTCTATATCCTTGTAGCTGTGGACTACGTGTCCAAATGGATTGAAGCAGTAGCAACACCATCCAATGATGCTAAGGTGGTAACCAAGTTCTTGCTCAAGAACATCTTGACAAGACATGGCACGCCTAGAGCTATCATCAGTGATGGGGGACCCCATTTTTGCAACAAACTTTTTGAAAACTTAATGGAAAAATATGGGATTAAGCACAAGGTTACTACCGCTTACCATCCACAAACTAGCGGACAAGTGGAGTTTTCCAATAGAGAAATCAGGAGAATCTTGGAAAAAGTGGTTAACCCCACGAGAAAGGATTGGTCCAAGAATTTGGACGAAGCACTATGGGCGTATAGGACTGCCTATAAAACTCCCTTAGACAGGTCCCCTTATAGACTTGTTTATGGAAAGGCTTGTCACCTACCCATTGAATTGGAGCATAAGGCATTTTGGGCTGTGAAGCAACTAAATTTTAATATAAAAAATGTTGGCCAAGCTAGAATGTTTCAATTAAATGAGTTAGATGAGCATAGGTTGTTCTCATACGAGAATGCTGAATTGTATAAAGAAAAGACCAAAAAGTGGCATGACAGGAAATGCCAGAAGAGGGAGTTAGTGAAAGGCCAAAAAGTTCTACTTTTTAACTCAAGGCTGAAGCTATTCCCTGGGAAATTAAAATCAAGATGGTCTTGACCCTTTATTTTGGAAGAGATTTACCCCCATGGTGCTGTGGAATTGTTTAATGTGAAAAATGGAGAAAGATTTAAGGTTAATGGCCAAAGGGTCAAAACTTATCTTGGAGAACCCTCAAGTAACACAAGGGGTTCTCTCCATTTCATTGATTGATAGACTCTTGTTTTGGTCAGGCGATAAGACCTTAAAATAGCGCTACTGGGAGGCAGCCCAGCTTTATGCATTTTTCTTTTGTTTTTATTTTTTTTGTACAGGATCATGATAGTTTTTGTGGCATTAGCTCATGACAAGATGTGACACGCCAGCAAGAGACACGAAAAAAGTGGAATTGGAATATTGGAAGAGTTAAAGGAATTAATTTTGCTAAGTCCAAAGAGAATAATATTAATGCTGAGCTGGCATTAAATATTTTCTTTTGGAATTCAGAAAGACAATGGACCATTGTGTCTAAAGAGGGAGAGAGAGAATCAAAGTGTGGCATGGAGATTGAGCGTCTTGGGCCGTGTGTAGTAGCAGAGTCATGATGGCCATGTCTGCCACGTCAGACTGTTCAGCCACCTAAACACGCAAAACCACTAAAAGAGTCTTTTTAGCTGTCAGACCTAAGTCCTTTCACTCTTTGCCCTAATAATCACAAAAACGGAAATTTTCTCTCTCCATCTCTCAAGGACTTTTTTTTAATTATTTTCTAAACTTTTCCAATCACCTTTCCAACTTCCCTCCACATCTTTCTATACCCAAACATTCAAACAAAACCTTTCACTTTTCATTTTCTATCATCCTCTCCGTAACCCTAAATCTCTCAAACCCTATTTCCTCCATTAACCAAGAAAAAATGACAAGAGACCCATCCACCGACCGCTGTTACAAGACTACAGGAAAGAAAACTGTCACCCCTACAATCGACATCTCCGGTCAAGATGAAGATGACATTTTGTTAGCTTGGAAGCCCATAGACGGTTCGTGGAACACTTTAGTAAATGAACGTGTTTGCTGAACGTGGATTCATCATGGATGTGGAAGATGAGAAACTGGGACTACCAGGCGACATAGGCACAGCCATCTCACACTTGAAATGGGAAAGTTTTTGCAAGCAACCTGGTTTGTATAATGCTACTCTGGTCAAGGAATTTTATTCCAATCTGACTGATCCTGGACACAAAAGGTTAGAGGTTTTAGTCAGAGGAACAAAAGTGATTTATAATGAGTCCAACATTAACTTCTATTTCAAGCTGGATAATACGGAAGACGAGTACTAGAATTTTGTGCTCAGTTCTCAAGAAGATGAATACGACGCCTACATGGAGTCGTTGTGTGTTGCTGGTACAAAATGGGTTGACAAAGTTGTGAAAAGGATGAATCTGATGCCAGAAGTCAAGGTGTGGTATCAATTCCTCAAGCATTCAATCAAGCCCACTGCTCATAACGAGACAGTCTCTAGGGCTAGCTTGGTGATTCTTCATTGCATCACTGGTTTGAGGGCTATCAATATTGGAAAGATAATCGTGCAAGAGATGCACGCCTGCTCAAAGAAGAAAGAGGGAATGCTATATTTTCCTTATTTGATAACAACACTTTGTAGGAGACAAGGCGTGCCTGAGTACGACTCAGACAACTTTGGGTCTCCACAGCAACCCTTGGACAAAACCTTGATCATGACCCTGATGAAACCAAAAGGATCCAGGAAAAGAACAGCAGTAGTAAACCAAACCTCTTCTGGGACAGCTGAACAACAAGACCCAGCTATGGAAATTTTGTTGCAAATGCAAAAAGACCAGCAAGAGTACTTTGCCTATCAAAAGGCTAGGGCGACTTGGCTAGAAAAGATGTGGGCTATGCAAGCCCCATCCAACTCGCTGGAGGCCCCAAAGTTCCCTGATCACATTCTAGGAAGTATTGAACCAACTGCTGCTGATAATGAAGGAAAGGAAAAGAAGCCCACCAAAAAGGAGAAAGCAAAGAAGAAGAAGAAGGATAATGAGTTGAAAAAGGAAGAGGTAGAAGAGACCAGTAAGGGCGTGTCAGTAGAGACCAGTCAGAGCCAGGTGAAGAAGAAGAAGAAGCTAAGAAAGACATACTTTTCTCCACCTCCAGAACTGGAAGGCAGCCCAAAACAGAAGAAGTTGAAGGCAGAATGGAGAAAGAAAGAGACCGTTGCAGTCATGACACCACCCGTCAATCCTGCAAACAAGTTTGATCTTAATAAATCTGATCAAGAGGAGGAAGGCTCGGGCAAAGACGAGGTCTTGGAAACCTTCTTAGCAGAGGTAGACAAAGATGTTAAAGATTTGGAAATGAATAAGGAGGACGTGACTGAAGAGGAAGAAGGGAATGAAGAGAAGAAGAATCCAGTGGAAGAAATGGTCCAGTCAGAAGGAGCTGAAGAAGATAAGGAAGGAGAACAGCTGAGGAAGTATTATTCCTCTACAGAGACAGAGAAGGAAGAAATTGTCAAAGGAGATGATGAGGCAGACAGCGAAGAGATGAAAAAGACCACAGCTGACCCAGAACCCCAACTTGTCAAGGAACCTACCGTGAATGAAGAAGATATTGTTGCGGAGGTGCAGCTAGAGAAAGTAGAAGAGCAGCCTAAAAAGAAGGCTAAAAGTCCAAGTAAAGCTACTGGGAAGGAGGTTACTGGAGTCACAGCTGAAGAGGGCACTGAGAAGAAGGAGCTAGGAGCGCAAGAGGCAAAGAAAAAGAAGAAGAAACAAGCCATGCCAGCACCTAGGAAGAGCTCCAGGCTTAGGGCCTAATTGGTAAAGTGAAAAAGGTAAGCGTTGGCTCGTCTTCTCTCATCACTGAACAGTGAGGACACTGTCCTTACTTTAAGTTTGGGGGAGGACATCAACGCTTAGCCTATTCTCACCACTCTAACCCTCTAAAATCACAAGCTGAATATTCTGTCTGTTGTCTTGCTTATTTCTGCTTTTGGATAATATTTTGGATTTGTGTTTGGAATGGCCATGTTTTGAGCCATAGGTTTTTAAATCTTTTATGGGGAAGCTCTGATGCCCCTAAAACATGATGATCTGGTTGTTTTATGTTTGTTTTTCTTAAATGTCATGTGTGTTTCATTCAATTAGCATCTATTTTATTGTTATTCTTTTGCTGAATTTGAGTTATTTAGTTGCATGTCATAGTTTAGAGTGAGGAAAGCAAGGAAATGGTTGGATTAAACTGCACTAGGTCAGGAGCATTAATTTTCAAAATTTTGGGCTTAAGGATAAAAAAGGGGAATGACGCTTTTATGAGTGAGCGTAGCAAAGTGCAGGAATTATGCCAAGTGAGTTTGACAGAGGAGACTGATGCTCTCTGTCACGACAGCACTAATCTATTAAACCAGCCAATTTTTTTTTTCAAAAAGATAACTGAATTGTGGGAATCAAGATAAAGGTTGAAATCTTAGGAATCACAAAGGGAAGGACAAAAAGATTTAAATAATGATTGAGATGATCACAGAAGGGGCGCAATCCACACAAAAACACACAAAGGTGTGCAAAAAGTGGCAAAGACCACCAATAAAGTTCGCATGCCCGAAACTGGAGGAACAACAAGCGTTTCATCATAATGTGCAGTTGAACTCATGAGAGATTCTTCTGAGAACGTTTTGCCAAAAAAAAGAGAAAGAAAAAGAACAAAAAAATAATAAGTGGAGAAGTGTGGTCCCAAGTGTGCAAATCAAAAATATCATTTGAGAATCAGGACAGAATTCCTTAGTGAAACCAAAGGAAGAGACCCCACTCACAAAAGTACACGAGACGGGGATCAAAAAGAGAGATTTGTGGCTTGTTTCCTAGAAGAGTAGGGTCGTGACAGGAGACGTCAGTCCTCCCTTGAGCTAACAACACTTTGGCCAATTGCAAAGCTGAGCAACTTGCGCTAGTTATCGCTTTATGACCCTTCCAATTCTAAAGCCTCATTACCTTGCTGACCTGACTAAAGCTGTTGAAAACCAATTCCACTTTCCTGTGTCTTTCACTGTCACATCACCTGAGGACAGGTGATCATTCAAGTTTGGGGGAGTGATAACACTATTTTAGTGTGTTACTTTGGCCCATTTTATGTGACATTTTTAGTTCATGATTTACTGATGTGGCATGAGTTTAATGTATTTCAGGATGTTTTAAGCTTTAAGCACACTAGGTGCTTCTTTTATGTTTTCAATGTGTTTGAACTCTAAAAGAATCTAGATGATGGTGAGAGGAGGCATGACCCCGGATGACAGCTTCTAGAATAGATCGAGGAGCTTTTGGAAAGAAAGTAGTTGATAGTTTAATCAACTATTTCACCAAGAGAGTTGGAGATTGGTGATGGAAGCCAAGGATGACTAGGGCTCACGTGGCAGCATTTTGAAGAGCATTGGAGCAAAAGAAATGGATAAGATCAAGGAAGCTAGAAGACAAAAGTTAGTACGGTGGGGACCATGCTGTAAAAGAGCGCCCAACACCAAAACCATCAACTGTCTGCGTTGCTGCACCACTCTGCCACAGCCGCCTGCAAAAAGCAGATTTGTCTCCCACCAACATCTGTACCAGATTACTTGCAACGGAAGGATTGAGGGACAGTTGGTCCACATGAGGATTTGATTTGGGTCTAACCTTATTTTTATCAAGAGACCCACGATCCAAGAAAGGAGCAACTACCACTTCCACTCAGCACTATATAAAGAGAGCTTGTGCATTGAAGAAGAGGACCGGAGATTTACACACAACAAACGGTTTATTTCAGTTTTAATTTTTAATTTTATTTTTATTCTAAGAGTTGGAAGCTTTAGTTGAGGGTATTTTATTCTCATCCAGACCTGTACACTCTGCTGAGAGCTGTCGTGACTTAAGAGAGCTGTTGTTGTTTACTCAACGCAAGAGATCTCCAAGTTATTACTAGGTTGCATTTCTTTACTACACTTTGTAAGACAATGTTTCCTATTAGATTCACTCCAGTAGTTTGTACTCAGCTCACTATGAGCTAAACCTTTGTTTGATGAGACTAATGAAGTTAGTATAAAAGTTGCTTTTATGTTGATATGATGTGTTGACTAGTGTCTTATTTTATTATGTGTTTTTATGCTATAAACTTGGTTCTTAGAGTGATCAATTAGGAAAAAGGTAAAAGCTTGTTGTTGAGAGAGATCCAATAAACAAGCAGATTTCATAACAAAAGTGGTTAATAAAGTAGGATAGAGATATTCACTTAATTCAACTTGCTTAGAGATAAGAAGTTGAGACCATAAAGATTTTCAGAATTAAAACCAGACGTATTTTAGGGTTACAAGTGAAACTTATAGATTTGTTCCCTTGCCCTAGTTATGCATGTTTTTGATGTTGTAGAGATACACCACTAGATTACGTTCTGACCTTTTGAGGCACGACACTTCACATCCTAAAAGCATTCTAACAACAACTATACTAATGGATTTAGCTCATCAACTACTCTCTCTGATATTTTAACTCCTTTTTAGTATCAATTTTAATTTAGTTAATTGTGTGTTGCTCTTGTTCTTATTTCTCATATTTCTGTTACTTTGCTCATACTTCATTTAAACAAAGAAATTAATATTAGTAGTTCAAATCCTTTACACTTCCTTGTGGGTTCGACCTTTACTTTATCACTTGCTACATTATCAAGCATGTATACTTGCATGTGACACCATTGCTCTAAACAATTACAAGAAAAGCATTATATAAAGTAGAGAACAGGAATTCAGCAAACGCTCGACATTTGTCATGGTTGACCTCGATCCCCTTCTCGGTGAGGTAGAAGCCGAGGAACTTCCCTGCCCGCACGCCGGAGGTGCATTTTTCTAGGTTAAAACGCATTTTGCATTTCCTTGCTTGGTCGAAGACCTTCTGCAAGTGGATTGTATGATCGAACTCTTCTTGGAATTTCACGATCATGTCGTCCATATATACTTCGAGCATGTCTCCGATTTCTGATCGGAAGACTTTGTTCATCATGCGCTGGTATGTGATTCAGATCGAAGGGAATTACATTGTAGTAATAGTTCTCTGACGAGGTCATAAAGTGGTATATCTCTTGTCTTTTTCGGCCATGGGAATTTGGTTGTATCCCGAGTAGGCGTCCATGAAGGACAAGAGTTTTAAACCTGCGGAATTATCTAACAGCTTATCTATGCTAGGCAAAGGATAAACGTCTTTCGGGCAAGCCCGGTTGAGATCAGTGTAATCAATGCACATCCTCCACTTTCCATTATGTTTTTTGACTAGTACAATATTGGACAGTCAGATTGTATACCTAGCCTCCGAGATAAATTTCGCCTCTAAGAGGTCTTTTACAAGTTTTTCGGCAGCCTGTTCCTTTTCGTCAGACTGTTTGCGTCTGCGCTGCGCTACCGCTCGAGCTGCTGGGTCGATGGTGAGTTAATGGCAGGCAGTCTCAAGGTCAAGGTCGGGCATGTTCGTGGCACCTCAAGCAAATAAGTCTGCATTGTCTCTCAGGCATGTCTTTAGTTGCTCTTTTACCTCTTCGGGCAGTCCTGCGCCTATCTTGACTCCTCTGTTTGGGTTGTCTTCCAAGGTGATCACTTCAAATTCCCCATCTGGTATAGGACGCATGATGGTTGATGCAGGGGAGTTTCCTGTCACTGCTGGAGTGTCTTCATTGTTGTCCTCCTCGCCTTCTTCAGAGATTCGGTTGTCGAGGTCGATTGTGTGCACTAGGAGAGCTGGTTTTTTGTCAGGCTGGCTTTCCTCACTGGGAAGATCTTCGTCCCTTTCCCGTTTGATGGCTTTAGGTGCTGTGCCAATCGAGCTTTGCCCTATGGTAGCTGCTTCGAAGCATCTCCTCGCAACCTCTATATCTCCATGCAAAGTCGCGACGTGGCCCTTCTCTGTGTAATATTTCATCTTGAGATGAACTGTTGAAGGGACGGCGATCAGCTCCGCGAGGGTTGGTCTCTCCAGGATACACTGGTACAGCGATGGATAGTCGATGACCAGGAATTGCGTTTTGATCATCTTGGAGGCCTCCTCCTCCCCGAATGTGACTGGGAGCTCCACGTACCCCCAAGGTCTGGTAGTAGCCCAGTTGAATCCTTGTAGATATGATCCCACGTACGAAGAAAGATTCTTCTGGTCGAGCTTCAAGGTGCGGAACAAAATGGTGTACATGATGTCCATCGAGCTGCCCTGGTCGACCAGGATCCGTCGGACATCAGTACTAGCCAGTCTTGACCTGATGAGCAGAGGGATGTGTGAGTTTGGGAAGCTCTTCATGATAGAATGTGATGGGCTGAGAACGTCCTCGGAATTTCTCGAGTGTGGACAGTCGGTTAGTGCTGTAATCTATCAACTGGTCGAACTTCCTTTTGACCGATCCTATAGTGAGCTCATTGTATCCGCCACAGGAGATGACAATCGTAGTGGGGAAGGTCTCCCAGGAGCTGTGCGCGGCGATCTGGGGAGGATCCTCGAGGTAGTCAGGGACAAAAAATTCTTATGGCTGTGTGACAAACATGGCAACCTGCGGGGGAAGACTGGATGGCGAAGCTTCCGTTTCCTTCTTAGACTCAGATGTCTCTCGTCGGGAAGCTTCTCCCTTCTTCGTGTATTGTTTCAGGTGACCCTCCTTGATGAGAATCTCGATGGCGTCCTTCAGATGAACGCAATCTTCGGTCACGTGGTTGTGACTGTGATGGAAGCGGCAATATTTGATCTTGTCCGTGTTGCCCTTCGACGTTGTTGGTTTGGGGAAACGAACACCCCCTTGCTTGAACTCCACGTTAATGCATTAAGAGAGAACGCGCTCGCGGGGAGCTGTCAGCAAGGTGTATTCTGTGAAGCGACCAGTAGGTCCCTTATGCTCTCGAGGACAGTCATCTCGTCGCCTCTCCTTGTCGCGTCGGGGAGCCTCTGAGTCGTCCTATATTATTGCCCTAGAATTCTCCTGATCTCTTGAATCACGGGCCTTGTAGGCAGCTTCCTTTTCCTCGTATTGTATATAAGCTTGGGCTTTACGGAGGAGTTCGGCCAGGGTGCAAAGTGTTTCGATGCCCACTGCTTTGCGGAACTCACTTTTCGCCCTCAGTCCTTCTCCAGGAGGTATTTCTTCATGTGGTCCGTTGTGTGGACCTCTACAACTTCTTTGTTGAATCTCTCAATGTAGGCACGCAGGGGCTCATCTTTGCCCTAAATGATGCCTTCGAGAGTGGCTTCCGACTTCGGATGGCGTCTGGAAGCAGTGAAGTGTCGGGCGAACTGGTTCTTCAGGTTTTTCCACGAGACGACTGAGCCTCGGGGAAGACTCTTATACTAGGTCATGGCTAGCTTTCTGAGGATGATGGGGAACAACCTGCACTTGATGGCTCCGCTCACATTGTGGTAATGGAGCATGGCTTCAATGTTTTCTATGTGGTCGCCCGGATCCATGGTGACATCATAGAGAGCTAGAGGGGGAGGCTTCTCCAGCCCGCGAGGGATGCGGGTGTCCATGATCTCTTGAGATAGAGGTCCATGGACGTTGTCCTCGTCGCTCGTGGTCGATGACCTGCAGGGAGAGTGACTGCGCCCACGGCTTCTACTGCGTCGAGGAGAGTGTCAGCGTCGGCGATGATGTTCACGATGTTTCCCTGAGGGTTTGGTCCTCTTGGGGGCAGGAGAGCGTCTAAATCTCCGAGGAGGATTATGGTGTCGTCTCCTAGTGATCTCTTGCTCAGGTTCTTCTGATTCCGATCGTCCCCTGGCGGGGGAAATGCTCTGGGATCTGTCTCGCCGACATTTCTGAGGGGGAGACAGAGGACGTGGAGATGGACTGCGAGGCCTTTGCGAAGGAAGTCGCTCCTGAAGGACATGCTCCAGCATGTGGAACTTCTCGCCCTGTTGGACGATCAGGTAGTTGGACCTGTTGAGAGAGGCAATGAGGGCCACCGTACTAGGATCAGCGTCTTGAGGGACAAGTATGGGCTCAAAGTCGTGACCGGAAGTCTGCATGCGTTATTTCACATCGTCGGAGGAAAGAGATGCAATCTTTCCGTCCCTGTGGTCGGTTTCATGGATCGCAGCTCCAGGGTTGTGGTGGTCGACGTTATCCAAAGTAACGGCGACAGCAGAATCTTGATGAGCATCATCGTTTCGGTTGAAGGCCATAATGATCGAGGAAATTTTAGAGAGTGAAAGCTTTGGTCTTTAGGTTGAAAAGATGAGGAATCTTGGTTCAAAAAGATGGGGAAGCGATGTTTCTCATAGACGGCGCCACTGATCTGAGGTGATCAGAATGGATCTTCGTGGTCTTCCGTGTAGGGCAACTATGATGGTTGTAGAAGAGGATGGGGTGTACCTGCAAGGTATTTCGTTGCCAAAGTAAGTTTGGGCTAGAGAGAAAACAAGTACAAAGTGTATAGGTATTGAGTTAGAATGTTTAATATCGATCAAACTTGACCCTCTCAAGTGAGAGGGTATTTATAGACAAAACCCCCAGCGCGGGGCCAAGGTCTCCCATGTGGCCGAAATATCTGGTTGGCCAATGGGAAACTGTCAGGTAGAAGGTCTAGCGCGTGCCCTTTTGACCTGGTCCAACTATCCCCGTGAACTCTAGAGGGGCAGTTGATCGCGTGAACTGTCAAGCGCGTGAGGTGAACGTCCCCAACGGTCATATTGCGTCCAACGGCTATACTGTGTCCAACAACTATATTGTGTCCAACGGTCATATTGTGTCCAGCGGTCATATTGTGCCCAATGACTAGATTGGCTGAATCTCGTTATTGGACCTTGCCAAGAACTGGACTGGATTGGGCCTTGCTCTACTGTGAGCCATGTGTCTATCCAGTCCTGAACAATGTCATTTTAAAGAATGTTACAAACACTCTTTTTATAATTTCCCCACATTAACTTAGCTAATTTCATTTCTTATTCCAATTATCTTATTCATTAGTTCTCATCGTTTTAATTTTGGCTTGAAACCTATCAAATTTCTCCTAAGTATAATAAAAAAATGTTAATAGGACAATGGGAATAAAATACAAATTAACTCGAGATGGGAAAACATGCATATTTTCCATCAGTGTACATAGGTGATACCACAAAGTCGGGCACCACATAGCAGTCATCAACAACACCCAGCTGTGCATTCCAACCACATACCACCAGTCATTTTGCAGTCATCTTTGCAAAAGGATGATGACATGACTAATCATTTGAAATCAAATAAGCGTAACATGATTGTTCTTACTCAAGAAGAAGTGTGGTAGTTCATGATGGATTTTGGTGCATTACATCTTTCATACTACCAGCGCATCGTACCTGACTAGTAAGATCAAATAATTAATCCTTGTGTGGACCAGTCTATACGGAGCTTTGCTCCGACTTTAAACGGAGCTCCCGCTAGTAGACGGTAGGATTGGTCCCTCTTGAATTAGTCGGTCGCAAGGCCGGATACCAAGATTTCAAAAAAAAAAAATATCAAATAATTATAACAATGACTGTTGTTTCTCAAGAAAAAAAAAAGGGGGTTTGATGGTTCATGATGGATGGTGGTGGTTTTTGTTTTCTAAAGCAAGAGAAGAAAAAGATGAACACAAATGAGAGAAAGAATATATATTCGAAAACAATTAAGGACCAAACTCAATGATATGATAATTACATTTTAACTTGCTCCAATGAAGCAAATGACACACTCAATGAAAGTGATTTCATTGCACACAAAGAACCAACTATCCAAAGCTCGTTCTTTGAGATAATCCTAATATGACAATCATGTTGAGAATATGATGAGCAAAAAAGTAGTTATCCACGTTCCGCCGCAACTTACGCAGCATTCTAGAAACAAATTAATTATCCTCATCTGACAATGAATAAGTAAGAAGTTCCTCTAAAATCCAAAAATGAGCTTGAAAACAGAGAAAACAGTGTTCCTAAAATTAAAAAGACAAAAAGAAGGAAAAAAAACAGTTTCAAATCATTGGTGAATAACAAAACTAACTCAAAAGTAGTTGACAAATCAGTTTCAGGCACGAATTAAGCAAATTTAGGGGAAGAACCCTTATATCACCGTAGCTTGTAGAGAAGTTTGAAGAGAGAAAAGATTCACAAGAAACGTGTGACATTGCAAAAGAGAGTAACAACGTTGAGTGAGAGATGCAAGCTAGTGTTTCAATCACATCAGATTTCGAATGAGCTATAAACAATAAAATGTTATTTTCCAACATAAATACATAATGTCTTACCACCCTTAGCAAATCAGAAGGCATTGTGTAGTTAAAAGTTCAAGAATTGAAACACATTTCGAAAAACAGCAATGTTGTCGATCCTGGATTGCAGAAAGTAGCAGTTTATTTGAATTTCTCTATGCTACAGTGCTATAGCCATAACACTAAAGTGCACGCTATAATGCTTACTATATAGCCACAATTTGACAACACTGCATTACAGAAAGAACATCGAACTGTGGTTGCAACTTACATGAATTTGCAAACTGCTCACGCCAAACATTGACAAGGAGAAGCCACATGAAACAACCTATTTCTTTATTCTTGGCTTTAAACCTTGACATATCAAATAGATCTCTCTCGACGAAGGTCTAGTGGCTTTAGGTCTCAACCACGACGACTTCGCAAACAATGGTTTACAAATCTGGTTGATTTCTGCAATAAAGATATCAAACCGGTTCATTGAATAACATATACACAACCAAATAAACCAACATTAGTTTGTTCGGAAAAAATGAAACCACAAAACCACCTTTGGCATCTTCACTTTCCAAAAGCTTGATAACAAGATGGCCTCCAACTCGCAACACTCCCCTGTCATCTGAACTCGACAGATCATCACATGGCTCCTCGTCTTGATTATCAGCATCAGAATTACAAACAGAACCAACCCTGCCAACAGCCAAATCTAACGCTCGTATCCCTAGCTCATATGATAAAGCAGCATCTTTCGTCGTGATTCCAGAAACCAACGGACACATGTCCGAGAGTATTACAGAAAATCCTTTTTGCTGCAGAAAGAAAAATCAAAAACACATTGTAAGGACTTAGGACTAACTAACTATATTGTAACTAACCATGTCGTAACTAACTAACTATGTTGTAACTACCTAACTATGTTGTAACTAACTAACTAGCTAATGTAACCCTGACCATTGTGATTACATTAAATTTATTATTTTTTTAATTATTATCTGTCTCTATGTGTCTGTGTCCTGTTACCGGTGTTCGTGTTAGATGAAAACTAACCTTAGGAGAAAGGTCTCTGATTTGGTGTTTAGGGAGGGTCATGACATCAGCGGAAATAGTTTGAACTCTGGAATCACAATGAAGAGGAGGGACTTTAACTTTCTTATGGTCGATGCCGAGAACGGAGCCACCGTTGTGGAATGGGCCCAAGCTCTGACAAGCGACCTGAAGCCATGAACCGGGAGCGCAGCCCAAGTCGAGAACGGAAGAACCGGGTTTGATTAATTTATGCTGTCTCTGTATCTGAGCCAATTTGAACGCCGAGCGAGCCACGTAGCCGAGCCGTTGAGCCTCTTTGTAGAAGAAATCAGGCGCTCCGCTACCGACCATCTCTCCATTCACTTCTTTCCGCCCCTCCACGGCCGAGGCCTTTTTTTACAGCTATACCCTGTCCGAGATTTAAGAATGGGAATTGTTATTATCAATAAAAAAAATGGATTTTTATTTTTATCTTTTAATGGAAAATTTAGAATTTTTTTATAAAACCATAAATTTTTGAACAAAATTCCTTTGTTTTTCTCGTTAAAAAAAAACCCCACACACACACTAATCCTCATAAGCACAATGTGGGACAAGGTAAATTCAAAAATAAAGATTCACTAGAATCAAATACAAAGAAAAGAAATAAGAATGAATATCATATATTAATCAATGGATTATTTCATAAAGAACTTTGATGAATATCAACTAAAGCCTCTCATGATTTGGCCTCCTCGCAGAGTTTTTAATAGCGGATAGTAGAGCCGAGCGGCCGACCTAAAAAATGGGATAGTGGAATAGCGGATAGCGAGATAAATTTTTGTACTAATAATTATATAATAATATCTAAAACATATGTCATATACTTAATGTAAAATTAAACAAATAATACAACACTCAAAAGATTTATAAAATCTAATGTCAAAATATTATAGAAGATTCAAAACATAGTAGAAGATTCAAAATATCACATCTTAAAATTTAAACTTAGAACTATTATATGAAAATTCAAGCAAACATAAAAATCAAAGATCATCATCAAAAATGTATTTTTCATAAATCATCAAAATATTCCTCCAATACTTCATCTTCATCATCATCATCTTCTTTTTCAACATCTTCTACCACCACTTGTTGTGCCTTAGATGTACTTGCAACTTCAAGTAGCCTTGACCTCTTAGTGTAGATTACAGGCTCATTAACTCCACTTGGTTCAGCAACTTAAGCCCAAGTTAAATCATCATTTTCATGAACCAAGTCTTCTTCTAAAGGTTCAACATCTTCTCTTATCTCTCCCATCTCTTTCACCAACCATTGAGTGTGATAATTAATTTCACCAAATTCCATAGGATCAATCTTGTTCCAAATTTCAAATCTTTCAATCAAAGCTTGGTTATACTTGATGAAAACCAAGTTTTGCCACCTTTGATGTTCCAACTTATTACCTTCTTGGAATGAATCTAAAATACAATAATTTAAAGTATTAATTTAATAATACTTGAATGTATGATACTTTAATATCCTAATAAAAAATTAATACTTACATGCTCAAAGATGCTCTAGTTATGCTCACATCCGGAAGCACTGCAACCCAAACTTAACACTTTAACAGTTAACAATTGCAAATCCAGAGTTTCGGCTCCATAAGACTTCCACCATTCGGCTGCAAGTAAAAATCAATAATTGTCGACCTGGAGCTAATTGTCAAATTCCAATAATTGAAAAAAAAAATTAACTTTCAGCTTACCTGAAGATAATGTCAACCTTTGTCTAATTGCCGCTCTTAAACCAAAGAGGCCTATAACACCCTTGTATTGTGCCAATTGTATTGAAATCTTGTCTTCCACGCCATCGCTTTCACTAACTATCTCAATGCATTTATGGAGGCCTCTCACCAATTTAGGATAATTCTCAATTTCTAGTTTCGCATAAAAATATTCAAGATTGAGATAGTAACCTGCAGAATGTAATGGATGATGAAGTTGACACTCCCATCTTTTATCAATGATGTCAAATACGGCATTGTACTTGCTTGAATTTGAATTGAAAGCTTTCTCAATTGATTCCTTTGCTACCCCTATTGCGGCATATATGTAACTCATTGCAGGTTTCCTTTCATTATCAACCATTCTTAGTACATCTACAAGAGGCTCCATGACCTTAAGAGTGTAGAAAACATCACTCCAAAATGATGCCATAAGTATAATATTAGTTGCCATTTTCCTTTAGCATCCTTGGCACACTTGGAACTCACTCATTCAACACAAGTGAACATCTCTCTAAGCTTACTTTTTAGTTCTTTCAACCTTTGTAAAGTAAGAAAATATGTAGCAAACCTTGTCACTCCATTTTTAACCAATTCAACATTGTCGGTAGTCTTTCTCATTAGATCAAAAGCAAATGTGTGGTCATAAATGTAGCCCACAACCTTAACTCCGTTTTTTATAACCTCATCAAACTTTGGAATTTTTCCTATGTGTTCTAACATATGGTCTATACATTAGGCTGCACATGGAGTCCAAAACATGTTTTGGCCTTTTGGAAGTTAAGATTTCACCCGTCGCTACATAATTACTTTCATTGTCGGTAATTAATTGAACAACATTTTATTCACCCGTTTCCTCAACATAAGTGTCCAACAACTCAACAAGCTTATCCTCTGGATTGGCATAGTCTAAAGCATCGACACTTTTCACAAGCATCGTTTCCGCCGGACAATTGGCCAAGAAATTAATCAAGGTTCTACCTTTTCTATCCGACCATCCATCTGACATAATTGAACATCCATATTTATTCTTTTGCCCCTCGTGATTCTTCAAAAAATCTTTTGTATAGTCCAACTCCTTTTGAAGGAGTGAAACCCTAAGTTCATGAAAACTTGGAGGTTTCAAATGAGGACCATAGATTCCAACGACTTCCAACATTTTCTTAAATGCTTTTGCATTTGCTACATTAAAAGCAACTCTACAATTATAAACAAAGCGAGCAATATATTGTATGGTTTTTTCCCTCGCTTCTTTATCACACGCATCATTGATACTTGTATCCTTAGTCTTCTTAAAGACTAAATCTAATGGTCCTTTGGTCCTCTTGACAGCCATTGAAGATGTCTCAGCAAGCCTCTTTCTGCTTCGAAATTTTCAAGCAAGCAACTGCATCACCTTTTAGTCCTAATTGATGTTTGTTTGCTCTACTAATTCCCCACTACTAGATTATATTACAAAAATCACCTTCTTTTTGTTATTTATATCCTTCTAATGATTATATTGTCATGCTGTGTCAATATTACTACTGATTGGTTTGAAGGTTTGACCACATGAAGCAACCGAAGTAGAATTCGGTGTAGAGGAAGATGCTGTCATATTATCTAGGAATAAAACATAAACATAACTCATGGATGAATAAACAATAGATTAAGCACACAAAAAAAGAACTCATGGATGAAGCAAAACACATTAAACATTAAACAGATGAGTAGAGCATTAAACATAAACAAAAGGAACTCATGTATAAAGATGAATATTAAACATAAACATGAAGCAAAAAAAAGAACTCATGTATAAAGATGAATATTAAATATAAACATAACAGAGGAGTAGAACATTAAACATAAACAAAAGGAACTCATGTATAAAGATGAATATTAAACATAAACATAACAGAGGAGTAGAAATCATGGATAAATCAACGTTAAACATAAACAAAAGCATAAAACAGAGAAGTTCATAAAAACACAAGTGAAAAACAGAAGGGCTTACAATATGAAAAAGAGAAGGAAGAACGGAGATGGGGCCCGGAGAGAGACTGACGGAGGAGGGGGTGTCGGTCGGAGAAAGACAGACGAACGGAGAGAAAGACGTTAGGGCAAAGAGTAGGCGTTAGGGCACAAGTAGAGAGAGTGAGAGAGAGAGAGAGAGAGAGAGAGAGATTGTCTGATGAACGGGTGAAAGGAAAATAAAGGAAAAATTTGTTTTAACCTTTAAAAAAAATAAGGGCAAAATAGTAATTTTGCATAAAGAAATTAAATAAAACAAAACCGAGTAACCAGCTCCGCCCAGGGAGCGCATCGCTACCAGTAACCCGCTATCGCGCAGAACTCGACCGCGATCTCAGCCTGCGATTCCCTTCACACTTCTTGCGCGAAAGGTTGCCGCCCCGGCCGGATAGCCCGGGATCGCGTTGGGAACGGCCACTTTTGATAACTATGCTCCTCCATTAAAAGATTTTGACATTTTCAACGAAATTTAAAAGTTTTGATTATTTATCGTAGGACGTGTGTCAATTTCTTTCCTTTTGGTTGACTCAAATACTCGTCAATCAAAAAATTTAAAAGCATTATAAATCTTCTTACTAGAAGATTGAAACTCTTGATTATTAATTGTCGCACGTGTCACAATTTCTATTCTTTTGAATAACTCAAATACTCGTCAATCAGATAATTTGAAAGCATTACGAGTCTTCTTACTAAAAGATTTGAAAGTCTTGATTATTTATTGTTGAACGTGTGACAATTTCTTTTCTTTTGGATGACTCAAATACTCAACAATCATATAATTTGAAAGCGTTGCGAGTCTTCCTACTAAAAATTTTGAAAGTCTTGATTATTATTGTCGGACGTGTGACAATTTCTTTCCTTTTGAATAACTCAAATACTCGTCAATTAGATAATTTGAAAGCATTATAAGTCTTATGATCCGCAAAATTGAAAGGATGTCATTCTAATGGACACATAATTCTTAGCTACTTCAGGACACTACAAATTTATCCAAAAATATCATATTCTAAGATTAGAGGTTGAGAGTTTTCATTTTTCCGCATCCAACTATACACCCCTTCAAACCCAAGAGAGTATTGTTGCATGATACTTCAAATTGTCTTTCGTATAGATCATATTGTCGATTAACTTCCACGCAAACAAAGACACTTTAAAACGCTTTAAGTCATGTGATTTTGTTTTGAATGAACTCTTCCCATGATAAGTCTAATCTTCATAATCCGAGTGACCACTATCACAACCAAAGTCCACAACAAACAACGTTTTCCTACAACACAATGTTATCCAATCCAACAAAGACTGCGGCACTCTCTCACATGCCCCTCCTCCCGAGTAAAAAGTTTCTTTTGCAACCTCCAACCTAGACCCCTGACTCCAAACTTAAAATTTTTCATCTCAGCAATAGAAATATTTTCATCACCGTATAACTCAAAAAGACAACATAACCTCAGGCTTTCATCTCAGCAATAGAAATATTTTCATCACCGTATAACTCAAAAAGACAACATAACCTCAGGCCCCCTTGGCCAAGGGTCATCCAAAACAATGTCCTTTCCCCATTCCCTAAGATAATAATAAAGAACATCCTACATCACCGTATAACTCAAAAAGACAACATAACCTCAGGCCCCCTTGGCCAAGGGTCATCCAAAACAATGTCCTTTCTCCATTCCCTAAGATAATAATAAAGAACATCCTACGCAAACCGAATCAATTGATATTATAAAACGGGAATTGAATCCCTTGCAGTCGGTAAAATGCCGCAATCACACAGTTGGAGCATTTTTAGTCGTTGAATCTTAATCATACGGTTAAAAAAAACAGATTTATTTTTATATTATATTTTTTAAACTGCCCCTTTTAAATCAGAACCGTCCGAATTTAATCAGACGGCTATCAACACTTGAATGTGTGAATGCAGGGGCCCTGACTGCAGGGAACCCCAATTTATATTGTGATACAAAATATTTTCTCAAAACGACTTATAATAAAAAACGGAGGTAGTATCAAATTACATCCCAATATTGAAAATGGTGTTTCTTCCTTGTTTTTGGACTAATAGAGAATGTTTTGATAGTTCATATATTCAATACTACTAAATAAATAATGAAAATAAAATATCCAACAGGAAATAAGGAGATTATTTTCCTTTTTCGTCATAATGTTGTCATGGTATTGACAAATCTACATACATTCATGAAATTAAACGAAGATTACAAAAATAAAAGAAAACAAGTTTCTGTTACACCTTACATCAACCTTATTCCTTATTTAATTTACAAATGCCAACCTGTTTAAATTGAAGGCCAGTAAAGAATTTGGTAAGGAAGATAGATATTACATGAGAATATGAAACAAATGTACAAGTTTGTTTACCACAGTTACAAGTCAATAACGTTAAATGTCTTTCTACATAATCACAAGTGGCTGGACACCATTGGTTGTTTGATGTTTGACATGATGTTTGGCTTGGTGGATAGACCAGAAGGCATGAGCAGCCAAAACCCTGTCCAATAGCTCTTGAGGAACTGGCTGTCCTCTCCTTTGTTGAGGGGAGATTTTTGCAGTGTGTACTAGAGTTTTCCATTTATCCTGCAAATACCAAAAGGTTGAGTCATTAGTAATTAACAATGCTACCATTACAACAATAGTTAAGGATGTGATGAAACAACTGCAAAATTCTACTTATTCTAAAAGCTCTAGGAGGACTAAATCTACGGAGACCAATTCCCCTGTACACTTGCGGGGTCTCATTTAAAATCAGAGCAAAACACTGTATGGACTGCCTCAACGTAGGAACTATTAGCACCTAGCGGGATTTAAACCTGGGATCCCAAATCTTCACCAACAGTCCAAACCCCAGGGTTTAGTTTTGGTTATGACTTACTCAACCCCTCAGGTGAGGACTATTCAGCTATTTATAATACATTGTTAGATCATATCTCATCTAATCCAGAACGCTCAATAAACCTCTTCATCTCTTCATGCCCATGACTAGACATCTGATGTGGGACCGAAGTGGCCCAACAGGAGATGGTCTAACATAAGAAAAATGTTGTGTAAATGAATTGTGCAATCAATAACAACTAGAGTTTATTCACAATTAATCAACTACATGGACCAAAGTAAAGCTTGTGTGCTTCGATTCAATAAATTTCATAGAAACTCTAAGGCATGTTAGTTATAAATTAAATTAAAAGTGATTTTGATATAAATAATTTGGAGATTATTCTTTAGATAAAGAAAAACATAAACTCTGGTTGAAAAACCATTCATGTTGGAAAACCATGCACGTCAAAATAAATTTTCATTAATGTGGATGAAAACGCATAAACACCACAATTAGGTTTTTCTCTCTAAATCTTCCCTTACAGCATAAAAATCATATTCTAACATGATTTTTGAAAAAAGCTTACACACAAACATAATTAAAACATCAATACTGATTTTTAAAAAATCTAAAACAAACGTTCCTTAAATCTTGGTTTCAAGTTAGATTTGGAGGTAAAAGAAGGGAGTACCTTTAAGTCTACATAAGTCCTATGATCTGCATTCTCAAAACATCGCAACTTTACATCACGCCACCTGCATAGTGAAAACAATGTCAGCAAACCCAATTTATCTTCCAAAACTGCTGGTGAAGTAGATTTTCATCAAACCTTCCAGTTCCAACTTCTTCAACTGCATGAACAAGTGCTTCCACTTCAGAAACAGAAAACGGTCTCCTGGTTCGACGCTGTACAATCTCAGAGTGTCCGGTGTTGTGACTCACGGGAACGGCAGCTAATACCTCTGAGCTATTATCTGGAACAGGAACTAGGGCTCCAGAATCTTGTGTTAGTTTATCAGACATGGTGTCATCCAGGGAAGAAGCTGATTCATGGTTAATTTCAACAAGGTCACCGGTATTTGTAATCAAGGAAGAATCTTGCTTGGTAACAGAAACCCCTGATTCTATGGAGGGAGTTCTTAGAGACCTAGAAAAATCCAATTATGAAAATTAGTTATAAACATTCAATTGAATGGAGCTGAACAGTAATCAAATTTCATCAAGATGACCAAAACCGTTAATTTCTCACCACTAAATAAATGATGCTAATTTATCACAATTGTCATATTTGAGTTTATCTAGTAGCATAATTAGTTGTGACTGTTTGAACGAGCTTATAGAAATAGCTTATAAACATGTTTTCCGCTTGTTTACAAAAACTCTTTCGGATATGTTATGAAAACAACGTATAGCTTATAAGAAAACAGTTTGATTTAATTTTATAATTTGTTATAGAAATAGTTCAAACATAAGCTCTTATATGGTATGCTCTAACGCACTTATGCTATAAGCACTTAATTAAGCTGCTTATCCAAATAGAACCTGAGCTATGGTGATCAAAAGAAACGTTGGCTCACATAGTTGGCTCAGACGCTTCACAGTGAGAAGGACCACTAGCACAAACAACTGGAGAAGCTTGAGAAGAACTAGGCTCCAAAACGAAACCGAGTTTATCTAGATTTTCTTTACAAGATATACCAGTTTGCCGAAG
Source organism: Lathyrus tuberosus (assembly GCA_022829125.1). Lineage (NCBI taxonomy): Eukaryota > Viridiplantae > Streptophyta > Magnoliopsida > Fabales > Fabaceae > Lathyrus > Lathyrus tuberosus. The sequence continues at coordinate 1,337,984 of JALAZF010000761.1, forward strand.
AGTTCTGTTGTCATCTCTAACTTTCTTACCCTGAACAAGAACACCAACATGCGCTCCACCTCCTATTAGAGTCATCACCGCCTCCATGACTGTCCTCTATAAAAATTTGTAAGCAATCAAAATATAATAGCAAAATATATTTTGCCTTGCCTTCAATCTGTTAACAAGGCTCAATGGAAACAGTAATAGTTTAAAATTTAACATAAAATTAAATTAAAACAATTTATCTTTTCATACTTTTAATGAACCCACAGTTGCGGTTTCGGGAACTTCAACATAAAGCTCTGGAATCCTGAATGACTTGATTCTAAACTTGACTGTACCAAAGAATATAAATCATCAATTCCAATAAGATGCAGAGAATATATGCTAATCAAAACAAATGAACACCCCGCAATTTTACCGTGAGAATCTTTAGAGACGTGAGCTTTTGTAGAAGAGCTTCGGTTATTTCCACATATTCCTTTCTTAGGTAACTCAGATACACTATCACTGCTGAATCCTCCACCGTGAGTTAGCATTGAACCCTTCTCTGATAATTTCTTCCTCTTTGAAAGAGTGTAACACTGAGATCTTTCGAAATTGTAATAAGTCTTCCTTTTACGACTTGAGGGTTTTATTCCCTTATCTACAAATTACACATTCTTTAGTAAAATTTTCTCTTTGTGAGAGGAGCAATAAGAACATGTTCGAAAATACACATAATATGTGAAAGATAATGAATCACAGAATCGAAGATAATTTGTTAAACATCTTACCATATCTAAATCGTTCATAATCCTTCAACTTTGGAGCAACCTTCCAGTGTTTGGAAGTCAACCGCTTCCTGATTATTTTGCGAGCAATGCAACGCGAAGGCCTAAAAGCCTTCGATTTGGTACAAACTTTGTTGCACCTAATAAACTTTTCGTCATCATCAATAAAATGTAACTTATTATCATTCCTGTGCCTCGAAAACGAAGCATTGGGAAACAACTCCCCACGAAATGGAGATTTAACAACATTACTATTCAAATCAACTAACGAAGGAGAGTTAACACGTAACTCCAACGGATCCTTCAAACTAAACTTATCATCCGCAGATAACCCCTCGAAGCCAGAACTTCCATTTTCAACCTCGTGATTGTTAGGTAATTCTACGAGTCTATTAGTACTAGAATGATTTCCAAACTTATTCTCCAGTTTTAAAATCTCAGACTTCACATTATCGCTAGCTGAAATGCATTCTAGTAAACAATCACTCTCACTAATCTCAACACGTTTCTCACCGCTCTTTTCATCACAACTTCCATTCCGATATTGCTCTTCGGTCAACAGCTTAGCTTCAGACACATTGCTAGAATTGGAACTTTCGCTCTCCTGCAGCAACTTCCCGGCTAATGATGCAAGTAGTTCAAAAGCACAAGCGCGACCATCCTCAGCCGGTTTCTCGAACGGAACCCTCGTCTAAACAATTTCAAATTCAACTTCAAACAAAAAACACATAAAAATCAATTTCGATGATAATTGCAGCAGTAACTTACTCTTGCAGATCTTGGACATTTAGGTATCTCAGGGACCTGAAATACCCTTACTCCATTACCCAACCTCTTCTTCAACACCATAGCATGAACATTTATAACTCATCAATTCACCAGAAGCACAATTGTATCACAACCTATCTCTGTCATAAAAAAATCATAATAATCTCAAAATTCAAAACCAAATCATCACCAAATAAATTTTTAACCAAGAATAAAACACCAAATCAACAACATGAATCTAAAAATTTACCCTAACCCGATCGTATCTCAACCTGAAGAACAAAAATTAAGAATTGAGAATCATCAATAACATATAAAACTAACCTCCAATTATTTTTTGGTTGAATTGCGATCAAGTAAAAGAATTTAAGATTGGAAAATGCAATAATTTGGGGAAAGGAAAAATCAAAACATTGGAAGTAACGAAAAATGTAAGAGAATTCTATCTATGAAAAGAAACTACAAATCCCAACTCAAAAATATTCTCTTCCTTTTCACGTTTTCATTTTAAATAATAATTTGTTGTGAGAATGATTGAAGGATATAAACTATAATAGAATATATAGTTTTTTTTTTAATTTAAGGAGAAACATGAAAAAGAAAACCCTACCACCATGAATAAAGAACAAAAACCACGCAACAGTTACCGTACCTCAAAGCTTAAACCTTTTTTTTTTTCTTTCTTTCTAAGTTACTTTTGAGACCGAACAAAAAGACTTGTTGTATAGACAAAATACAAATGGCTTGTACACGTGGAGTTTTGAATGGCATTGGAAAAGACAAAGGTACCCTAAAAAATACTATTGTTTCCTAAAAAACAAATTTCAATTTGAACAATGCGCGCGGTTCTTTAAAAAAAAAAAGTAGTAATTGACTTGTTAGTTTTAGTAAAACATTATTATTATTTATTAAAATATCTCTATTGAATGTAGTTAATAAAATAATTGAATAAAGTAAAAATTAATGAAATAGGAATATAGCAGGAAAAAAATAATACTCCCTCCGTTTTTTTTTAAGTGTCATTTTTGAGATAATTTTTAGTTTCTTTTTAATGTCACTTGCCAAGTTCAAGGTAGTCTTAAATACACTTTTGTCAAAATTACTTCTAGATAATTATTACAGAGAGAGAAAAAGTAAAATGAATGTAATAAATAATTAAGGGTATTATAGGCAGAAAGAAAATTATTGTATAAAAAGTAACAATATTGATTGGTTTTATTGGTACGTGTAAAAAAATCAAAAAGCGCCATTTAAAAAGGAATATAGAGAGTAATAAATGTTGCATTGGTAATGTAAATGGATAATTATTTTGAAACAAAAAAAAAATCTAAATGAGACACTTTTTATAAGACGGTGAAAGTAACTACCAAGAACTATCACCACATCTCTCACATACTTCATCTTCTTCATTAATAGGTTATTTCTCACTCTTAACTTCCTCACCTAAAAAATATCTAGGTTACTATCGATTCATGTTTTTCAAATGTTAGTATGTAATTTTTTTACTTATTTTTCAATCTTATTTTTCAATCTGTTATATTTGTTTTGTGTTGATTTGCATTTATCACTCATATGAGTTGTTCAGATCTCTTTGTATTCAACGGAAACAGATGAAACAAAATTTCATCAATATAAACTTCAAACTCATTTTTCTCTCCTTTTTGTTTTAGTTTCGTTTTATTTTTTTTCAGCTTCATATACATGACTCTTTATTTTGGGGCTAAGTTTTGAACATTTAACATTGTTGTTATTGTTTCGTTTTGTTTCAGATCTCAAAGTTGAACCAGGTAAATCAATATGTTCATACCCATTTATTTTTATTGTTATTGTCATTTTTATTTTCTTTTTCCATGTATATTTCTTTTTTAGATATGAAAATTTTTTATGAAAAAAAGATTTACATCAAAGAGTAGTAAAACATGTTTTCTCTTCATTTCAAAACACGTTTATTTTGATTATTTCTATTTTCTCACAGTTGCTGGTAAAGAGTGTCGAAAATGAGGATAAAGATTGAGATTATGGTGGTTTTAGTGACTCTTTTGCCTATTTGTGCCACTTCTTACTAATGGTCTTGCTGCAACTCCTCCTATAAGGTATGTATGTCACCAGATTATGAATGTATTTTACTGTAACAATGTTTTGATGAACAAAGAATCCTAAGACATGCATCTAAAGATTTATGATACTGATTTTTTTACAGATGGAATAATTGGAATCATTTCACCTATCAGATTGATGATAAAATGATTAAACAAGCTGTTTTTTTTTTTGTCATTTATGGTTTATGTTATTTATGTATATACATATAATGATGATTTAATTGATGGATTTGTATAGAAATATGTACTAAGTATACATCTGAAAAATTAGCATTTGATTTTGTGAATTTGGTGTATGGATTTGCAGCTGATGAATGCCCTTATTTCTACTAGTCTATCTAAGTTTGGACACACCTATGTTAACATAGGTATTATCATTATTTGTTTCAATTTTTTACTTTGAAAAATATCATAAGCACATGCAAATATGCAATTTTCCTTTGTTTATAATTCTTTGTTATCGAAGATGATTGTTGGGCTGAACTTAGTCGCGATGATAAGGTATAGATCATTTGTTTTTCATGTACTAAGTATACGTCTGAAAAACTAGCATTTGATTTTGTGAATTTGGTGTATGGATTTACAGTTGATGCCCTTATTTCTACTGATATATCTAAGCTTGTACACCTATGTCAACATGGGTATTATCATTATTTGTTTTAATTTTTTACGTTGCAAAATATCATAAGCACATGCAAATATGCAATATGCTTTGTTTATAATTTCTACTGGTCTATCTAAGCTTGGATACACATATGTCAACATAGGTATTATCATTATTTGTTTCAATTTTTTACTTTGCAAAATATCATAAACACATGCAAATGTGCAATTATTTTGTTTATAATTCTTTGTTGTTGTAGATGATTGTTAGGCTGAACTTAATCACGATGATAAGGTATAGATCATTTGTTTTTCATTTTGTTTTCTTATTTGGTTACTGAAAGTTTCAATAAAAAAATTTCTGACAAGCATTATTGTGTTACAGGGAAATCTGGTGAATGCACCTATAAGTGAAATAGGTAAAGAACCAAAGGTCAAAGGTGTTGCTGAAGTTGAAGTAGCAGGAGATGGTGAACAATTTACTCTCGAGTCCAACATGAATGTAAGTGACGTAGGTGAAGGAATGAAGCGGAAGGGAAAAGAAGTTGATGTAGGTGAAGAAGGCAAAAAGGAAAAAAGTGTTGATTGAAAGCTTGGCAGAAATTCGAATATTGGCGCACCATGGCATATAATGATTTCATCTGATAATGAAAGGTAAGTGTTGACATCACATTAATAAGTAGAAGGTTGTAAAAGTGTTATTGGAAATACAATTCTTTGACTAAGCATCATTTGATACAATGTTATTTGAGTTCTTGTTTATACAAAAATTTAACATTTATAGATAACGTAGAATTTGGGAAAAAAAATTAGAAAAAATAAATAATTACATGTATTGTTTATAATGTAAGGGTTGTTGTAGTCTTGGTTAAGATTTGTATATATGGGTTAAATGTATGTTAGATGACATTTGATGGTTGTATTTGCAACGCAGTTCTGATGAAGATAGCACCGGTGATGAATCCATTGATGAAGACCTTTCACACTGGGATAGAAGGTATTGTGTTTGGAAGAAGAAAATAAAAAATCCTAAGGTCGTTCAAAAAAAGTCCTTGTAAGTTTAATTTTCGGATTCATTTATAGTTATCTATTAAGTTGCAGTTAATTTCGGATTCATTTATTGTTTGAATGAATTTATATTTGTCTGCAGCAAATCCTTTAATATGTGATTAAGACATGTTTGTTAATTGGACTACATAGAATAGAGATGTTGGACTCTGATACTATAGAGAGCTATGATTGTGAAGTCCACACTGCTGAGAGGAAATATTGTGTTGAAAAGTTTACTGGTCGTGGTTGGTATGAGTTTGCCAAGAAGAAAGGTCTAAAAAAAGGAGACACTATTGGATTCAGTATTCGCCATCCACATGCAGAAAGGATAGTTGTTAGTGTGTTGAACCGGTGAAAGTATTTTTCATATTATGGCTAGTTCAAAGTTGGTTGTGTGATGTGGATGCAAGGAGTTCTATGAAGGTTGTTGAATATTAAGTGTATTTTGTTAAGTAGATGATGCATGGTATTTATAAGAATTATAAGTGGGATATGTAGTATGAACCTATATATGGTAAGTATTTTGGTTATTGTAATATGAATGTTGGCATTGTTGTGGAGTTATATTTTGTATGTGTACATTGTATTCCACCAGCAATAGTTTTGTATGATAGTTATGTTTTACCAAGAAATAACAATTGCTGGTGGAATACAACATACATATACAAAACATAACTCCACAACAATGCCAACATTCATATAACAATAACCAAAATAATTACCATATATAGGTTCATACTACATATCCAACTTACAATTCTTACAAATACCATGCATCATCTACTTAACAAAATACACTTAATATTCAACAACCTTCATAGAACTCCCTGCTTCCACATCACACAACTAACTTTGAACTAGCCACAATATAAAAAATACTGTCACCGATTCAACACGCTAACAATTGTCCTTTCTGGTGGTGGATGGTGAATACTGAATCCAACAGTGTCTCCTTTTTTAGACCTTTCTTCTTAGCAAACTCATACCAACCACGACCAATAAATTTTTTAACACAATATTTTTTCTCAGCTGTGTGGACTTCACAATCATAACTCTACATAGTATCAGAGTCCAACATCTTTATTCTACGTAGTCTAGTTAATAAACACGTCTTAATCACAAATTGAGGAATTTGCTGCAGACAAATATAAATTCATTCAAACAAATATATTAGCATGTTTATATATATATATATATATATATATATATATATATATATATATATATATATATATATATATATATATCAAATTAACTACAACTTAATAGATAACTATATATGAATCCGAAAATTAAATGTACAAGGACGTTTTTTGAACGACCTTAGGATCTTTGATTTCTTTCTTCCAAACACAATACATTCTATCCCAGTGCGAAAGATCTTCATCATTGGATTCATCACCAGTGCTATCTTCATCAAAATTGCATTGCAAATACAACCATCAAATGTCATCTAACATACATTTAACCCGTATATACTAATCTTAACCAAGACTACAACGGCCCTTACATTATAAATAATACATGTAATTATTTATTTTTTCTAATATTTTTTTTCCAAATTCTACGTTATCTAAAAATGTTAAATTTTTGTATGAACACGAACTCAGATAACACTGTATCAAACAATGCTTAGTCAAAGAAATGTATTTTCAATAACACTTTTACAATGTTCTACTTATTAAGCCTGTGTCAACACTTACCTCTAATTATCAGATGAAATCGATATATGCGATGGTGCGCCAACATTCGAAGTTCTGCCCAGCTTTCCATCAACACTTTTTTCCTTTCTGCCTACTTCAGCTACATCAACTTCTTTTCCCTTACGCTTCATTCATTCTCCTACGTCACTTACATTCATGTTGGACTTGGGAGTAAATTTGTCACCATCTATTGTTACTTCAACTTCAGCAGCACCTTTGACCTTTGGTTCTTTACCAATTTCACTTATAGGTTCATTCACCATAGTTGAAAATGATCCGTCTATTAGCAATACCGAATTGTTTCAATAAATCTTAATCAAATATATTAATAAGCAGTTTTAAATTTTAATTTATTATACTAAGTATTAATTTATAAATTAGCAGTTTTATATTTTAATTTATTATATTAACTTTTTTGTAAAGTTGAAATTTTTTTATAAATAATGTAAAAAAAATATTTACATAAGAAAAATTTACGTTGATCCTACTATTTTTATATTTGAAAAAATTATATTTATAATTCTAATATAAATAAAAATGTATTTTTCCTTTAAAAATATCAGTAGAGCAACTAGTGAGCTCTGAAGAGATAGATTATTTAGTAGAAGGGACAGATTAGTTATTAGTTCAAGAGAGGATTTTAAGGTAACTCTAATAATTGATCAATTGGTGTAAGATGACAAAATATCAATTGGAGATATTTTACTCTATTGGATTATATTATATAATAAGTTATATATATATATATATATATATATATATATATATTTATATTTGTTGAAGAGAAAGAAAGAAGAAGAAAGATAGTAAGAGAAGAGGAAAGAAGAGAAAAGAGAAGAAGAAGTTCAAGGAAAAAGAAGAGAAAGCTTGGATCATTATTCGTCATCTTCTTCAACCTCCTCTTCGATCATCAAGGTGGGTTCTAGTTAGAGACTTAAGTTCTAGAAATTGGGAGTTGTTTAGAACTTAGGTTAGAAATCGAGGAAATGAATAATTATGTGGAATCGATGTTTCTAACGGATGAAATATGAAATAAATTTCATAGTATAATCGGGTTATGCATGAATTTAATCGGTGATACTTGTTGTTAAGTTCCAACATGTTTTGGTTGAGATTGGATTGAGTTTGTACCATTAAAAACAGTTTTTTTTTTGTGTTTCTGGTTCAGTAGTAACCGGTTACTCACTTTGAGGTAACCGGTTACCTGAAGGAAAAATTGAGGTTTTACGTGAAAATGAACGAAGTAACCGGTTACTCATTTTGAGGTAACCGGTTACCAAAATGTGTCTCTAACTATAATTTTGATTCTATTTTGAACAGTGAAACTTGAGTAACCGGTTACTCATTTTGAGGTAACCGGTTACCACTGCTGTGATTTTGAAAAATGTTTGAAAATTCATAACTTTTGAACCGTGATTCTGATCGAAGCGTTCTTGGTATCGTTGGAAATCTATAACGATCCTCTACGCAATAAAAAGTGAAAATATTGAGTATGATGTCGAATTAATTATTTAGTGGCAATTGAATGAAAATAATGATATATTGTGATAAATGTTTTACTTATGCAAATTGTGTTATACCATGTCTAACTTATTGTTGTTAAGTATGATTAACAGAATATGCATGCTTAAAATGAATTAGGAAGAGTGAGGAAACCTTACCCCAAAACCAAATGGTATAGTTTAAGGTTGTGACCTAGTTGTGACTAGGATTGTGATAGAAACTCTAGATGGCGATGCTCGTGCATTCGATGTATAGATGTGCATCCTTGACGAGTAATGGTCTAGAGTAGAGAACCTAGATGGCGATGCTCGTGCATTCGATGAATAGATGTGCATCCTTGATGAGTAATGGTCTAGAGGAGAGTGAGACACTAGTATGGAACATGTGTGTAAACCTTTGTGTTTTATGAGAAAAGGCGAAGTGGCCTTAAGGCGAATGTGGCATTGTGATTGTCCAATACAATCACGCTTGTGTGTGAGATCACGTAATCGTAACCGTTTCCCTTGAGTTGTCATTTCATGAGCTTAGGGCTCCTCTGAAATGTACGCATGACTACTTGGTAGGTTTGATTCCCGCGTGTAGTACGAATGTAATCTACGGGTAGAGACTTGTGGCGGTTTATGGCCCGTGCGAAGTGATGATTCATAACGGTTAATGGCCCGTAGAACCCGAATCCATTTCGTATGTCAAGTAGGTTACAAGGATCCATGACTCAGGCCGACTTCTAGACGTAGAAGTGGACGGGAAAAGGGGATGCCTTGTTAAGGTTATCGATTAGTGATATTTTGAGTTGGTGAACTCATGAACATGTTTCCATATAGTGTGAGATTGTGAACTCAAGGTCATTTTCCCTTCCCCTTGACTTGAGTTGGGATTTGGCTAGAACCCTGTAAAGCCGAGAGAATTCATAAGATAGGAAACTCACTGAGATTTAATATCTCACCCCATTGTTGTTGTTATTTTTCAGGCAGTGTTTGCAGGTTTGATTTACAAGTTGAGTTTTCCGCTGTGTAATTTATTGTATACAATTGAGGATATTGTATATTGATCTTAGTTTTTGTTTTGGCTAGTTTCTATATCTTGTACCATAGATTGTGTTTATGTTTTTAGAATGGTCAAGTATGTGAATTACGTCATTAGGCATTTATGATAGTGTCAGTACCAAATAAAATGCTTGTATAGTATTATTCTAGGTATATATTATACAGACCGTTACAAATTACATATCATATCAATTTTTCATTTTCCAAAAAACCTCAGTTATATCATACTTCTCAATATTTAGAGATCCAATTTCACATATACCCTGCTTCATTTTTTAAATAAGTGAATGATTAAAAATATATATATTTTAACAATTTAATAAGTGTATCTTTAATTTTTATTTTAACAAAATTAAAAGTAATTTTAAAAGTGTATAATTGATTTTAATGTATTTGATTATTTTTTAAAGTAAATTTGACTAGATCTAAAAAAAAAGATTTTAAATTAAAATTTAAATAGGGAAATAAATTTTCTATTTAATCAAATATTTTTATGAATAATGCCAAAACAATAATAATATTTATATACGGGAAACAATATATTATTGATTAAAATATTTTAATATACCACAAAAATTATAGGCACGAGTTTATTATGTCTTTAAAAATAATCTCTTTTGGTTAATATTTTTTTAAAATTTTATTTTTATTACAGAACACCCCTAATTTTAAAAGAATTAAAAGTAATTTAAAGGTGTATAATTGAATTTAATATGCTTGATTATTTAAAAAAAAATACATTTTATATATTGAAAAAATTATAGGCACGACCTTATTATCTCTTTTAAAAATAAAAAATTATTTTTGTACAATTAAAAATAAATAAAAGTAAATATATTTAAAATAATGTATGAATTCAAACACGGGAAAAATGTGTCCATTTGATATATCGCTCAATCGTTGTTATTCGCAATGCCAACAACTAATTAGATGGTTTATAGTCTAGTTACAGGTGCAATCACCTCCTCAAAATCTATACCTTCACGTTGCAAAAATCTTTGCTACCAATCGAGCCTATTCTTGATCACCTCACCTTTGGGATTTGCCTTCACTTTATAGACTCATCGAACACCAATTGGCTGATTTCCAAGCAGTAAATCAACCAACTCCCAAGTACCCTTTTTTTCAACAGAATCCAACTCCCCCTTCATTGCACAAATCCACTTTGGATCGCTTAGAGCCTCTTCCGTGTTCACCGGTTCTAATTCGGCCATAAGTGTAAAGTGGACGAAATCACCATCATCATTGATTTCGTTGTGTCAGAATCTCTCACATTCTTAGAGTCTTTAAGGCAACACCCTTTGCCTTGTTGATCGTCTAATATTCTCTTTATTTTGGACCTCAATCAGTGGCTGCACGGTTGTTTCGAAATTGACTGGATCAGAAAAAACAAACCTCGGAGGCTGTTTTTTCTGCATGTAATCGAATACACCAGGATGAACTGGAGTGTAACTGATTACACTGGGCCTGCTTGCCTAATTTCGTCAAAAATCATATTGCGGTTGATCACTATTTTTCGATTTCGTGCATCAAACCGCTTATATCCACCAGTAGAATGATATCTAACCAATACCATATTTTCACCCTTGTCGTCCAACTTCTTTTTAAGTTAACCTGACACATGTTGATACACTATCAAACTGAAAAATCTCAAATGACTTAAATTCGGTTTGAATCCGGACCATACCTCTTACGGTGTCACCTTCTCAAGCTTCTTAGTAGGGCACCTATTTAACAAATAGGTGGCTGTAGAAACCGTTTCTCCCTATAGCTCATTCAGCAAGTTCTTTCCACTCAACATGCTTTGAACCATGTTCATAATCGATCGATTCTTTCTCTCGGCAGCACCATTTTGTTGTGGTGTATAGGGTGGCACCACCTTATCCATTACCCCCTCTTGATCACAAAACTTCCCAAAGTCGTTCGAAACGTATTCACCTTCACCGTCCGTTTTGAGAACTTTAAGTTTTGGACCACATTGTCGCTCCACCATAGACTTAAAATTCTTGAACACATCAAGCACCTCATTCATCCTCTTGATAAGATAAGTCCATAGCTTTCTACAAAAATCATCAATAAAAGTGATAAAGCATCTATTGCCACCCAACCGTTAACTTGCATCGGCCCACATACATCGCAATACACCACCTCAAGCTGAGTCTTGGTCCTATGACCCGCATCCTTGCTAAAACTAGCCTTGGGTTGCTTTGCTTTCACACTTCTTCACACACCTCAGTTGGAATGTTGATGTGTTGCAGCTCGGTAACCATACCATTTTGTTGTAATGCTTTAAGATCTCGAAAATTGAGATGTCCAAGATGGTAGTGCCATAACCACTCTTCTCTACTTGCCGCTGTAGCTAAACACCCATGCTTCATAACTTTCAGCTCCACCTTAAAAATTCTATTGACAGCCATAGGAGCCTTAAGGATCAAAACACTGTTTACATCCACAACGCGAAAAACCTTGTCTTCCATGCGAATTTTGTAACCCCTCTCAAGCAGCTGGCCAATACTCAAGAGGTTACATTTAATTCCCGGAATGTACAAGACATATTTGATCATAGAATATCCATCGTTCTTCTTTTTGATCAAAATATCACCGACACCTTCGACCGCAAGAGTGGTATCATCCACGAATTTTACTTTACTTTTCACGGCTTAATTGATTTGCACAAACCAACCCTTCCTCCCCATCATATGCGTTGAATAACCCGAATCCAAGTACCACTTCTCCCTGTATTGGATTTCATCTCGCATCGTAACCATAACGTTTTCGTTTTTCCACTTTTCCGCAGAATTTTCAGCAATTCTGCTGCATTTTTATGCAGAATTTCCAGCACTTTCAGAACCTCTGCCACTGCTACAATCTCCTTGTGCGATCATCACTAAGAGCGTATTCTTCTCGTCTACCTCTTGCCTTGCAACCTTAGCTTCATATCCTTGGAAATCCCTTTGTTTTGCACTATATTCCTTTGAGAAATGTCCAAGTTTTTGACAATTCAAACACTGAATTTTACTCTTGTCAACCTTTGGTTTTCCGCCTCTACCATTGCTTTGATCACCATATCTACTGCAGCTGCTCTCACCTTTTTGCCCCATCGAAACCTTCGAATTTTGTGGATCTTTTCCACCCAAATTCTGGAAATTTTGCTTCCCTTTCGAAGCCCATTTTCCTTCGATCTTTTACTCTTCTCGTTAGACCGAGCTTGCAAAGCGATCTCCGCCTTTACCTTGTCGATATTCTTCTCATCCAGTCGTTGCTCATGAGCCTCTAGAGAGCCTTGCAGCTCCTCTTTGCTCATCGTTGCAAGGTCATTCGATTCCTCAATCACCACTACAATGTTGTCGAATCTTGGTGTAACGAACGCAAAATCTTCAAAACAACATTATGTTGCGTTGTAGTTTCTCCACATGACTTAATTTAGTTTACCAAACGAGTAATTCTTGTAACATAATCACTTATCGTCTCTTATTCCTCCATATGAAGTAGTTCAAATTGACGTTTGAGTTTTTAACCTCACCACATTGGCTTTGTCAGCCCCTGCATAAGCCTTTTCCAATATCTCCCAAGCTTGCTTTGCCGAATCGCAATCGCCAACTTTTTCGAAGTTGTCACCATTAACACAAGAATGAATCAAGAAGAGTGCCTTGTAATATTTTTTCTTCTCTTCCTTGAATGTAGCCTTCTGAGCATCTGTAGCTTCTGCCCCAAGTGATGTAATTCCATTGTTGATCACTTCAAGAACTTCTTGATACCCAAACAAAATTTTCATTTGTTTGAACCACTTGTAATAATTCTTTGAATCAAGAATCAGTAGGCTGGTGGGTACTCTATCATTGAAAACGGTATTCATCGTTGCAACAGATTAATGGAAGTGGTCTTTGTGCCAGATGTTGGAATAAAGAACAACTCGATTGGATTAACAATGGTGGAAATTATAATTTAGGGATTTGTAATTGAAAGAAAAATATTGAGGGTGAGAATTATAATTAACATTAATCTCAAAATGGGAGCACAAAAGACTATTTATACATCATGTACAAAAATAATTGAAAAATATAAAACAACTTAAAAAATAAGCTAATTACACAAAAAAAAAGTCCATTGTAACCAATTACCATATTTGAGGTAACCGATTACACCAACTAAAATGGTAGAAAACAGTTTTCTAACATATTTTACCTCACCGAAATCGATCTACTCTCTATAAGTTAGATCGTGATTTTGTCTAAACTCAATTCAAATCGACCTATATATATCACTAAGAGTGTGTTTGGATGAAGAATTTTAATGAGGGAAAATAATTTATTGAGGGAATTTGAAATGACTTGATCAAAATCCATTGTTTGGATAAAAAATATGGAGAATTGTTAAAATGATGTAAATTTATGGAGTATTTTATTCATGTTAAATTTAAGAAATTTAAAATGACACCAAAAAGTAAAGAATTTCAAATTGTTTCTTAACTCTACATAATATGAATGTTAAATTGTTTATTATTAATTTTTCAAATTTTGCAAGATGGTCCTCATATTTTATGAAAATTTCAAAGTCACTCCCAAATTTTTCAAAAAATTGAAAATTAGTCCCTAATAATTTTCAAATTTTACAAATTGATCCCTTCAAATTTTCAAAAATTACAAATTGATCCTTATTTTTCATATTTTAAATTTTATCCAAAAGCTTTAAAAATTATGAAAATGACCCCAATTGTTTTACATTGAATCATTTTAATACTTCATCCAAACAAAAGAATATACAAATGAATGAATTTCAATTGAATCATTTGAATTACTTAGAATTTTAAATTTTTTAAAAATTCTTAAATTCCTCATCCAAACACACTCTAAGTCTAGTACCATAATCATAGATGGTTAGAAATGAAAAAAAATAAAATTTATCAATAGAAATTGTTGACGTTAACAAATACGCTGGTAGATAATATATAATAACCGAAAACAATAGATATATATCATCAATCTTTCTTAAAAATTAAAATAAAACTGCGCGGGTTGATATCCTAATTCCCAATATTTGCCAATACCAATAACAATAACAATAACAATCAATCTTCTTAAAAATTAAAATAAAACTGCGCGGGTTGATATCCTAATTCCCAATATTTGCCAATAACAATAACAATAAAGCTCCATACAAACAAACAACTTAATTGCAATTAATTTACAGGGTTAAACTCCCACCTCCTGTTTGAAGTCTTGCAGCAACAATCTCCGCACCATTTTCAACATTCAACTGAAATCACATTAAAATGTCAAAATACAACTATAAGTTATACAAAATAATCAATAATAAAAAAAACAAATCAGTGAGAGAAATTGTGAAAATTTTATTAAGAAAGAGAGTAACCATTTTTGGTGTTTGACGTTCCCCTCTAATTCTCTGACCATCAAGCATAAAATGCATGGTAGGATATTCCAACTCCATCTCTTCACAGTATTTCCTAAATGCTCTCACCAAAAACTTATCCTGGTTCACTTTGAAAAACAACTCTCTTCCATCCTGCATTTCAATCAAATAAAAAAAAGGTAAAAAAAATAAAAAATAAATAACAACAAAACCAAATCCAAAATGTATAAAGTAATAAAGTAGGATTAATACATACCAAGCCTTTGATTGAAAATTTGACATAAACATTGCCATCATCTTCAGCTTTAACTGAGGACTTTCCTTTACTAGCCAATTTATCATTATTTGAAGCCATATTGCTCACTTACCATACACAGTTATACACACAAAGTGAAAGAATAAATAAACCACTAGTTAATAAACATTGTGCTTTCAGCGTGGGGACATTATAGTAATTGTTCATGACATGTTACGTCAAAAAAAGTATATGACATTTGTTTACTTGCATGACAAGCTCAAGTAACAAGTAAGCGTGTGTGCATTTTAAAAGTGACTTCACATGAAGAATGCCATTTTCTGTACTTAATTTTCCTGAAATGACAAGAAAATGCAGTAGATGATGGGAATTGGATTCCATGTGAAGGTGACATAGAGCATGGGGAAGGAAAAAAGTTGTCATTCATGGTGAAGAGTTTTGGACGTTGATATTGACTATATATCAATATTTATAAAGTGATATTGAATAAAAAAATTTAAAATGGATAGAATGGGCTTAATAAACAAACATAGAGGCCTCAATTATTTTTGTTTTTTGTAAGGACTAAACTCTTATATGTTTTGGATGATTTGTTTGAAGGAGATGTTACATATACTTTAATGACAAATTTTGAATTCATAAAAAATAGGGGTAAATAAGTTTTAGATTCTTTTAAATATAGTGATTTTTAATTTTAGTTTTTTAAAAAATTTTCTTTAAGAATTGATCCCTACAAGATTTTCCGTCTCAATGAATAGTCCCTGACGTCAAATAGAAGTAACGGCTGGTGATGTGGTTGTATCACGTGGATGCCACGTGGCAATTTCTTCTATTTTTTATTTTTTATATTCATAAATCCAGAATTCGTAGCTAATTCTGAAAATTGAGACTTTCTAAACCCAGTATTCGTAGTTAATTCGTAGCTAATTCGAAACCAATTTCTAGTTAAAACTAACTAATAGTGGCTATAGCAATTCCACATTAGCAGCCGTTACTCTCATTTTATACCATGTTGTTAGATAGTGGCTATAGCAACTCTATAGTAATATAGCATAGCAACACCAGGAGAGGGTTCAATCTTTTATCTCTTTTAGAATATAGGTAGCACTAACACACCTAAAGGATTGCATATTCTCATTTCAAAATATGATGAAAAAATGGTTTATGCAGCATACATCAATGCATTCTTTGACATCTTAAATGTTATGAATCTATCATTGAATGCATCCTGAGTAATCTGCACGAGCACCTGCATTATTTTCTTTTGTCTTGCATGACTCCACGTTTGACTCAAAAAGCTTGAACTACTAAGAAAGTACGAATTTTCTACTATGTATCCAAACCAACCTTTCCTGTATGTATGTTTATCTGCAGGTGATCCTCTTTATACTGTTGGTGGGCAGCCAAAATGCTTGGATTTCGACTTCGTGGATGAGAGTTTTGCTAAAGATGTGTAGGTCATTCTATTTATATTTTACCATTTCTTCCTTGCAGTCATTTAGTCGTAATCAAGTAAACTTAAAGTGAATCAAAGCAAACTTATAAGCAGTTAAGCATTGTGTTCTTCTTTGTCAACATGTTTATGAACATTTGCCAGTTGCTTTCATTCTTGACTTCTCACTGCCACTTTTAATGTAACAACACTTGTTTATAAATTTATCTCTTGGCTTGTCTTAAACTCCCTTAGAATTTGGAATGTCCTTAATTCAATCTCACAAGACCGATTTAAGACGATGAATACGTACTGTTATAATCACCAAGACCTTATTATGTTTCAGTGTGAGACTCTTATATATTTTCAGTTTAAACTTTGTTTTCAATACTTGCGATTCTTTAATATCTGTTTTAGCTTGCATTTAGAGACAAGATTATGTTAATTTGAGCATCAATTTTGATCTGTCCTGTTTATACCAAAGTGGTTATTTTCGTTTCCAAAATAAATAGTTTCTCTTGTACTTGTAGTTAATCGAAATCAATGCACCACTTCCTTCCATCCACCAAACTAAATGAAGTAACTTGATTCGTTAGCATATAAAGTAAAGATTAATTATAATAATAATTATTATAAGAGTATTTAGAAAAGAAAGTTAGCTAGTATTAGTTAGAAAAGTAAGTTAGTTAGTTTTAGCTAGAAATTCGTTTTGAATTAGCTACGAATACTGGGTTTAAAAAGTCTCAATTTTTAGAATTAGCTAGGAATTGGTTTCGAATTAGCTATGAATTAGCTACGAATTCTGGATTTATATAAAAAATAAAAAATGGAAGAAATTGCCACGTGACGCAGTCACATCAGCCGCCGTTACTCCCATTTGACGTCAGAGACTATTCATTGAGACGGAAAATCTTGTAGAGACCAATTCTTAAAGGAAAATTTTTGAGGAACTAAAATTGAAAATCGCTATATTAGAGGAACCTAAAACTTATTTAACCCTAAAAAATATAATGGGTTAAAGAATATAATGACAAATTTTGAGCTCATAAAGTCTAACACATGCGTAAAGTTATATATGTGACCAGTGAGAGATAGTTAGAATTTTTTGTCACAAATGTAACATTTAAGGTGTTAGTGTCATTATTTTAATTAGTCAAGACTTAAAGGAGTCTAATTAATATAATATTAAGTTTGTGCCTAAAAACATAAATGTCAGATTATGGTGTAGATACCGTAAGTCAATATCTAATTTGATGAGGGGGCAAATTAGAATATTGAAAACAAAAAAATAACCCTAGGGTTATTTAAATGGGTTATGGTCCCCATTTGTAGAGTATAAAAAATAAGGTTTATTAGGTTTTCTCTCTTCATCCCCATTAGAGGAGATTCAAGGAACCCTAAAGAACTCTACAAATCAGAAGATCACATACCCGAAACTTTCAACAATTTCAATGGCAAATTCAGGTATGCTTTCGCCTTCATTCTCTAATTGAATTCTGGTATAAATTTAAGGGTTTAGAGTACTATTGTTAATTTCTATATCGGTAGAAATCATAAGGTTATGAACAGATTTAACAAGTTTTTTAGTTAAATCATAACCCATTTAAATAACCCCAGGGTTATTTCTTAGTTTTTAATATTCTAATTTAGCCTTTCATCAAATTAGATATTGAATTATGGTATCTACACAATAACCCGACCTTTCATGACATTTATGTTTTTAGCCACAAACTTAATATTATATTAATTAGACCTCTTTAAGTCTTGACTAATTAAAATAATGACACTAGCAACTTAAATGTTACATTTGTGACCCAAAATTATAATAATAATAATATTGTGACCCAAATTGCCACAACGTTAAACAAATCTGATGTGACAATTTGATCCCCTTGACTTGTTGGACCAGCCACTAATCTCCAGACATGTTGCAATGATAATTAATAATAATAATAATATTAATAATAAAGAAACAGCAAAAACACATACACACACATTTACAACACAAGATCAAAAGCCAAAATTCCTTGCCATCCTTTCTTCTCTCTCAAATTAATTTTCAAAACTTATGGTTTCAAACCAAACATATCCATCATCAAAGAACATATCTCTTCACCCTCACTTTGCACTTACAGTAACGTCATCACCTTCACTATGACAACCACCATCACTAATCATCTCCTTCCTCTCACTCGATTCTCTCTCTCGGTTCCACCATTTCCTTTATTTTGTGTTTTGATCAAACTCACAGGTTTTCATTCATGGCGAAGGAAAACTCTCATTCATATATATTGTCAGAAGAAAATGGAGCTAAAGAGGTTCTAAGTCAAGTAGAAGGAATTGTTAAGCTTTCTTTGTCACCGCAGAAAGAAGAAGATGAAAGCATATTTATCAACCAAAATTATCAAAGCAGAATTTATATAAGGTCACAAATTGAAGAGTTGAAGCCATTGATTGAAAAATAAAGTACTGAGATTTAATAAACAGTTTATAGTTTTCTTGTACAATTAACGTATTGTACGTAATGGTAAACTAAAAGAGTATTAGTTTAGTATAAATAAATATATGTGTGTATATGTATAATTAACAATTATCTTCCAACTTAACATGAAATCTCGGAGTTTAAAACTTAAGAATGTATCAACTTTAAAACTGTAATGAGAGCAAAACTTAAGAATGTGTTGATTTGAAACTGTAATGAGAGCTTAGTTGTTACAGAGAAATTATGGATAAAGTCTCCATTTTTTCAATAAAGACTGAACCTTTACAGAATTACTTCATCATCTGTCTGTGTTTCTTGGCGGATGAGACTAAGTGTTTGGAACCAGAGACCGTGCATACAAAGTAGTACCTAAAATATTAAATTTAGTGGTCACTACTTCACTTCAGCTTTACAGTGAGACAAATGCATATAATGAACAAATTAAAATTTTACTGTAGCTAACATCACAATTTACAACACAAATTAGTCACTCTCATTTTTTCCTCAACAAAAATTTCTATTAAGAAGCCCCATTCAGTGCACGCTTTGGTGAGTTCATGAATTTGAGAATCGTCTGAAGTGAGGAGAGAAAAATCAATAACGGGAATGGAAGCGGCAAGTTCATCTACAACTGCAACTGCATGAATATCTGTAAAGGAGTGGTAATTGGAAGGGATGAGAGAGGCTCTGTTTGATTCTGCAAAAGCTTTAATGCGTGAAATATTTGATGAAGCTGAAGCCATGGATATTGTATCTTTGAGTGGTTCAAGTAAAATAGAGAAAAAATAATGAAGAAAATATATTAGAAGAAAAACATATAGTAATGTATTATTGAGGGAAAAAAATATTGTTGTTTCTTTATTATTAATATTATTATTATTATTATTAATTATCATTGCAACATGTCTGGAAATTAGTGGCTAGTCAAACAAGTCAAGGTGATCAATTTGCCACATCAGATTTGTTTAAAGTCGTTTGACAATATTTGACGGAAAAGACCATTTTGATTCTGCTAGACAACGTAAAGGACCAACTTGAATCTTTTAAAAGGAAGAGGATCAAAATGGACCCCGAGACATAGGTAGGGGACCAAAAAGGGTATTAAGCCTTAAATATAAAGAGTGAAAATAAAAGAAAATTGTATATGTGTGAAGAAAATTATATATTTTCCATATTTTTATTAAAAATTAGTAAAATTCATAACTAAGAAATTGTATCTAAATTTTCTCCTTGTTTAAAATACTCTTTTAACAAACAATTTGTAAAAGTAAAATTAAATATTTTGAAAATTTTAAAACATATTGTATCGTTTCAAATCTTCGATGAAATTGTTGGAATATTTATAAGCATGTTTTTTTTGTTGCCTGTTTTAAGTTTTTATCGAATTTTTTGCATAGTTTTAAAATATCCAATACAAATGTATATATTATATGTATTTTTATCAGATTTTTAAAAGTGATGAACTTATGAAGAAAAGTGATGAACCAATCGATTGGTTTTAAAACTAACTGCCAAACAATCGACTGTTTCATGTTACAGTGAAGAAAAGTTGAATTTTTGATAATGACAACCGATTGGCTACAGTGCTCAATCGATTGGTCCGTTGCAGATAGTGAAAGTTTATACAGAAGGTTCATACAGTTGATTGGTCCTTGTCAACAATCGATTGGTTGACTTGTTTTCACTATAAAATGAGTTTCGTAAATCTGTTTTGGACTAGATCGAAGGCGTTGGAAAATTCTTTCAAACCTGATCGTACCTGGATCAGACATTTTCAGTGGCCAACAACGTCGTCTGGACTTCAGCTCCGGTGCGGTTGAAAGACAGCGGGGGGTGTGACACCCCCAATCTATACCCCAAAGCTATTAAAGCGATAAATAAAATTCCAAATTTCATCAGAGTATATTTAAAATATCACAGCATAGACCGGAGACGCCACAACAATTTGAAACAAACATACAACACCTGCTTATACAGATATGCAACCATTCAGGTAGTATTATACCCACAATTCAGAAACAGAATATAAGCGGAAAATCCGTAACTGAATATCAACATATATATATATATCTCATGAAAGTTTGTTTGTCATATACAACATCCTACATGTACAATCCAAAAGATACATATACATAATACAAAATAATCACAAACGGCCACCCTAACTACCCGGTGTGACATATCAGAGCCGACCGACAAAATAATGAAGACGCAAAGCTTCACAAAAAGACCTCCAGCAACTCTAATCTGCAATGCCTCATAGAGCATTATAAAACAGCAGAAGGGTGAGAAAAACAATCATATTACAGTTGCATATAATTATATATTAACACAGAAATACACAGGTAAAACATTCTCACCACAAATGCACCACAATCAAATACAACACAACACAGTACAATTCTCAAGTATCAAATACCCATACACCTCAATCATACACAATACCCTCATCATCAATTCAATTTCACATATTCCATCTCATCAATCACATTCACAATTCTATGCACAATTAATCCATGATTTATGCAATGCACAGAGACCGACACAACGACTCTATGCACATGCCATGCAGTACCGACTTCCAATATTTCTCATCACTAGTTCACTCAGGAACTCTGCTGGAATCATCGCTCGTTACTGAGGATCACTCAAGTAACACCCCGTCGGGCCTACGATGTTCCCCGTCGCTTTAGGTCCTCTTGGTATAAGGCGCACGACATTTATGGATTGCTTTAGGTCCTCTCGGTATAAGGCGCACAATCCGATCGCTCACATCCCACATGGGTACACGATCGTCTATAACCATCGCTTTAGGTCCTCTTATTTTTAAGGCGCACGATATATCAAATCACTTTAGGTCCTCTTATTTTTAAGGCACACGATGTTATAGCAGATTCCCTCTGGAATCAATCCGTCACTCAGGACGTCACAAGAATGCATATCATGATGCTTGGCATACAATGACTCATGACATTCAAAATGTACACACATACACATCCATAATCATGCATATATCATCAAATACCACACAATGCATTTTCCTGCCCTTGGGCCACAAATCATCATTACAACATATATCACGTGCATTTTCATCACACAACAGCACACAAGTCATGCAACATCCATTTTAACAGCACATTGTACATTACACATCAAATTCACACAATTAAAACGGCAAAAGTCGACAAAACGACACTATTTCAAATTCCCGACATAATTTAATCGGCCAACAATCTCAAAACCCATTTTTATAAGAAAGAACATTTCATAAGCTTTCCAACGGTATAAAGAATGTCCCGATCCGAGTTACGGATCAAAAATTACGGAATTTAGAAAACAGATAAAATTTTTGAAGTCCCAGATCGCGCTGAGCGGGCTCCGAGCGCGCTGAGCGGGCTCCCCGCTGACTCGTGAGATTGCATTTTTTTCAGGAGCGCGCTGAGCAGGCATCTGCGCGCTGAGCGGGCTCTGTGATTTTCAGAAAAAAACCCTCTTCGAAAATCCACCCCAAAAGTCCTATTTTTTACCCAAACTCAATTCCAACAGCAAAACAAACATCAACGATTGTTCATACACACAGTGTGATCATACAATACAGTTTATATTGATTTCCGACCGTGAAAACATCGATTCCTAATCATTTTATCATTTTCGACCTAGAACTCAAAAGTCATGGAAAGACAAGAAACATCCAAGCAAACACATACATAATCATACACAAACATAGTATAATCGAGTTTCGCACCCTTACCCGATTTAATCGTGTTCTAGAAAGTCGGTTGATTGATTTCCAAGTTTTCCAAATTCTCTCTTTTCTTCTCTTCTCCTTTTCTTTTCTTCTTCTCTTCTTTTTCTTTCTCTTACTATTTTTCTCTCTTTTTCTTTCTATTATATTCTAACTTAACAAAATAAATCAAAATGCCCAAATTACCCCTACACTCAAATATCTCGCAATTGTTCCCAAAACGAGATAAAATATATTCACGACGAAAAATAACATACTTTCACATAAAAGTCAGAAATAAATTAATATAATAATAAAATACTCAAAACGACTCAAATAGATAAAACGGAAAAACTGACAAAACTGACCAGGGCGTTACAGGGGGGGTGTACCTGCAAGGTACTCTGACGCTCAAGTAAGGTGACGGTTAGAGAAAAAGCAAGTACAGTAGAAGAAGGTGAGAGTGAACATAACCTGACCCTCTCAAGTGAGAGGGTATTTATAGAGAGCCTCCAGCGCGGGGCCAACGGTTACTTGCATTGGGCTGGATCGTTAGGCCCAATCCAAGTAACTGCCAGGGCTTAAGTGGCGTAGTGAAGACCAGCACGTGGTCTTCGCCCTGGGGTAACCGTTCCTAAATCTCCGGAATTAGGGCAGACCGATTCCATCGGGAGTGGGGCGGTTACATAAGAACGTGTCCTCGCGGGGAGGACTCCGTCGTGTCGGGGAGAGACGTGTCCTCGCGGGGGAGCACCCTCATGTGCAGAAGGTGGGCTCCTCGCGGGGAGGAGCACCCTGGGTGTCGAGGAGGGACGATCCCGGGGAGGCCTAGCGTCTTGCCCGACGCTCTACACCGTGCTTGTGCCCGACACAGGGAAAGGGCAAGTGCCCGACATTGGTCATGCCAAAAAGGCCCTTGTTGGGCCATCCCAGGACGTGTTGGTTGAGCCTGCTCGACTGATGAGCAGACCTCGGCCCAGTCCAGAATAGGAGCCCCCCAAGTCATTACTCCGAAGTGTCGGAGTGATGACTTAAGGGCCAACAAGCATGTCGGGGGGAATATCGATCGCGTGACCGCGAGGAGGGGAACGCCTGGGAGAGTAGCGGGTGCGGACTCGAGTGTGGAAGCTCGCGGATGGACGACTCATCAGGGATGCGAGAAGTTTGACCTTTGGTGTCAGAGCGAATGGAGAAACGCGCGTGTTGGGGAACGAAGGGTCGCATGTACGCCACGTGTCAGGCGCCATCATTGCGTAGGGCGGCTAGGCTAGGGTAGTGTACTCCAGTAGCCTAGACTCTTCGAATTTCGTGAGGATCCTATAAATAGGTCTCACCTCATTTCATTTGCACCTTTTGCTCCTTTCCTCTCAGACTCTCTCTCTTAATCTCCGTTCTTCCGCTGCTACCTTCCGCCGTTCTCCACCGACAATTGCCGTGCCGGAAACCCAAAAAGTGTATTTCAAGTAAGTTCCTTTCTTCTTTTTCCTCTTTTCGCTTGCATTGGTAGGGTGATTTTTAAGGTGAACTGATGAAGTTCCCATGGAAATCACGAAATATCCGGCGAAAACGGCGGAATTTCATAGCTTATTCGTTGAATCTCGCGGGGAGAGACGATGAAATCCCCGAGGACATGAAGAATGTCCCGGGGTCGTGGGATGAACGTCCCTCAGTTCTTTTTGTTGAATCTCCCGGGGATAAATGATGAAATCCCCGGAGAAATGCAGATTATCACGGGGACGTGGGTTGAATATCACGGGGTGCTCCCGCGGACCTGAGGACGGTCGCGGGGTCGCGTTCCCCGACGTTCCCTCCTCGCCCTTTCACTTGATCAGCGGTGGAAGGGGTGGATTTGATATGGGTCATCGAATTCACCGTTTCTCTCTGCTTTTCAGGTTGACGGACGCGTTGCAAGTGGCTGTGGGGTCTTTGGATATCTACGACGGGCCTAGTTCACCTATGGCGGGGACATCCAGCGCCGGGGAGAGGACGCCCGACGATTGGGCCTGCAAGGAGGCCGTGAACTTGATGTCCGAGTTCGTCGACCTGGATGAAGAGGGGATATTTTGCACTGTCGAGCACCGCCTTATCGGCTCCCCGAAGTCGTGGAATGTGTTTAGGCCTCTGCCACACCATCGGATCTGCTCGACGTACAGCGGGATGCAGTTCCCCGTCTACGAGTTTATGTTCGACGAAGCGGGGTGGCGTCTGCCTTTCACGAACTTCCAGCAGGCCGTATATATCTGGATGTGTTTGGCCCCCTCTCAGCTCCATCCCAACTCTCTTGCATTTATTAGGGCCTTCGAGCTGGTATACAAGTATCTGAAGATCGGGGCGACTGTGCCCTTGTTTTTCCGCATTTTCCACCTCCAGCGATAGGCCGAGGACGGTAGGCACGGTTGGGTGTCCTTCAAACAGGTGAATAGCCTGTTTCACACGTATATGGACTCCGTGCAAAATTTCAAGTACAGGTATTACCTCGTGAGGTCGGTCACACATGAGGCGGTGAATACTATGTACACTCAGGTCGTCAAACAGGTGGGCGGACGGCGAGAGGAGACCCTTGTGCCCAAGTTCCCGTTGTTCTGGACTGAAGAACACTTTACGAGGGGAACAGAAAACTATATCGTCAGGCCTAGCCGTCTCGCCGAGGGGGATCGTTTGGCCTACGAGCAGATAGTAGCGTTCGTTAATGGTTTTAACAAAGCAAAGCTCGTGACGCCAAACGGGGACTTCATTCGGGGTGATGACGGGCAGGTCTTGATGAGGCATCGAGTGATCAATACTAGGGCTCTTCTCGAGACGTTTTCTGACGAGGAGGCCCTCGAGTTGTTAGGTAGGGGTGGTCTCCCGGCATGTCCTTCCTTTTACCCTTCTTTTCGAACTACTAACCTCTTTGTTTTCTTTGCAGATAAGATGTCGAATGCTGAGGAGCGCTTCAAGAAGCTGAAGCCCAACCGTGCTGCGAAAAAGGAGGCAAGAGTCGTGTCGACCAGCTCCGAGTGCAGATGTCCGTTCCTGCCCCGACACTCGGGGATTCCTCTGGCTCTCACCAGGGTAGTGGCTCCGTCAGCCCCCAGAGCTCTCCGAAGAGGCAAAGGATTGCAGACACGGTGGACATCGACCTTACCGAGCACGAGAGTCCCCCTGCCATGAAATTTGTGCTCCCGCCCTGTTACGAAAGGCCGAACTTCTTTATAAAGAACAATTTACTGTGCGTGGGTGGCTCCGAAACTCAGACCATCTTAAGCGTCGATAAGGCTTCTCGGCAGAGGATGTTGGTGGAGGACGTGCCTGCCGTGATGCGGGTTTGCGCGGCTGCCTTGGCTCTGAACGATGAGGTGTGCCCCGCAGGCGAGCTGAATAGAGGGATCGTCTCATGGCGAGGCTCGCTGAGTTGGAGGAGGCTGTCCACCCCGCTGAGGAGGAAACCGAAGAGGATAGGTTGTTGACCTTGCGGGCCGCGCTGATAGCAAAGCTCCGTGAAGCCGAGGAAGACAATCTCGTGGTGGCGGGCATAGGCTTCAAGAATGCGGTGGAGCAGCTTAGGGTCCTCTACCCTGACCTTTCGACCGAGGGGATTGACCCTGACTACGAGGTGGTCGATGGTCAGATCGTGCAACCGATGAGGGTCGACGAGGTCCATGATCCCGAGCAGCCTGAAGGGACCACCGCTGAGTAGGATTTTCTCCCCGTTCTGTTTGGCCTGCGAGCCATTTTTATTTATTGTAATATTTTTTCCCGGCCTGCGTGCCAGGGGCTTTTTGACATCTGATTGTAATATTTGTACACTGGGCTTTTACCCGTTTTATTGTACCTTCGTTTATCTGCTAGTGTTGTTTGCATGGTTTTAATTGTGTGTGATGTTAACGCATTTGCTATGCTTTGTTTTTTTGTCTAAGTATTTAAGGCTTTTATACTTTGTTTTTCTGTAAGTAACAAAGATTTTGGGATTGCTCGACCTTGATAGTCCCCGACCGCGTGGAGAGCTGGTCGGGTGGTCGGAGATGTATTCCGACCTTCAACGAGGCTAAGGGCTCGGTCGAGGTCTTAGCTTCGTGGCGTGAACTTTCCATCGCAAGCTGGGTGTTCTTCCTGATTGGTACAACGACGGTGGAGCTCGGTCGAGGTATCCCCGTCGACTCAAAGTCCTCGCGCACACCCAACGCAGTCTTCGATCATCGTGTTCTGTCTAGAGGTGTCGCGCTCGTACCTTAGCGCGTCCCCGTAGTCACGGTGCTAGTGCGTCGCGGGCAGTGCTTAACTGTAATATTGTTTTAGCTTTTCAGCATTCCACGGTCGAGCAAGTTCTTCCCCGTGCAGATTTTCGAGGAAATAGGCTCCTGTCCCCATTTTCGCGCGGACGCGGTACGGGCCCTCCCAGTTCGCGGCGAGTTTGCCTTCTCGCGAGTCTTTTTGGTTCCTTCGTAGGACGAGGGTGCCTACCTGAAAATCACGTTTAATAACTTTGTTGTTATAACGCAGTGTTATTTTCTGCTTAAGCGAAGCTTCTCAGAGAGAAGCGCCCGAACGTATCTCCTCGACAAAATCGAGCTCTTCTCTCAAGGCTTCGTCGTTCGCGTCCCCGTCGAGGGGGGCTTCTGTCCTCCTCGAGGGTTCCCTGATCTCCACGGGGATCACCGCTTCGGTTCCGTAGGTCAAACGGAAGGGGGTCTCCCCGGTTATGGAGTGTGGGGTCGTCCGGTAGGCCCAGAGGACGTTGTGTAGCTCCTCGACCCACCGTTGCTTGGCATCGCCTAGTCGACGTCTTAATCCTTGGAGGATCACCCTGTTCGCTACCTCCGCCTATCCATTCGTTTGAGGATGTTCGACCGACGTGAAGTGTTGCTTCGTGCCTAGTTTTGCAACGAAGTCTTGGAAGTTCCTGTCAGTGAACTGTGTTCCGTTGTTGGTGACGATGGCTTGGGGCACGCCGAACCGGGCAAGGATATTTCTTTTGTAAAAACTTAGTATGTTGAAGGCCGTGATTTTGGCCAACGCTTCTGCCTCAATCCACTTCGTGAAGTAGTCCACCCCGAAGATGAGGTATTTATTTTGATACGACCCCTGGACGAAAGGTCCGAGGATTTCCATTCCCCACCACGCAAACGGCCACGGGGAGGACAGCGGACTGAGCTCGTTAGGAGGAGCGAGGTGCATATCCCCGTGTCGTTGTCATCTGTCGCATTTCTTGACGTGTTCCTTGGCGTCCTGTTGCATGGTGGGCCAGTAATACCCTGCTCGAAGCGCCTTACGGGCTAACGATCGCCCGCCGAGGTGGTGTCCATTGATTCCCTCATGGATCTCCTGGAGTATGCTGGGGACCTTGGTCTCCTCGACACATCTAAGGAGGGGAATAGAGAACCCTCGCCAGTATAGCTTATCCTCGACTATAGTGTACGAGCACGCCCGCCTCTTGACCATTCCTACTTCTTTGGGATCTTCGGGCAGTTTGCCTGTCATGAGGTATTCGTATACCGGGGTCATCCAGCAGTTGCTATCCCCGATGGCGTTGATGTCCGAAACCATGGCCGGTTTGTCGATGCTCGGGTGGGAAAGCACTTCTTGTATGACGGATTTGTTCCCGCCTTTCTTTTTGGTGCTCGCCAATTTGGACAAGACATCTGCTCGGGCATTGTGCTCGCGGGGGATGTGAGTTACTTCCGCGGAGGTGAACTTTTTCATCTTTTCTTTTACCAAGGCCAAGTATTCTATGAGGCTGTTGTTCTTGGCTTGGTACTCTCCTCGGACTTGCGAGGCCACAAGCTGGGAGTCGGTGAAAAGTTTGACCTCCTTGGCGCCGAGGTCCTCGGCCAGCCGGAGTCCTGCGAGGAAGGCCTCGTATTCGGCTTGGTTGTTCGATGTCGGGAAGGATAGTTCGAGGGATACCTCGATCAAGATGCCTTCCTCATTTTCGGGGATGATGCCCGCCCCCGCTTCCCTTTGGACTGGATGCTCCGTCGACATAGATCGTCCATTTCTGTGATCCGTTGGCCGAAGGTTCCGGGACGGTCATCTCTACTACGAAGTCGGCCAGCACCTGTGCCTTCAGGGCTTTCCTCCCTTCGTATTGGATGTCAAACTCGGCGAGCTCGAGTGACCACTTGAGCATCCTCCCCGCCATGTTCGGTCATCCGAGGAGCTGCCTTATAGGCTGTTTGGTCCTTACGACGACGATGTGGGTGAGGAAGTAGTGGCGAAGCCTCCTGGCCGCGGTGACGAGGCCCAGGGCGACTTTCTCAATCTGCTGATATCTGAGCTTGGGGCCTTGGAGGGCTTTGCTCGTGAAGTAAACTGGCTTCTGCCCGTCCGGGGTTTCCTGAATGAGGACGACGCTGACTGCTTCACTCGTGATTGCAAGATACAAGAAGAGTCTCTCCCCGTTCTCAGGCCGTGAGAGGACCCGGGGTTGTGATAGGACTTGTTTTAAGTGGATGAGCGCCTGCTCGCATTCCTCGCTCCAATCAAACTCCGCTTTTTATCGAAGAAGTTTGAAAAATGGGAGTGCGTACTGTGCGGATTTGGCGACAAAGCGGGAAAGGGCGGTGAGCATCCCGTTCAATGATTGTATCGACTTCTTGGAGTCTGGGGTAGGGAGCTCGGAGAAAGCCCTACACTTGTCGGGGTTGGCCTCGATTCCTCATTCTGTGAGGTGAAACCCGAGGAACTTGCCTGCCCGAACGCTGAAGGTGCACTTGTCGGGGTTAAACCTCATGCGGCATCTCCTCGCCGTGTCGAACACCTTCTTGAGGTGCACGGCGTGGTCGACTTCTTCTGCGGATTTGACGATCATGTCGTCCATGTAGACCTCGAGCATGTCGCCAATTTCAGCCCGGAAAACCTTGTTCATCATCCGTTGGTAGGTCGCACCGGCGTTCTTCAGACCGAAAGGCATCACGTTGTAGTAGTAGTTGCCCGATGCGGTCATGAAGGCCGTGTGTTGTTTGTCGACCTTGTCCACGGGAATTTGATTGTATCCCGAGTAAGCGTCCATGAAGGATAGTAGTTTGTAACCTGTAGAATTGTCGACCAGTTGGTCGATGTTAGGCAAGGGATAACAGTCTTTCGGGCAAGCCCGGTTAAGATCAGTATAATCAATGCACATTCTCCATTTTCCATTATTCTTTTTAACAAGTACAACGTTGGACAGCCAGGTCGTGTATTTGGCCTCCGAAATAAAATTTGCCTCTAGGAGGTCTTTTACAGCTTTTTCAGCAGCCTCCGCTTTTTCGGGAGACTGCTTACGCCTACGTTATGCTATGGCCCTAGCGGCCGGATCTACTGCGAGCTAATGGCAAGCCACCTCGGGGTCGAGGCCAGGTATCTCGGATGCACTCCACGCGAAGAGATCAGCGTTCTCCCTCAGACATACCTTCAGCTGCTCCTTTGCCAGGTTGGGGATCCCGGTGCCAATCTTCACGTTACGACCTGGATCGTCCCCGAGTGCCACGAGCTCAAAGTCTCCGTCTGGGATGGGGCGCGTTGGGTAGAGAGGCCGCCCATTGTTCTCCGCCTGGA
The DNA here is from genome assembly GCA_022829125.1 of Lathyrus tuberosus. Taxonomy (NCBI): domain Eukaryota; kingdom Viridiplantae; phylum Streptophyta; class Magnoliopsida; order Fabales; family Fabaceae; genus Lathyrus; species Lathyrus tuberosus. The sequence continues at coordinate 1,368,287 of JALAZF010000761.1, forward strand.
GGTCGAGGTCCTCTGCCCCGTCTTCATCGGGCTCGCCCGGGAACCTACTGTCGAGTTCGACTGTGTTGACGCGCGGGAGAGGTATCTGCTCGGCGTCTTGGGGTGGCTTGGCCACGGTCTTGGGTTTGGGGCCGATGGAACTCAGGCCTTTGATGGCGGCGTCGAAGCACCTACTGGCTGCGTCGATGTCCCCGTGCATCGTCACTACTCGTCCCCTGGTCGTGTAGTACTTCATTTTGAGGTGGACCGTTGATGGTACCGCCGTAAGTTCAGCCAGGGTGGTCCTCCCGAGGATGCAGTTGTAAAGGGACGGGCATTCGACCACCAGGAAACGGATCTTCACCTGTTGGGCAGTGTCTTCGGCCCCGAATGTAACCATTAGCTCCACGTAACCCCATGGCCTGGTGGTGGTTCCATTGAACCCCGGTAGATCTGAACCGACGTACGAGGTCAGATGCCTCTCGTCGAGCTGAAGGGTCCCGAACAGATGAGCATACATGATGTCGACCGAACTCCCCTGGTCGACTAGGATCCTTCGAACGTCAAAGTTCACCATCTGCGCCCTGATCAGGAGGGGAATAGTGGCGTTTGGTGCTCCCCCGGGGAGTTCCTCGAGGTAGAAGGTGATGGGGTTGGAGTTTCCCCGCACTTTCTCGAGGGTGGTCGCCTTCGCCGACGTCGCGGATTCCAGCTCGTCAAATTTCTGCTTGATCGATCCGATAGACAGCTTCTCTGGACCTCCCCCGGAGATAACCATTGCCCTGGGGAAGCTTTCCCAGGTGCTACGGGAAGTAACGGGGTCCTCGTGGGGAAATGTCGCCCACATGTTGCGAATTGCTTATTTTCCTTCAATGATTGGGGGGACAAAGAAGTCTTCGGGTCGGGTGACACTGAGGGCGACTTGAAGGCGACTCTTGTCGGGAGGAGGCGTCGTCTCCTCGACGTTCTGGGCTTCCTGAGAGCTGGGACGAGGAGTATCGTTCTTTTGGGCGTATTTCTTCAAGTGCCCCTCCTTGATCAGAATTTCAATCGCATCTTTGAGATGGATGCAGTCTTCCGTCACATGCCCGTGACTTCGGTGGAATCTACAGTATTTTGACTTGTCGACGTTTGATTTGGGGGAAGTGGGCTTCATAAAGAGGACTCCTCCTTTCAAAAATTCAGAGTTCTGGCACTCGGAGAGGATACGCGCGCGGGGAGCGTTCAACGGGGTGTACTCCGTGAACCGGCCAGCTGGTCCGCGCGGTTCACGAGGATCACGGGGGCGATTTTCTTTCTTTCTTTCTCCTCCCCGCTGGGAAGGAGAGTCATCATCTTTATGGCCGCGGGGACCTTCTTTGCACCTCGACTCAAGGGCGATCTACGCTGCCTCGGATTCTTCGAGCTCGATATATGATTGAGCTCGTTGGAGGAGGTCCTCGAGACGGCGGGGTCTACGGAGGCCTACGGACTTGGCAAAATCAGATCTGGAACGCAGTCCATGGGTGATTAGATACTTCTTCATGTCGTCGATCGTATGGACCTCGACAGCTTCTCTGTTGAATCTCTCGATGTAATTTTGGAGAGGTTCGTTCTTCCCCTGGAAGATGCTTTCTAAAGCAGCTTCCGTCTTTGGGTGTCGCCGAGACGCAGTAAAGTGTTTGGTGAAGCGTCGTCTTAACTGCTTCCAGGACGTGATCGACCCAGGCTCCAAACCCTTGTACCAAGTCATCGCGCCCTTCCGCAAGGTGGTGGGGAAAAGCCTGCACCTGATGGCTCCTCTGACATTTTGGAAGTCGAGCATTGCTTCAAAACTCTCGATGTGATCATCGGGGTCGGAGAGACCGTCGTAGGTCCCCAACGGTGGAGGTTTCTCCATGCCCGCGGGGATTGGGGCATTCATGATCTCCCACGACAGCGGGGTCCTCTGGTCGTCGTCGTCACTTCCTGTCGGGGATACCGAAGAAGATCGTTGATGTTGTGGAAGGGAATTCCTCGAGCGGTGCCTCAGCCTCTCTTCGATCTGCTTGGACTTCTTGGCAGTGGTGGAGGCCCTGGGTTCCTTCCGAGGCAGGGAACGGGGGCGTTTTTGGGAGATCGTTGACTGGGGGCGCTCGAGACGTGGTCAACGACCCTGGCGTACCAGCGAGGGGGTCCGAGATTCGTCTGAAGGAGTCCTTCGCGGGGAAGGAGAACGGCGAGGCGACGGTGGACGGCGGTGTCTTCGCGAGGAAGATCGTCGTGCCCGCCCTTGCTCCAGCGCTTCAATTCTGGTATTCTGGTGCGTGATCAGCTGATTGGTCTAATTGATCAAGGCGAACAGGGCCACGGTGCTCGCGTCTGCATTGGGTGGATGAGCAACTGGCTGAAAAACGGCCTGCTGATCGTCTTGGTGGGCGGCGTTGTAAGCCACGTCTTGGGAATCTGGGGAGGCGGTTTGCCCGTCTCTCACGTCGCCTTCTTCGACGTGGAGGGAAGCAGCGTCTTCGCGGTGGTTCCCGTAGCAGACGGATTGCCGGCCATGACGGTGATGAATGAGAGTTGCTTTGGTTTAACGGAGGAAAAACGGGGAAGCAAAGTTTTCCCACAGACGGCGACACTGATCGTACCTGGATCAGACAGTTTCAGTGGCCAACAACGTCGTCTGGACTTCAGCTCCGGTGCGGTTGAAAGACGGCCGGGGGGGTGTACCTGCAAGGTACTCCGACGCTCAAGTAAGATGACGGTCAGAGAAAAAGCAAGTACAGTAGAAGAAGGTGAGAGTGAACATAACCTGACCCTCTCAAGTGAGAGGGTATTTATAGAGAGTCCCCAGCGCGGGGCCAACAGTTACTTGCATTGGGCTGGATCGTCAGGCCCAATCCAAGTAACTGCCAGGGCTTACGTGGCGTGTGAAGACCAGCACGTGGTCTTCGCCCTGGGGTAACCGTTCCTAAATCTCCGGAATTAGGGCAGACCGATTCCATCGGGAGGGGGGCGGTTACATGAGAACGTGTCCTTGCGGGGAGGACTCTGTCGTGTCGGGGAGAGATGTGTCCTCGCGGGGGAGGACCCTCATGTGCAGAAGGTGGGCTCCTCGCGGGGAGGAGCACCCTGGGTGTCGAGGAGGGACGGTCCCGGGGAGGCCTAACGTCATGCCCAACGCTCTACACCGTGCGTGTGCCCGACACGGGGAGAGGGCAAGTGCCCGACATTGGTCATGCCAAAAAGGCCCTTGTTGGGCCATCCCAAGACGTGTGGGTTGGGCCTGCTCGACTGATGAGCAGACCTCGGCCCAGTCCAGAACAAAACCCCTATTAGATAGTGAACTAAAAATGTGATTATATGTCAATGATTGATAGGATAATAATGATATATATATATATATATATATATATATATATATATATATATATATATATATATATATATATATATATATATATATATATATATATATTGTGAGTTTATGTTTTGTTGATTATATACCATGGTTCTTGTTTCCACCATACTTCAAGAATCGTGAATCCGATTGATATGAGACTTGAAGCTTTAGAAAGATAATCCAATGGGATATTACATAGTGATGAGAGACCATGAACTAACCAAGGATGCTTGGTAGAGGATATTAATGATTATATGCCTTAAGTGAACTACTTATGTTTGATTATGTTTGACTTGTTTGTGCATAACAACTTGAATAACCTAAGATAATGATGAGTGAGTTGTGAGATGGATTTGCCTAGGGTTTATTGTGACATGTTATGCTACTATGTGTGTTTCATGTATGACATTTTGATATGCTAATGTGTATGCTATGAATTGGTTGGATGTTTTTATTGTGAAATAACATGATTAAAAACCTTATGAAGATGAGTAAGGAAACCTATGAGTATAACTAGGTGAATGACTTAGAAAGATAATCTAGGTTATGGAAATAAAGTTATGTGGTGATGCTTGGACGCAAGGGTACATTGGTGTGTGCCGTTAACAAGTAGTCACTAGAATTATAGTTTAGTTACAAACTAACATGCTTTGTATGGAACATGAGTAGATGATAGGAATTAGTCAGTAAGATCACCTAGTGATTGGAGAATACAATCATATTGCTTTTGATGAACTAGTCATATATTCGGAAACAACCCTATTGTCGTGCTCGTCCCAAAGTTCGATGCTTATGAAAAGTAATAATTGGGATATATGCACTAATACTTCTCTCAACCAAATGGGTTAGAGTCCCATAAAACATGGGCCTCAACGTGGGTTAGAGTCTCATAGGAGTAAAATGCTCGAAATGGGTTTGGAGTCCCATAGGGAGCGACGATTCTTGAAGTTGATTGTTATCACTTGGAATCTGAAATCCACAAGTCGAAGTATAATACAAGGATTCGTGACTCGCGTCGATAATCCTTGATGTAGGGTTGGCCAGGGAAAGATGTCTTGGTAGGTTTCCGAATAATGATTGTTTTGAGTTGGTGAACTCAAGTGTACATACAATGCAAAAATCCCCTAGTTGCTTAAGTCTTTATCTTTTGAAGACTTTAGTTAGGAAATAAATTAGAAACTTTGTAGATCCGAGTGAACCCATAGGGTAGGAGAACTCACTGAGATTATTATCTCACCCTAATATTGTTGTTGCTTTTCAGGTATTGTTTACAGGTTACATGCAAGGGAAGTTGTCTATTGATGTTTCAAGGGATGTTGATTATTGTGATCTTCCGCTATGGATAAGTGTACAATGAAGATATTGTACATAGTTCTTAGATTTTTATTTTTGGACTTATTGTATAACATGTGCCATATATGTATTTTGTTTGGACATGTGTATATAATGATGCCATTAGGCTGTTATGTTGTGTCAGTACCAAAAATTAACACTTGTATGATATTATTCTAGATATATATTATATGGGTTGTTCAATTGGTATCAAAGCAGGTCGATTCTCGACCTAGCCTTGAAACATCATAAGTAAATATATTCCTTCCTTATATGTGTGTTTTGCCAACATGATTCTTAATATCACTGTATGTAGTATTAGGCCTGGTCAACCTAATTCTATGTGCATGGTAGGTAGGATCATGGTTGAGCGACCACAAGGACTCTGAAGGTTGTGTAGAGCTTGTAATTCGAGGGTAGACTCAAGCCAAGAGTTAGCAAGTACGAAGGACCTGTTAGCTCAGTTGAAGTCTTAGTAGGAGTTGTGATTCTAGAAACATGGAATTGAAGAGAGGTGAATTGTTCAAGCAATCCTGTGGTACTATAGAAGTTGGGAAGTTGAAGATTTTGATTGGATGAATTTGTTGGAGTTTTGAGAAATAAGTAAGTCTGTTAGTAGAACAAGATTGACCCACATGTATGGACTAAGTATTATAAGTAATTCCATACAGTGAAGGAGAAATGATGGTTCTGTTGCACATATACCATAAGGTTTGGAGGCGATGTAGTGCATCGGTGTTTCAACTTTTAAGGTCACTAGAGCATCTTAGAAGGACGGGAGTACTTCAGAGAAGATGTTCATAATGGTACCTTCCAAGTCGTTGAAGGTTCGAGAGATAGGGAAGTTCAACATCTTTGTAATGGTCTAATGTAGTGGTGAAGTCTAAGAAGATACTCGAGGACATGGCTCCTATTCCAAGTGAAAAAGGTATGCACCAAATGAAGGGTAGAAGATAAATCAAGTATTCCAGTATTAGAAGGGAGATCGGGTTCAAGATAGTTCATCGGAGCTTAGTGTTAGTAGGAGATTGTTATAAAAATGTTGAGTTTCCCTAGGATAAGTTGAAAGAGATTTGTGTCGAAGAGAGAACAAGCATTATATAACATCATAAAATCTAGTGGGATTGGTTGAAGCATTATTTAATTACCTTTAACTTGAAAACATGAGTGATGACAGACTTCATGTAATCGTGCTAAAAGACAATTGAATACGAAAAGGACCACAAATTTTATCCACTGAGGTATGAAAAGAAACATGTAAGAAATAAGAAGACATCTAGATCGCTATAGGACGCAAGATCATTCTCAACTCGAGAGTTAATGCTTAGACCAAACAGGAAAAGATCGTATTCAACTCGAGAGTTGATAATTAGATCAAATGGGAAATGATTGTTATTAACTCGAGAGTTGATGCTCAGATCAAAGATAGGGAGATATTCGTCAATTCGAAGATTGATGCTTAGATAAAATAAATAGATCGTCGTCAATCCGAAGATTGATGCTTAGATTAAGGAAAAAAAGATCGTTGTCGACTCGAAGTCGATGCTTAGATCGAGAGGAAGATCGTCTCCAAACTGAAGGTTGGTGCCTAGATCGAGAGGCAGATCATCGTCAACCCTAAGGTTGATGCTTATATCAAAGATAGATCATCGTCAATCTGAAGATTGATGCTTAGATTAAAAAAAGGTGATCGTTGCCAACTAAAGGTCGGTACTTAGATCGAACAAACTTATCGTTGTCAACCCGATGGTTGATGCTTAGATCGAGGATAAGGAAAACAAATCGTCGTCAACCTGAAGATCGATGCTTTGATCAAGACAAATAGATTGTCGTCAACTCAAAGGTTGATGCTTAGATAAAGGTGAAAAAAAGATCATCGTCAACCCAAAGGTCGATGCTTAGATCAAACGGGAAAATATCATCGTCAACTCGAAAGTTGATTCTTAGATCAAACGTAAAAATATTGTCATCAAATTGAAGGTCTATTCTTAGATCACAAAGAAAAAGATCGTCGTCAACCCAAAGATTGATGGTTAGATCATACGAAACAAGATCGTTGTCAACTTGAAGGTCGATACTTAGATCAAATAGGAAAATTTCGTTGTTAACTCAGAAGTTAATGCTTAGATCAAGACAAACTGATCATTGTCAACTCGAGAGTTGATGCTTAGCTCAAAATAGGAGAAGATCATCGTCAACCCAAAGGTTGATGCATAGATCAAAGAAAAATTGATCGTCTTCAACCTGAACTTTGATGCTTAAATCAAGATAAATTGATCACCATCAACCCAAAGGTTGATGCTTAGATAAATGACAAACTAATCATTGTTAACCCGGGGATGATGCTTATATCAAGAAAAACTAATTGTCATTAATCCACATGTCGATGCTTAGATCAAGGTAAGGAGACTCTCTTGGGAAATGAAAGATCAACACCCACTCACTAGTTAGTCTGTTACTTTCAATGATTAACTACTCATATCGCTTATGCTGGCAGGTTGATCACCAAAACACCGAATAAGAGATTCACAGAGAATTAACTGGAGAAAATCTCAAAGCAAGTTCCACCTGATAAACCTATCACCGAGGTTCACTATGGAAGAACCACCAGGGATTGACTTAGATTGTTAAGACGGTTATCCATTGGGAAATATTCTAGAAAAGACTTACTAGGGAGGATGCTTGTTGGGTAAATTTCAAAGGAGACCCTGTTGTTACATTGGATTTTTTGACTTAACTATACATGGAAAGTGTACATGAGGCTATCCATAAATATTCCACGTGGGAGATAGAAATAGAATGAGTCAACATGGTCAAACATGAATCAAGGTCGGGGATCACCCAAGGTGATGCTAGTCGAAGGTGGCATGGTCGAAGAACATAAAAAGCATGGGGACTTAGTGAAATTGAGTGCTATGTTATACTAGCCACGTAGCGAAACTGAACACTATGTCACATTGGCAAAGAGTTCATCACTACAATCGACGATACGTCGAGGCATGTGACCTTAATGTGGTCGACGTCAAAGGTTTCGACGAGGGTCTTTAGTTCTTGGTGCCAACAAAGCAGTTAAAATATTCAAAAGAAGGAACAAGGCGGGAACTACTACATCGCGTCGATGGTTACTTAGAACGTGGGGCACGTCGGAGAGGAAACTGCTACATGATCTGGAGATGTATCATCATGGAGATAGTTTAGTAGTCTTGTATAGTTATTTTAGACTTGTATATATAGCAATTTAGGTTTATTTTGCAAGGGGTCCGCAAATTTTACACATTTCCGTTACATTCAAAGTACCTGCGCTGTGAGAAACGAGTGAGGAAAATATACGTGTGCATTCCACCAATTTAATACATTCCGGTATTTTTATCTTAAAAGTCTTTCTTTTTATGCATTTAAACCTTTCTTTATTTTCGACTGCCTTTACGTTTCCTTGCATTTTACTTTCGATTGCCTTTATCTTTTTAGCAAACTTTACTTCTTCAGCATTTTAACTTCAAGCCTTTTTACCTTACCTTGCGTTTTATTTGCATTTTGCCTTGTCTTTCCACTACATTTCTTTATCCTCGAGAAATCACAGCGTTGTTTCGACGACCACCCTTATTTTAAACGAAAATAACACACAAATATGTCCGGGAGATTTTCGAGTTTTATCCCTTAAGTATTAATATAAACCCGCATTTGTTTTCGAAATTCCAACGCAAAAAAATTGGCACGCCCAGTGGGACCGTTTTGTGTGTTTGTCTTTTATTTTATTGTTTTGTTAAAATCATCTTAAGTTTTCTATATCAGCTTCCTTAACTTTTCACTGTTCGCGTGCGTGAGTGCATGAGATTGAGGTGTGGTAAAATAACCAAGAGAGAAGTAAGGAAGCCTGTTGTTAGAAGATACATTAGAAGAATGGTGAATTCTAGAAACAACAATAGAGACCAGCCTTCTAATAGTGCTGGATCAGGAATAGTTTTGCAATAGTTACTGAACCTATTCCTTTAACTTCTAGTACCACGGTGGTGCCGTCAACAACGATGGCATCAACGAGTCTGCCTGAGGGGACAATCGTAACACCAATACCCCAGAGTCACACGTTGACTCCCAGGCCTTTCGGGGAGACAAATTTTAAGCCTTTCGCCACAAATTTCACGATGCCCATGCCAGGGCGTGAACAACCATTTGGAATGCCAACTAAGGTTATGGCCAGTCTGCAGAATAACCCGTCAACGTTCAGGGATAATGCTGCAAACATGTTTTCACCTATTATGGGGTCGGGCTCAGCCATAGGTAATCATGGTCGACATTTGTCACCCCACATGGGAGCGGGAATTGGCTCACAAGCAATGTCTGCCCTGACAACAAGTTCTGTCATGGAAATGAGGCAACGAATGGATGAAACTAACCATGAAATGATAAATACTCTAACACAACAAATGGGTACAATATTTAACCCATTAATTCAACATACGAATCATAGTTACCAGCAATTGGCGACTCAAATGACAAGAATTGCTGACTTTTTCGGCTCTCCCTTAGTCCAAATTCGACTAGGGGCACAACCCCAGGCTGCTGGGCAGGTGCAAAATGAGGGAGTAGTCTTAGATGAAACTTTGAACCAGGGACATCAAGCGATTCCCCAACACGTCGAGCAAGAAGTACCTGGCGAGGACGGTAATCCACCTGTCTTAATGGTTAATCGACACCAAGATGCTGACCAGGTCATCCATCAGGTTCGATAGGGAAATATGTTAGGAGAAAATAACTTGACAACCATTTTCGAAAGGATAATGGCGCAAAATGGGGTTAATATGGGCGTACAAAGGCCAGATTATACATCCCCTTTATAAGAATATGTGTTGCAGACAGAGTTGCCAAGGGGATGGAAAGTCCCTAACTTTACGAAATTCGCTGTTGAACACATAGCTTGTTACCTAACTAAAGCAGGTGACATTGAAAATAATTAGAATTTGAGAATGAGATATTTCCCTAGTTCTCTTACAAAGAATGCGTTCACTTGGTTTACTACCTTATCTCCTCATTCGATCCATAACTGGACACACATAGAGAGATTGTTCCATGAACAGTTCTATATGGGGCAATCTAAGATTAGTTTGATGGAGTTGTTGAGTGTCAAGAGAAAGTTTGTTATATCAATTGACGATTACTTAAACATATTCAGGTTGTTGAAAACAAGGTGCTTTACCTAGGTTCATGAACATGATCTTGTCAAAATGGATGCTGGTGGGTTAGAATATTCTATTAGGAAGAAGATAGATACTTAATACTTAAGGGATATAGCCCAATTAGCAGATAGAGTTAGGCATGTCGAGAGACTGGAGGTCGAGAAGGCCAGAACAAGTAAGGGTAAGAAAGAGCGTGTAGCATACGTCGACATGCAAGACCATGACATAACGTTTGAGGTTCAATACGAACATGTCGAGGAATTTGAGGTTGATGTAGCTGAGCTAAAGCCAGGTCCTCCATATGTGTGTAAGTTTCTTACACCTGCAAATGGGAAGTATCCTCCAGAGTCCAAAGAAAATGATAAGTTCCCTAAGAAAAATTACACCTTCGACGTAACCAAATGCGATGAGATTTTTGATTTGTTGGTTGCAGATGGTCAAGTACTTGTGCCTTCGGGAGCAATAGTACCACCATTGGAACAAAGAAAGAAACGAGGGTTTTGTAAATATCACAGTTTCTTAGGACATAAAACCTCACGATGTTTTCTTTTCAGGGATCTTGTGTAGAACACTTTGAACGAAGGCATACTCAAGTTTGATAAAGGAAAGGCCCCAATGAAAATTGATGTTGATCCCTTACAGATTAGAGATGCCAGCTACGTGGAGCCTGCTGTGGTCAACATGGTCGAAATATCTGAGGATTTTGACATGACATAATTTGAAACTGAAAACCAGATCGAAGATGTGTTCCCAAAAGCCGGTGAAAATCTCATTGAATTTCTTTACAGGTGTCAAGCTGATGATTCTGAAGTGATGTCGTACCCTAGATGCAGTGTTTTGTTTGACAAGAAAGCTGCCAAACAAGTCGAAGTTGCTCAAAAGGCCAAAGACAACGACAAGGTCTAACCTCAGTCCAACGGAGGTGCTTCTCAAAGGAAGGATCGATCAACTGGCTCATAGAAGGCGAAGCAAAACACCTACAAGCCTTCAACTGACATCCCTCAGGGAAATGGTCGAAACCTGCTGAGAGAGAACGCAATAGGAGCCCAAAAGTGAGAAACTTTGAGATTGGTAGAGGGTCCTCCATGACCTACAAGGAGAATTTTCAGATGTCTGAGAGGCATTCCTATGGGCCTAGCGCAAATTACAATGGGAGGAATCCCATGACTAGAACCTAATGGCGTAGATTCAAGAGGAAAAAGAAAGCCGAAAGGGATGCTGTCGTTTTGAGAAATACTAACCCTCGACACAAGCCTGAAGATGAGCAAGCAAAGAAACCTGTTGGGAGGAAGTTGTTTCCCTCCAGGAAGATCAACAGAGAGGAACAAGCTAAAGTGGATGAGTTGGTAACAAATAATTTCTACTCAGGGTCAGAAAGAGACTTCGATGTCCTATGTAATGTTGTCTCCGTACTTCCTTATGAGTACGACCGCATGACTGAGGTCGCCGAAGAAGAAGACTATGAGGAAGAACTGGCAAAACACAAGCGAGTCTGTTACTTTGTTATGAATAATGGGTGCGTCAAAGAGCAAAATGCATTCTTTGAGCGACCCCATATGGGAATAAAGAATCACCTGAAGCCTCTCTTCATAAGGGCTAAGGTCGAAGGCACTATCGTTAACAAAATATTGGTGGATGGTGGGGCCGCAGTGAACCTGATGCCACATTTCATGTTAGCTAAGTTGGGAATGTATGACACTAACCTCAGGCCCCACAACATGATCCTTTCTAATTATGAAGGACAGACTGGCCAAACTATGAGGGTTATTAAGGTGAAAATGACCGTAAGTTCTGTTACTAGACCTATAGTGTTCATGGTGATAGCCGCAAGGGCTAGTTACAACTTGCTGTTACAGAGAGAATGGATACATGGCATAGGGGCAATCCATTCATCCTTACACCAAAGGATATCCATTTTGTGCGAAGATGGAATTGTCAAAAACATCAAAGCAGACCAAGGCTACTACTTGGTTGAGGTGAACCATGTAAACAAAAGGAATTTTGACAGAAACTTGGCGAAGATAGCGCCATGCATACCATTTGAGATTGGTTATAAGCCTCTAGCAGAGGAATTTTTCTCTTTGAACCTTCACCCAAACCATGGGTTTACCTAGGGGCGAGAGGTCATGGGTGAGAAAGTATGGTGCGCAGATGGAATTCGGCCAACAGGCTAGGGAGACGAATTTGGTAATGATGAATGAGTTTGAAGCATTAGCGCAAATCACGCCCTATGTGGCCGAGAGTAGATTATAAGCGGCTTTAGAAGACGAGATACCACACATGGCTATTAAAACTAACAAAATAGAAGTGTTCGACGTGGGAAATCCACTAGACATTGAACCTCAAACCTTCAGAGAGCCGCAATTATCCGGTTCAGAGGAGGATAGTTGAAAAGATCAGAGGCTTGATTATATCTACGACGACGAGCCTTTAGGTTTCGAAAAGGACCTAGTAGCATCCACTACCAGGATGCAGCCATAGGATCCACTTGAAGGAGTAGAATTGGGAGATGGATTAACCAATAGGACAACTTATATAAGCGCGAACATTGATCCAAGTCTGAGATTGAAGGTAATATAATTACTTAAAGAATTCAAAGATTGTTTTGCTTGGGATTATAATGAAATGCCAGGTTTAAGCAGGGAATTGGTGGAGCTAAAACTACCAATAAAGGCAGGCAAGAAGCCAGTTAAGCAGACCCGAGGCAATTTACTCCAGAGATAATGTCCAAGATTAAGGGGGAGATCAAAAGGCTCCTACGAAGCAGGTTCATAAGAACCTCCGGGTATGTCGAATGGCTTGCCAATATCGTTCCTGTTATAAAGAAAAATGGAACACTAAGGGTCTGTATAGATTTCAGATATCTAAATGATGCGACCCCTATGGACGAATACCCAATGCCTGTCGTCGAAATGTTGGTCGACTCAACAACAGGTTTTGAATACCTTAATATGTTGGACGATTATTCTAGATATAACCAAAATTTCATTGCAGATGAAGATGTGCCCAAAACGACATTTCGATGCCCTGGAGCTTTAGGCACCTACGAGTGGGTAGTGATGCCATTTGGCTTGAAGAATGTTGGGGCAACATACCAAAGGGTGATGAATTCTATCTTTCATGACTATATTGAAACGTTCATGCAGATATACATTGACGATATTGTCATTAAATCTGTGTTGGGAAATGGTCATCTCGACCATCTTAGACAGTCGTTCGAGAGAATGAGGAGATATGGTTTGAAAATGAACCACCTTAAATGTGCTTTTTGTGTGTAGGCAAGGGATTTTCTTGGCTGTGTGGTCCACAAGAAGGGGATCAAGATAAACTAAAACAAAACCAAAGCCATCAAAGAGACAAAGCCACTGTCGACAAAGAAGGAGTTACAATCTCTGTTGGGAAAGATCAACTTTCTGAGAAGGTTCATATCGAACCTCAGTGGCAAATTTCAGAAGTTTTCACCACTACTCCGCCTGAAAAAGGAAGAGTTCGTGTGGAAATCTGAGCACCAGAAGGTGTTTGACGAGATTAAGGAATATCTAGAAAATCCTCTTATCTTGTACTCACCCATTAGAAATAAATGTATGAGGTTGTACATTTCTGCATCAGACTTGACCATAGGGAGCATGTTAGCCCAAGAGCATGATAATGGTGTCGAAAGAGGTAATATTACCTCAGTCGAGCTTTGAATGATGTAGAGACTATATATAGTCCGGTTAAAAAATTGTGCCTATGTTTGTACTTCTCTTGAATGAAGTTAAAGCAATATATAAAACCAATTGATGTTTATGTATCTTCTCATTTTGATATTATTAAACATATGTTTTCTAAACCAATTTTTCATAGTCGAATTGGAAAGTGGGCACTAGCTTTAACTGAATATTCCTTTACATACGTGTCTTTAAAGGCCATGAAGGGGCAAGTAGTCACAAACTTCATCGTAGATCATGCAGTGGTCGAAACGTCTTTAAATTATTTGGAGACCGAACCTTGGAAGCTATACTTCGACGGTTCGAGCCATAAAAATGGTACTGGTGTCGGGGTGTTGATCATCTCTCCAAACAAGGTGCCAACTGAAGGTTCTATGGCTTTAGGATTGGCACCATTTTTGCTAAAACATGGTTCACAACAGGATGTTATGTGTGATGTTGTAACATGCTAATCAATTCACCTTGTGAGCAGATGTCCTGAAAGATATTGTAACATCTTGTACCAGAACATCAGTTCTGGTTGTTTTAATCTTGACATATTGGTTTTGATTATGTGATATTCTTTTTGGAATTATCTTAGTAATTTTCGCAGGTCAAAAAGATTTAATCTGAAACTGGTTTTTGTATCTCCAGCTGTACACAATTTGCCAAAATTGGATGATGAGACAATTTAGGAAACATTGTGTTTGCTCCAAGATTTAAGGAGATTTTTTCTGCATAATTGATGCAGCTCTCAGCATGTGGATCAAGCTATATTTGGGTGAAGATTTCGAAGCCCATGGACTGCTGAAGAGCATTTAAAGAAGACCTAAACCTAATTTATTTTACGGCTTTCACTTTTGTAAAAACTAGGGGAAGTCTTAGAAACTTAGGTTTTGAGAGTCTCTTGTTTGTGACTTTGTAAGTCACCCTTTGTATCTTTTTATACATTGTGGTAGACATATTTTTTGTTGTATGTTGTTCTCACTCTAAAGCTTTTAAGCAAAGGAGTTGAGTATTGTTCTTCGTTGAAGCTGTGAAGCGAAACCGAGTATTGGTCTTGGTCAAGAGTCTTGATCTAGTATTGTAGTAGAAAGAGGGCACATCTTTCTTTTTGGTTTCTCGAGGCATGGTCATTGGGATTATGACTGCTTGTTAGAAAGTGAGAGGGGGATCTCATATCTAGATGGCGATTTCTAGGTAGAAGTAGCACAAGATAGTGATTAGGCGAGAAGTTGTAAACAGAGGAGTTTAGCTTTGAACTAATGCTATCATAGTGGATTTCCTTCCTAGCTTGGATGCTCCTAGATGTAGGTGATGTTACATCGAACTGGGTTACCAATTAAATGTGTTATTTATCTTTCTGTATTTAAAATTCTGCATATTTACAGTTGGATAAATAGTTCTGTTAGTCTGAAGATGTCAAAACATTTGTCATGACTTTGTACTATGATGTTGAGACATCAGAATCACCATCATGTGTTGCATGTGCTAGAAAATTTCAATTGGCATCAGAGATGGAACCCTAGTCAGTTTTTGGTTAGCTTCAGGGAGTTTTTTTTCTGGTACTGTTTGATCTTTGGAAGGACATCAACCCTGGGATATTTGTCACCAAAGAGTATGTGGTCTTGTTCTTGGAAGACAAAGTTTGCTTTGACTCTTGTTATTCTAATGTGTGAAATTCCTAGCATAAGGAGTTGTGTGGCATGTGTTCAAATTGCTAAACACATGTGTTATGACCAAAGTGCTTGGGACTCTCTCAAGAAATTTCTTGAAAGTTATCTGGTTAGCAGGATTCTGTGATCTTTTTTCCAAGAAATCTGTCTTATTTTTGTCTAATGTTGAAGATGAAGATCTATACACCATCAGCTTAGGTGAATATTCACTAGGTCAGTTTATTTCTGATATGCTTGAATAGGAGTTCAAGAGCTTGGCTTTTGTCTCTTCTCTGAAGAAGCTTGTGGTCTGATTTCTGCTAAAGGACTGTGAAGGCATCTCAACCAGGTTTTGCACATATGGATTGATAGTCAAGGATAAATGTCTAGGACATTCACTCTAACATCTTGAAGTCTTCTTCTGCTCAAGGAAAGTTGGATATGATTGATCTTGCGGATGGGTGTGTCTATCTTGTGACTACTTATATCTAAAAGATTAGTTTTTGGTGTGGATGAGCTGGATGCTTCTTTTGAAGAATTATGCTTGAAGTAGGTTGCCATCAAGGTAGTTGTTCTTATTCTCCAAAGTGTTACATATCAGAGCAGACACCGACTCGACAAAAGCATAAATGAGAGTAGCCTCTTCTACGAACATCCGCACCTTCATTGCGGATCACCTGCGCATTACCCACATGGAGGCAACATTCAAACATAAGAGATGAGATATCATGATAATATAAAGGAAAGCATGATAAACAATATGCATTAGGTTAACACATGCAATATCACCCAACATCAGCACCAGATTATCCAAGCATAAGGATAACACAACAACAATTCAACTAAATATCTCATATTAATCAACCAACAAAATCATTACTAATTATCCACCAACCAACATGTAATCACATGATAACAAATCCAATTAATCACAATAATACCAAAAATTAGTAACATAGTGACATAATTAATATATAATGCAATGAGACTCACAGCCTGACTCAATGCTTATGCATGTGGTACCAATTCTCGTGAACACTCAGGTTCACCGTTCTGATCCCCTCCTCCTAGGATCAGAATCACTAACTGATCCATCACCTCCGGAATCAGCTACCAGCCCAATCCACACAATGGGATTTTAGGCTCATCAACAACCAACCATTGTCCATAAAAGTATGCACTGCGACTATTTATGCATACAACAACGACAATATCATCGTGCACAGTAACCCACCACAATGGTTGTTGTACACCGCCCAAATTGGCCAACAAGCATAAAATATAGTTCATACAACATATATATCTTTTATGCAATCACAACAACTCAAAATAATCACATTTGAAGTACTGCATTATATCACATAACAACATCACCAACATCAACATCTTAGCAACATCATCAACATCACATCATAACAACAACATTAAACTTCATCATAACAACAACATCAAACTTCATCAATTCAACATCCCAAAAACATCATCATAATAATATAAATATAGCAACATCATTATCACATAATATTAGCACAACAATACGACGATTCATTATCTGAACATGTAAACTAAAATTTCATCCATACAGTAGTATAGAAATAATATTTGAATATTTCACTTATTACTACTATGTTATAGCTTTGATCTTTAGCTTTCTAACACTTTAAACGGCTCGTCAATTGGATACACGGTTAAAAAGATATAACAAAAATCGTCAGAAGAAAAACAAGTTTCAAGTTCAATATTTCTTTAAACTATCAAAAGCATCAACTAATTATCATGATCAGCCTCTGGAAGTAATTTCATCTGTTATTAGTTCGCAATAGCTTTCCAACGCTTCGAACGAAACTTGATTTGGACTTACGGTTACAAAGTTATGGCCAAAACGATTTCACTGTACAAAACCAGGGAGCTACTACGGCCGCCCGTAGCACGGGCTACGGCCCGTAGCACTCCTAAGCAAAAATTCGAATTTTGGGCACACCCATGGTGCCATAGTCCAGGGGGCTGCTACGAGCACCCGTAGTAGCTGCTACGGTCCGTAGCAAAGCCCAGAAAACCCTTTTTTTTGTGCGATTTTGTAGAATTTCTCTTATTTTTCAGCCTTGCAATAGACCCCCAAACTCCATATTTTGACCTCCAACAACCCCAAAACACAACATAACATATAGAGCATCATTCAAGGGGATTAAACACATATTATTCATCAATTCCTTCACAACATTCATAGAATTATTGAAAAACACACACTTTATCAACAAAGGGAGATCAAAGTTCATAGCATAGGAAAACACAACAATCCAACAATGCAAAAACCTAAACCCTTACCCACTATTCATCATACTATCCCTTAGAGAATCAGAATCCCACTCTTACCTTGTAATTGATCTTTCTAAACCTTCACAAATGGTGGTTCCCTCTTCTTCTTCTTCAACTCTAGGATTTCTCCCTCCTTCTTCTTGAGCCCTAGCCTTTTCTCCTCTTTTTTCACGTTCTTCTGTTTTCACGATCTGACCACTATTTCCTCAACTCCCCATTTTCTACTATCTTATTATTATTATTATTATTATTATTATTATTATTATTATTATTATTATTATTATTATTATTATTATTATTATTATTATTATTATTATTATTCCATTATTATTATTATTATTAATTTTACAATTTAAATAATACTAACAATATCTCCTAATAATTTAAATTAATAATCTTAACCAAATATTACTAAAATGAATTTATTAATCATCTCACCACACCACCAAATTCTACAAAATTAGCCACCCCCTCACCCTTAAGGTCATTAACACTAAGGTCCCTACCCCCTACCACAGGGTACCCCAACATAACGAAATACACATAAACACATACATAGACACAACACCAGATAATTTCAATTAATTAAAATAAAACGGGGCATTACAACTCTCCCCAACTAGGAATATTTTCCGTCCTCAAAAATTACCTGACACAAATAACTCAGGATACGACTCTTGCATCCTGCTCTCCAATTCCCAAGTTATATTTCACCTCATGACCATCAATTCTCATAGGTAAAGCCTCGACAGTAAGGTTATCCCTTACTTGCACATCGTCCATCGGAAACACATGCGACAGATCTGGAATGTACCTCCTCAACCGAGACACATGAAACACATCATGAAGATTCACAAGCGACGGTGGCAAAGTAATTTGATAGGCCACCTCTCTTATCCTTTACAAATTTGATACGGACCAAAAAAATGCGGTGTGAGTTTTCTAGACTTTAAAGCTCGACCAACACCAGTTACCGAAGTAACCAGCTAAAACACATGGTCTCTCTCTTGGAACTCAAGTGCTTTCTTTCTCTTATCGTGATAACTCATCTGACGACTCTATGAAGCTCTCATCCTATCTTGGATCATCTTGATCTTCTCAGTCGCCTTCTGCATAATCTCAGGTCCGAGTACACCACTCTCGCCCGACTCATACCAACACAATGGAGTTCTACACCTCCTACCATACAACACTTCATATGGTGCCATCCCAATACTAGTATGAAAATGATTGTTGTGCGTAAACCCAATCAACGGAAAGTGGCTATCCCAAGATCCTCCTTGGTCCAACACACAAGCCCTCCTCAAATTCTCCAAAGACTGGATAGTCCTCTCTGTCCGACAGTCCATCTACGGATGATATGCAGAACTCAACCTTAGCTTAGTACCCAAGGTATTCTACAAACTTCCCCATAACCTTGACGTAAATCTCAAATCTCTATCTAACACAATGCTCGAAGGTATCCCCATGCAACTTTACAATTTCCTCAATGTACGTCTCAGCTATATTTTGCATAGAATGATTAATCTCCATTGGCAAGAAATGATCTGACTTAATCAATATATCCACAATCACCCAAATCGAATCATTCCCATTCGCAGTCTTTTGCAAACCCGAAACAAAATCTATGGAAATACTATCCCACTTCCATCATGGGATATTCAACAGTTGCATCAGACCCAAAAGGCTTCTGATGTTCAATCTTTGACTTCTGACAAGTCAAACACGCGTAAATAAATTCAGCAATTTCCTTTTTCATAACGGGCCACCAAAATAATTCCTTCAATTCTTTATACATCTTTATAGCACCATAATGAAAACTCAACCTACTTCGATGTCCTTCTTCAAGAATACTCTTCTTAATTTCTGGAACATCTTGAATACACACTGTATCTCTGAACCTCATTACACCATTCTCATCAACTCGGAATTCACCTCCGTTACCTTGGTTAATCAAGGTCAACTGATCAACCAATCCGAAATCAGATTTTCATACCTCCTTTGATTTCTTCAAGAATACCACTAGTCAGTTTCAACATCCCTAACTTCACACTGTTAAAAGTCGCTTCACACACCAAATTTATGTCTCTGAATTGCTCGATCAATTCCAACTCTCACACCATAAGCATCGACATATGCAAGGACTTCCTACTCAAAGCATCAGCTACCATATTATTTTTATCGGAATGGTAACTCAAATAAAAATCACAATCTTTCAGAAGTTCAAGCCACCTCCTCTGCCTCGTATTCAACTCTTTCTGATCGAAAAAATACTTCAGACTCTTATGATCACTGAACACCTCAAATTTAGAGCCAAAAAGGTAATGTTTCCAAATTTTCAACACGAACACTACAGCTACTAATTCTAAGTCATGCGTAGGATAATTCCTTTCATGAATTTTCAGTTGTATAGAAGCATAATCAACGACCTGACCATTCTGCATCAGTATTTCACCAAGACCCATCTTCGACGCATCACAATATACTATAAAAGACTCACTCGGATTAGGCAAAACCAATACTGGAGTAGTCGTCAACTTCCTCTATAATTCCATAAAACTCTCTTCATACGCAACATCCCACACATAAGCTTGACCCCTTTTGAGTCAATTAAGTCAAAGGTAATGCCAACTTAGAAAAGCCTTCCATAAACTTGCGATAATAACCTGCTAGCCCAAGAAAACTTCGAATTTTGGTAGCCGACTTCAGAGTCTCCCACTGTAACACAAGATCAATCTTAGAAGGATGAACAACAATTCTGCCACTCAACATCACATGGCCAAGGAAACTCACTTCCTTCAACCATAACTCACATTTTTAAAGTTTTGCATACAACTTATTCTCTTTCAACACGTGCAACACAGTTCGCCAATGCTCAACATGCTCTCCTTCTGATTTAGAATAGATCAGAATATAATCAGCGAAGACCACGACAAACTTATCCAAATACTCATGAAAAATCTGATTCATATACTCCATAAACACAACGGGTGCATTGGATACGCCAAACGGCGTCACAGTGTATTGATAGTGACCATACCTCGTTCTGAAAGCTGTCTTCGGAATATCATCTGGGTTAACACGAATCTGATGATAACCCGACCTCAAATCAATCCTGTTGAACACACGAGCACCTACTAACTGATCCATCAAATTGTCAATTCTCGGAAGTGGATATTTATTCTTGATAGTCACTTTATTCAATTACATGTAATCACTGCACAACCTCATACTGATGTCTTTCTTCTTAACTAACAACACAGGAGCACCCCATGGAGAACACTCGGTCGAACAAACTTCTTCTCAAGCAATATTTCCAATTGTTTCTTTAATTCCCCTAACTCATAAGCTGGCATCCTATACGGAGCCATTGATACCGGACTCGTACTTGGTATCAATTCCACCGCGAACTCTACCTCACGCTCTGCGGGCAAATCACATATGTCGTTTGGAAATACATCTGGAAATTCACAGACAACAGGTAATTCAACACTTGTAACTTCACAATCAACTTGTAATGATGCAAACATTGCAAACATCAAGGCTTCATCTTCTATAAGGTCATCCACTTGCTTAGCAGACAACAACATCAGTTCTCTACTATCACCAAACTCAGATCCACACTTTGGAGGCAATTCATAAATATCTTCAGGAAGACATCAGGAATTACACACCACTAGCATTTCTCTAGCTGTCACATTGCTCTCTACTCCCTGAGAAGCAACCATCAACAATACCTGATCTTTCTCCCTCAGAGACATCCCAACTTGACCGACAGACAATAAATTCGAATCCGCCTCATCTTAAGATATGAGAATCTGCATCATCTCATCAAAACAATCTGTAATCACTTGGCTTAGCTCCAAATAATTCACTATACACACCATCTAAGCTGGCAAGATGCGTCCATTCCGTCCAACATGATTCCGTTTACTATCAACAAGAGATTAAGGGTGATCAATTCCTCAATTTGTCAATAGACAGTCGACAATCATGGTGGGGCATAAACCATCTTTACCAAACTATGATAGCGTCCAATGACACACTGAGCCATCACTCCACACTTGAAGCATCTTGGAGAAGCATAAGGTTCTTCTCCACTTGTTTCATTCCCAACCTACAAATGGAAAACAAAACAAGCATGAACAGTGTTTTCACACACATGTTGCATACTAGGGAATAAATATAATTAAACAACCTGGCCGGAAGGATCGACCTGCTTTGATACCACTATGTAATACCCTAATTTCCCCCGCGTAATTATAATTAAAATCAGAGTAAAATAAAAAAAATCATGCAATTAGGATGCCACATCTAATAACAACCTGCTCATATATTTTGACATGCAACACATATAGTAATTAAAGAACACAACATAAGTCTGAACTTCAACATTTTGTTAAGCAGCGGAAAACATTGGAACTAAATACTTAAAATCTTCCAACATAATTATAACAAATGTAGTTATAAGGACATTAACAACAAGAAAGATTCACATAACAATCTCCATCAACATAAAATTATCCAACAACGGAGGTATACATATAGTTCCCCAAACACAAACAAAACAAGCGTCGACCCCTAGTGTTACACATCAGAGCAGACACCGACTCGATAAAAGTATAAAGGAGAGTAGCCTCTTCTACTACCATCCACACCTTCACTGTGGATCACCTGCACGTTACCCATTTGGAGGCAACATTCAAACAGAAGGGGTGAGATATTATAATAATATAAAGGAAAACATGATAAACAATATACATTAGGTTAACACATGCAATATCACCTAACATCATCATCAGATTATCCAAGCATAAGGATAACACAACAACAATTCAACTAAATATATCATACTAATTATCCACCAACCAACATGGAATCACATGATAACAAATCCAATTAATCACAACAATACCATATATTAGCAACATAGTGACATAATTAATATATAATGCAATGAGACTCACATCCTGAATCAATGCTTATGCATGTGGTACCAATTTTTGTGAACACTCAGGTTCACCGTTCTGATCCCCACCTCCTAGGATCAGAACCACTCACTGATCCATCACCTCCGGAATCAGCTACCGGCCCAATCCACATAATGAGATTTTAGGATCATCAACAACAGACTATTTTCCACAAAAGTATGTAATGCGACTATTTATGCATACCACAACTGTAACGCCCCGGTTTTGTCTTATTTAATTGAGTCGATTTAGTTATTTTTGTTTTATATTATTTTATTATTTACTTTTATTTGACAATATATTATTTTTCATCGTTGTTTATGTTTTATCACGTTTTGAGAGCGTTTGCGAGATATTTGAGCTGAGGGGTAAAATAGTCTTTTAGGGGTTTAGATATTTTATATAAATAGAGATTATAGAGAAATAGAGAGAAAGAAAAGAAAAAGGAAAGAAAGAGAAGGGAAGGAAAGGAAGAGGAGAGAAAAGAGGAGAAGAGCAAATCGACATAACTCCGTTTCGAGCGCGATTAATCGGGTAAGGGAGAGAAGTTTAAATTATATCTTGTTTGTGTATGTATATGTGTTGTTTGTTGCAATTGTTTTGGTTGTTTCGCGACTTTTCTTATCGATTGAAATTAGGAGCGATTGATAAAAATCGATGTTTTCACGGATGAAATTCAATATAAACTGCATAGAATACTTGTTGTTAGGTTTGGATCATGTTTTGGTTGTTATAGTATGAATTGGAAGTGTTTGGGGTGGGAGAATGATGAATTTGGACCCAAATGACCTATGTTAGCGCTTCTGGGTTTTTCTAGTTTCGCAGGTTCGCACTGCGAATAGCCAGCGAAGGGGAAAGCGAACGTTCGCGTGAGGTTTGCACTGCGAATATTGTGTTGTTTTTCTTTCTGCCACGATTCGCTGGGGAATTCGCACTACGAAGGGGACAGCGAAGGTTCGCTGGGAGTTCGCACTGCGAAACTGTAGGCTATTTTCCTTTCTGCCATGGTTCGCTGGGGTATTCGCACTGCGAATGAGGGGGCGAAGGACTCGCTAGGAGCTTCGCATTGCGAACATGACAACTTTTCTAAATTGTTTTCTTTATAACTGTTGGGTCGTAAGTCGGTTTGAGGCGCGGTTTGATGCGTTGGAGAGCTAATGGAATGTTCTTCCTTATAATAATGGTTTTGGGAGTAGTGGCCGATTTAATTGAGTCGGGAATTGGAATAGTGTCGTTTTGTCGGCTTTTACCGTCGTAATTGTATGTGATTGACGTGTTATCATGTGACATGCTTTTAATATGTATCGTATAGCTTGTGTGCTGTTATATGATGTGAATATATATGATGAGTGTTGGTGATGATGGTTTGTGGTCTTATGGAGAAATAAATGTGTTGTTTTGGGTTTGATTTCAAGGTATAATAATGATGTTGTTGTATGGTGAAATACATTGTATGATTGTTGTGGTTGATGGTGAGTAATTCTTGATGTGAATTGATATGAATGTATATGATAAAATACTAATTGTTGTGGTTTATGGTTTATGATAAAATGCATTGTGTATGTGAAATTCAATGTGTGTTATTTGGTGGCCTTATGGCAAGTAAATTCATTGTTTGAATTGATTTCCAATGCATGAATAATGATGATGAGATAATTCATATTGTTGAATTGTGAATGTATGGAATTGATGAGTTGAAATATATGCATGATTATGGATGTGTATATGTGTGCATTTGAATGTCATGAGTCATTGTATGCCAAGCATCATGATATGCATAATTGTGATGTCGTGTGCCCTAGTGGGTATGAGTGACGAAACGATTCCAGAGGGAATCCGCTATAACATCGTGCGCCTTATACAAAGAGGACCTAAAGCAATGATTATAGACGATTGTGCGCCTTATACAAAGAGGACCTAAAGCGATCGGATTGTGCGCCTTATACAAAGAGGACCTAAAGCAATCCATAAACGTCGTGCGCCTTATACCAAGAGGACCTAAAGCGACGGGGAACATCGTTTGCCCGATGGGGAGTTACACTATGTAACAAGCGATGGTTCCAATAGTTCCTGAGTGAACTAGTGTTGAGATGATGGATGGATGGTACCGCATATACATTGCATAGAGTCGTTGTGTCGGTCTCTGTGCATTTGCATAAATCATGAATAGATTGATTATGTGTGAGAATCATGAATGGATTGATTATGTGTGAGAATCATGAATGGATTGATTATGTGTGAGAATCATGAATGGATTGATTATGTGTGGGAATTGTGAATTGATTGAGTATGTGTTGAGATTTATGATTGGATTGGTGAATTGATGTGCATATGTGATAAATGCATTGGTTATGGATGATATGTGTTATGTATAGACATGGGTTATGTGATATGGTGGTGTGTTTCTATATGTTATGACTTGGTATGCCTTATGTGCAACTATGTGAGTATCTTGGATAATTGATATATGCTATGTTGTTGGATTAATCGATATATGTTGCGTATATGTGGCATGTTATATGTACTAGCATGTGATGTTTGTGGTAAGAATAACTATGTATGTGAATTTTATGTGTTTGCATATTATTATGCAATCTTGGTTTAGTTGTTATTTCTCACCCTTCTGCCGTGGTTTGTTGCTCTATGAGGCAATTGCAGATTTGTAGTCTTGGAGGCTTTTGTGAAGATTAGCCCTCCGTTATTTTGTCGGTCTTGGTGTCTGCTCTGATACGTAGCACGGGAGTCGGGGAACGATTATGTTATATATGTATACCTTGTTAGATTTATTTTGTATTACCTTTGTATGTATATTTTGATGTTATAAAACAATTTATTTTGTAAAACAAGTCAGTTATGGATCTTTCTGCTTTATTCCATAATTGAACTTTCCTTTTATACGGAAAAAGTTTCTCTTCGATGTTATCCCAGTTCGTGTTATGTATCAAATAATTGAGCAGGGTTTATGTTTTCTTTCTACTGTTGTGGCATCCTTGTTCCTGTCGAAAAAATAAATTTTTAGTTACTCTGATTTATTTATGTATTATTTATTCGCGATGGGAATTGGGGTGTTACATTAGTGGTATCAGAGCACGTCGGTCTGTCTGGCCAAGTTGTTGAGTCAGTTGGTGTGACAGTTGAATACTGTCGTTGTTGTTTGTTCCTTAGTACGTGATATGTGTGTGAAACACAGTTGGTGCTTTCTGGTTTTCTAATCCTTTGTTTTCAGGATTGAGAATGAGATAAGTGGGGGAGAAGCTGGTACTTCTCCAAGTTGCTTCAGGTGTGGAGCGTTGGCTCAGTGTGTTGTGAATTGCAAGATTGTAAGTGTTGTTTGGACAGTGTTGGTTCCGGTTCCGGAGGGAATGCGGAGGTGAGGTTTATGTCGACTAAGGAATTGTGCCTTAGGTAGTGGTGTGCACGAGATGCATGAAATGCTATTATAGTTTGGTAAAGACGGTTTATGCCTCATCATGATTGTCGGCTGTCTATTGACAAATTGAGGAACTGATCACCCTTAATCTCTTGTTGATAGTAGACAGGAATTATGTTGGATGGAATAGACGTGTCTTTCCGGCTGTGATAGTGTGGGAAATGAATTGTTTGGATTTAAGAAAAGGATTACGGATTGTTTTGATTGGGTTAATGAAGCTTCTTATACTGGGAGATGAGACAGATTAGAGGTTTTGGTATGTTAGTCTAGTTGGGAAGTCATTGAGAGAGAACGATTGGGTATCGTTAATGGTTGTTCTCAGAGAGTAGAGTGTGAACTCAAATGGGACGAAGGTGAGAATTTGAGGTTTGGATCTGCTAAGTAAGTAGAAGAACTTTTAAGAAGTGAAACTCAGATGGAAAGAGCGGCTGGAAGATTTACTGGAAAAAGGATTTATGAGACCAAGTGTGTCGTCTTAGAGAGCTCCAGCTGTGTTAGTAACAAAAAGGATGGATGATTGAATGGAATAACAAGCATGATGTGTATGACGGTATTGAGACTATGGAAAGCAAAACTTAGAGTTCTAGTGAGGTTTGGAGTCTTTGGAATTGTAGAGCATTAATGGAAATTTTGAGAGAACCCTTAGGTGTGGATGTAATATTTAAGAGTTCTTTTCGGCTGGTTGTTGCGACATGTTGGGATTTATGGAATTTGGATTGTTAAGAGAAGAACTTGTGTATGGATTACTAATAGTGGAATAAGGTAACGATTAAGAATAAGTGTCCACTTTCAGGAATAGATGATTGGAATGGTTTGGTTGAGTTTGATTGAAATTACATTTGTATGGAACGTTTGATAAGGATAGTGAATTTTGTGAGTTGAGGCTTTAATCTATTTAATGTGTCTGGTTATGTTTGTTATCATTGGATTAGGCTATTATTTACTCGGTTAAACTTGTATGTGAGCAACCAGTTACCCAGTGAAATTTTTTGCAAAAGCTTTAAGAATTTATATCTTTTGGAATTTGGTTGGGCATTACAATGCACAGTGATGTTGTTCGGTGTTAGTAATGGTGTCTGGAATGTTTGTGGAGTGGATGAATCGTATCTTCCATCTTTAATTGGATAAGTTTGTAATGGCTTTGATTGAGGATATTCGGATCTGTTATAAACTCAGAAAAAGAACAGGTATCGTGTTTTGAGATGTGAATTACCAGTGTTGAAAAGAGACGAAGTTTTATGCTAAGTTATTCAAGTGAGAATTTGGGTTGAAAAAGGTTATTTTTCTTGGACACGTTATTTCGGATGAGAGTATGGTTAATGGATCCATCGGAAGTAGATGCGGTTCTACAATGAGGGGCTCCGAAGTTGGTTAAGGAGATTAGAATCTTGTTTGACTTTAGTTGGTTATTAACGGAGGTTATGGAATACTTTTCCAAGTTAGTGTTTTCATTACTTCAGTTGACTTGCAAAAGGTAAGTCGTTGCTTTGGATGTTCGTTGTAAGGAAAGTTTTGGAGAGCTAAAGTAGAAGTTGTCTACGGCTACAGTTTTGATACTGCGTGATCCCGATAAACCGTTTGTGGGGTATTGGGATGTGTCTTTGATGAGTTTAGTTAGTGTGTTAATGCAATTGGGTAAAGTCGTAGCTTATGCTTTACGACAAGTGAGGATTCATAGAAGGATCTATACTATTTTGGATTTGGAATGGGTTGCGGTTGTAATGTGTTGGAATATTTGGAAGTATTATCTTTATGGTTCTAGGTTCGAAGTGGTTGGTAATCGCAAGAGTTTAGAGTAATTGTTTGGTCTGAAGGAATAGAGTATGAGACAACGAGGATGGTTGGGATTCGTGACGAGTTATGAATTTGGCTTGGATTATCCTTCGGGAAAAACTAAGGTTGTGCCGGAAGAGTTAAGCTGAAAGTTTTTACTTAAGTGTGTTTTGATGGTCAGAGAATTAGATTTGTTTGAGCAGTTTAGAGACTTGTGTCTGGTGTATGAGATAACACCGTAGAGTGTGAGGTTGGTTATATTAGAAATGAACTATGGTTTTTCTGGTGATTATTAGAGAGAGTCAGAAGGAGTAACATTGGAAACATGTGGGAATGATGAGACTATTGGACATTTCAGAATGGAACTGTTAGGTGAAAGGCTTAAATATTATTCATGGGCTACTAAGTAGATGGATGTTTTGGTTGTATGTTCGATTGGTGAATCGTAGCAATGTTGTAATATTGTTGTGTGACAAGGATGTTTGGTATCCTGGTTTGGTCGAGGTTGTTGGAACGATGTTGGGTTGTGGAACTTTATGTTCTTGTTGTGTTTTGGTTCAAGAGTGAACCTGTGTATGTTCGTAACTTGGGTATTCCTGGAGTCGTGAGTTGGTCGTCAAGTGCATTGTATGGGCTTTGCATCTTGTCGTTGTAGTTGTCGTCGTGTCGTGT
The DNA here is from genome assembly GCA_022829125.1 of Lathyrus tuberosus. NCBI lineage: Eukaryota > Viridiplantae > Streptophyta > Magnoliopsida > Fabales > Fabaceae > Lathyrus > Lathyrus tuberosus. The sequence goes on from JALAZF010000761.1 coordinate 1,396,641, forward strand.
CGTTGTAGTAGTTTCTGTTAGCGAGGTGGTTTGTCAGTTTGTGTTATTCGTGGTGTGATTTTGTTGGCATGTTAGTTTGTTGGTCGGATGCGAGAGTCGTGTCTGGAGTTGTTCGTCTCAGTATATTTTCGAGGACGAAAATGTCTAAGTGGGGGAGAATTGTAACGCCCCGGTTTTGTCTTATTAATTTAATTGAGTCGATTTAATTATTTTTGTTTTATATTATTTTATTCTTGACTTTTATTTGACAATATATTATTTTTCATCGTTGTTTATGTTTTATCGCGTTTTGAGAGCGTTTGCGAGATATTTGAGCTGAGGGGTAAAATAGTCTTTTAGGGTTTTAGATATTTTATATAAATAGAGATTAGAGAGAAATAGAGAGAAAGAAAAGAAAAAGGAAAGAAAGAGAAGGGAAGGAAAGGAAGAGGAGAGAAAAGAGGAGAAGAGCAAGTCGACATAACTCCGTTTCGAGCGCGATTAATCGGGTAAGGGTGAGAAGTTTCAATTATATCTTGCTTGTGTATGTATATGTGTTGTTTGTTGTAATTATTTTGGTTGTTTCGCGCCTTTTCTTATCGATTGAAATTAGGAGCGATTGATAGAAATCGATGTTTTCACGGATGAAATTCGATATAAACTGCGTAGAATACTTATTGTTAGGTTTGGATCATGTTTTGGTTGTTATAGTATGAATTGGAAGTGTTTGGGGTGGGAGAATGATGAATTTGGACCCAAATGACCTATGTTAGCGCTGCTGGGTTTTTCTGGTTTCGCAGGTTCGCACTGTGAATGGCCAGCGAAGGGGAAAGTGAACGTTCGCGTGAGGTTCGCACTGCGAATGTTGTGTTGTTTTTCTTTCTGCCACGGTTCGCTGGGGAATTCGTACTGCGAAGGGGACATCGAAGGTTCGCTGGGAGTTTGCACTGCGAAACTGTAGGCTATTTTCTTTTCTGCCATGGTTCGCTGGGGTATTCGCACTGCGAATGAGGGGGCGAAGGACTCGCTAGGAGCTTCGCATTGCGAACATGACAGCTTTTCTAAATTGTTTTCTTTATAACTGTTGGGTCGTAAGTCGGTTTGAGGCGCAGTTTGATGCGTTGGAGAGCTAATGGAATGTTCTTCCTTATAATAATGGTTTTGGGAGTAGTGGCCGATTTAATTGAGTCGGGAATTGGAATAGTATCATTTTGTCGGCTTTTACCGTCGTAATTGTATGTGATTGACGTGTTATCATGTGACATACTTTTAATATGTATCGTATAGCTTGTGTGCTGTTATATGATGTGAATATATATGATGAGTGTTGGTGATGATGGTTTGTGGTCTTATGGAGAAATAAATGTGTTGTTTTGGGTTTGATTTCAAGGTATGATAATGATGTTGTTGTGTGGTGAAATACATTGTATGATTGTTGTGGTTGATGGTGAGTAATTCTTGATGTGAATTGATATGAATGTATATGATAAAATGCTAATTGTTGTGGTTTGTGGTTTATGATGAAATGAATTGTGTATGTGAAATTCAATGTGTGTTATTTGGTGGCCTTATGGCAAGTAATTGCATTGTTTGAATTGATTTCCAATGCATGAATAATGATGATGAGATAATTCATATTGTTGAATTGTGAATGTATGGAATTGATGAGTTGAAATATATGCATGATTATGGGTGTGTATATGTGTGCATTTGAATGCCATGAGTCATTGTATGCCAAGCATCATGATATGCATAATTGTGATGTCGTGTGTCCTAGTGGGTGTGAGCGACGAAACAATTCCAGAGGGAATCCGCTATAACATTGTGCGCCTTATACAAAGAGGACCTAAAGTGATGATTATAGACGATCATGCGCCTTATACAAAGAGGACCTAAAGCGATCGGATTGTGCGCCTTATACAAAGAGGACCTAAAGCAATCCATAAACGTCGTGCGCCTTATACCAAGAGGACCTAAAGCGAAGGGGAACATCGTTTGCCCGACGGGGAGTTACACTATGTAACAAGCGATGGTTCCAATAGTTCCTGAGTGAACTAGTGTTGAGATGATGGATGGATGGTACCGCATATGCATTGCATAGAGTCGTTGTGTCGGTCTCTGTGCATTTGCATAAATCATGAATGGATTGATTATGTGTGAGAATCATGAATGGATTGATTATGTGTGAGAATCATGAATGGATTGATTATGTGTGGGAATTGTGAATTGATTGAGTATGTGTTGAGATTTGTGATTGGATTGGTGAATTGATGTGCATATGTGATAAATGCATTGGTTATGGATGATATGTGTTATGTATAGACATGTGTTATGTGATGTGGTGGTGTGTTTCTATATGTTATGACTTGGTATGCCTTATGTGCAACTATGTGAGTATATTGGATAATCGATATATGCTATGTTGTTGGATTAATCGATATATGTTGCGTATATGTGGCATGCTATATGTACTAGCATGTGATATTTGTGGTGAAAATAACTATGTATGTGAATTTTTATGTGTTTGCATATTATTATGCAATCTTGGTTTAGTTGTTATTTCTCACCCTTCTGCTGTGGTTTATTGCTCTTTGAGGAAATTGCAGATTTGTAGTCTTGGAGGCTTTTGTGAAGATTAGCCTTCCGTTCTTTTGTCGGTCTTGGTGTCTGCTATGATACGTAGCACGGGAGTCGGGGAACGATTATGTTATATATGTATACCTTGTTAGATTTATTTTGTATTACCTTTGAATGTATATTTTGATGTTATAAAACAATTTATTTTGTAAAACAAGTCAGTTATGGATCTTTCCACTTTATTCCATAATTGAACTTTCCTTTTATACGGAAAAAGTTTCTCTTCAATGTTATCCCAGTTCGTGTTAAGTATCAAATAATTGAGCAGGGTTTGTGTTTTCTTTCTACTGTTGTGGCATCCTTGTTCCTGTCGAAAAAATAAATTTTTAGTTACACTGATTTATTTATGTATTATTTATTCGCGATGGGAATTGGGGTGTTACAACAATGACAACATCATCGTGCACAATAACCCACCACCATGGTTGTTGTACACCTCCCAAATTGGCCAACAAGCATAAAATATAGTTCATACAACATATATATATTTTAAGCAATCACAACAACTCAAAATAATCACATTTGAAGTAATGCATTATATCACATAACAACATCACTAACATCAACATCTTAGCAACATCATCAACATCACATCATAACAACAACATCAAACTTCATCATAACAATAACATCAAACTTCATCAATTCAACATCTCAATAACATCATCATAATAGTATTAACATATTAACATCATTATCACATAATATTAGCACAACAATACAACGATTCATTATCCGAACATGTAAACTAACACTTCATCTATACAGTAGGCATAGAAATAATATTTGAACATTTCACTTATTACTAATATGTTATATATTTGAGCGTTATCTGTCTAACACTTCAAACGGCTTATCAATTGGATACACGGTTAAAAAGATATAACAAAAATCGTCGGAAGATAAACAAATTTCAAGTTCAGCATTTTTTTCAACTATCAAAAGCATCAGCTAATTATCATGACCAGCCTCTGGAATTAATTTCATTTGATAGTAATTTGCATTAGCTTTCCAACGCTTTGAACGAAACTCGATTTGGACTTACGGTTACAAAGTTATGGCCAAAACTATTTCACTGTACAAAACCAGGGAGCTACTACGGCTGCCCGTAGCATGAGCTACGACCCGTAGCACTCCTAAGCAAAAATTATCATTTTGGGCATGCCCGTGGTGCCATAGTCCAGGGGGCTTCTACGGGCACCCGTAGTAGCTGATACGGTCCGTAACAGGGCCCAGAAAACCCTCTTTTTGTGCGATTTCTCTTATTTTTCAGCCTTGCAACAGATCCCAAACTCCATATTTTGACCTCCAACAACCCCAAAACACAACATAACATATAGAGCATCATTCAAGGGGATTAAACACATATTATTCATCAAATCCTTCACAACATTCATAGAATTATTGAAAAACACACACTTTATCAACAAAGGGAGATCAAAGTTCACAGCATAGGAAAACACAACAGTCCAACAATGCAATAACCTAAACCCTTACCCACTATTCATCATAATATCCCTTAGAGAATCAGAACCCTACCCTTACCTTGTAATTGAGCTTTCTAAACCTTCACAAATGGTGGTTCCCTCTTCTTCTTCTTCAACTCTAGGTTTTCTCCCTCCTTCTTCTTGAGCCCTAGCCTTTTCTCCTCTTTTTTCACATTCTTCTGTTTTCACGATCAGACCATTATTTTCTCAACTCCCCTTTTTCTACTATCTTATTATTATTATTATTATTATTATTATTATTATTATTATTATTATTATTATTATTATTATTATTATTATTATTATTATTATTATTATTATTAATCCAATATTATTATTATTATTAATAATTTTACAACTTAAATAATACTAATAATATCTCCTAATAATTTAAATTAATAATATTAACCAAATATTACTAATATTAATTTATTAATCATTCTCACCACACCACCAAATTCTACAAAATTAGCCACACACACCTCACCCTTAAGGTCATTAACACTAAGGTCACTACCCCCTACCACTGGGTACCCCAACATAACGAAATACACATAAATACATACATACACACACCACCAGATAACTTCAATTAATTAAAATAAAACGGGAAGTCACACTGATCATGGTGGAGTATGAAATAAAGCTATAGCCAAATCTGGTGTGAGTGTTTGTTATGACTGTCTGTCATGGTGAAGGATCCACTTGTGCTATGTCATGTTGTAGTGTGCAGAAGAAGGATGTCAGACCAAATGTTCTGATCTTTGTGATGCTCTGACTATCTATGAGGTTGTGGCCTCTTCTGCTGCATGTACCCCTAGGGGAGGTTGTGTTAGTTTATTCCTTGTGAAGGAAGGAGCATGAGAAAAATGTTCCTCTACTGCTGTGATTTGGGTGCATGTTGTGCATGACATTCTGCCTACCCAAAATGTTAGGGGATCTCCGTTGTCTCTTAAGTAGGTGTGAAACTGCTGTGGGGCCTATGTGAGCATGAAGATGTTCATGTGCTTGAACTGAGGATTGATGTTTCTGTTTGGCTTCTGATGTGTGCCTCTGGTTGGAGTAAAGTGTTGTTTTGTTTATTTGATGTTTCTGATGTTAGATCATATGTCATGACTTTATGTCATGTGTGTACTACTGCTTAGGAAGAGTAGTTGTGTTTTTGTTGCTGAACTTATGCAACTAGTTAGGGGGAGCATGTAGGTTGTAGTCTTCAGGGGGAGTGAGGCTGAGGTGGCTGTTACTGCTTATTATGGGAACTTGAATTGTTCAAGTTTTTTTTTGTTTTCTCCTTTAGGGGGAGTACTGATTATGTGTGACAGGGGGAGTGGTGTACCTGTCTGTTTTACTGCTGCAAGATTGTAGTTTGTACAGAGCTTACATGTTCTCATGTAGCTTGTGTTTGTGATGTTAGACATAGTGTCATGACATTGTACTGTAACAAGCTGATCAAAATCAGTATTTTCAAGAATTCTCCTTCTGTATAGCTGGACAACAGTGATATTAGTGGTCAACATTCTATTTGGGGTGTTTTGGAAGGTTGTATTAATGAAGAGTTATAGCATCTTTAGTCTAGGAGGCATGAAACACGTTTTTTTGTGTGCACGCGTATTCAAGGATAGCAGTTTCAATGACATGGGAATTGTCACAGTTAAAGCTTGGGAGTAGAGAAAGAGGAACCTAGAATATGTGCGCGGTTTCTAAGGATGATTTTATTTTCTTCCATAAACTCTCTCTTTAACTAGAGTGTCGTTACCAGCAAGGGTCGTTATAATCTAGGTAACTCTCATTCTATTTAAAGGCCTGACTATCTCACTATCCTCTCAAGCAAGGTATCAACATGAGTAAATTTTCCAAAACGCTATTGCTAGGAAGGTTCTTTAGGGAGGTTCTGTTTGTCTTGGGCCGGTGTGTTTGGTGGTTTACGTCTTAGTCTCTGCCTCTGTGTTTTTTTTGTGTCTTCCTTTGTTTGTTCTTTGTCTCTTTTGTTTTTCTATCAATTTTTGGCTAAAAAGGGGGAGAAAAGAGTTTAGTCTTGTGGTGTGGTATAGTCTTGTTGTTGAATGTATACAACATTGAGCTTGGGTGTCTGTCTTGTCTCTGCCTTCTACTGCTACTTCTGTTGTAGTTGTTTGCAGGATGTCTTACCGGATGTTCTATCTTTTTGTCTGTGTTTTGGGTTATGTGTTGGTGTGTCTTGTGTCCTGTGTTCTACATTACATGTATTTCTTCTGCTGTATGTGTCTCTAATATGGGTGGTTTCTTCCATATGTGTTTCTAATGTCTTGAACTCTATTAGTTCAAGTTTGTGGCCAGGTTGGTTTTCTTGTGCTAAGAGTAAAGAAGATTTATTCCTCCATGACAAGGACCGGTTTTGTGGCTTAAGGGGAGTAACTTGGATATTCCTGAAGATGCAGGTTATCTTCTTCCTCATGTACACAATTTACATGTTTTTACATGAAACTTGTGTTGTGTGTTTGTGGTTTTATTCCTCTCTCCAGGTTTATTATGCAAAAGGTGTTTTAGCCAAAATTTGCCAAAGGGGGAGATTGAAGGTTCCATAGTTTTAGGATTGACAACATTTTTGCTAAAACATGGTTCACAACAGGATGTTGTGTGTGATGTTGTAACATGCTGATCAGTTCACCATGTGAGCAGATGTCCTGACAAATGTTGTAACATGTTGTACCAGAACATCAGTTCTGGTTGTTTTAATTCTTGACAGATTGGTTTTGATTCTGTGATATTCTTTTTGGAATTATCTCAGTAATTTTTGCAGGTCAAGAAGATTTTATCTGAAACTGGTTTTTGTATCTCCAGCTGTACACAAGTTGCCAAAATTGGATGATGAGACAATTTAGGAAACGTTGTGTTTGTTCCAAGATTTAAAGAGATTTTTTCTGCATAATTGATGCAGCTCTCAGCGTGTGGATCAAGCTAGATTTTGGTAAAGATTTCGAAGCCCATGGACTGCTGAGGAGTATTTAAAGAAGACCTAAACCTAATGTATTTTACGACTTTCTCGTTTGTAAAAACTATGAGAAGTTTTAGAAACTTAGGTTTTGAGAGTCTCTTGTTTGTGGCTTTTTAAGTCACCCTTTGTATCTTTTGATACATTATGGTAGACATATTGTTTGTTGTATGTTGTTCTCACTCTAAAGCTTTTAAGAAAAGGAGTTGAGTATTGTTCTTGGTCAAGAGTTTTGACCTAGTATTTTAGTACAAAGAGGGTACATCTTTCTTTTTGGTTTCTCGAGGCATGGTCATTGGGATTATGACTGCTTGTTAGGAAGTGAGAGGGGGATCTCATATCTAGATGGCAATTTCTAGGTAGAAGTAGCACAAGGTAGTGATTAGGTGAGAAGTTGTAAATGGGGGAGTTTAGCTTTGAACTAATGCTATCATAGTGGGTTTCCTTCCTGGCTTGGATGCCCCAAGATGTAGGTGATGTTGCACCGAACTGGGTTACCAATTGACTGTGTTATTTATCTTTCTGCATTTAAAGTTCTGGTTATCTATAGTTGGATAAATTATTCTATCAGTATAAAGATGTCAAAACATCTGTCATGACTTTGCACTCTGATGTTGAGACATCAGAATCACCATCATGTGTTGCATGTGCCAAAAAATTTCACCAACGAAGTTCAAGTTTACGATTGAAGGCGTGTGCTCCAATAACGATGCTGAATACGAAGCCTTAATAGCTGGATTTGAAATCTTGTTAGATTTAGGGGCAAGGCAAGTCGAGGTTAGAGGTGATTTTGAGTTAGTCATAAAACAAATCACGAAGGAATACATATGTATCAATGAAAACCTGATCATGTATTTTGTGATAGTGAACCGACTGATGAAATGTTTTGACTTCGTGGATATTCAACACATTCCCAGGCTTGAGAATCACGAGGCAAACGAATTGGCGCAGATTGACTCAGGGTATAAAGTGCCAAAAGATAAGTTGGAGAACTTGATCAAAGTATGAGGAAGAGTAAGAGCAACGAGGCTATCTCCGTCAGATCTAGCGTTGACGAAGTTAGGATTGATGGACACAGAGAACTTCGAGATCTGTACCGTCGAAGATTTTCCTAGCGATGACTGGAGAAAACCCATAGTAGATTATTTGAAGAATCCAGTCGGGGCAACAGATCGAAAGGTCAAATATATAGAGCTTTGAGTTATGTAATAAGAAGACTGCTGAAGGAGTTATGCTTAAGTGCCTTGGTGAAGAAGAGGCATACCTGGCTGTGTCGAACACTCATACTGGAACCTGTGGTGCCCATCAAGTGGGGCATAAGATGAAATGGCTATTATGTCACCAGGGCGTTTATTGGCCTACCATGCTTTAGGATTGTATGGATTTTGCAAAGGGTTGCCAAGAATGCCAAGTTCACTCAGGCATACAACAGATTCCTGCAATAGTGAAACCTTGGCCGTTTAGAGGATATGTTTTGGACCTCGTTGGAGAGATTCAACCCGTGTCCTCTAAAATCCTGAAATACATATTGGTTGGTATTGATTACTTCACAAAGTGGGTCGAAGCAATTCCTTTAGTGAGAGTTGATCAGGAGGCCATAATTGAGTTTATTGAAAAGAATATTATCTACATATTTGGAGTTCTCGAAACTATTAAGACTGACCAAGGGTCAATGTTTATTGGTCGAAAGATGCAAGAATTTGTGTCAGAAATGGGAATCAAGTTGTTAAATTCAACGCCTTATTATGCTCAAGCAAATGGGCAGGTCGAAGCCGCTAACAAGACCATTATTAGCTTGATCAAGAAACATGTTGGGAAGAAGCCAAAAAATTGGCATCGAACGTTAGATCAAGTCCTACGGGCTTGTCGAACGTCTCCAAAAGAGGCAATTGCCACAACACCATTTTGATTGGCCTACGACCACGGGGTTATGTTACCTATAGATATTTATTTACAATCAGTCTAAATTCAGCGTCAACACAAAATTCCATCCGACCAATATTGGAGTATGATGTTAGACAAAATGATCGATTTGGATGAAGAAAGGTTAACAACATTGGATGCGTTAATACGACAAAAAGAGCGAATTGCTAAAGCCTATAATAAGAAGGTCAAGTCCAAAATATTCTCAAGCGGAGATTGCATTTAGAAGGTGATCTTGCCTATGGATAAAAAAGATCTAACCTTAGGCAAATGGTCCCAAACTTGGGAATGACCATTTTGAATTTTTCAAGTGTTTTCAAACAACGCTTATGAAATTGAAGAACTATCTGTGGACAAGCAAATTCTTAGAGTAAATGGTAAGTACCTAAAATGGTACAGGCCTATGCTACAAGAAATTCGAATTAATCAAGAGTAATGTGCTAACAAAACAAAGCTGCCACCATGGTATTAAAAATGCCAAAATGAAAAGTCATTACAAACATGAAAACTCGCTAAAGATGGTTGAGTCATTACATAAAGTGGTTAAAGCCATTTCAAAATAAAAGATTAACAAAGGTGTTAATCAGGTAGGAAAGTGTGACTCAGATTCTTCTAGTTTGGCCTTGGAGAAGTCGAAGCCTAGTACGAAGACGGTCATTAAGACTTTCCGAAAGAGTCAACTCAAATTCGACCCCCTTGAGAGATGTAGATCGGAGGATACTTTTAGGGGTTACTTCTTGATTCAAAGTAGCTCCCTGGAAAGAAAATAGAAAAAAAAAAGACTACAAAAAAACAAGGAGTGCAAAAGCACACACCCCACAAGGTTACCTCCGTTTAAGGGAAACGTCCGGAAATGACCCGTTCATGGTGATGAGACCAAACATGTCTTCCACAAGAAGGCTAAAACTACTAAGAAAATTGCTCTATAGTGCAATGCCAGGGCAGCAAACATGTTGTTCCACATGCCATCAAGAGGTGCAAGCATTTTGAGATTGGTGGAAACAACTTCGAACAAGGTCGGCATCAACATGCCACAAGGCAGCTGGAAAGGGTTTGTTGAACCTTCCCAAAAGAAGATCGACGCCAGCAACATGCACGGGCTAGACCTGGGGCTAGTTTTAGATAGGTTTACCATGCCATAAATGTATATTTGCTCCCAGTATTGCAAACTCTTTAGGGGATACAACCCAGCAAAGGCGTAGAGTTGATTATCCATGGAGTAAGGAGTCAACATTTGTTTTCTCCAAATGGCAATCTTGTTGCTATCCGAAGAAGGATCAAGAAGGAAATCATTAACCTCTTTGTCTTCAGAAGGAAGAATCTAGAAGGTTAACAGATTGTTGCCAATGGTGAGTTTGAAGTAAACCTTGCTTTTGGTCAAGGTGAAAAGGGTTTGGTGTGTCTTTTGCGGAGGAAAAGGAGAATGCAGAAAGAAGGAGTGAATGAAAAAGAAAAGAGCTGAGGGAAGTTATTTATAGACTTCAATGCATGCATGAAATCTGACAATTGGCACGGGCGTGGGAGAAACTGAAGAGTTTGCGTGGGTTTTTTGATGCAAGCATTAATGGTGAGTGGGGGCAATTACGACAAACGTAAAAACCCACGTCTTCCTAGGAAGTAGGAGTGATGATGAGATTCTGAGCGAATCTCTTGGAAGTGACAATGCTCCGAAAAGTGTAATGATGAAGACGACGTCAACAAAAATGAAACGGCGTCGAAAAATTGTGATAAAAAAGGCCACGTCTCTCTTGTTTGAAACAAATCGAAAGATGGCCTTTTGGGGGCAATTTTTTACATTGGATTTTTTGACTTAACTATAAATGGCAAGTGGCCATGAGGCTATCCATAAATATGCCACGTGGGAGACAGAAATAGAACGAGTCAACATGGTCAAACATGACTCAAGGTCGAGGATCACCCAAGGTGATGCTGGTCAAAGGTGGCATGGTCAAAGAACATAAAAAGCATTGGGACTTAGTGAAATTGAGTGCTATGCTATACTAGCCACGTAGTGAAACTGAACACTATGTCACATTGGCAAAGAGTTCATCACTACAATGGACGATACGTCGAGACATGTGACCTTAAAGTGGTCGACGTCGAATGTTTTGACTAGGGTCTTTAGTTCTTGGCACCAGAAAAGCAGTTGAAATATTCAAAAGAAGGAACAAGGCGGGGACTACTACATCAGCGTCGATGGTTACTTAGAACGTGGGGCACGTCGGAGAGGAAACTGCTACATAATCTGGAGACGTGTCATCATGGAGATAATTTAATAGTCTTGTACATTTATTTTAAACTTGTATATATAGCTACTTAGGTTTATTTTGCAAGGGGTCTGCAAATTTTACACACTTCTGCTACACTCAAAGTACATGCGTTGTGAGAAACGAGTGAGGAAAATGTACGTGCGCGTTCCAGAAATTTAATACATTCCAGCATTTTTATCTTAAAAGTCGTTCTTTTTATGCATTTAAACCCTTCTTTATTTTTGACTGCCTTTACGTTTCCTTGCATTTTACTTTCGACTGTCTTTATCTTTTCAGCAAACATTACTTCTTCAACATTTTAACTTCAAGCCTTTTTACCTTACCTTGCGTTTTATTTGCATTTTTCCTTGTCTTTCCGTTACGTTTCTTTATTCTCGAGAAATCGTAGTGTCGTCCCAGAAGTTTTTGTTAACTTCGACGACCACCCTTATTTTAAACGAAAAATAACACACAAATATGTATGGGAGATTTTTGAGTTTGATCCTTTAAGTATTAATATAAACCCGCATTTGTTTGCGAAATTCCAATGCAAACACCTGCGTAGAAGTTACTTACTGGGGGAAACCAATAAGCATTCCTGCTGAGATAACAACACACTTTGGAAATTGTAACTGGTTTACCTGGGGAATTAATCTAGATTTCCACAAGTGGTCACAGAATCCTGTCTTATGCTATGTATGCATGCTTTGTAAAGATACATTGATTTGCGAGATGAGTATTGGACTTTAAGAATAAAATTGATCAAATTTCTTAACGGGTACTAGACTTTGAGAATAAAATTGGACTACCAGACAAGAAGTGGAGTTTAATTGATTACTAGACGAGAACTGGATTTGACTGCCATACGAGAACTTGATTTTAATTGATTATTAGACGAGAATTGGATTTGAATACCAGTCGGGAACTGGACTAATTTGATTACTATACGAGAAATGAATTTGATTTCCATATAAGAATTGGACTTTAATTAATTACTAGATGAGAATTAGATTTGACTGCCAAACGAGAACTAGACTTTATTTGATTACCATATGAGAACTGGATTTAGCTACAAGACGAGAAGTGGATTTTGAAATTTGAATGAGTTCCAAATGAGCATTGGATTTTGAAAAAGAAAAGGGATTCAAAAATTTTCAGACACGTATTAGTCTTTGCGGGTGCCAAGCAGTGTTGGGCTTTGATGGATTTAAATAATATAGTGTTGATGATGGTCAATCTTCGAGAAAGAGGGTGAGCGCCACACTTGATTCGTGTTATGCATGATGATCTGAACGAGATTTATTTTTATGCATGAAATGTGATGACTGATGCATGAAGTGTTTCTATTGAAGATTGGGTTTTGGATATACGTCAAGAAATGTTGGGCTTTTGTAAGGTGCCAAGCGAGATTTTGTTTTTGTGAAGTTCCAAGCAAGATTGGTTTTTTTTGAAGTGCCAAGAAATATTGGGTTTTTGTGAAGTGACAAGCAATATTGGGTTTTTGTGAAGTGCCAAGCAAGATAGGGTTTTTATGGGGTGCCAAGCAAGATTGGGATTTTTACTTTTCATGTTTCTTGCTATGGGAATATGCCAGATGAATGAGATGATATGCATAATTTGATGCCAACGAGATGCGTCATGATTGATGCATGATGATGTTTTATGCAATAACTTGAATGTTTCAACAAATGCCCATGTGACGTGCAATAGATAGTTAAGACTAATAAGTGTTTTTTGCAACAAGGCTTCTTGTCAAAAGGTTAAAGGATGTTGTGCTAGCATGATCTCCCGACACTTATATTGAACCCAATAGTTACTGATGTACGACAAGGTTTTCTTGAGCAGCTTGAAGATATGGAGAGAACTTACCCCTTTGTAGCCTATCTTCCCCCAGTCTGTTGGGTTTTTGCGGAAGTTTGCCTCAAGAGGAGTTTTGAAGCAGCTTTGCCATACCATGACCATGAGATGGCTTGCCCCAGTATTTTGAATCTTGAAGTAGTCTGCCTCTAATTAATCAACTCTTGGATTGACCAATCTTTGGAGGGTTGGCTTCACTATGCTTTTGAGGTGGATTTCCCCAGTATGAGCCTTAATATATTTTTCCTCGACTAATCGACTCTTAGAATTGTTTTCCCCTAATGAATCATTTCTTAGAGTGGTTTATTTTCGATATAGCCTTGCAGCGATCTGCCCTATACCGACTAAGCTTTAGAAGGATTTTCCCCTAACCAACAATGTCTTTAGGGGATTTTCCCCTGGTCAATAGAGTCTTGAGAGGGTTTGCCTCAGATTGGATCCTTTACGAATGATCAAATTCCTTGCTGATTACTCATTGTTTGAAATTCCTTGATGCTAAGTGTTGACTTACAAATAAAACAATACCTTCAAAATGGTAGTTCTAATGCAATGCTCATGCTTGTTTTGAAATCAAAATCAATATTGAGATGATATTGTGGTGTACAGTGAATGGATCACTAGTTAGAATGTAATGTTGATTTTGACATTCAAAGTGTGAAAGATGATGCGAGAGCATGATACCAAGATAAATGATTAGCAAATATCTAGGAGTCAGGTTAATGCAATCTTACTGTAGTATGCTTTCAAACTAAACTCTGCTTCAATTAGGTCTTTTAAGGGTTGTAACGTGGCCTAGTTTACGACTTTCAAAACAAAGGATATAAGGCTCAAAATTTAATTTTAACCCACCCCATTCTCCTTGATAATATCTGGTCATACGTTCAATTAATTTAACACACACATTTAATTTCTAAGAGAATTTTGAAGGTGGAAATGTGATGGTTGGAGAACCAATTAGGTTTAATAGAGGTGGAAGTCACCTAATTTGTTTGGTAGCCACAAAATTTTGTTTTGTTAAGAATTTTTGCGACCCTTTGATTCTTGATATGGTGGTCACCTAATCTTGTTTTTTGTTGAGAATTTTAGTGACCTCTTTTGAATTTTTTTCTTCTTTTCTATCCCTAATATTTACCTGGACCGCCTCTTTCAAGTTTCTAGTCCACGAGTGCCCTAATTTTTGCCTAAGCCGTTTTTTCAAGTTTTGACTTAGCGGCTTTTTCTTTCCTTTTTCATTGTGTTGAGAGGTTTTGACTGCCTCGCTATTGGTCGGTGTGGAATAAAAATATTTTGAGTTTTCACGATCTCTTCGACAATTCATAATGCGTGTGAGGTAGATGGGTGTGGTTAATCCTCAGATGGGATGTTGTCTCTTTAATTTTGAATGCACAGTCAAATTAATTGAAAATTAACCTGCCCCTAGTTAAGATTAAAGGGTTTTGTCGTATAGAAAGAAACACCAACTCCTAGGTCAAATGGGTTTATTAGGGATTAACTCCTTATCTCCTTGGTGTTTGGGAATTGAAACAATGCCTTACATCATCAGCAAAGTTTTTTTCAAAAGCATACCGTAGCAATTTTGGGTATTTCATTTTCATCATTCTCCCTTCGATCTTTTCTTATAAAAATGCTTGGATAAAGACAAGTAAATGGGAGAAGTATTAATATTTTTTTCACTTTCGTATGATAAAAGAAATGAGTGAACACTAAAGGATTAATACAAAACATGAATGTTCATTTCATCATTATTACCATTAAAAAACAACAAGTTTAAAAGCATATAATACTTAGAAAACAAGAAAAATTACAAATGAAAATGATGAAACGACCTAATGATTGCCAGCATTGAGGAAACTTTCTCATGCTTGATTCATTATTTGATTGGCCCATTACCCACTCAAAGACTGAGGTTGAAGAGAAGGTGCTTCAGGTTTGTTCATGATTTGACAACGAATCTTCCAAGTCTCCTTCTTCAGACTTCTCTGACTTTTGCTACGTCTGGGAGATTGTTGTTGATTCTTCCTGTCTTTTGATTTGGTATTAGCTCGCGTATTGCCGTTTGTTTTTGCCTTTTTTTTTTAAATCCATAACTTTTGCTTGGATCCCTCTTTGGATTTTTCAGTTTAACAGGACCCCATTTTTTCCTAAGTCGCCCTTTTGGAATTTTGACGTAGGCCTAATATTTATTTGACTGCATCAGAGTTCACGGGGAGTGAAAACTCCTATCCATCATTGTTGTAAGAATCAAAACTCCGCCTTATTTTCTCTAAATTTTTGTTGGTCAAACCTCGCTAAGACTTGTTGCCCCTTGATGGTGATAAAGGGAAGGGTGATTAAGATTTTGCGGTTCAGGAATGATGGTATGATGCCCCACACTGGAAGCCACATGTTATTGATCTTCTTTTTTCCATTGCAAAGCTATTATAATCTAAGTCGCTTCATCTTTCGATTGATCAATGTCTCCTTTTATCACTTCTCGACCTTCTTCTAATTCGTCCATAAATTTTTTTGAGAAATGCCCTGGGTTCGACTTGAGTGTCGAGAAATCAGCTTGTGATTATAGACAAAAGGTAAGTTTTTTTTGGTGTTTTTAAGGAGAAATGTGGTATGCATCCTGACGAACATGAATGCGTGAATTTTTGTTTTTTTTAAATGCAGTACCATGTCATTCATGGATGCAATGCAATGTCGTGTGGGCTAGAAAACCATGGATTCGAAATGGTACAAGCAAACCTCAACATATCAACTTTTTTAGGGAGGCCCCTTACAAAAGGATAGTTAAAAGTTTCTCTACCCAGCCCCTCACAAAGGTTATCTATAGGTTTTTTTGTTTAAGAACAAGCATAAGGTCATAGACCACATTTGAAACTTCGCCACAAGTATGGGATAACCAATTCATAGTGAAATTTAAAAGGATCTCCCTTAGGTAGAGCCTTCGCATTGACCTAGTGAGATGTGCATCTCATAGGCCATACTACAGGGTCTCCAAGTTCAAAATTTGGTATGGGTCCAAAACAAGGTCCCTAGAGTCACGAATCATGTTCTAAATCTCGTTATAAGGACGGGCTAGCCAATTCATGACTAAAGTATTAGACAAATCCACTCTAGGAGGAATCTTCGTATACAACCTATTGGGATGTGCATCCCAATGGCCAATACTATACAACATCCTTTCTAATCTTATGTTTTTCTCGAGCTCGGGTGTAGAGCTTCGCTCAAGCAGCAATCCCAAACTAACATATGGTATATAAAGATAAAATAAAGCATTAAAATAAAAGCAAGAGAAAGAAAAAAACAAGGAAATAGAAAAAAACATGCAAACAAAAATAAACACTCAACATAAAACTAAATAGACTAGGCTTAACTCGCGAGGAGTCCCCAGTAGAGTCACCAGCTATCGCGACGCGAAAATTAACCGAGCATAACCGAACGCTCGAAATTAACAGAGTCTCAACTGAAGTTTTATTTTTAAATGGAAGCGTCGATAAACCTTTAAAGAACGAAAACATGGTCATCGCAACCAATTTAGGGTTTGCGATTCGGTTATGCGAGGGGAAGGAATTAGCGCCCCTCACATCTGTTGTACACAACAGGAACCTTACTATTAGTTAAATGAATGTGTTTATCATAAGAATCTTCGAAGTTTTTTTATGTTTATAAAAAGACAATTACGAAAGGGGGAAAATTTAGTTTTTTATTAATGTGCCTGACGAAATGTTGAATCTTGCTCCTACGTATCCCCAGGTGTGATGGGAAACTCAAGTCTACGTAGTTATTTGTATAAAATATTTGTGTGTTGGTTGTTTTTAGAGAATAATGTCTAGGTCACATTCGAGCAGTTAAAAATTTTCTTGTGTGCTCGCATTATGAAGGCTGAAGCGTCTGTTTGTATTTTGAGACATAATGAATAAAACACTATTCTTTTAAGAAAAAGTTAGTTTTAATTGCACAAGGGAAAAAGGTTAATTTGATGAGTTGATGTTATTTTTAGATGCGGAGGATGAACAACCAATTCAAGCAAAGTGTACGCTAAGTCTTCGATTATTTGAGAAACAAATGAATTGTAATACCCCATAATTTTGTGAACATTTTGGATAATATTATTATGATCAACTGGGTTCCGATGTACTCTGAGCAATTATTGGATAAAGTAATTAGAGTAAACTGACGAACTTGGAATTGAATAGATTAATATTATTTAACTTGGAATTTTATTAATTGGTGCATTTGAGATAATTTGGACAATTATTAGTATTACATATTAATGTTTCCTATGTCTATTTTCTTTTCTTTTCCTTTATTTGAAAAAGATAGAAAACTTGGAGAAGGAAAAGGAAAGAAAGGAAAGAGGAAGGGAAAAATAGAGGAAAAAAATTCTCAAGAGCTCTAGGATTGATTCATCAACCCATCTCCAATGTTTTCATCTCAGCTTCATCATCCTCATCTTGTAATCCAGGTGAGTTCTAGTTAGACACTTAGAGTAGAATTTTATTGAGTTTTAGAGTTAGTTTGATATTGTTAGAAAGATGAGAAATTTTGCACAAAAATCATGTTTTCGTATTCCTTATGATTGATACATGTTATATTTGTATTGTGGTGTATCCAAATGGTATTTTTCTGGTGTTTAGAAGTGAATTGGAAGGGAAAATCGGACATTTTCGTAGAACCAATTATGCCGAAAAATTCTGGGTTCCACGCTGCCCATACGCGTATCACCCAAGGCAATACGCGTATTGGTTATGGCAGTACGCGTATGGCCATGAAGAAATGTGGGCAATACGCGTATGGGGTTCCATTTTCTCGGCCATCTGCTCATTTGCGTAATGGTACACGTAGGGTTTTGGGCAATACGCGTATGAAGTGAGGCAATACGCGTATTGGGGTTTTAAAAGGAATTTTTGGGAAAAATCTGTCTCTGCCCATACGCGTATGACTTTGGGCAATACGCGTATGGTTGGGCGAGTGAGCAAGGCAGTACGCGTATGGCTTAGGGCAATACGCGTACGGCCAGGAGGTGTGCAGAATTGTGTTTTTCGCGATACCATTTCTCGTTATGTCCATAACTTTTGACTCGTTTATCCGTTTTTAACATTCTTGATATCGTTGGACAGCTAACAGAATGTACTTTCTTATTAAAATGGTTTTAAGATTGTTGGCCGATTTAATTATGTCAGGATTTTGGAATAGTGTCGTTTTGTCAACTTTTATCGTTTAATGGTGTGTAATTATTGTTGAATATGTATGCATGTTAAAATACGAAATAGGTAGAGTGAGGAACATTACCATAAACAATGTCAGAAAGTGTGTAATGTCATAGTGACAACGCTCGCGCATGAAAGGCCGAGGCGTGTGTCTAGTAATCATAACTAGTTTATCTTACGGTGTATTTTTATGAGACTTGAGCACCTCCTCTGAAACGTATGCACATTTACTTGGCAGGTTTGATTCCTGTGTATAGTACGAATGGAGCCTACGGGTAAAGAGACTTGTGACGGTGTACGGGCCGTGTGAAGTGACGGATCACGGTGTACGGGCCGATGATCCCGAATCCATTTCGTATGCCAAGTAACTTCAAGGATCCATGACTCGGGTCGTCTTCTAGACGTAGAAGCGGACGGGAAAAGGGGATGCCTTGGTACGGTTATTGATTAGTGAGATTCTTGAGTTAACAGGCTCAGGACGTACTTTGGTATTAGTGTGAGTTAACAGGCTCACGAGTGTGGATACATTTTTAGTGTGTGTACTCATAGTCACTTCCCTTCCCTTTGACTTGAGTTAGGTTTATTAGAACCTTGTAAAGCCGAGAGGACTTTAAGATAGGGAACTCACTGAGATTTGATGTATCTCACCCCACTGTTGTTGTTTACATCACAGGTACTGCAGGTTCCACGAAGGATAAGGATAAGGCTGTGTGATTATCCTTACTTATCTGATGGCTTTGCTTCCGTTGTGGAGTTTTTTGAGATCATTATTTGATCTAGTTCTTAGTATTTGTCTTTGGAACATCTTGTAGATATACTATGTCGTAGTTTTTTTGTATTAGGTTTTTGGGCATGTATATGTATAATGTGTTTACTAGGAACTTATTGTATATTTCAGTACCAAAAGTGGAATTCATGTATAATATATGCTTTGATGTATGTATATATATATATATGGGCTTTACAGTTGGTATCAGAGCAGGTCGTATCCTCGACCTAGCCACGAAATAGAATAAGTTTTCTTTCCATTTCATATGCGGCGTGTCGCCATTGGTCTTGCGTGTTATATTTATGGTATTGAGTCTGATCAACTTAATCATATCTGTATGAAATTCAGGAACATGGCTGACAGGCGCAGAAATAACCGTGGTAGACCGAGAACCACTCCAGCAGGGACTAATCCGCCAGGTGACGAGGGAAGTGCCCCTTTATACCAATTTATACAACAGATGCAGCAACAACAGAATCAGTTTGTGCAACAAATGGTTGGTGGCGTGCATCCTCCACCGGTGGTTCCTGAAGCTGCAGGGGGAACCTTTAGGGATTTTATTCATATGAATCCTCCAAAATTTCAGGGAGGGTTAGATCCAGTAAAGGCTCATGAATGGATATCAGGTATGGAACAGATTTTCCTAATAGTTCAGTGCAGTGAGGAAAACAAGGTGGTCTTTGCTTCTCACTTATTGAAGGGTCCTGCCATGAGGTGGTGGGAGAGCGCTTCAGCCTTAATGACAATTCAAGAGGTACCAAAGGTATGAGAGCAGTTTAAGGTAACTTTTATGGAGAAATATTTTCCAAGTTCCTTGAGGTCTCAGAAGGAATTCGAGTTTCAACAATTGAGACAAGGCAACTTGACTGTGGCTTCTTATGAGGAAAAGTTCTGCTTATTCTAGACAGGCTATGGATGCTCCTGATGAGAGGTGGAAGATTGATCAGTTTCTGTTTGGTTTAAGGGCTGAAATATCACATATTTTGTCTCGGAGAAAATTCACTAGCTATTTTGAATTGTTAAGACAGTGTTATGTGGCGGAGCATAGTTTGAAGAAGGTACAAATGGAAGGAGATTTGAGTAGGATGAATCAAAGTGATCGAGGGAGACCGAATCAACAAGTTAGACCAAGGCAGCAATCATTCAAAGGGAAGCAAGTTCAGAGTTCGAGGACTAGTGTGCCTCCGGTATGCCGTACTTGTGGAAAGAATCATTATGGTAGGCGCAGTTTGGAGGGAATAAGGTGTTATCAGTGTAATAAGGTGGGCCATGTATCGAGGGATTGTCCTCAGGGTAGGAATCAGACACAAGGGAGGAGTACCGGCCGAGTGTATACCTTGGATGCAAGGAAAGCAAAGAATGACAACTCCTTGATTGCGGGTACGTGTTTCATAAATGGACATCCTTGTTTTGTTTTATTTGATTGTGGGGCAACGCATTCTTTTGTGTCCACGCGATGTGTGAAGCAACTTGGGTTGCAAGCTGTTCCTTTGTTTCCTTCTATGGTGGTTACTACCGCCATGGATGAGATGGTAGAGACACCATTGATGTGTGAAAATTGTGTTTTGTCTATGAATGATAGAGTTTTCCAGATTGATCTTATCTGTTTACCGCTTAAGAAAGTGGATGTTGTTATGGGAGTGGATTAGCTTTCCTCTAATTCGGTGTTTATTGGGTGTGAGGAAAAGCTGATTATTTCTCCGTCCAATGAGGCCACTCCGAAGGATGTGTTAACTACTATTTTAGAAGGTACGGTTGGAATGATTAATTTCTTGTTTGAAGAGGAAAAGTTTGTTCTTTTGATTCTTACTAAGGAGGAGAGTAGTAACATCCAAGTTTTGAGTATTCCGGTAGTTTGTGACTTTCCTGAAGTTTTCCCCGAGGATATCATTTCTCTTCCTCCCGAGCGGGAAGTGGAATTCTCTATTGACCTGATACCCGGAACGGCTCCAATATCCGTTTCTCCGTATCGGATGGCACCACTTGAATTAAGAGAATTAAAGGATCAATTGGAAGAGTTGTTGACTAAGCATTTCGTTCGACCCAGTGTCTCACCCTGGGGAGCTCTAGTGTTATTGGTAAAGAAGAAGGATGGTGGAATGCGGTTGTGTATTGATTACCGTCAGTTGAATAAGGTCACCATCAAGAACAAATACCCATTACCAAGGATAGACGACCTGTTAGATCAATTGAAAGGAGCCTGTGTGTTCTCGAAGATTGATTTACGATCGGGTTATCATCAGATTCGTGTAAAGAGCTCGGATGTACCAAAGACCGCGTTTAGAACCCGTTATGGTCATTATGAATTCTTGGTGATGCCTTTCGGTGTGACGAATGCTCCGGCAGTTTTCATGGATTATATGAATCGGATATTCCAACCTTACTTGGACCAATTTGTGGTGATTTTCATTGATGACATTCTTATTTATTCTCGTGGTCCTCAAGAGCACGGAGAACACCTAAGAATTTTTTTATCCATCTTACAAGAGAAGCAACTTTTTGCTAAGTTAAGTAAGTGTGAGTTTTGGATGTCTGAGGTTAATTTTCTTGGTCATGTCATATCCCAGGGAGGTGTAGCGGTCAATCCATCAAAAGTCGAAGCAGTGATTAATTGGGAGAGACCGAAGAATGCTTCTGAAGTTAGAAGTTTCTTGGGATTGGCAGGGTACTATAGAAGGTTTATCAAGGGATTTTCGTAACTGGCTTTACCATTGACGAGACTTACCCGGAAGGATTATTCGTATGAGTGGTATTCGGCTTGTGAAAGAAGTTTTAGGAGTTTGAAGGAGAGATTGACAACCGCTCCTGTTTTGGTTATTCCTGATTCTAGCAAGTCGTATGAGGTATATTGTGATGCATCGAAGAAGGGATTAGGCGGTGTGTTAATACAGGAGGGACATGTAGTGGCTTATGCTTCACGACAGTTGAAAGTCCATGAAGAGAACTATCCAACGCATGATTTGGAGTTGGCGGCAGTTGTATTTACTTTGAAAGTGTGGCACCACTATTTGTATGGTGTATGTTTTGAGATGTTTAGCGACCACAAGAGCTTAAAGTACTTATTTGATCAGAAAGAGTTGAACATGCGTCAGAGGAGATGGATGGAATATTTGAAGGATTATGACTTGGAGTTAAAATACCATCCGGGTAAAGCAAATAAGGTGGCGGATGCATTGAGTAGGAAGGTGTTGCATAATGCTGAGTTGATGATGTTAGAGTATACCTTAATGGAAAAGTTTAGAGATCTAAATCTTTAATTTAACCGGACTCCAAATTGTGTAATTATGGGGAATTTGAATGTCTCCTCTACTCTTAGAGAAGAAATCCAGCAAGAGCAAGGGTTAGGCGAGAAGTTACAGGAAGTGTTATTGCAACCGGGTTTTGGGCGAGCTACCGACGGAACTATTTTGTTTAACCAAAGGATTTGTGTTCCGGATAATACGGAGTTAAAACGAAGGATTTTGGAAGAAGTGCATAAGGGTGCTTTTACTATACATCCGGGGTCTTCAAAGATGTATCAATATTTAAAGAGGGACTATTGGTTGCCCGGGATGAAAAAGGATATTGCGGTGTATGTGTCGGAATGTGCGGTGTGCCAACAAGTGAAGATTGAGCACCAAAGGTCAGGTGGCTTGTTACAACCTTTAGAAATTCCGATGTGGAAATGGGATAGTATTTCAATGGACTTCGCAGTGGGATTACCCCGTGCGCAAGGTGGTTATGATTCGATTTGGGTAATTGTGGACCGGTTAACAAAATCCGCGCATTTCTTAGTTGTGAAGACTACCTACAAGGCGAGTCATCTCGCAAGGTTGTTCATTTCAGAAATAGTGAGATTGCATGGTATTCCTACTAGTATCGTTTGGGATAGAGATCCAAAGTTTACTTCCAGATTTTGGAGAGCTTTTCAACAAGCCATGGGACCAAGGTTATGTTTGAGCACGTCGAATCATCCGCAAACGGACGGTCAGACGGAACGGACAATACAAACTATGGAAGACATGTTGAGAGCTTGAGTACTTGAAAGTGGAGGAAATTGGATAGAACTTTTGCCGTTGATCAAATTTTCTTATAATAACAGTTATCATGCAAGTATTGGTATGGCACCTTATGAGGCGTTATATGGTAGGAAATGTAGAACGCTATTGTGTTGGGCGGAGGTTGGCGACGATAGAATTTTGGGACCCGAGATTATTCACGAGACCACGGAAAAGATTAGAATGATTCGTGGAAAAGTTAAACAAGCCCAAGATCGTCAGAAAAGCTATGCGGACAACCGTAGGAGACCGTTGGAGTTTGATGAGGGGGATAATGTATTTTTGAAGGTTACTCCGAGATTGAGATTGAAAGGACCATTTAAATCGCAGAAGTTAAGTCCAAGATACGTGAGACCGTATCAAGTCTTAGAAAGAATTGGAGAAGTAGCTTACAGATTAGCCTTACCGCCTTCTCTGTCAGAGATGCACGACGTTTTTCATGTGTCTCAGCTTCGGAAATTTGTCCCAGATCCTCTTCAGCCAATTTTACCAGATACAATTGAGATAGAAGCTGATTTGATGTTTGAGCCTCAACCGAGTCGTATCACAGGAAGAGAAACTAAAGTGTTAAGGAATAAAGAGATTCCTCTTGTTAAGGTCCAGTGGGATGAGACGCATCCGGGCGATGCAACTTGGGAATTGGAATCGGAAATGCGGGAGGTCTACCCTCATCTGTTCAGATAATCTTTTAAATTCGTGGGAGAATTTCTATTTAAGGGGGGGAGGATGTAATACCCCATAATTTTGTGAACATTTTGGATAATATTATTATGATCAAATGGGTTCCGGTGTACTCTGAGCAATTATTGGATAAAGTAATTAAAGTAAACTGACGAACTCGGAATTGAATAGATTAATATTATTTAACTTGGAATTTTATTAATTGGTGCATTTGAGATAATTTGGACAATTAGTAGTATTACTAATTAATGTTTCCTATGTCTATTTTCTTTTCTTTACCTTTATTTGAAAAAGATAGAAAACTTGGAGAAGGAAAAGGAAAGGAAGGAAAGAGGAAGGGAAAAGAAGAGGAAAAAAATTCTCAAGAGCTCTAGGATTGATTCATCAACCCATCTCCAATCTTTTCATCTCAGCTTCATCATCCTCATCTTGTAATCCAGGTGGGTTCTAGTTAGACACTTAGAGTAGAATTTTATTGAGTTTTAGAGTTAGTTTGATATTGTTAGAAAAATGAGAAATTTTGCACTAAAATCATGTTTTGGTATTCCTTATGATTGATACATGTTATATTTGCATTGTGGTGTATCCAAATGGTATTTTTCTGGTGTTTAGAAGTGAATTGGAAGGGAAAATGGGACATTTTTGTAGAACCAATTATGCAGGAAAATTCTGGGTTTCACGCTGCCCATACGCGTATCACCCAAGGCAATACGCATATTGGTTAAGGCAGTACGCGTATGGCCATGAAGAAATGTGGGCAATACGCGTATGGGGTTCCATTTTCTCGGCCATCTGCTCATTTGCGTAATGGTATGCGTAGGGTTTTGGGCAATACGCGTATGAAGTGAGGCAATACACGTATTGGGGTTTTAAAAGGAATTTTTGGGAAAAATCAGTCTCTGCCCATACGCGTATGACTTTGGGCAATACGCGTATGGTTAGGCGAGTGAGCAAGGCAGTACGCGTATCACTTACGGCAATACGCGTACGGCCAGGAGGGGTGCAGAATTGTGTTTTTCACGATACCATTTCTCGTTATGTCCATAACTTTTCACTCGTTTATCCGTTTTTAACATTCTTGATATCGTTGGACAGCTAACAGAATGTACTTTCTTATTAAAATGGTTTTAAGATTGTTGGCCGATTTAATTATGTCGGGATTTTGGAATAGTATCGTTTTGTCAACTTTTATCGTTTAATGGTGTGTAATTGTTGTTGAATATGTATGCATGTTAAAATACGAAATAGGTAGAGTGAGGAACATTACCATAAACAATGTCGGAAAGTGTGTAATGTCATAGTGACAACGCTCGCGCATGAAAGGCTGAGGCGTGTGTCTAGTAATCATAACCAGTTTATCTTACGGTGTAGTTTCATGAGACTCGAGCACCTCCTCTAAAACGTATGCACAATTACTTGGCAGGTTTGATTTCCGCGTATAGTGCGAATGGAGCCTACGGGTAAAGAGACTTGTGATGGTGTACGGGCCGTGTGAAGTGACGGATCACGGTGTACGGGCCAATGATCCCAAATCCATTTCGTATGCCAAGTAACTTCAAGGATCCATGACTCGGGTCGTCTTCTAGACGTAGAAGCGGACGGGAAAAGGGGATGCCTTGGTACGGTTATTGATTAGTGAGATTCTTGAGTTAACAGGCTTAGGACGTACTTTGGTATTAGTGTGAGTTAACAGGCTCACGAGTGTGGATACATTTTTAGTGTGTGTACTCATAGTCACTTCCCTTCCCTTTGACTTGAGTTAGGTTTATTAGAACCTTGTAAAGCCGAGAGGACTTTAAGATAGGGAACTCACTGAGATTTGATGTATCTCACCCCCACTGTTGTTGTTTACATCACAGGTACTGCAGGTTCCGCGAAGGGTAAGGATAAGGTTGTGTGATTATCCTTACTTATCTGATGGCTTTGCTTCCGTTGTGGAGTTTTTTGAGATCATTATTTGATCTAGTTCTTAGTATTTGTCTTTGGAACATCTTGTAGATATACTATGTCGTAGTTTTTTTGTATTAGGTTTTTGGGCATGTATATGTATAATGTGTTTACTAGGAACTTATTGTATATTTCAGTACCAAAAGTGGAATTCATGTATAATATATGCTTTGATGTATGTATATATATATGGGCTTTACATGAATATACATTCATCCATTCCTCTTTTAATCACAAGTTTATTATTGAAAATAATTTGTACGGAAGATGAATAATCGTTCAGAAAAACTGTATGCAAGCCCTCCATTACTGTGTGTTTTAAATGGAGTACGGAAAATTGATTCAGGAAAAGCGTACGCTAAGCCTTCGACTATTCAAGAACATGAAAATGTACATTCTCCTATCCCCTTTTCATCCGATTTTATCTGTAAAAAGATCTTGAAATATTTGATTAAAAAGTAATTGATTTATTGGTGAAAAGAGTTTCAAGTTTATTTTGACAAAAATGTTGAGGTACAAAAAGGTATAATGCAAGGACGCGAATTAAGTTAACGTATGTAAAGGAAAAATGTAAAGTTGCGAATTGTAACGCGATGTTGTGAATTCTAACGCGGGGTCACGAATTCTTACACGAGGTTGCAAATCGTAACGCGAGGTCTTGAATTTAGTTAAGTCTGCGAATTTGCGTAACGTGCAAGTTGACTTAACTTATGCAAATTCTCGTAACGTACAAGTCGAGCTAGCACACGCAAAGGTGTAATGTAAAGCCCCATATCAGCCAAAACATAATGCGAGGACGCGTCACATAATGCAATGGTTCACTACATAATGCAAAGCTGCCGACAAAAGCGAATACAAATTACATAACAACCAAGAAAAATGTCAGCATATGCGGAAAACCATT
Source organism: Lathyrus tuberosus (assembly GCA_022829125.1). Classification (NCBI taxonomy): domain Eukaryota; kingdom Viridiplantae; phylum Streptophyta; class Magnoliopsida; order Fabales; family Fabaceae; genus Lathyrus; species Lathyrus tuberosus. Next base: position 1,423,280 of record JALAZF010000761.1, read on the forward strand.
AGCCACAAAAAATGTGGAAACAGAACATTCATCGGGTGAACCGAATCGTGCGCACATGAAACTAAACACTAAAACAAATTTAATACTGATTCATTAAACAAAAACAATACAACCCCTATAAATGCTTCAGAGCCACACTTAAATTCAAATCACCAACGCAAAACGACAAAACTCAAATGCTTCAAAACTTAAGTCGAGTACCAACCAAAGACGAAGTGAAGAAGACCTTGATGGAAGCGATTGCATATATTTTTGAAGGAGCACAGACGCGAATCTGGTAGCAGTTTGTGGGGAGATCGTTGGAGAAGAATGTGATGAGGGTGACAGCCCGCGAAGTTGTCTTAGTCGCGGAGAAGAGTGAAGGCTTCTTGCAGTTGGACGACTTCTCGGTGTGAGGAGGGTGTTGATGGTGGCATCTGATAAAGGTTGTTGTGGGAGGAGTGAACAGTTGAGAATGGAGAAGGTATTTTCGAGTGGTTATTGGAGTGGTGGTGGCGAGGTTTTGCAAGAACGAGAGGTGGAGGTTCAGTAGGTGGTTGCGGCCAGAACCGGTAATCGGAAGGTGGATGGTAGGAGAAAGAAGATGATTGTTGGTGTGTGGAGGAGAAATGTTGAGGTTGTTTCAGTTTTTTGACATTGATGTTGGCACCGATTTTTGATGTGATGAGAAAAGTTGTAACATGGTGGTGTTGGATCGTGAGGGTGAGAAGAAGAGAGATGATATAATATCCCATATTCCCTTAAATGCTCAATTAGTTGTCAGTTCAGACCAACTGAGTTTCTATGTATTCTATCTTTTTTCAGTTGGAACAATTTGAGCTCCTATGTGATCTAAATGTTGTCAGTTGGAACAAATAGAGTAACTAGTGAACTCTGAAGAGATCAATTATTATTAAAAGAGACTGACCATTATTAATAAGTACAAGAGAGAATATTTTGGTAACAATAATTGGTGAATTGGTACTAGAAGACAAAATATCAATTGAAATATTTTGTATTACTACTACTATATATATATATATATATATATATATATATATATATATATATATATATATATATATATATATATATATATCTGTGTGTGTGTGTGTGTGGTGGAAAAGAAAAAGAAAGAAGAATTTGTGGATAAGAAAGAAAAGTAGGTAAGAGAGGAAAAGAAGTGTTATTAGAAAAGAAAGAAAAGAGAAAGGAAGATGAGGAAGGGAAGAAGAGGAAATCCATATAATTTTCAACATCATATCCATTTTAGCATCTTCATCATCAAACCAAAGTGAGTTCCATAGATAGAACTAGCTTTGTGTGTGTGTGTGGGGGGGGGGGGGGGGGGGAGATTTCATGACTTGGGAATTCTAGGGTTTGTGTTGATTCTATGTTGTTGTTGTGTTGATTCTATGTTGTTGTTGTTGTGTTGATTATATGTTGGTGTTGTGTTGATTCTATGTTGTTGTTGTGTTGATTCTAAGTTGTTGTCGTGTTGATTATATGTTGTTGTTGTCTTGCTTCCATGGTTGTTACTATGATGCATACATGTGAGTTTTGTGAAGCTATGCCATATAAATCTAGTGTAAAATGGATGGTTGTTGTTAGAAGTGTTTGGGTATGGTTAGTAATGGAAGGAAACTTGTTTAAACAGGTATTTATGACAAAACTTAAAGTGAAAATCGATTGCACCTGTCTTACAATCGATTGCACTTGCACAAATTCTGAAAAATCACAAAATTCAGGTTATGCAATCGATTGCAGTATTACCTCAATCAATTATTTCTCCAAAAATCAGAAACAAAGAGTTTTAGAAGCTGATGCAATCAAATGCATCCTTTATGTAATCAATTGTACCCCCTGTTTCTTGCAAAAATCACGTTTTCCAAGGTTCCTAAGCCATCTTATGAGTCCTATAACTTATGATATGATGTGTATGCATTATCTTAACATTAATTTGTCAAATTACATAAGTTTGTGTGTGTTTTAACCTAGAATCCTGATTAGGTTAGAATGATCGGTTAATGAATTTGATAACTCGTAATGATGAATAGATGGATGCGTTAGGAAGCTAACGTGGAGGTCTATGATATAATCAGATGTCTCTATGACTTACTCCACTAAACCTTTCCCTTTAAGTTTGGTGAACCCTGACCAGAGGATGATCGGACAGATGTTGCTTTAAGACTTGAAAGTGGAATAAGATAGATTGAGGCGGGTTGAGTAATAACCTTGCCAATGGACCTTGTAGCATGTTATATCATATTGCGGGCTTTAATGTATGCTATGAATTATATGTTAATGTATGTATATATATATATATATATATATATATATATATATATATATATATATATATATATATTGTGATACTTGTGTGTAGACATGAATGATTAAAAGCCTATGATAATGAATGAGGAAACTCTATGAGACTAACTTGACTAATAACTTAGAAAGATAATCTAGGTTATGGAAATGAGTACATAGTAATGCTTGGACGCAACGGTACCTCGGTGCGTATCGTGGACAAGTATTCTCCTGGTTAACGAATCAATATGCTTTGTATGGAACATGTGGATTATCATGTGAATGGGTGAAGATGAATACCTAGTATTTGATGAACACTATGAGATTAGTTTGATATTTGGTGAGGAACCTTTGTTCTTAAAGTCCTATTTGGTGAGAAGCTTTTCTCCAAAAGTCCTATTTATTGTTGAGACCAAATCACGTATTCGGATATGTTTGTCCACATACCACTTCAAAGGCTTAGATAAAGCAGTAAGTAGGGATGTGGCACCAATGATTCGTGCATCAATTGGGTTTGAGTCCTAACCATGGTGGACATGGGGGAAAGTTGGATACCTAAGTGGGTTAGAGTCCAATACGGTGAAAGATACTCCAAGTGGATTCAAGTCTCATACAAGTGACGACCGCAAGAACTGAGTTTGAGTCTCATAGATGGCCCGATATCCACCGCGAAAGTCAAATCATACAAGCATGCATGAACCGAGATTAAATGTAGGTCCGTTTTCATGAACCGAGCCTGGATTAGACGTAGGTCCGTTTGGGGACAGATGTTTCGTGAATCTGAATAGTGATTGTTTGAGTTGCGGGAACTCAGTGGCATGTTTCCATACATTGCGAATATCCCTTAGACATTTAAGTATTAGCTATATTGTGTGAATGATACACAAGTAATGAGAGTTGAAGAATTGAGTTAGGATTCTATTAGAAAACCATGTATAACCGAGTGGACCCATAGGATAGGAGAACTCACTAAGATTATTATCTCATCCCAATATTAATGTTATTTTTCAAGTATTCTTTGCAGGTTGAATTTAAGAGAATTACTAGATGGTGTTTCGAAGGTTTCTGACTGTTGTGATCTTCCTCTGTGGATTGTTGTGCAATGAAGATATTGTACATAGTTCTTTGATTTTATTTTTAGGCTTTATTGTATAACATGTACGTACCATAGATGTATGTAGTTTGGACATATTTATATAATGATGCCGTTAGACACTTATGTTGTGACAATACCAAAAAATTTAACACTTGTATAATATATATATATATATATATATATATATATATATATATTAGGGTGTTATAGATAAATCAGCGAGAGAGACGAGAGGATCTGATAACTTTATTTATTTTATTTTCTTTTTATTTTCTGTTTTTTTCATTGGTGTGATTGGAATGGATGATCAACCGCCACCTTTTGCTTTTCTCTTCTATCTGGGGATATTATTCATGATATATATATTTTAAATAGTTTTGTTAACATTATAAATTAAAAAAAAATACTAAATTAAGAAAAATTAAAATACTATTTGCCACTACTTTAAAAAAAAAAAGGTATTTCCATCTTGTCCCATTACGTTTTCAACTTCATCTTTCAAATCTCAATTTCTTAGACTACTACCATTTGTGCAATTTATTCAAGAATGTTCATACTTCATTCTCATTTCTTCTCTTGTACCTCATCTTAAAGCACTTTCATCACCTCCTCGGTTTCAACTTCTTCGATTGCTTTAAACAAGGTATGTATTTATCCTCTTTTTTAATATTTATCTTTATATTTTCTTTAATCCTATTTTTCATTTATCCTAACCTTTTCCCTGTGTCCGATTTCTTTTTTCCTTGAATCTCTCGTTTTCAACTCAACTATCTTTTAAAATTTTCTTTTGATTTTACTAAAAAATTATGTTTTTATATGTTTTCCTCTTAATTTGATATTTGATATAGTTTAAAATCACATTTAATATATTTTTCTTATATCATTGTGAGATCTAGGAATGTTTAAAATTATTTTAAAGATTTAAGTAATATGTAGATGAATAAGGCTATTTTACTTTGAATTGAATATTTGACAAAAAATTACATTGGTTCATATATTTTTTATCTATATAAAATTTGAAGTAAATTAAAGAAATCCTTTTTTAACTAAATTGGATTTGACTTAAATGAGATAGATTCATTAGAATTTTAACTGATTATGAATAGTGTTTGACCTAATAAAATATAAATCCAATCGAAAAGATCTTTTTACTCTTAATTTGGCATAATAGTATATAAAATATTATTTTGAAATAAATAATCCATCAATCTTATTCAATATGTGTAGAAAAACATTTTAAATATGAAGCTATATATTTTTGTTTTTGATAATCAAGAGAAATATTGACATTAATGGGGTACTAGGGGTACCCCAATCCAATTATAAAAAACCATAAGGTTTAATTCAAACCTTATAAAAAATCGAAAGGATACAAATGTCATTGATAAAAATTACAAAGCATATTGTCCCTATGTAACAAAAGAAGCCACCACCAAGATTGAAATTTGAGCCTATTTACTATTCCGTCCGGGTCGCAAACACCATCATTAAAAATAATTTGATTCCTGGCCCACCAAATTACCTCACATACTAACAATAAAAAACTAAAAGCAATTTTCAAAGATTTTTTGCTTTTCAAAACCAGAAGGCAGGCTATAAGATGTCTAGAAAGACAAGTCTCAACAATGCAATTAATCTCCAACCAAACACTAATTTTCTGCCAAATTAGAGTTGTTTTGGAACAGAAGAGGAACATGTGTAGATTGTTCTCAAGATGTTAAAAACAGAAAGGACATACCGTATCGTGAGGACTTGAGATGACATTACGATGAGGAAGATTGCACCTTGTTGGTAATCTATTTAATAACAGTTGCCATCCAAAAATTTGCACCTTAAATGGGACGGGACAGCCCCACAACATTTTCACTAAATCCTTGATTTCAGATTCGATGTAATTTCCGCCCACCTCTCTGATCAATTCACCATAGTATGATTTTACTGTATAGTTATTGGAGCTACTTTTGAACCAAACAAAATTGTCAGCCATATCTATATTGATCGAAACATCATGAAGAAGTAGCAGCAGACTATTATATTCTTCCAACACTTCTGGCGACGAATTGACAAGTTGAAAACTCCAAATCCAAGAGTTATTCACCCGCTTCCCCATGTCAGCCACAAAACCATATGGATTTTTTACAGCAAGAAAAACTACTGGGAAACAATCTTGGAGATGAGCATTTCCTAACCATCTTGCTTTCCAAAACAGTATGGAGCTCCCATTTCTCAGCCTGCAAGAGATATAATTACAGAATAATGCAGAAATTAGGATATTTCTAATGTGACACACATCTCTCCACCATTGAGAGTCTTTTGAGCTTCCAGCATAAGGCTCTTTAGTAGTAATGAACTTGAATCGATCTTCGTATCTCTCTCGCATAATTGGACTCCATACGACCTCTCCCTCGGTTAAAATTCGCCACTTCCACTTAGACAAGAGTGCAATGTTGAATAGGCCAAGATTTTTTGCCCCCAAACCACCCTCTTCTTTGCTTTTACAAGTATCAGCCCAGCTTATCCAAGCAATGCCCTTCTTATCGTCACAACTGTGCCATAAAAAACTTCTTTGAATATTAATCAGAATTTTCAAAATTTTTAGAGGTGCCTTGAAAAAGGACAAGCAATGAATGGGCAGATTGGTCACGATAGAGTTTATCAGAGAAACTCTTCCACCTAAAGAGAGCAATCTACCTTTCCAACATGCCAATCGCCGCTTGAAGCAATTTATTATCGGCTCCTAGTAGGACATTTTCTTATGGTTACTCCAATTTTTAAGCCAAGGAACAAGAAAGGAATCTTACTAGACTTACAAGCCAAAAACTGCTCTGCTGCTTTGATGAAAATGTTCTCTACATTAATACCAAATAAGCAACTTTTACCCATATTAACAGTCAGACCAGAAATGGATTTTCACATATCAACATTCATGGAAAACACGCCACTTATCTCGACTCAGATAGTTATGGATAAAGCAATGTTTTGCGTTGTCTCGGGACTTAATATCTCACATTTATGAAAAGGTTTAAAGGATCGCACGGCGGCGAGGAAAAAAGATTTGATGGGTTGATGTCGATTTTAGGGTTTTGAAAAGATATTGTTTTTTATTTGAATTACGCTAATGACTATGGGTAGAGGTGAATATTTCAGACTACCAAGTCAAGCGTCTTGTGTCCAAAATACTCAGAGTGAGTGTAGGAAAGTTTCATTCTCACTTCTTCTCAACCACTTAAGGCTCGTGACACGCAATCCTAATCGTATTTTATGGTGTTTTTGAGTTTATTCGAGAAAATTCTGATTGACTTTGGATCAGGGGTTTTATTACCACATGATGATTATGAAAAAAAGGTTTGAGATAGAAATGGGATAGGTTGATGGCAACACATAAAGCAGTCGACTTAAAAGTTGTGTATGGCTTGGATTTGGTTGATGGTGATGCACAAGGCGATCGACTTACAAGGGTTAGGAGAGAAAACCTCTTGACATTGGATCAAGGGTTCGAGAAGAAGGTGAAGTTGATCCTAGTACCTAAGTTGTAACTAGCAAACAAAACCACAACCAAAAAAAAGCGAGAAAGTAGAGAAAGTACATCAGAATGGGGAGAGGGATACATGAAAAATACATAGGGAAGTATGCGAGAAATAAAGGGTCTCTTTGTCAAGTAGCCCAAGAGAAAGTCGTGTGTGCATAGTGTCATAATCTATGACAATGAAGATAAAGAATCCAGGTCCAAGTCTCCTTTGCTAGGGTTTAAGTACACGGTCCAAAACTCCATGATGCTATGAATAGTAACCATAGTCCACGATTAATGCCTTTTAGGGTTTTAATCATTTTTATTATTTTGTGTTTTTTAAGATGAAGAATCAAAAGATGAAGAGAATGACATAATGATAAATGAGCAATGAAGTAAATTGAAGAAAAGTAAATGACGAGAAGTAAATTGTGGAAAAATAAAGAGCGGAAAGTAAAGTTAGATGTTAGAAGTTAGTAATTAATGGTTATTGATCGAATGGCCGCTTTCTCGAATCGGGACCAATTTAGCGCTATGTTAAGCAATCGTAAGTGGACTTATGTAGAAGTCACACCTATCTGAGTCCGGTCAATAACAATGTTTGTGTTAAAACATGCTAGAGAAATGATATATGTATCATTCTCCTAAAGTTATGTCACACAAAAAGAAAAAAAGAGAATGATCTCATCTTTAATCAAGAGTCTCAAATGACCAACTAATGGCAACCTATCAATACTTCAAAGTGTCAAGAATGATCTAATAATCATTCATCAACATGTTTGAAATATTTAAGATACAATCAACCTTGAGATCAACATTCCATGATATTTAGATTTTCATCAACCAAAAGACAAAAAGAAATCAAAAGATTCACAAAAATGAACAAAAAGATATTAAAGTGTAAAATATAAATTAAAAAAAAAGAATAAAATTAAATAAGAGAAAATAGATTGAAGTGAAAATATAAAAATCAAGAAAAAATAAAGAAAAGAAAAAGGTAAAAACAAACTGAAGAGAGAAATCAAAACAAGAAATAAATAAGAAAGATAAAAGAAGAACAAAATCAAGGGGAAAGGGAGGTGCGTCGTGTGAGTCTATGGTGTAGGAATTAAATTGAAATGGCCTTAAGGCCCAAATGACTGGTGAGATATTACTTAGGTTACATAAGAAAAAACTCATCCTCCAAATGAAAGCTACCTCACGCGTTCCTCTTCACAACCATCTCTCTCTATTTCAATTTCCCCTGTTTCCTTGGAATGAAAACTGCGGCGGATCTACCAAGCTTGAAGCGTCGATGATGACTTTCCGGACAAGATTTCGAGTCCCTCTGTTTTTATTTGATGCACTTCTTCTTTGATCTATGCTTCTTCTACGTTTTCCTGGTCGTGCAATGTTGCAAATATTGTGATGGTCGGCTTTGTGAATCTGTGCGTGAGTGATGGTTCAGTTGAGAGGTACTTGAATTATGGTTGAGAGTTGTTTTGTATTGTTTTGCAGATTTGAGTGTGAGATAAACAAGGTTTGATGAAGGTGTGTTTGATATCGTGTGAAGGTTTTTGAAAGTTTGTGAGGTTGGTTGCAGAAGTGGATGAAGGCCTATGGATTTGGGAATAGTTTATTGGAGAATCAAGTTGAAGGAGGAGAATATTGAAGATGGTTTTAGCAGAGAGTTTGTTAAGGTTCATTTTGTGTTTGTTGTGTAAGGAGAGTGATTGCAGGTCGTTTGTATTGAATGCATTTCGTGCTTGTAATATGTGGTGTTGTGGTTTGCAGGGTTGTTGAAGTTTATTGAGATTGGGAGGGAGGATTGAAGAAAATTTGGTTGAAGAAGTTTTTGTGTGGATGAAGATGAGAGCCGAGTGGTGAAGGTCCTTGTGTGTATTTGTGAGGGCGCAATGGTTTTGTATCAGTGAATCATGCGTGAATGGTTGAGGTACCGTTGAAGAGTGACGTCGTGAGAGAGTTATGCACGTAAATCTCAATTTGGAATTTTTCTTGTTGCAAAATTTTTTTATGTTGCGTGTTGCCACACCTTTTTTCATGTCCAGCTTGTTTCCTTTTGTAATTCCTGAACTTGTTTTGGACTTTTTGTTGTTTTTTTTTGTTGTAATTGGCATTGGGCTCTCTTGTTGTAACTTGAATGGGCCTTGAATAAAAGTTTATCTTGCTGAAAAAAAAATTTGTAGTGAAATGGGCTTGCGACTTGTAATTGGAATTGGATTGTCTTTGTTATTTGCACATTCCACTTGCTTGTACCAACAATTTGAACCATAGGAAATTGATGCATCTTGATTCTAGTATTTGACAAACATGAATAAATAGAATCCAAATTGCAATCAATATTCCTTTGCTTGTTTGGCACATGAATTTGAGAGATTTGAATCGTGCTAAAATCCAACATGAATCAAACTTGAATGAATGGTGAAGCCTTGAATAAAAAATGAATCATTCTTGATCTTAGCCACCTAAATCCTGATGAACCAAAATCTTCCCTATGGACCGGATGAACAGGCCTTGAAATTAAGGAATCATGATTTGCAACATGAACCTCAATGCACTATACAAAACCTTAATTAGAAATGATCTGCTCCTTGAAGATCTTCAACCATGAAGCAATTGAATTTAGCACAGCCTGGTAACCTGAGAATGAAGCAAACTCTTTCTTGAAGGTGTGAAAAACACAAGAAATAGGGGGGTTTGAATTGGCTTTTAAAAACACAAGTGTTTACCAACTCAAAAACTCAACAATCAAAAGATTGAAAAATGAGAGAGACACAATGATTTTTATCCTAGTTTGCTTGAAACTCAAAGCTAATCCAGTCCACCCGCCAAGGTGATTTTGTCTTATACACAAGGACTTAATCCACTATAATCAACTGATTACAAATGCACTTGCAACAACGGGTGACTAACAAACCACAAACACAAACAGTCAATGTCTTCTCAAGGATACTGACCTAACTGGTCCCTCAAGGAATTACAAACAAAAAGTTTGAATACAAATATGTGTGTTTACAAAGTACTTCTAAAACAAGCATATTAACACAATTGAAATACATAAAATAATTAAAGAAAGGTTTGCTCAAAATTGGAAGCTTCTCACATAGAAACAGTCTTGTTATTTCGGAGACTTTCTTCAAATCTCCAGGTCCCATATATATAGCATGAAAAAGTAAGCGTTAGAGGGAAAATCAGGAATAGGAAAAATGTAGTTGTCCACTAACGGAATAATGACAAGTGTGACAAATAGTACCGTCATTTCGCCCACAAAATCAGGTAGTGAAGGAACAATTTCGTTTTGTACGGTGTGTAGTACCCTAAATTTTGACTAGCAAGTTACATGCATTTTTAGAAACCATTCCTATTCTTGGATGTAATGTCATTAGGGGGTGTGAGTCTCTAACACGGATCAGTAAGGGCCTCTTAGTGCTTTTAGGCCCATTTCTGATTTAACATTGTAAGGGTTATTCTGGGAGTTTGGATCTTTATAGGATATTATTCATTTTTCTATTATTAGGTTTGTTAGCAAATTTAATCATTTTCTAATTATTTTTTGTTTTGTTAGTCTATCAATTTATAAAAGGGTAGATAGAATTTTTAGATATGGTCCAATTAGTTTCTTTAGAAATATAGGTTTATATTAAATTTTTTTATTGGTAAGTGGGGGTTGATTTTTGTTGAAGACTATTAAAAGTAATTATTCAACATTTTGGTTTTTATTTAATTGAATTATTTAACTTAGGAATAATTTAAGGGGCCATTAGAGTTAATTGAATTTTATTAAGTTTTAGAAATTAAGTGTATTATTTTAACTTAATTATTAATTAGGGATAATTTTTATGTGAATTAAGTTTGGTTTTGGGCGATATTTAGATTGATTAATTAAGAGAGGCCAGTAATATTTTATGTTATTCATTTTTTTAATCTGGTTATCGTATGATAATATTTAGGATTAGTATTTTTTATTATTATTTGTTTATTAATAGGGTTGTGGTTATATTATTAATGTTTTAAATTATTATTCATTTTATTTTTATTTTGGTCAAAGTTTGTTGACCCAAATAGGCCTCCGTCTTCCCCATTTGGTCTAACTCTAATTGTGCGCGTGAATTTGGAAATTTGGATCAAATAGAATCAACTTTCATTAATTTTCAAATCATATTTACAACTCATACAAATCAAAACCCTAAATCAAATTACACAATTAAATCGGATTAAATAAAAAAGTTACAACAAATCAAATCTCAAAATACATGAATCAAAACCCAAAACTTCCTAAAATACAAATCTAAGAACTTAATTCTAACCTAATTCGGATTACTATATAAGCTAAACTAATAAACAGAAGAAAAAAGAACCCTAAGACTAATCTGCAGCGGCGACCCCCAAACCCTACACCAAAGCTCCTTTTTTCAAAAATCCTTAAGGTGTCACCTTGAAACCTTAAGGCCTTCGAGCTTAACCTCCATAAATCGCCACCTGCAAACAAGAGGGAAAGGGATTAGTAACTAGAAAATAAAGCCAAGGAGAGGAAAGGATAACAGCTTAATACAGACACGGCAGGGGAGGTAAGGCACTTAGCTCTTGTTTTTCTTTTGATTGTGGAGCTGTAGTTGTTAGGATTTATTTGGTTTGTTACGATTTGCGAAGTTTCTGGGTTTCGAATAGGGTTAGGGTTCATATCTGGGGTTAGGGTTCATATCTGGGGTTATGGTTCATCGCGTGAGGGTTAGGGTTCCTAGGGTTCTTCATGAACCCTAGAGAACTAGGTTGTTTCTAGGTTCGTAGGGGGGTAGGGTTCTTGGGTTGAAGTTTTCGGTTGAATCATCAACCGGATTCTGGGTTTGGGTGGTGGTAGAAGGTTTCGCACGGTGACCGAAAGGCTCACCGGCGACGGAAGTGAGGAGAGAAGCGAGAGAAATCTGAGAGTTAAAAGAGAGAGGGCGTATTAGAGAGAGAAAGAAAACTGAAAAATGGAGGGGGTCTGAGAGATAATGGAGTCATATACTCCCTCCGTGTGACCGTGGATCGTTGCCAAGTGGTGCATTCCAGGCCGCTGGATTGAGTTGACCGTTAGAGTCAACTGGCATCCCACACATGAATGCCCTTGAGGGCTTATGGTAACTCTGAATCCAGGTCGTGCGTTTAGATTACTGGGTTTGGTAATTAAGATCAAGGGCTGAGTTGCATATGTCTTAGCCCGTAGGATCGTGATCAAACGGTGAAGGGAGAATCGGCGAGCAGGTTTTCTCCATCATGGTTTTTTTTTTGTTTTTTTCTCTCTGAATTGGGTTCTAGTTGTTGGGCCTTGCGCCTAATGCTAGTTACACCCCCGGCTGCTGGCCCAAATACTTTTACAGTAGAAAATACACCCTTAGATATTATTTTGAATAATTAAATTAATTACTTAATTTAATTATTTAATTAGGTTAAATATTAATTAGGGTTTAGAAATAGGATTTTAGGGATATGAGTATTAGGATAAATATTTAAGTTTGATTTTATTTTTATTTTTGGTTTTGTTTTTATAATAAATAGTTTTATATAGTTAAAATAATTAGGCTATTATCTTTTTAATGTAGGAATTTAATTTTACTTAGAAATTTTATTTAGGGTTTTTTGGGTTAATTTTGGGTTTGGGTTTTAAGTCTATATTTTCATATATTTAAAATGTTTGGTTTATTCTCTTAAAAACATAGGAATTAAATTTTTATTTAGGGATAATTTTATTTAGGATGTTTTAGAATTAATCTTCGGTTTGGGGTTATAAATTTATATTTTACATCTGTAAAATATTGGTTTTTTTAAAAATATAGGGATAATTTTCATTAGGATTTTTTAAGGGTAATCTTGGGTTTGGTATAATCTTAAGAGGTTTTATATATTTTGGATAACTGGTAAATTCTTTAAAAAAAATGATAATAAGAATATTTTTTCTTAGGGGATTTTGTTGGGACAAGGTATTTTTTTTGGGAAATTTGGAACTTTACCAAAACTTGTGAGGGTTTATTTTGAAAAATTTAGATTGGTTTTTATTTGGAAAATTTGGGTTTTGGATAAAAATAAATTAAGGTAAATTTAATATAATTTTTGGGGTTTAAAATTCTCTTATTTTAGGATTATCTTGAATTTAGAAATCATTTTTTTAAAATTGGAATAATTTGGGGATTAATTTTGCTATTTTTTTAGTATAAATGGCATTTTGGATTTTATTAAATCCTATGGAATTTTAGGTTTTTTCCTTTTTAAATGTAAGGGATATAAGAGGATTTTTTTTTTAGGTTTTAAAAGTTGGGATAAAACTCTTTGTCCAGGAGTCTAAATAAAGGATGGGATTTAGGGATAAAGCTCTTAGGTTCCAAGAGTTAAAATATAGGCCAAAGGGATAAGGGATTAAGGGATAAAACTCTCCATCCGTGAGTATAAACAATGGACAAGGGATTAAGGGATAAAACTCTCCATCCGAGAGTATAAACAATGGATAAGGAATTTAAGGGATAAAACTCCATGTCTAGGAGTATAAATAATAGATTAAGGGATAGAACTCCTCGTCTAGGAGTATAAATAATAGATTAAGGGATAGAACTCCTTGTCTAGGAGTATAAATAATAGATTAAGGGATATAACTTCTTGTCTAGGAGTATAAATAATAGATTAAGGGATAAAACTCCTTATCTAGGAGTATAAATAATAGATTTGGGGATAGAACTCTTTATCCAAGAGTATAAATAATGGATTGGGGTTGGGATTAGGGTTAGGAATAGGATTTAGTGGGTAGGAATATGGGAGGTGAACTACGGTTACTCTGATCCTTCAAAATTGAAGGTACGTAGGCATAGGGTTGTAAACCCTAGCGAGTACAATAATAAAAAAAACTTAGGATTCTTTTGTAAATAAGTAAAAAGTCAGACAACAAACAAACATACCCTAAAACTTAAGGAGGATCCCATTGAGTACAATGGAAGTGAGGGGTGCCTAACACCTTCCCCTCACTTAACCGACTCCCGAACCTTAGGAATCTCTACCCTTGGGATTAGGATTTTAGGTTTATCATTTATTTCCCTTAAAAAAATATGATGGCGACTCAAATATTTTTGCCGGCTGTGACAGCTGGCGACTCTGCTGGGGAAGCCTCCCTAAAGAGAGTCCATCATAACCTTAGGTTTTAGGGTTCTTGTTTGTTTGTCTTGGTTTTTTACTGTTTTCGTTTATATATTTGCATGATTATTTTATGTTTTATTTTATATGTTTATTTATATTTATCATATTGTCATCATGCATTGGATTGGGATATTGTAATGTCTGAAGCTAAAACCCAAGCTTGGAGTATACCTTAAAAGTTAGGACGTTGAACAGAAATGTTAATGGAAGGGATGTAACATCCTGGCTATGCATTGATGCCACACTCAGATAGATCCTCCAAAATTATCTTCCTGGTAAGGCTAGCCCTTAACATAGCTAATAAATTTGGATGTGGTCCAAGATTCTGAGGACCTTTAGAAAACCCAATTAATCCATGGTGATCCTAAGTATTCAACCCTCAGGGGTCGTTACTAGGATCTTCCTAGATATGACTTATCTCGAAGGTTTACCGTAGGAAGGCTTGATCCTTCTCATGGTAAAACAAGGGTATAGTCTGTAAATTCTAGGGCCGTTATGCTGTCCAAAACCGTATATCCTACATGTGAGGGGATTGGGTAGATAAGACTTAGATCTAACTTATTATAGGGAGCCTACCTAGTTAGGGTCATGCTTTCATTTCACCTTACCTTAACCAAACAACATTTAATTAAAATACTCATTCATCATGTTCATGCAATTTTTTTTGCATCACAGGAATCTTAACATTTTTCTAAAAAAAGGAGAGCAAAGCAAGGAAATGGACTCAAGAAAAAGAAAGACTATTCCAATTACTGTAAGGCAATCTGACATTGAAGGGTTAAAAATTTATGCCATGGGGTTATCTGGCGCAAGAAGGAAGTCTATTATCCGAAATTATGGGAAGATCTTGGACCTTGTAACAGTTCCTGTTCGAGAAGAGGCGTTAACTGCACTAGCTCAGTTCTATGATACCGAATTGAGATGTTTTCAATTTCAGAATTTCCAAATGGCTCCCACCCTCGAAGAGTTTCGTAAGATTCTGGATTTTCCTATAGCAGGGAAAGTGACATTCAAGGAGATAGGGTATTGCCCTTCATTAGGAGAGATTGCAGGATATTTTCACATCCGTGAAGATACTCTGAAGAGTAGTATAAGGTTTCACGAAGGATTCCATGGTTTCTCAAGGAGTTTATGGGAAAGAAAAGCCAGTGATTATGCCATTAATAATGATTGGAAAATGCTGGATAATGTTATGATGCTTCTCATCTTTGGGCTGATCTTATTCCCGAGCGCAAAGGATTTTGTGGATATGTTACCATCAATATGTTCTTGGCTACCACCATTGGTGAACAAGATCCTACAACAGCTCTTTTAGTGGATGTCTACCATACCCTCCACCTAAGGCACGAAAGGAAGAATGGAGCTATGATATGTTGTGCTCCTTTACTATATAAATGACTCGGTTCACATTTGGCAAAAGGCATGGACAACCTTGGGCGAATGAACAAGCATGCGTGGTCCTAATACTTGGTCTCCCTCGTTGATACCGATATCCTGTGGTTTCCAAACCTCCTCAACCGGGAAGACTTGATCCTAAATTGTGGGAATTATCCTAATGTGCCTTTAATTGGATCTAGAGGGTGCATTAATTATAACCCCATCCTAGCTATGAGACAGTTGGGGCACCCCTTAATGTACAAGCCCGAGGATAAACTACTCAAGGGTTTCATTCTGCAGGGTAAGGTAACCAAGGATCATTCCACGGTCGTGGAAATCATTCAAGCATGGAGACATTGCATCAAAGGGAAGGGTAGTCTCAAGAGACCGAGGGAGGAATCTAGGGTACCCTACGACCAATGGATGAGGGAAAGAGTGTGAATGGTAAAGTTACCCTTCACTTTGAAACATCCCACTGAACCAAAAGCTCCTGTTATGATCTCCATGGAGGAGGTAGAGAAACTCAAACAGACTGTCCTACAATTGGGGAAAGAAAGAGAAGAGTGGGAAAGTAAATTTTATCAAGCCACAGGGGAGAGCAGTCAATTGAGAAGGAGTCTCAATGAAGCTCTAGAGCAGTCAAGGGTTAACGAAGGGATAACCCAAATGGAGGAAGGGAAGAAGGAACGAGCTTACGCCGACCTTCAAGCAGTAAGTTCAAGTCTCAAAGACCATAAGGAGCAATTAGATAGAGCCTGGCGCCAAAGGGATGAATGGAGGGACATTTGGATTACATCTACGCAAAGGGAGTTCAAGGAGGAATGTGATAGGCGTATCCAGAGCCTAGAGGCTGAAGTCCAAAGCTTGGCTAACGCTCTTCTCGAGAGCAAAAGGCAAGCCTTGGATGCAACTATACGGATAAGATCAGTTGAAGAACTTCTTGCCTTACGGCCAGAAGGATGGAGAGAAACTCAGGAAGAAAATCGAGAACTTAAAAGGTTATACGAAGAATTTGAGGAGTCTTACGAAGAGCTAAGGGCATGGGGCATTTATGTCGAAGAACATAACCAACAATTAGAGCAAACTACTAGGGAGGACTTAGAGATTATGGCTGATTTGCAAAGGAAAGAGGCGTACTATCGAGAGAGATATCAGAAGTTGGTTATACTATCTAATGACCTGATTTATGAGATCCCTCAAAGCTTAAAGGAGGCAGAATACATGGTAGATATCTTCAAACCAGTAAAAGAGATTGCTGATTTTCTTGAACTTTTTCGAGAAATGGTAGAGGAGTTTAGGGCAAGGATTATGAGGCGGATTTAGTTTCTCTATGTAATGGTTTTTTGTTTATTTACCTTTCAGTTATGAATAATTTAAGGGTTTATCCTTAGTTTGGTTTCCTTATGTAATAAATGGGGCTTTGACCCTCGTACTTTCTTTTTCATTAATAAAAGTATTCAAGTTTCCATTATTCTTGGCTTTGCTCTCAATAAATAAAGGTTTAAGACTCCTATCACAAAATAATTTTTGCATACTCATACATTCATGCATGCATAAAAACATAAATCATTTTTAAAAAAACATCAAACGGAAATCATTTTTCAATATCTTCTCTCAGAATCATCATAACAATCTGACGTCTCGACCCAACACCCGCGCCCACCAAAAGAAAGCTATGGAACAAATGGAGCTGAACCACGTTGCTCTAAAGGAAGATGTGGATGCTGTCAAAGGAAATGTGGAGGAAATGAAGGACAAAATCGACCAACTGACTCGAGCTATTCAGAATCTGATAGCAAGAGACACAGAGGCTAGTAACCGTAGGAGTGTCCTTACTCCCCAGTATGAAGATAATAATCCTCTCTTGGGATTTGTGGCTGACTTGGAACGTGAAGCATTGGATGCTAGTAAAGGGAAAACTAACACTCAGCCTCCTGTAGGGTCTGTTCCTCCACCTGAGCATAATGGAGAATCACGACCTATACAGATACCTGTCACTCGTGAGGTCTCTGATGACTGGTACCTCCAATATGGAGAAGAGGATTCAAGGCAGCTAGTTCGTGAAACTAAACTGGCTGCCATGGAAGAAAGAGAAGCGGATGAAAAGTATAAGATGATTGAAGAATGATTAAGGGCCATGGAAGGATCCAAGGTCTTTGGGGTTGATACTTTGGAAATGTGTCTGGTACCCGATGTGGTCATACCTCCTAAGTTTAAGGCACCTGACTTCGAGAAGTATAAAGGGGTTAATTGCCTAAAAAACCACATCCGGATGTTCGCCCAAAAGATGGGTGCCCGTGCTAAGAATGAGAAGCTGATGATACACACTTTCCAAGACAGCCTTAGTGGGGCGTCCTTGGACTGGTATATGCAATTGGAGAGGGCTCACATTAAGACTTGGGAAGACCTTGTAAGCGCCTTTCTGAAGCAGTACCAATATAATGTGGACATGGCGCCTAATCGTATGCAATTATAAAACATGTCCCAAAAAGGGAATGAATCTTTTAAGGAATACGCCCAGAGATGAAGGGAACTAGCCTCTCGTGTGCAACCTCCATTGTTGGAAAGTGAGCTGGTAGATATGTTCATGGGAACATTGCAAGGGCTATACTACAAAAAGATGATTGGGTCTATCTCAACTGGATTTGCGGATTTAGTTATCATTGGGGAAAGGATCGAGAATGGATTAAAAAGCGGAAAGATTGGAAAGTCGTCTTCCAGTCAACATAACAACAAAAGGTACTCTGGAAACAGCTCGAAGAAGGAGGCCAATGCCATTTCTGCTGATAGGTATACTCAAGTACCTTATAACCCTTATGTGACGGCTACAACATCTAATCAAGCGTCTCCTACGCTCCAAATCCAACAGCCAAGGGCGCCACCTCCGCAAAATCAACAACAACAGAAGTATCCCCGAAGGGAACAAATGAGGCCATGGAAGGATTTTGACCCTATACCCACCACATATACTCAGATCCTGCCTATGCTAATCCAAAAGGGGCTGGTAGAAATCAAGCTGTTAGGGCCCCCTCCTACGCCTCCTCCTCGAGGGTATGATGCTAATGCTAGATGTGATTATCATGCTGGATCGCCGGGGCATACGACTGAAAAGTGTTTAGCCCTCAAGTTTAGGGTACAAGATCTGCTAGATCAGAAGGTCATTAATTTCACTTATGACAATCCAAATGTAGGAGATAATCCTTTTCCAGGGCATGCGGGGCCAACTGTTAACTCCATTGAAGGGCTGGGAGAGGATGTCCTAATCAGAGGGGTAGACCAAGTAAAGACCCCTATGATGAAAGTAAGGGAAGTATTAATTGGGTACGAGGAGTTTGAAAGGCTGCACGATGACTGCGAGGATTGCGCATCCGATCCCGATAACTGTAAGAAGATGAAGAGGGTCCTCCAATAATTAATGGACCAAGGGATAGTACAGAGTGGGTACTTAAGGAATATGAATGAAGTGGCTGCCTTAGAATCCCAGGGGCAAGTACCTTCTGAGATTTCGTACCAGAAAAGAGGAGTTGTGACTCCTATTCAAATACCAGTTCCAAGGTCTGCACAAGCTCCTATTCAAATACCAGTTCCAAGGTCTGCACAAGCACATATTCAAATACCAGTTTCAAGGCCTGTACAGACTCCTGTTCAGATATCAATCTCGATACCTACACGAACGCCAATTCAAATACCTGTTCCTGGACCAGTCAAAGTGCCAGTGCCTGCAAGGTCAGAAGGCCCCATCACTTTCCATATTCCAGCACCATTTCCATATGAAAGCACTAAGACCGTACCTTAGAAGTATGACATCACTACCTCTGTGGGAGGAAAGCCTATAATACCATCACCAGCTGTTACTAACATAGCTGGTATTGGAGGAATGACCCGTAGTGGAAGAGTGTACTCCTCTGAACAACCTAAGAAGGATACCCCCGAAAGCTCAAAGAGGAAAGAAACCATAAATACAGGTGAAGGGTATTCCAAGAAGAATATATCTCAAGAAGACGCCGATGAATTTTTGAGAATCATAAAGAAAAGTGATTATAGGGTGGTGGACCAACTGAATCAAACACTGTCCAAGATCTCTATTCTATCCTTGTTATTATGCTCGGAGGCACATAGGGAATCCCTGCTGAGGGTCCTGAATGAAGCACATGTCACCAAAGATATATCAGTGATTCGGTTCAACGAAGTAGTCGCCAATATCGCCGACAGCACCTGTCTGGGTTTCAGTAGTGAGGAATTACCTCCCGAGGGGCAAGCACATAATAAGGCCTTGCATATATCAGTCAAGTGTCAAGACACTATTCTTTCAAGAGTGCTAGTGGATACGGGGTCTGCCTTAAATGTCATACCTAAGGATACCCTTATGAAATTAACATATGTAAGGACCTTTATGAAGGCCAGTTCCTTGGTTGTCAGGGCTTTTGACGGTTCGAAGAAAATGGTAATTGGGGAGGTGGACATACCTACAGTGGTGGGATCACATACCTTCATGATCACTTTCCAAGTCATGGACATCAATCCCTCCTACACTTGTCTTCTATGACGACCGTGGATTCATGCTGCAGGTGCAGTTACTTCCACACTTCATCAGAAGTTAAAGTTCATATCTGGGGACAAATTAATAATTATCGATGGGGAGGAAGACATGTTCGTCAGCCATCTCTCATCATTCAGATACATAGAAGTGGATGAGGAGACATTTGAAATACCTTTCCAAGCTTTGGAAGTTGCAACAGTCAGCTGTAAGCAAGTCACTCGACAAGGGGAAATGCCAAAAAGGACCACAGACTTAATCTAGAATGAGGATACTAGGGGTTGGGGCAAGGTGATAGAGGTACCTGAAAAGAAGCATTGGTTCGGGCTGGGTTACAAACCAGCTAATAAAGGGGTTCAGAATTCTTGTCAGATGACATTTCCTCCTCTCGAAGAAACTTTCCATAATGCCGGATTCAGAGATAAAGATCAAGTGATTGTAATTGAAGAGGAAAATAAGGGGATACCAGATTGGGTGTGCCATAGCTCATCAGATACAGTTCTCAATAATTGGAGGGCTATCGAGATTCCTGAGATGATTTCTATTTCGAAGTAATTTACTTTTTTCTTTAAAATAATAATAAGTCCTTTGCTATGCCCAAAGCAAATGGACAAGCTTTGTAGGGCCACCTTTTGTTTCATTGAATTATTTAATAATAAAATCGCATTTTTGTTTTCAATCAAGATCTTTTTCTTTCATCTTTGTTCCTTTTTTCAAATGGAAATACATTAGTTTTTCAGTACTTTCATTCCCATCAATTCAAAAAATAATAATAAACAATAAAAATCTCCCTCATGCAGATTTGAAAATGAACCTATTGAAAACGACACTACTATAATTCCTTACAACTTCGAGTTCCCGATTAACCAAGCGGAGGAGGGTGATGAGGACGATGGTGAACTTCCTGGAGAATTAGCCAGACTGTTAAAGCACGAGGACAAAGTAATACAACCTCATAAGGAACCAGTGGATGTGATCAATCTGGGAACTGAAGAGGACGAAAAGGAGGTTAAAGTTGGTGCTTCTTTAAATGGGGACGTAAGGGAAAAGTTGATCAAATTACTACAAGAGTATGTAGATGTGTTCGCTTGGTCTTACCAAGATATGCCTGGGTTGGATGCAGATATTGTTGAACATAAGCTACCGCTCAAACCTGAATGCCCGCCAGTTAAACAAAAGTTGAGGCGAACCAGGCCGGATATGACTCTCAAAATCAAGGAAGAAGTTAAAAAGCAGTTTGACGCCGGGTTCTTAGCCGCAGTAAAGTATCCAGAATGGGTGGCCAACATTGTGCTCGTGCCAAAGAAGGATGGAAAGGTCAGAATGTGTGTAGACTACCGAGATCTCAATAGAGCAAGTCCTAAAGACGATTTTCCACTACCCCACATTAACGTGTTGGTGGATAACACTGCCTAATTTTCAGTCTTCTCATTCATGGATGGGTTTTCCGGATATAATCAGATCAAGATGGCTCCCTCCGACATGGAAAAAACTACCTTCATTACTCCGTGGGGAACCTTCTGTTATAAGGTAATGCCCTTCGGGTTAAAGAACGCAGGGGCAACGTATCAAAGGGCAATGGTCACTCTCTTTCATGACATGATGCACAAGGAGATAGAGGTTTATGTAGATGATATGATCGCTAGATCACAAACCGAAGAGAATCACGTCGTCAACCTACAAAAGTTGTTTGAACGGATGAGAAAGTTCAAGCTACGATTAAATCCTGCGAAGTGCACATTTGGAGTTAGATCCGGGAAGCTGTTAGGGTTCATAGTCAGTCAAAGAGGTATAGAAGTTGATCCCGACAAAGTAAAGGCCATTCAAGAAATGCCAACTCCGAGGACTGAAAAAGAAGTACGAGGATTCCTGGGGAGATTAAATTGCATTGCTAGGTTCATCTCCCACCTTACTGCTACTTGTGAGCCAATATTCAAGTTGTTGAGGAAAGGTCAACTATTGAATGGGGTGAAAACTGTCAAAAGGCCTTCGATCGAATTAAAGAATATTTGCAAGAACCAACCATATTAGTGCCAGCAGTACCTGGAAGACCGCTCATAATGTATCTAACGGTGCTTGACAATTCGATGGGTTGCGTACTCGGGCAACAAGATGAAACAGGGAGAAAAGAGCATGCAATTTATTACTTAAGTAAGAAATTCACAGATTGTGAATCCAGATACTCACTCTTGGAGAAGACCTGTTGTGCTCTTGTATGGGCCACCCGCCGATTAAGACAATACATGGTGTGCCATACTACTTTATTGATATTAAGAATGGACCCCATCAAGTATATATTCGAGAAGCCTGCAGTGACTGGGAGAGTGGCTCGACGGCAGATACTATTGACTAAGTATGACATCCAGTATGTCACCCAAAAGGCTATAAAAGGAAGTGTATCAGCTGATCATCTCGCTCATCAACCAGTAGATGACTATTAACCTATGCAATTTGATTTCCCCGATGAGGGTGTGATGGCTGTAAGAGATGATGATATTCCAGATTCCTAAGAAGGACCTGAGCCCGGATCTAGATGGAAGCTTATATTCGATGGTGCCTCAAATGCAGAAGGACATGGGGTGGGGGCTGTTATAACTTCTCCCATGGGATTTCAAATACCTTTTACTGCAAGGATATGCTTCACATGTACTAACAATATGGCGGAATATGAAGCGTGTATCTTGGGGATCAGCGAAGCCATTAAACTTGGAATCAAGATCTTAGAGGTATATGGAGATTCGGCTCTCGTCATCAACCAAGTCAAGGGAGAATGCAGAACACTTAATGCCAAACTAACTCGATATCGAGATTGTGTCTGGAAAATGATCACCTACTTTGATGAGATCTCTTTTCATTATATTCCTCGAGAGGAAAATCAATTGGTAGATGCCTTAGCAACGCTGGCATCCATGTTCAAAGTCAAATGGTACAATGAAGCGCCGGCTATAAGAATCAATCGCCTAGATGTACCAGCTTATTGTGCAGCCATGGAGGCCGAAGTAGATAAAAAACCATGGTTCCACGATATCAAACAATTCCTCCAGAAGCAAGAATATCCTGCAAATGCCTCAAGTGGGGACAAGAAAACGCTCAGAAGACTGGCTGCCCAATTTTTCCTCGACGGAGATGTACTTTATAAAAGGAATCATGACATGGTGTTGCTCCGGTGTTTAGATGGACATGAACAGGACATGCTTATCAGGGAAATCCACGAGGGATCCTTTGGAACCCATGCAAATGGGCACGCAATGGCTAAAAAGATTCTCCGAGCAGGGTATTATTGGTTGACTATAGAATCAGACTGCTACAAATATGTCAAGAAGTACCACAAGTGTCAAATCTACGCAGATAAAATTCATGTGCCGCCAACCCCTTTGAATGTCTTAACCGTTCCGTGGCCTTTCTCTATGTGGGGAATACACATAATTGGGATGATCGAGCCAAAAGCATCGAATGGACACCGATTCATTCTAGTTGTTATTGACTACTTCACTAAATGGGTAGAGGCTGCTTCCTACACCAATGTGACAAGGCAAGTAATCGCACGATTCATCAAGAAAGAGATAATATGTCGCTATGGGGTTCCTAACAAAATCATCACGGATAATGGGCTAAACCTAAATAACAAAGTGATGGATGAGCTGTGTGAGAGCTTCAAAATTGATCACCATAACTCGTCGCCTTATCACCCAAAGATGAATGGCGCAGTAGAGGCAGCCAATAAGAACATCAA
Organism: Lathyrus tuberosus; assembly: GCA_022829125.1. Taxonomy (NCBI): domain Eukaryota; kingdom Viridiplantae; phylum Streptophyta; class Magnoliopsida; order Fabales; family Fabaceae; genus Lathyrus; species Lathyrus tuberosus. The sequence continues at coordinate 1,446,981 of JALAZF010000761.1, forward strand.
GAAGATTATCTAGAAAATGGTGAAGACCTACAAGGATTGGCACGAAATGCTCCCTTTCGCACTACATGGTTACCGAACCTCAGTCCGTACGTCAACAGGAGCTACTCCTTTTTCCCTGGTATATGGCACAGAAGTGGTACTTCCTATTGAAGTAGAAATTCCTTCACTGAGGGTCATAATGGAGACTAAGCTAGATGAAGCTGAGTGGATACAAAATAGATTTGATCAACTGAACCTCATAGAGGAGAAGCGCTTGGCTGCTGTATGTCATGGTCAATTATATCAGCGAAAACTCAAAAAGGCATTCGACAAGAAAGTTCGTCCTTGTTTATTCGAAGAAGGAGACTTGGTATTAAGAAAAGTGCTACCCATCTATAAAGATCCTCATGGAAAATGGGTCCCGAACTATGAAGGACCATATGTCGTAAAGAGCGCATTCTCTGGTGGAGCTTTGATGTTGACTACAATGGATGGAGCGGATTTACCACGACCGGTGAATTCCGATTCAGTCAAAAAATAGTATGCCTAGAAAAAGAGGATAAAAGCCCGCTAATTCGAAAACCCTAAAGGACGACTTAGGCAAAAATTAGGGCGTCCTTGTGGATTGAAAACTTGAAAGAGCAATCCAGGCAAAAATTAGGGACTTAGGGAGAAAAATGATACCCGACAAGTCGAAAACCCTAAAGGGCGGCTTAGTTGAAAAAATGGTATATCATCCTGGTGAACTAAGACTCGAAAAGAGCGGTCCAGACAAAATTAAGGATATCCAAAAGGCATATGGCTGATAGCACTTATGGTCACACAACGGGAATTCGGAAGGGAATGATCAATCCAGTCGTCATCTTCAGAAGCGAAGTGTCATGGCCTCGAAGACTTAGGGATATTAGCTTGTGTCTGAATTCAATAGGGACATAGATAAATTTGTTTTTTTTTATTGCCATTTTTCATCTTTTGTAGTAATTCCTCCTCATGAGGGTTACTTTCCTTATGTACTATTGCCTGTTTATGGGCCCATTTTCGATAAATAATATTTTCTTTGCAATTACTCTGCTTGATTACAAAATGCTGATTAATTATAGAATAGTGCATTGAAACATTGGGTATAATAAAAAGCTTTTAAAAGGAAAATGTATTTTACTTCGATTTCGAAACGTTAAAGGGATCATATTCTTCTAATTTAAGCATGGGGTCTATACGTTAACAGTCACAATTCGATCATTGTGGGAGTTTCTTCGAGAAAATAATACGCATCTCCAAATATCAAGAGCATATGATTGGTCACACTCATCAAGGGGGGCAAGGGTTTAAGGGTCAGGAAGTTGGAATGTTACAGAGGATATTGGTTTCCATAAACACATGCATTGCATATCATAAAAGAGGCGTTAGCCCAAATAACGCATCATTCATAAAACCACACAGGAATTCAAGCATGCATACGCTTAAACATGCACGCATGGCATAAGGATTATATTTACTACAGGGTAAAAGGGGATAATCGGGTTTTTCGTCGAGGGTTTATCACCAGGGATTTTAGGATATCAACTTAGCACCTATCGGGTTCTGCGGTCAAAATTAGGGCCCTTCTTGTATTTAATCGTCTCCTCCTCAAAAGGAGGAAGGCTCATCGACATCATCCTTCTGATCCGAAGACGATTAAATAGGGGCAGCCGTAGTACCCTAAATTTTGACAAGCAATTTACAGGCATTTTTAGAAACTATTCCTATTCTTGGATGTAATGTCATTAGGGGGTGTGAGTCTCTAACACAGATCTGTATGGGCCTCTTAGTGCTTTTAGGCCCATTTTTTATTTAACCTTGTAAGGGTTATTCTGGGAGTTTGGATCTTTTTAGGATATTATTCATTTTTCTATTATTAGGTTTGTTAGCATATTTAATCATTTTCTAATTATTTTTTGTTTTGTTAGTCTATCAATTTATAAAAGGGTAGATAGAATTTTTAGATATGGTCCAATTAGTTTCTTTAGAAATATAGGTTTATATTAAATTTTTTTATTGGTAAGTGGGGGTTGATTTTTGTTGAAGACTATTAAAAGTAATTATTCAACATTTTGGTTTTTATTTAATTGAATTATTTAACTTAGGAATACTTTAAGGGGCCATTAGAGTTAATTGAATTTTATTAAGTTTTAGAAATTAAGCGTATTATTTTAACTTAATTATTAATTAGGGATAATTTTTATGTGAATTAAGTTTGGTTTTGGGCGATATTTAGATTGATTAATTAAGAGAGGCCAGTAATATTTTATTTTATTCATTTTTTTTAACCTGGTTATCGTATGATAATATTTAGGATTAGTATTTTTTATTATTATTTGTTTATTAATAGGGTTGTGGTTATATTATTAATGTTTTAAATTATTACTCATTTTATTTTTATTTTAGTCAAAGTTTGTTGACCCAAATGGACCTCCGTCTTCCCCATTTCATCTAACCCTAATTGTGCGTGTGAATTTAGAAATTTGGATCAAACAGAATCAACTTTCATTAATTTTCAAATCAGATTTACAACTCATACAAATCAAAACCCTAAATTAAATTACACAATTAAATCGGATTAAATCAAAAAGTTACAACAAATCAAATCTCAAAATACATGAATGAAAACCCAAAACTTCCTAAAATACAAATCTAAGAACTTAATTCTAAACCTAATTCGAATTACTATATAAGCTAATCTAATGAACAGAAGAAAAAAGAACCCTAAGACTAATCTGCAGCGGCGACCCCCAAACCCTACACCAAAGCCCCTTTTTTCAGAAATCCTTAAGGTGTCACATTGAAACCTTAAGGCCTTCGAGCTTAACCTCCATAAATCTCCACCTGCAAACAAGAGGGAAAAGGATTAGTAACTAGAAAATAAAGCTAAGGAGAGGAAATGATAGCAGCTTAATACAGACACCGCAGGGGAGGTAAGGCACTTAGCTCTTGTTTTTCTTTTGATTGTGGAGCTGTAGTTGTTAGGATTTATTTTGTTTGTTACGATTTTTGAAGTTTCTGGGTTTCGAATAGGGTTAGGGTTCATATCTGGGGTTAGGGTTCATATATGGGGTTAGGGTTCATCGCGTGGGGGTTAGGGTTCTTAGGGGTTTTCACGAACCCTAGAAAACTGGGTTGTTTCTGGGTTCGTAGGGGGTTAGGGTTCTTGGGTTGAAGTTTCCGGTTGAATCCTCAACCGGATTCTGGGTTTAGGTGGTGGTAGAAGGTTTCGCCGGTGGCCGGAAGGCTCACCGGTGACGGAAGTGAGGATAGAAGCGAGAGAAATCTGAGAGTTAGAAAGAGAGGGCGTATTAGAGAGAGAAAGAAAACTGAAAATTGAGGGGGTCTGAGAGATAATGGAGTCATATACTTCCTCCGTGTGACCGTGGATCGTTGCCAAGTGGTGCATTCCAGGCCGCTGGATTGAGTTGACCGTTGGAGTCAACTGGCATCCCACACATGCATGCCCTTGAGGGCTTATGGTAACTCTGAATCCAGGCCGTGCGTTCAGATTACTGGGTTTAGTAATTAAGATCAAGGGATGAGATTGCATATATCTTAGCCCGTAGGATCGTGATCAAACGGTGAAGGGAGAGTCAGCGAGCAGGTTTTCTCCATCATGGTTTTTTTTGTTTTTTTCTCTCTGAATTGGGTTCTAGTTGTTGGGCCTTGCGCCTAATGCTAGTTACACCCCCGATTGCTGGCCCAAATACTTTTACAGTAGAAAATACACCCCTAGATATTATTTTGAATAATTAAGTTAATTACTTAATTTAATTATTTAATTAGGTTAAATATTAATTAGGGTTTAGAAATAGGATTTTAGGGATATGAGTATTAGGATAAATATTTAAGTTTGATTTTATTTTTATTTTTGGTTTTGTTTTTATAATAAAAAGTTTTATATAGTTAAAATAATTGAGCTATTTTCTTTTTAATGTAGGAATTTAATTTTATTTAGAAATTTTATTTAGGGTTTTTTAGGTTAATTTTGGGTTTGGGTTTTAAGTCTATATTTTCATATATTTAAAATGTTTGGTTTATTCTCTTAAAAACATAGGAATTAAATTTTTATTTAGGGATAATTTTATTTAGGATGTTTTAGAATTAATCTTGGGTTTGGGGTTATAAATTTATATTTTACATCTGTAAAGTATTGGTTTTTTTAAAAATATAGGGATAATTTTCATTAGGATTTTTTAAGGTTAATCTTGGGTTTGGTATAATCTTAAGAGGTTTTATATATTTAGGATAACTAGTAAATTCTTTAAAAAAATGATAATAAGACTATTTTTTCTTAGGGGATTTTGTTGGGACAAGGCATTTTTTTGGGGAAATTTGGAACTTTACCAAAACTTGTGAGGGTTTATTTTGAAAAATTTAGTATTGGTTTTTATTTGGAAAATGTGGGTTTTGGATAAAAATAAATTAAGGTAAATTTAATATAATTTTTGGGGATTAAAATTCTCTTATTTTAGGATTATCTTGAATTTAGAAATCATTTTTTTTTAAATTGGAATAATTTGGGGATTAATTTTGCTATTTTTTTTAGTATAAATAACATTTTGGATTTTATTAAATCCTATGGAATTTTAGGTTTTTTCCTTTTTAAATGTAAGGGATATAAGGGGATTTTTTTTAGGGTTTAAAAGTTGGGATAAAACTCTTTGTCCATGAGTTTAAATAAAGGATGAGATTTAGGGATAAAGCTCTTAGGTTCCAAGAGTTAAAATATAGGCCAAAGGGATAAGGGATTAAGGGATAAAACTCTCCATCCGAGAGTATAAACAATGGACAAGGGATTAAGGGATAAAACTCTCGATCCGAGAGTATAAACAATGGATAAGGGATTTAAGGGATAAAACTTCATGTCCAGGAGTATAAATAATAGATTAAGGGATAGAACTCCTCGTCTAGGAGTATAAATAATAGATTAAGGGATAGAACTCCTTGTCTAGGAGTATAAATAATAGATTAAGGGATAGAACTCCTTGTCTAGGAGTATAAATAATAGATTAAGGGTTAGAACTCCTTATCTAGGAGTATAAATAATAGATTTGGGGATAGAACTCTTTATCCAAGAGTATAAATAATGAATTGGGGTTGGGATTAGGGTTAGGAATAGGATTTAGGGGGTAGGAATAGGGGAGGTGAACTACGGTTACTCTGATCCTCCAAAATTGAAGGTACGTAGGCATATGGTTGTAAACCCTAGCGAGTACAATAATAAAAAAACTTAGGATTTTTTTGTAAATAAGTAAAAAGTCCGACAACAAACAAACATACCCTAAAACTTAAGGAGGATCCCATTGAGTACAATGGAAGTGAGGGGTGCCTAACACCTTCCCCCCACTTAACCGACTCCCGAACCTTAGGAATCTCTACCATTGGGATTAGGATTTTAGGTTTATCATTTATTTCCCTTAAAAAAATATGATGGCGACTCGAATATTTTTGCCGGCCGCGACACAGTGTACTACTTTGATCCCGTATCCTTTATCCTTATCTTCAAATTCATTGGCTTTTGATAAAAAGTTGATGAAGCATGAACAGAAGAGTCAAAAAGCTTGAAATTAGAATCTTCAGAATCATCAATCTGAATCTTGAGATCTTCAAAATCTTCAGAATCTTCAGCTAGAAACTTCAGAAGTTTGATGATCAGAATCACATCCAGAAGTAGAAACCAAGAGAACATTGCAGCAACAACATGACATCTTCTCAGAAATTCTTGGAGGTGAGTTTGTGTAGAAGCACATTATGAAACACAAATTTCAGAATCTGATGATGTTGCACGTCACTTAGTCAGAATAAAAACTAGAGGTTAAAGCTACACAATAACAAACCATTAGAGTACCAAAATTGTTCTCACACAAATACTACCTTGTTATCATCAAAACTCAAAGGTATAGATGCAGAACCAAATCTTGTTCTAACATTTCTTGTTTGACCAAGATTAGGTCAAACTCACTTAAATCTCAACCATTACTGCACACACATTTATCCTGATAACCTTGCCTAATTCCTTAGAAACCATTTCATCAGAAATTAGTTGTCTTATGATCTGATCTGAAAACTTCAGTATCTTCTGATATTCATTTATTTCCGTGAAACATCTAACAGAATATTTTTAAGTAATTGTTAGTAGAAACATTTAGAATGTTTGGGTTCTTATTCATGAATATAGATATATCAAAATCATTACGTTTCTCCCCCTTTTTGTCAGCAATCAAAAAGACATAAAAAATAACACAAACAAGAAATAACTAGAAATAACTTCATTAATCATAAAAACGCCAGAAGGTGCACAAGTACGGAGCAGACAAAAAAAAAGAAAAACAAACACAAACACTTAATCAACAATGACACAAACAAAAAGTGCATAAGAATTTCAAAGACTAAGGGTTTGGGTTTTGCGGGGGAAGTCTGGAGAGGATTAGCTCAAAAATATTTTCTTGCCTATCCAAGCGCTGATTCACCAGGTCCTTGTCTTTCTTAAGCTCAGTAAGAGTCTTCAGAATTTCTAGAATCACTCTAGAAGAGGAAGTTCCTACAACAGTATTCAAGTTTTCAGATGGAGGTCTTTCAGATTCCTTTGTTTCTTTATGATGTATTCGACTAGTATAGCAAGTCACACCTTGTACTTGGCATACTCTTCACTAACCTCCTTCAAGTCTTATTTGGAGATGATCTAAGCAATATCATCAATAAAAAGAGGGACCATGTTGATAAAAGCATTGTTTCCAGTCTTCTCAGCGAGCATCTTAACAGATATCCTCATCATGGTGTTCTTCCTCATAAGAACCACCGAATCTCTGAGAAGTCTAAATAGAAGGGTTGGTAGTGTCAGGTTGACACCATCTTCTAAAAAGAACAACATGAACATATGGTAGGTATTAATGTGATCACCCGTCTTAGTGCTAGAACGGTGATACATGCTTCCAATGAGAATTTTGAACCATACCCATAAGATATCTTCAATCTCTTTGAAATTCGATGTTAAAACTACCATTGCATCTTGTTTAGATTCAGATTTGATAAAGGTAACTTTATCTCCTTTAACAACATGAGAGATGAAATCAACGATAGTCTTCCTTGTAATCTCAAGTTTTCTGCTGAGGGAGTAAGAAGTAACCTTTTCTTTTTTTAGCCTCAGCATGATTCAAAAAATCTTCAACAAGGACTGGAAAAATATGACCTTTTAGTCTTTTGAAGAAAGTATTCCAACCTTGAAATTCAAGGGTCCCAGTAAGATCAAAACCATTATCCTTCAGATTTTAAAAGTCAACAATATTTTTGCAAAGCACAGAGAGGTCTTCCGTTGGAGTGTCGAGAGTGACGACTGACCTTTCAGGAATGACAAATGACGAAACTTGTTGTTGAGGTTGTTAAGAAGATTAAGCCATTTTGGACAGTTGAGAGTTGAAAGTTGAGCGTTGAAGATGAATGGTTGCAGAGAGTGGTTTAAGGTTTGAAAGAGAGAAGAGTGTAGGAGAAATGTGAGCGAATGAAGTGGGTTTATAAACATTTTAAAATAATAATTACAATAATTAAACATGATTACAAACAGTACACGCGCAATCATAGGTGGAAACCGTAAGGATTTTAACCTATTTTCAAGAAAAAATACGAAACCCAATATGTCACGTCATCAATACGCATGTTGAGGAAGTGGGACATCTGTCACCACTAAAGACCACACGTTATCAAATGAAAAAACAACCATTAATATTGTAACTGTTTAGAATCCAGAAGACAAATCGATAGGATTTACTTCTGAGCAGAACCTTTCTGATTCATGAAACTTCCTCACTTCAGAAAGCTCATGTTTCAAAAACAAACACACAACAACAACACAACCTCAAAATATTAATCAAGAATTATGATAAACTAAACATCCTGAAAAACATCATTTCATTCTGACAAGGTTTTATAAAGATATTTTTCAGAATGAAAACAAATCTATCTTCAGCAAGGGGTTTAGTGAAGATATCAGCCCACTAGTGGTTTGTATCAATAAATTTTAAATGAAAAATACCCTTCTGAACATAGTCACATAAAAATTGATGTTTAATTTCAATATTTTTAGCCCTAGAATGCAAGATAGGATTTTTGGATAAACAAATAGCAGAAGTATTATCACAAAAGATAGGAATGTTACTCTCAGAAATTTGATAATCTTCCAGCTAACTCTTAATCTAGAGTATCTGAGTACTACATCTAGAAGCTACAATATATTCAACTTCTATAAAACAAACCAAGAGTAGTAGTACCTTTCAGATACCTAAATATTCTCTTAACAGCAGTTAAATGAGTCTTCCTAGGGTCTAATTGAAATCGAGCATACAAACAAACACTAAATAAAATATCAGGTCTAGAAGCAGTTAGATAAAGGAGAGGTCCTATCATACCTTTAAATAGCTTCTGATCTACCTTACCACTTACCTATTCCTTTTCCAGAATGCATGTGGGATGCATTGTAGTCTTGGCTAGCTTACATTCTAATAAATTAAACTTCTTTAGAAGTTCTCTTGTATATTTGCTTTGATGAATGTATGTTCCTTCTGAATGTTGATCAATTTGAATCCCCAGAAAGAACTTGAGTTTTCCCATCAGACTCATTTCAAATTCTAGCTGCATTGACTTAGAAAATTACTTGCACAAAGAAGCATTAGCAGAACCAAATATAATATCATCAACATAAATTTGCACAACAAAAATATCATTCTTAAAAGTCTTGCAAAAGAGCATTGTGTCCACTTTCCCTCTGGTGAAATTATTTTCCAAAAGGAAGTTACTTAGTCTTTCATATAAAGCTCTGGGAGCTTATTTCAGACCGTATAACGACTTTTTAAGTTTGAAAACAAAATCAGGGTTTTCATAACTCTCAAAGCCAGGGGGTTGGTGCACATACACTTCTTTAAAAATGTATTCGTTTAAGAATGCACTCTTAACATCCATCTGATATAGAGTGATGTTATGATTGACTGCAAATGAAACTAAAAGACGAATAGATTCTAACCTGGAAACTGGTGCAAAGGTTTCTGTGTAGTCTATTCCCTCTTGTTGACTATAACCTTATGCTACCAATCAAGCCTTGTTTCTGACGACCTCACCTTTCTCATTGAGCTTGTTTCTGAACACCCATCTGGTTCCAATAACATGGACACCCTTTGGTTTCTGAACAAGATCCCAAACGTCATTTCTGGTGAATTGATTCAGTTTCTCTTGCATCGCCTAAATCCATTCATTATCCAGAAGAGCTTCATCTATGGATGTTGGCTCTATCAAAGATACCAAACCGAATAGAGTTTCTTCAGAATGTTTGAATGAAGATAGAGTTCTGACTGGTGTGTCTTTATCTCCCAGAATCAATTCTTCATAGTGAAAATTTCTTGATCTATTCTTCTTCTGATGAGATGGACTAACAATAGTTTTTGGTTGAGTAGTTTCTGAGTCTTTTTCTTCAGCATCCTTGTTTTTTTCTTCTGAGTCCTTGTCTTCAGAATCTTTGTCCTTGGATTCTGAGAAAGTAATCTTCAAATCTGCAAGTTTCTCAACTAGCTTTGACTTTTCAGGATTAAGCTTATCATTAAATCTAACATGAATTGATTCCTCAATAATTCGTGTTTCTGTGTTAAAGATTATGTAGCCTTTTGAGCGTTCAAAATATCCTAACAACAAACACTTTTGTGCTATAGGATCAAACTTGCTAAGATTTTCCTTAGTGTTCAACATAAAACAAATACAACCAAAAGGATGGAAATAAGAAATGTTGGGTTTTCTGTTCTTCCACAATTCATAAGGAGTCTTACCCAGAATAGGTCTAATAGAAATCCTGTCCTGAATATAACAAGTTGTGTTTACTACCTCGGCCCAGAAATGCTTAGCCATCTCAGTTTCTTGGATCATGGTGCGAGCCATCTCTTGCAAAGTCCTATTCTTCCTTTTTACAACCCCATTCTGTTGTATAGGACATGAGAAATCATGGGAAATGCCATAAGAATAAAAAAGATTCTTAAAGTATCTGTTCTCAAATTCGCCACCATGATCACTTCTGACTCTGACTATTTTGCAATCCTTCTCTATTTGCACTTGAGAGTAGAAGGTAGAGAACACAAAATGTGACTCATCCGTATGTTTCAAGAACTTTATTCATGTCCAACGACTATAGTCATCAACTATGACCAATCCATACTTCTTACCACTGATGGATACAATTTTCACTGGACCTAACAAATCAATGTGCAGAAGCTCTAACGGTCTAGAAGTGGAAACAACATTCTTAGCTTTGAAAGAAGTTTTGGAAAATTTGCCTTTCTGACATGCTTCACAAAGAGCATCCGAAGCAAACTTCATGTTGGGTAAGCTTCCGACTAATCCAAGCTTATTTAGCTGAGAAATCCTTCTCATGCTAAAATGGCCAAAACGTATATGGCATACCCATTGCTCCTCATTAACAAACATTAAACAATATACCTTTTGGTCCTTAAGATCAGAAAGTCTAATCTTATAAATGTTGTTTTTCATCTTTCTGTTAAAAAGGATTGAGCCATCTTTCTGACACACAACCTTACAAGACTTTTGATTGAAAATGATATCATAACCATTATCACTAAGTTGACTTATAGATAATAAATTATGCATCAAACCGTCGACCAGAAGAACAATAGTAATAAAAGGAAGTTTACCATTACCAACAGTTCCAGAGCCAATGATCTTTCCATTCTGGTTTCCTCCGAAACCTACGAAGCCTCCAGGCTTAAGTTCCAAATCTTGGAACATATGCCTTCTTCCTGTCATGTGTCGCGAGCAACCATAATCCAGGTACCATGACTGGTGTTTCAATTTAGCTGCTAAGGATGTCTGCAACATAAATAATCTTATCCTTAGGTACCCACTTTCTGGGTCCTTTTTTGTTAGTTTTCCCATTTTTCTCACAACCTTGGGATTCTGTGCAGGAGGATAATCGAGTGGAATCTGTGCATGATACTTGGGTTTTAGAACAGAGTTCTGTGTTTGTGAAGGTTTTTGTACAAGCTCAAAATAGTCAAGCTCAATGCCAGCGGACACGAAATATTCAAAGAGAGGTTTTGGTTTTACAATTTGACTTTCATCAACTTTAGAAGTTTCTGTACAACCTAAACTTTTCTTGCTATTTATGCTAACTCCATAGATCATGGAAGCCATTTTACTTCTATCTATGCTTTTAGCCAAAAAAAGTGCTTAAATGATCTGTCATATTTGATGACGCAATCAGTACTAGAAGCACCCGAGACTATTTCTTCCTCCAGCTTTGAAATTTTACTTTTCAAAGCAGAATTTTTACTTTCTAAAGAAAAGATTTTCTCATTGAGAGAAGAAATATTATGTTCAAGCTCATTACAAGCTTCAGAAGCAACCACTCGGACTTGTTTAAGATCCTTGTACTTACTTTTAAGACTTTGGTACTTTTCCATCATTTCTGAGAGACATGACTCTAAATTAGAATGAGATAGTTTAGAAAATACCTCTTCAGAGTCGGAGTCAGATTCTGATCCTGATTCTGATAGCTCCTTGTCTTCTGGTTCTTTAGAGACTTCAGCATCAGCTGTAGTTGCCATTAAATCAACATTGGCCTGTTCCTCTTCAGAATCTTCTTCTTCAGAACCTGAATCATACCATGTAGCCATGAGCCCTTTCTTGCTTTTGGAGAATTTCTTCTTAGGTTTCTTGTCCTTCTTGAGCTTAGGGAAGTCTTTTTTGTAGTCACCTGACTCCTTGCATTCATAACAGATAACTTCTTTTCCAGAACCTTGCTTCTTCTGTCCAGAGGATGAGTCAGAATGACCAGCGGTCTTCCTTGCTCATTTGAACATCCCTTGACCATTCTTCCTATGTTTCCAGAATCTGTTGACCCTTCTGGAAATCAACGACAACTCATCATCATCATCTTCTGAGTCTTCTTTAGAATCTTCTGATTCTTCCTCATCTTGATAAGCCCTTACCTTTTCAGGTTTGGATTTTAAGGCAACAGATTTACCTCGCTTCTGAGGTTCATCTCCTTCAAGTTCTATCTCATGACTTCTTAAAGAACTGACAAGTTCTTCAAGACAGATATTATTCAAATCTTTATATAGCTTCATGGCAGTAACCATGGGTCTCCATTTCTTGGGTAGACTTCTAATGATCTTCTTAACATGATAAGCAGTTGAATATCCTTTGTCGAGAACCTTAAGTCCTGTGACCAGCATCTGAAACCTTGAGAACATAGTCTCAACTATTTCATCATCCTCCATTCTGAATGCCTCATATTTCTGGATTAGGGCTAAAGGCTTTGTCTCCTTTACTTGAGCGTTCCCTTCATGAGTCATTCTTAAGGAATCAAAAATGGACTTGGCAGCATTTCTGTTTGTTATTTTCTCATACTCGGTATCAGAAATAGCATTCAGAAATATAGTTCTTGCCTTATGATGATTATTATAGCCCTTCTTTTGTTGATCAGTCATATCACTTCTTGCTACTTTGTTAACTGCAACATCAACTGGGTGAGTGTAACCATCAACTACAAGATCCCAAAGATCTACATCATAACCAAGAAAGAAGCTTTTAATTCTATCTTTCCAGTAGTCAAACTTATCACTACCAAAGACTGGTGTTTTGGCACTGTAATTATCTTTCTCATTGTTAACAACAGGAGCAGCAACAACCATTGATTCTCACACAAACTGGATCGGTACTAAACATGATGAAGTTTTGATAAAGCTCTTTATCACAAGATCCCAAAGATCTACATCATAACCAAGAAAGACGCTTTTAATTCTATCTTTCCAGTAGTCAAACTTATCACCACCAAAGACTGGTGGTTTGCCACTGTAATTATCTTTCTCATTGTTAACAATAGGAGCAGCAACAGCCATTGATTCTCACACAAACTGGATCGGTACTAAACATGATGAAGTTTTGATAAAGCTCTTTATCACAATCAGAACCATGCTCTTATACCAATTAAAGGTGTGAAAAACTCAAGAAATAAGGGTTTGAATTGGGTTTTTAAAACACAAGTTTTATCAACTCAAAAAATCAACAATGAAAAGATTGAACAATGAGAGAGACACAAGGTATTTTATCCTGGTTCGCTTGAAACTCAAAGCTAATCTAGTCCACCCGCCAAGGTGATTTCGCCTTATACACAACGACTTAATCCGCTATAATTAACTGAGTACAAATGCACTAGCAAAAACTGGTGACTAACAAACCACAAAGACAAACAGTAAATGTCTTCTCAAGGATATTGACCTAACTGGTCCCTCAAGGAATTACAAACAAACAGTTTGAATACAAAGTTGTATGTTTACAAAGTGCTTATTAAACAAGAAGATTTACATAATTGAAATACAGAAAATACTTAAAGAAAAGTTTGCTCAAAATTGGAAGCTTTTCACGTAGAAACAGTCTTGTTATTTTGGCGACTTTCTTCAAGTCTCCATCTTCCATATAAATAGCATGAAAAAGGAACCGTTGGAGGGTAAATCAAGAATAGGAAAAATGTACCTGTCCACTAACGGAATAGTGACAAGTGTGACAAATAGTATCGTCCTTTCGCCCATAAAATCAGGTAGTGGAGGAACAATTTCGTTTTGTATTGTGTACTATTTTGATCACGTATCCTTTATCCTTATCTTCAAATTCATTGGCTTTTGATGAAAATTTGATGAAACATGAACAGAAGAGTCACATAGCTTGAAGTCAGAATCTTCATAATCATCAATCAGAATCTTGATAACATCAGCGCCTGACTTGAGATCTTCAGAATCTTCGGAATATTTAGCTAGAAACTTCAGAAGTTTGCCTTTCTTTAGAAGTATGTTGATCATAATCACATCCAGGAGCATAAACCAAGAGAACATTGCAGCAGCAACATGACGTCTTCTCAAAAACTTCTTGGAGGTGAATTAGTGTATAAGCACATTTTGAAACACAAATTTCAGAATCTGATGGCGTTGCACGTCACTTAGTCAGAATCAAAACGGGTTATTAAAGCTACACAATAACAAACCATTAGAGTACCAAAATTGTTCTCACACAAATACTACCTTGTTATCATTAAAACTCAAAGGTATAGATGTAGAACCAAATCTTGTCCTAACATTTCTTGTTTGACCAAGATTAGGTCAAACTCACTTGAATCTCAACCATTACAGCACACACATTTATCCTGATAACCTTGCTTGAAACTCGATTCATCCTTGCAAGAACCTGACCTTTGACGACAAGAATAAATGAAAGCAACAACACATATTTTTGGATTTTTAAATACAAGATGGTTAAATGACATGCTAATGATATGATGCACATATGATAAAAATGCTTTGATAACTATATTGATTTGGCGATTCAGGGTCAAAATTGGGGTGTGACTGCTGCCCCTATTTAAGTGTCTTCAACTAGAGGATGTGAAGGAGGTTACTCTTTATATGATCATGGTGGAAGATAGTTAAATATTAAGAAGACCCGAATTTTGATCCTGAATGCATATGACATGATATGATATGGGATGCATGTATGCAGGACTCTCTTATTGGTTTGAAATGTGAAACAGACACTATGGGGATTGTCAAGATGAATTCTCAATGAAATTCGTTAGGGATTAGATGAGGCAAGATGGAATGACTCACTGGGGATACTTGAAGAAAATGGTTGGTTTTGGATTCTCACGGAATAAACCAAAGGATGACTGACAAACTTCGTAAAATGGGAGGAAAAAAGGCTCTGGATTCTCATGGAGCAAACTAAAATTTGTAGATTGTGAATGAAACGACCCTGGATTCTCACAACATATGGAAATAAGTCTGGCTTCTCACAGAGTAAAGAAAAGGGGTTCTGGCTTATCATAGAACATCAAGATATGTTACGGGTTCTCACGTAACAAAGGTAAAATGATTCCGGGTTCTCACAGAGTAAAGAAAAGAGTTTCGGCTTCTCACAGAACATTAAGATATGTTACGGGTTCTCACATAACAAAGATGACATGACTCCGGGTTCTCACAGAGTAAATAAAATAGTTATGGCTTCTCACAGAACATCAAGATAAGTTACGGGTTCTCACGTAACAAAGATGAAATGACTTCGGGTTTTCACAGAGTAAAGAAAATAGTTCAAATGAGCTATGGTTCCTCTCAAAACATCACAAATGATAGGTTACAACTTCTCACATAACCACAAGAAAGGGTTTCAGGCTCTCACAAAATGACACAAATGAAAAGGTTACGGTTTCTCACATAACCACAAGAAAAGGTTTCGGGATCTCACAGAACGACAAGAGAATATAGGTTATAATTTCTCACATAACTACAAGAAAAGGTTTCGGGTTCTCACAGAATGACAAGAAAAGATAGGATACGGTTTCTCACATAACCACAAGAAAAGGTTCCAGGTTTTCACAAAACGACACAAAAGATAGGTTACAACTTCTCACATAACCACAAGAAAAGGTTGGACCTTGATGGACACACATCAATTTTTGTAGGTGCCAACAAAATTAGACTTTAAACACAGAGTGCCAGCAATAACTGGACTTTAAAAACAGAGGGCCAACAACAATTGGACTTGAGAGAATGAACTTTCAGACGAGAACTGGACTTGAGGGATATATTACCAGATAGAAACTAGTGTTTTGTATTTTTGTTTGTCAGACGGGAGCTGACTTTCATATAGTCTACCAGACGAGAACTGATTTTTTCTGATTTATTGTCAGATGAGAACTGACTTTCAAATGATTTACCAGATGAGAATTGGTTTTGAAAAGAAAACTGACTACCAGATAGGAACTGGGGTTAAACATAGGCTACTAGATGGGAACTGGTTTTACAATTTGCCACTAGACAAGAACTGGTTTAAAAAGAAACTGACTACCAGACGAGAACTAGAGTTAGAAATAGGCCACTAGACAGGAACTGATTTGAAGGGTAGATTACCAGATGGGAACTGGTGTTTGAAGTTTGTTCTTTCATGCTATGGGCGTATGCTCAATGAATGATATTTTATGAATGGCTTAAAGCTAGAGCGAAGTGACATGAATAATGTATTAAGATGATTTATGCAATGATTTGAAGGTTTCCAAATGTGCCCCAATGGAGGGTAATGGATGGAAAGGTCTTTTGCAACAAGGCTTCTTGTCTATTAGGAGGCAAAAGGTTATTTGATGAGGGTGATAGCATGATTCCCCGACACTCATCTTGAACTCAAAAGTTGTTGACGTACAAGTGAACTTTTTTGAGCGGCTTAAATGCATGGAGAAGGCTTGCCCCTTTGTAGCTCATATTGCCTAAGTCTGTGACTTATCTTGCCTCGGTCTGTTTGGTGTTTGAAGCCGTTCTCCTTTAAAGGAAGTTGGAAGCAACTTTCCATGTCATGGTCTTAGATGACTTGCCCCAATGTTTTGCATTTTGCAGTGGGCCGTCTCTTATTAACCGAATCTCGGAGTGGCTGGCTTCAATGCACTCTTGAGGTAGCTTGCCCCAGAACGAGCATTGAAGCGACTTAACTCATGTTGATTAAGCGCTGGAGGGATTTTCCCTTAATCGAAAGAACCTCTGGGTGGCCTGCCCCTGGTTGGTAGAGTCTTAAGATGATTCACTACTGATCAACCAATTCTTGAATGATTTGCCCCTTAATCAACTGATATCAGGAAACTTGCTTCAGATTTGACAAATCTTTTGGTTGACATGACAATGCCCCTGATCCATAGGGTTATGAGGTGTTCCTAATTCTGATCAACTTTGTTGGATGATCAAGCCCTCTTCGATTGCTCCTTGTTGGAATTTCCCTAATGTCAAGTACTGACTTGCAATTAAAATTGTTCGTTCACAAATGATAATTTTAATGCGATGCTAATGTAAGCTTGAAAAAATCATTTATTTTTGGAATGATGTAACAGTGTGTGACGAGTGAACCATTAGTCCAAATGTAGTGTTGACTTGGCTGGTGTGAAAGATACAGTGTGAAGAAGATTAGCAAATCTCGAGAAGTTAGTTTATACAAACTTGTTGTAGTATGCTTTCAGAGAAAACTCTGCCTCAATTAGGTCTTTTAAGGGTTGAAACGTGGTCTGGTTCACAGTTATTAAAACAAAGGATACAAGGCTCAAAATTTATTTTACCCACCCCTTCTACGTGATGATCTCCAATCATATGTTTAGTTAATTTGACACACATTGGTCTTCTAAGAGAGTTCGACGGTGTGAAAGTGAAGATGAGGATTCAAGATTTGCTTGAAATGACAGTCACCCTTTTTTGGTTTTGTCATGGATGTCAATGACCTTTTTATTTTTGACATGGTGGTCACTGAATCTTATTTTTCTTTTCTTGAGGATTTGAGGACCTCTTTTAATTGACTTTTTTGAAATTTGATTCCTAATTTTTTCCTGGACTTCTCTTCAAAGCTTTTAGTCCACCGGGATTGCCCTAATTTTTGCATAAGTCGTCTATTTGGGTGTTCGACTTAGTGGGCTTTTTCTTTTTTTGGATTTTTTTCTTTGTTTTACGAAAGCTTGTGACTGCCAAGTCATTGGTCATTGAAGAACAACCGACATATCTTTAGATTTTGCGCGGTTCATTAGGCGCTTCAGGATGTGTGCGAAGAATAACATATGATTGATCCTTAGACAGGTGTTTCATCTTGTAATCGAATGTGTTATAGATTAACTGAACACTATCCATGCCCCAGGTTAAGCATAATGGTTTAGAAATCCGAAGGAAACTCCTACTTCTAGGCTCAAAATGGTTAAATAAGGACTAACTCCTTATCTCTCCAGTGTTTAGGGATTTGAATCAATGCCTCACATCATCTGCAATGTTTTTCATTGAAAGCATACCAACAGCAATTATGGGTATATGGTTTTCATCATCCTTCCTCCAATATTTGCTAAAACAACAGTTTGATGAAGAAAGTGGACGAGAGGTATATGGATGTATTTTTTTGTTTTTTTATATAAGTGAAGAAAATGAGCGAATGCGGCATGATTAATTCAGAAAATGCATGATCACTTCATTAATATTACCATTCAAAACAACAATGTTTAAAAACAAGTAACATTTTTTTTTTGGAAATAGAATCATATATATTATATATCCAAAACAGTTATGTACAAGCGACCCAAAGGGTCTAGTAGAAAATACAAGCTAAACAACCCATTATCTAGCTCATCAACAATTGAGTAACATGCTTTCGCATTTTGGGTTTCAACCATAACCTATGTACTATAGTATCAATAATTATTGTTTGTATAGTATCAATATGCACACTATTTCTAAACATAGTGTTGTTTCTCATTTTCCAGCATTCATACACAGTCTCAGCCAAGGCAGCCCTCAACGCCCTATGCTTCCAACTCTTGCCTTTGCTACTTTGTATAGCCCACTCTAATTCTCTGTGCCATCGCTCTGGAGTATGTTGAACATTGAGCCACTCTAGCACCTTCTGCCACACTTTTCTCATACAATCACACTCAAACAACAAATGGTCCAAAGTTTCTGCTTTGTTGCAGAAGCTGCGTCTATCATCATTAAGTATCCCAAATCTCTTCAATCTTTCCTTCGTAGGTAACCTGTCTTGACAGGCAAGCCATAAGATAAATTTGGCTCTAGGTCTTGCCACATTATCATACAAAATCCTTCTCCAAACTACAGGTTGATGAACTTCCAGAAAATCATAGTAAATTTCCTTCACCAGTAACTTGCCATTCTGCATTGCCTTATTCCACCCTTGACTATTACTCACCTTATTCCGTTGCTGCAGGATGTTACTCAGGATCCACGAACAACTTCTTTTAATAGGGGCTCTCATGACATCCTCTTGTTTCATATAATAAGTATGCACCCATCTGATCCACAGGCTGTCTTCTTTACAACACAAATTCCATAACAGTTTGGTCATCTGCGCATCATTCCACTCCATCAGAGCCACAACATTAAGACCACCCTGTTTCTTCCTATTGCACACTTTTTCCCAGGCTACCAAAGATTTCCTACTATTATCACCCTTCCCATTCCACCAGAAGCTCCTACAAAGGCTCTCAATTCTAGCTATCACCCCTTTAGGCAGAGGGATACAGTTCATCCAATAGTTAGTCATAGGAAAGACAACACTATTGATTAAATGAAGTTTTCCTGCATAACTCAGCAAACTCGAGCTCCAATGCTTAATTCTCTTATTAATTCTATCAACCAACATATTACAATGGACATTAGATAACCTTTTGCTTGTTAGAGGTATACCTAAGTATCTGAAAGGTAGATCTCCCACATTAAAACCAGTTGTTTCCTGCATAATCTTTCTGTCATTATCATTCACGCTGCTAAGATACACGAGGCACTTACACGGATTCACAAACAGCCCTGTTTCCCTTGAAAATTCTGTAAGTCTATCCATCATCAGCTTAACAGAACCACTATCCCCTCTAGCAAACATGAGAAGGTCATTGGCAAAGCACATATTGGTTATCTTTAGCCTCTCACATTTGGAGTGGTAGTTAAAATTAGGAATTCTGTCCAGCTCCTGCATCTTCCTGTTCAAATACTCCATTATAATCATAAACAACATAGGTGAGAAGGGGTCACCTTGTCTTAACCCCCGCCTGGCCTTCAGCTCCTTCGTGTAATTCCCATTGACACTAAATCTATAAGTAACTGTTGTCACCCCATCCATGATCCATTTCACAAACTGTCTTAGAAATCCCATTTCTCTTAATGTCATTTGAAGTGCATTTCAATCCACCGTATCATACGCCTTTTGAATATCCAGTTGGAGCATACATTTAGGCACAATCCCTTTCCAACTATAACCTTTAATTAGCTCATAGGCCAATAGCATATGGTCATGTATCCTCCTACCAGGAACAAAAGCAGCCTGATTGTAATTCACAATACTCCCTAACACTTTGCTAAGCCTGTTTGCCAACACTTTAGAGATAACCTTATAGAGTGTAGTACAGCAGGAAATTGGCCTATACTCTTTAAAGGTCTTTGCATCAGGATGCTTAGGGATAAGGGTCACTAAAGTTCCATTCATTTTACCAATTCTCCCTCTATCAAAATAGTCCCTGATAGCACTCATCACATCATGCCTAACTATGTTCCAGGATTTCTTGAAAAACCTAGAGCCATAGCCATCCACTCCAGGTGCCTTCATCTCATCTATGCTTTTAAAAGCCCCTTCAATTTCAGCATATGTAATTGGATCAACTAGCATTATTCTTTGCTCATGAGTAAGTTGTTTCCCATTCCTCAAAGCCACAATATCAATACCTCCCAGGTTCTCATTTGATTTTCCCATCAGATTACCATAGAAACACAACACTTCCTTTTCAATGTTTTCTTGAGTTTTCAACCTTGTTCCATCATCTTTATAGAGCTTATTCATCAACCCCTATTTATGCCTACTTTTTAAAGCAGCATAAAAGAAAGCATTATTACTATCACTAAGTTTAATCCACTCAATCTTACTCCTCTGCTTCAAGATCTGCTCTTCAGTCTCATTAAGATTCAAAAGAGCTTCAGTACACTTCCTGACTTCATCAATCTTAAGACAATTTATACAATCCTGCACCAAATCTTTATGAGCCTCATTCAACTTATCCCTAGCTACCTCAATTTATTTTCTAATGCCAATCATAGGCCTCTGGATTTGCTTCATCACTCGTTGTAACCTGACCATCTTCTTCCAGACTTTGTTCATTGGATCCCCTGTAGTAACCCTGTTCCAATTCTTACCAACAGCTTCCTGATACCCCTCAGTCTCAGTCACACAGTTAATGAACCTAAACTGTCTCTTGGCCACAGTGATTTTCTCATCCCTTTTTAATAAAAGAAGTGCATGATCAAAAACACCAGGCTCTAAAACATGCACACTTTTCTCCATGTTCTTCTGAATCCAATTCATATTAGTAATAGCTCTATCTATTCTTGAATACACAGGTCCATCCCTCTGTTTATTAGACCACGTAAACCACTCACCTTTGCTATCAACTTCATATAAACCAGTTCTCCCCATCATATCTTCCAAGTCACAGTATTCACTCTCTTTGACTTCCTTTCCTCCCTTTCTATTTTGGGTACTCAACACATTGATAAAGTCTCCCATTAGCAGCCAGGGGTCAGTGCTACTGTCCAACTCTTCAATGTCTTTCCACAATTGTTTCCTTTGGCTAAGACTGTTAGATACATATATGGCTGTCAACCAGTGCTGGAAAACACCATCAATATTATTTACCTCACAGTGTATCATTTGATCACTAGATTTAACAAATCTCACCGTCACCCTATTAGGGTCCCATAGAATCCATATACGTCCATTGATATGATTAGCATATTTATCAATGAACCTCCACTTAGAACCAAATAACTTCCTATTCTTGTCAGCTTTTTGACTATTTATTCTTGTCTCTACAATTATAGCAATAGCCGGATTCAACACCTTGATATGGGAGCACATCTCTTTATTCTTGGCTACTCTATTAAGCTCCCTTATATTCTAAGACACTATCATTTATTTTTGAGGGGGTTCATTGTGGGATCATTCCAAATCCCCAATGAAGCAAAAACATTCCCATTGCTACCTTGACTAGGTAGTATCTCCGCCATAGGTTTCTTCCCCATATCCTTTGCTTTTCTTTTTTACATCAGTCCAAACACCATCTTCCTTGTGCTCAGTGCTTTCAGTCACCATCTGCTCTTCCTTTGGCTCTTCTTCTTCAATACTTTCAGTCACCACTTGATCTTCTTTTGGTCCTTCGTGCACTATGGTATATTCCCCTTGACTCTGTGCCATCTGTGTCTCTTTTCCTTGTTGGCTCTGGATCACATGTCTAAGCTTCCATTTTCTCATTTGTATCTTCTTTTCATTGTTGCACTGATGACCAATTTTCTGGCATTTTTCACAAAACTGTGGCTTCCAT
The DNA here is from genome assembly GCA_022829125.1 of Lathyrus tuberosus. Classification (NCBI taxonomy): domain Eukaryota; kingdom Viridiplantae; phylum Streptophyta; class Magnoliopsida; order Fabales; family Fabaceae; genus Lathyrus; species Lathyrus tuberosus. Next base: position 1,468,909 of record JALAZF010000761.1, read on the forward strand.
TCGTACTCCACCTTTTGTTGAATAATCCTTCCATTATTATCCTTTATAGCAATAGTTTCTCTCAGTTTCTGTGTTACATCCACTTCAACCATTATTCTGGCATAGGTAACTCTAAGCTTGTTAGCTGTACATTCATCTGTGAATAATGGTTTCCCTATAGCACTACCTATCTTTCCAAGACTCTTAACCCCCCATAGGTGGAGAGGGAGCTGAGGTAGCTTAATCCCAATAGGAAGTACCTTTATCATGTCCCGTTCCAGCGAGAAATCTGTCCTCTATTCCAAAAGAACCATAGGTTTTTTGTGTATTGAGTACGGCCCCCTTTATGAGCACTTCATCCTTCTCCTTCTCAGATTTGAATTTCAGAATGAAGTATCCCTCTTCATTGTAAAACATCTCCGACGGCTTCACAAAATCCCAAAATTTGATGATGAAGTTTTTAACAGCGTTCATACTCATATTCGCTCCAATAACATACATTATCAGAGAAAATTCCCAAAAACGTACCTCCGTTTCCACATCTTCATCCTTAATTTCAACTTCAAAATCTCCATTGACTATCTTTGGTGGAACAAATTTTATCGCCAGACCATTGGTAGCAACACGATTGCCTCGTATCACATCAACCCAAAGACGCTCAGGTTCCTCTTTCTTTACTTCCTCATTCTTATTCCTTCCAGAAATCGCAGGGTTTTTCCCTAAGTCGCTTCCCATCGAACCCTCCTTTTCCCCTTCCACATCTTTATCCCTCAATTGATCATAATTCTCCTTCACCTCATCATCCCCAAGGTTTGGAGCCTCCTTCTCAATCCACTCCCCCGTTGTTGCTTCAACCTCTTCATCTTCAGTCACACCAGAGTTGTTTTCACCCTCGCGAACCTCCACATTAGCACTAACAGAGCCTCGTCCTGTCCCTAATCGAGGAGTGGCTGCCTGTTTTCGTGACCAGCCACATCCTCTTCCCATCACAGAACGGCAAAATGCAGCTACCGGAGTTTCACCGGAAATCGCTTTGCCCTAGCAGAGAGAAAGGGCGAAACCTCTTTGTGGAAGTACAAAACAAGTAACATTTAACAGGAAAGAAACTACAAATGCAAATGATAAAAGTTGTCCAAAGATTGCCAACGTTGAGGATGTCTTCCTGTCTGAACCACTGGCTTTAGGAGATGCTCCTTGAAGTCTTCCAACTCATTCGGGCGAGAAGTTGACGTGCACAACCAAATTTCCTTCTTGAAAGGATATGTACTTTTTGTGGATCAACTGTTGCACTTTGGCTTGGAAAGCTTTGCAGTCTTCAGTGGAGTGCCCCATCGACCAACATGATATCCACATTGCACACTGGGATCGTACCCAGGTGGGTATGGTTCTGGAAACGACTTGAGAGACTTGGGCTCTACTAGCGAATTTCGGATCAGATATGGCACCAGTTGAGTGTATGACATAGGAATTGGATCAAGAGGAGCATTCCTTTTCTCGAGATTGTTGCGAGGCCTATGCTGACTCTGACGCCGATTCTGATATCCTCGGCCATGGGCTCATTGATTTGCATGAGGAGCAATCCCAATTTATTGGTACAGAGCTATAAGCATTGTTGGTTGCCCATAAAGATAGCATGGCACCAGAAATGATGACCTTTGAGAAAATGAGGGACCATAAGGTTTTGTTGGTGCACCATGAGAATACTTGACATTTTCCATGACTGCATTGATTACATCTTCTTCTTCCTCTTGGGAGTTGCTAAGGGATTCATTCTCTCTAGCCTGGTTGCTTGAGGCGTCTTAGATTTTTCCATTCTTGAGGATGCTCTCGATGCGTTCTCCAACTTTCACCAAGTCAGAGAAGTCAGATGATATAATACATATCATTCTTTCAAAGTATGGGCTCTGCAAGGTATCCATGAACATGTCAACTAACTCTCTATCTAAGAGTTTTGGTTGCACTTGGGCTGCCAATTTTCTCCACTGTTGTGCATATCCTCTGAAGGATTCATTATCTTTCTGAGACATACTCAACACTTGTATTCTATCAGGAGCCATATCCAAGTTTTAGTTGTACTGCTTCAAAAAGGCGTTGGCTAAGTCTTCCCATGATTGAATGTGGCTCTTTTCCAACTTCATGTACCAACCTAATGATTCCCCACTCAAACTATCTATAAAAGAGTGAATCATCAGCTTATCATCGTGGGTATATGAGGTCATTTTTTGGAAGAACATCATCAAATGATTCCTTGGACAACTATTCCATTGGTAATTCTTGAAGTTTGGTACCTTAAACTTCGGCGGTATAACAAGACCTGGTACCAAACACATGTCATTAAGTCACACTGTGTTAAAGCCTTCTATAGCCCTTAATCGTTTCTTAAGATCATGACTTATTTATGTGACTTCAACCACTTGAGAACGCTCCATTTTTGTCTTTACACAGGAAATATGAGAATTTGGCACATTTCTTGCAAATTGAGGGTCCTCTTCATCAATATGAATAGTGGGGTTCTTTTGCACAATTGAAACTTTGTTTGATATCGGGATATGCACCGGCTGAGGTTGATTATGAACATCCACTTGTTAAGGATAATCATTAGGCAGAAGACGATATAGTGGATTAGTTGTAATAATAAAACCTGGTGGGGGATCAACACTCTCCTCCTCAACATGCTAAAGGTTGTCCTCTGACATAGCTACCACAACTTCCAACTTGGTTTGACTGGCCTTTCAAGTTATCCCTTTTTCTTCTCGTCGCTGCTTGATCCGCTTCAAATTCTTTACAACTACCACAGGTTCAGTATGAGTGTCGGGAAATCAACTGGCTAGCAATGGGCAAAAGATGGAATGAGTTTGTTGTTGGAAGAATGATATGCAATGCATGCTGATGAATGCAGATGCAGTGATATGCAAATGAATGCAATATATCAGGTACAAGGTCCTATAAGTCTGAGGTACGGATGGAGGATAAGGCTAATTTCTTGTCACATAAATCTCACCATGTAAGATCTAGGGTTTAAATAGGAACCCCAGAGTCATGGACTCATATGGTTGTTCATCACGCACGACACAAGCGTGTCGGTTGATGACTCCGTCATATGAATCTATTTTGGGTGAGATCTTCGTACCAATCCTCGCGAGAAAAGCTTCTCGCGGGTCCACACTACGTGACCATCGACATCGGGTTCTAGACAAGGGTCTCTGAATCATGGAATTCCTTGACTGTTTATTGCGTATGTCAGTCATTGTCAGGCAAAAGCTCCACGAAGAAAGTCTATTCTCTGTGAGATCTTTATATAGAACCACGCGAGAAAAGCTTCTCGGGGCCCCATACTACGTGACCATCAATCCTAATGGTTCAAGGTTCTACAAAGGTCCTTAGAGTCATGGATCCCAATGAAAACATTAATCTTCCATGCCAAAAGCTTGACAGTCGTCAACATTCTCATTAGAATCTAGTCTAAGCGAGGTTCTCATATTTACTCTAACGAGAAAAGCATCTCGGGAGCTCATATTACTCAACCTCTCTTATCTTAAGTTTACACTCTAGACTCGTGTAGAGAGTTTTTCCCTCAAGGTTTTCAATCAATAGTATCCATCCAATACCACAGTGCCAAAGAGTCACATAAAATATAATATGGAAACAATAATAAAGGCAATAGATATAAGCAAGCAAAGAATAAAGACAAACACCCAAACATGCGAAGAAAGCAACCTAGACTGGGCTTGACTTGCTTAGGGAAGAGTCTCCAGTAGAGTCGCCAGCTATCGTACCTCAAAAAATACGATCCTTCGCGAATGGTCGCGAAAAAATAGTTCGAACAGAGTCGCCACCGAAATTTATTCATCCCAATGAAGGAATAGGAAATAATCAATAAAACCTTTAAAAATATAATAATGGTCGTCGCAACCATATTCGGGTTCAGGAGTCGATTTCGCAAAGGAAGATATTAGCACCCCTCACGTCCGTTGTACTCAACGGGAACCTCGTAGTCTAATTTGCGAATGAATGTTAACTTACGCTATTTGTTTTATCCGAATAATAAATGGTAAAAGAAAAGGGGTTGCAAGAAAGCTCTACGCTAGGGCTACTTGGTAAGGGGAAATGGTTGGTTTTTTATTAGTGTGCTCACCAAGGATTGGGGCCCTTGTGGCTACGTATCTTCATTGTGAAATGAAGAATCAGAGCGTCCGTAGTTCAGAATAGAAAATAAGTGTGTGTTGATTGATTTTCCTTGACAAAGGGTTTTTGAGAGATCGCACAACGGCAAGAAAAAAGAGTTTGATGAGTTGACATTGTTTTTAGGTTTTTGAAAAGAAATTGTTGTTGATTTGAATTGCACTATAGACTATGGGTAGAGGTGAATATTTTGAACTACCAACCCAAACGTCTTGTGTCCAAAATACTCAGAGTGAGTGTAGGAAAGCTCCATTCTCACTCCTTCTCTGCCACTTAAGGCTCGTGGCGCACAATTCTCCTCGTATTTTATTATGTTTTTGAGCTTATTCAGAAAAGGCTGCTTAACGTTGGGTCAAGGATTTGAGAAAAAGTGAGTTCGATCATAGTTCTTAAGGAAATCTAGCAAGTCAAACCATAACCAAAGAAAAGCGAGTAAGTAAAGAAAGTACACCAAAATGGTGAGAGGGATACATGAAAAATATAGGGGAAGTATGCAAGAAATAAAGGGTCTCGTTGTAAGGTAGCCCAAGAGAAAGTCATGTGTGTGCACAGTGTCCTAATCTAAGGTAGTGAAAACAAAGAATCCAGATCCAAGCCTCCTTTTTTCTAGGGTTGAGTACAAGGTCCAAAACTCCATGCAAGGGATAATAGCCATAGTCCAAGATTACTGTGTTTTATGGTTTTAATCATTTTTATCATGTTTTTGTGTTTTTTAATAAGATGAAGAATCAAAAGAAGAAGAGAATGATATAATGATAAATGAGCAATGAATGATAAATGAACAATGAAATAAATTGAGGAAAGTAAATGACGAGAAATAAATTGCGGAAAAAATAAAGAGCAAGAAAGTACAGTTAGATGTTAGTTTTTAATGGTTATTGATCGAATGATCGCTTTATCGAATCAGGACCAATTTAGCACTATGTTAAGAAATTGTAAGTGGACTTATGTAGAAGTCGCACCTATCTGAGGTCGGTCAATAACAATGTTTGTGTTAAAACATGCTAGAGAAATGATACAAGATTCATTCTCCTAAAGCTCTTCCACAAAAAAAAGAAAAGAGAATGGTCTCATCTTTAATCAAGAATTTCAAATATTTATCAACCAAAGGCAACCTATCAATATCTTAAAGTGTCAAGAATGATCTGATGATCACTCATCAACACGTTTGAAATATTGAAGCTTCGATCAACCTTGAGATCAACACTCCATGAATTTTAGATTTTCATCAACCAAAAATAAAACCAAGTGAACAAAAATAAAAATGAATCAAGAATTATTTACCAAGAAATGTAATTAAAGTAAAAAAAAAATATTAGAAGTTTAAAAAAAAAAAAAGATTAAGATATAAAACAATTTAAAAAAGGAAAAGAAATTAAAGAAAAGAAAAAAAGAGAGGAGGTGCAACGTGACTACGAGGGAGAAGAAGTTTGTGGAAAATCTGAGGAAAGAAAAAGAGAGAGGAGGTGCAAAGTGCCATTAAGCTTTAAAATAGTCATAGGATTCTAAGGCTTAACCCTAACATTCAATTAATTTGTGAAAATGCAAAGGTCTAGAAACGAAGGGGATATTACATTATGTATAGCCGTGCATAGCATGTGGAATTTTTTTTTGAATAAAATTAAAAACAAAATATTTTTTTATAAATTTTGTCTTGAGATTTTACGAGTATAGTCCAAATTAAAAATACATATCAAAAGAAGAGATCTATTCTAAAATGAGATTTAAACATGCATTTAAAATAGTTCTCAATCATTTAATTCTAACAATAATATTAAAGCATTTCTCAATACACCATCTATGTTTCTTAGTCACCACATAAAATTTCGTTTTTGCCCCCAGTTTCTAGATGTGCACATCCGGACGCACCGTTTTTTTAAAAAACGTTGATTTGTTCCGGATGTGCAAATCAGAAAAAATTCCTGATCTGCAGATCCGAAAAAAATCAAAAAAATTTCATAAAATCATTTCCTGATCTGCAGATCTGAATAAAATCAAAAGTATTCTATAAAATCATTTACTTCTAAATATAATTAAATTCAATATAGAAGTAAATCATTATATTGAAAAAAAATCATTTAGAAGTAAATATCATATTAATCATTTAGAAAAAAATCATATTAATTTTAATTATATTGGATTTTAATTATATTGAATTTAATTATATTAGATTTAATTATATTGAAAAAAAATCATTTAGAAATAAATATCATATAAATCATTTAGAAAAAAATCATATTAATTTTAATTATATTGAATTTTAATTATATTGGATTTAATTATATTGGATTTAATTATATTGAAAAATTTAATCTTTCTAAAAAGTTAAACCAATTATACAGGGGTCCTATGCTCTGCTAGGGTTTGAGAACCATGGGTAAACGGGGTGTCGGCCGGCCAAAACGCATGGTGGCGGCACGCCGGAAAGGGGTGGAAAGGACCATAATAGCGCAAGCGGAAGTTGAAATTGTGTCTTCAGAGAGTGCAAACCAGGAGGTGGAAGAGAATCCGCCGGTGGTGATTCAAAGTCCATCAGAGGATTCGCAAGTGGAAGTACAAAGGATTGAAGATGAAGCGGAATTGAAAACAGAGGAGCAACAGGTGAAACAGACTAAACCTTGGGTGGAAATCATTCAAGGGAATCACAGTCTGAATAGAGGTATGAGTGTTGAATATATTGCTCCAAATGTTATTAATGGTGATGTGGAAGTCATGATTGAGGAGACTGATATAGAAGATGAATTAGAATATTGGGAACACGCTATGATTCTATTTGCCCTAAGGGAATCACTGTCGATGAACGCGGTTACGAAGTTCATGGAGAAAGCGTGGAACTTCGTCTCCCTCCCGGACCTTTTCTACAACGATGAAGGCTATTTCATAGTGCGTTTTAAGAATCATGAGGATAGGGAAAGTGTCATGTCCCAAGGCCCTTACTTCATATATGGAAAACCGGTGTTTCTCAGGCAATGGAGCCCAGAATTTGAGATGAAAGAGGATCTTCTCAGGGTGCTACCGTTGTGGGTCACGATGCCAAATCTTCCTTTACACTTGTGGGGGGAAAAAATCTTATCCAAAATTGCCAGTGCTATAGGGAAGCCAATTACCACTGATGAATGTACTGCGAAGAAGCTTAGAATATTGTATGCTCGTATTCTGGTTGAGGTGGACATTACACAAAAACCTAGAGAGGTGGTGTGTATAAGGGATCCTAAAGGAAAGCTTCTTGAACAGAGAGTAGAGTATGAGTGGATGCCGTTATATTGTCAGCAATGCTTGAAGATAGGGCATAACTGCAAGCTAAAGAAACACCCTGCTAAGCAAAAAGTGTGGCAACCTATCAATAAAACGAAAGGTGAAGGCTCCAAAGAACAGATGGTAGAAGAACCAAGGCTCAACAATGATGAGAAGGAAAATGATCTGACTGTGGAAAAGGAAGAAGAACATGGAAACATTGAGGAACCAAAGGCTGAGAATTGGACAGAAGTGACTAGAGACAAGGGTAAAAGGTCAGTAACACATACACCTAGAAGCTCCTCTGTTGCTTATCAAAATCCATTCACACCCCTTAGGATTGGAGATTGTCCTATGGGGAACCTGAATGAGGAGCAATGATTGTTACTTGGAATGTTAGAGGTATTAATAAAAAGGCTAGGAATAGGGAGGTTAATGATTATGTTGCTTCCTTTAATGTCCCTATAGTTGCTTTACTTGAGACTAGGGTCAAAATGAATAATGCTGTGAATATTAGGAAAACATTTGGTAATAAGTGGCTCTTTGCTGACAACTATATGAATCATGCCAATGGTAGAATTTGGGTGCTCTGGAATCAAAAGGAGGTAGTTCTCAAAACCTTACATACCAATGAGCAATTTATGCACATGGAGGTATATGGGGTGGACAACATGTTTCAATATGTGGTGACAGTGGTCTATGCTTTCAACCAATTGGAGAAGAGAAAGACCCTGTGGAAAGAGATTGAAAAATTGGGAGATAATATGAACAAGCCTTGGATTGTTATGGGGGATATGAATAATGTTTTGACATCTCAGGATAGAATAGGAGGAAACCCTGTCACTGAGAATGAGTTCAGAGACCTAGAGGATATGATGAATGTGGTTGGGCTAACTGAAGCAGTTTCTAGAGGTAGCTACTATACTTGGAATAATAAACATACTAATGGTGTTATACACTCTAGAATAGACAGAGTGCTGGCTAACACTATCTGGTTCCAGCTGTTTCAAGAGCATTTTGTTGAGAACCTTAAGCCTAACATCTCTGATCATTCCCCTATCAAGATTTGTAAGATGAGTCAAGGTAACATGAAAAGGTCTATGTTTAAATTTATTAACTGTACTGCTAAAGATCCTGATTTCCTTCAGAATGTTTCCACAAACTGGAACCAGGAGGTGCAGGGGAGACCTATGTATAGGCTTTGGATCAAGCTGAAGAGACTTCAGCCTGTTCTTAAGCAGATGAGTAGGAAATTTTCTGATATCCACATACAAGTTATGCAAGCTAGAAATGAGCTGAGCCAGGCCCAAGAGAAGCTTCAACATGACATGTTTGATATGAAGGCTTTGGAGCATGTGAAGTCCTGCACTGAGAAGTTATTAAATGTGAGTCAGACTGAAGAAGCTATTTTGAGGCAGAAAGCTAAAATTGAATGGTTACAATTGGGTGATAATAACACAACCTACTTTCATGCTTATGTGAGGGATAGGAACAAACAAAAGGCACTGACTACTTTGGAATCCTTGAGTGGTGAGACTCTTAGTAGCCCTAAGGAGATTGAGAATGAGATTATTGAGTTCTATAAATCTCTGGTGGGGACAAAGACTAGTGTGTTGAAATGTATAGACATCCCTACTATTAGAAATGGGGTAACCTTGGCTAGAGAGGAAGCTCAGTATCTGATTAGACCCATAGAGGAGAGTGAGATATGGAAAGCATTGTGCAGTATTGGGAACTCTAAAGCACCTGGGTTGGATGGGTACAATGCCTATTTCTTTAAAGTAGCCTGGCCTATTGTAAAGAATGATGTTGTTGAAGCTGTTATGGAGTTCTTCCAGGAGAACCAGATATACAAGGCTTTTAATTGCTCCCTTATCTCTCTTATCCCTAAATCTCCTGCTGCCAAGACTGTGAAAGATCTCAGACCTATTTCTTGCTGCAGTACCTTCTATAAGATTGTTTCTAAAGTTCTAACATACAGGCTTGGAATGGTGTTAGGGAATATTATTGAAGATACACAGTCTGCTTTTGTACAAGGTAGGAACATTCAGGATAACATTATTCTTGCACAAGAGCTGGTGAGAGGATACAACAGGAAGAATATTTCCCCTAGGTGTTTAATACAAATGGATATCCAGAAAGCGTATGACACAGTGGATTGGAACGCGTTGGCTCAAATTATGACAGAAATGGGTTTTCCTCAAATTTTTTCTAGTTGGATTATGACTTGTGTGACCTCAGTTTCTTACAGGTTTGCAATCAATGGTTCTACCTCCAAGTTATTGGTGGCAAAGAGGGGTTTGAGGCAGGGAGATCCTCTCTCCCCCCTCTTGTTTGTGATAATAATGGAGTACTTGCATCGCCTTCTCCAAAAGCTGAGGTTGAATCCTAACTTCAACTTTCATCCTAAGTGTGAGAAGCACAAGATAATTGACCTATGCTTTGCGGATGACATTCTAATATTTGTTAGAGGTGACATTGGATCTATTCAGCTGGTTATGAGGAAAGTAGAGGAATTCACAGAAGCGACTGGTTTACACATGAGCATTCCCAAAAGCTCAATTTACTTGGGTGGAGTTGAAAGCAATACTAGAATGCATATACAGCAGGTAACTGGCTTTAAAATTGGTGCACTTCCTTTCAAGTACCTAGGTGTTCCATTGGATAGTAGGAAATTGTCTGTTGCTAATTGTTACCCACTGATAGAAAAAATGACTGTAAGGTTAAGACACTGGTGCAGTAAGATGCTGTCTTATGCAGGGAGGATCCAACTGGTTAGAAGTGTCATATGTGCTATCACTAACTATTGGATGCAGGTCTTTCTCTTGCCGAAAAAAGTGCTTAGGCACATTGATAGCTTGTGCAGGAAGTTTATATGGACTGGGAATTACAGTGGCAGTCGTAAAGCTTTAGTGGCGTGGGATCATATTTGCGATACAGTGGCAGCTGGAGGTTGGAATGTGATTGCCCTAAAGGAATGGAATATTGCCACTATTGGTAAGCTGTTGTGGAACTTGTTTGAGAAGAAGGATAGATTGTGGATCCATTGGATTCATGCATACTATTTAAAATCAGGTAACATAGCCGTGTATCAACCGCCTATACACAACTCTTGGTTTATTAAATCTCTATTCAAACATAAAGATGCTATTATGAATAATAGAGCATGGCAAGAGTTTAGTATATGTGGGAAGTACAGAACTGGAAAGATGTACAAGATGCTTAGAGAAGGGAAACTGAACGTTGACTGGCGGAAAATAATGTATGGAAATGTTGCACGTCCTAGGGCCATGTTTTGTCTTTGGCTGGTGTGTCTGAATAGGTTGCCTACAAGAGATAGGCTGAAGGAACATGGTATGCAAATTGCGGAACAGTGTGTGTTCTGTGATGGAATTGAAAACAGGTCTCACTTATTCTTTGAGTGTGTTGCTACCAAGAGGATTTGGGCCGAGGTTTTACAAAAATGTGGTTGGTCTCATATGCCAACAGCGTGGAATACGGAGCTGCCTTGGATTCTCCAGCATTCCAAAGGCAAAGGGAGTAAAGCTAGAATTCTAAAGGCTGCCCTTGCGGAGATGATCTACTATGTGTGGGCTAGTAGGAACAAAATTGTCTTTCAAAATGGGGATGTTAATATGCTAAATAGAGATAGTGTACTTGAGATGGTGTTTGGTAAAGCTAGTGCTAATAGGAAGCTTAAAGCTTTTTGTAATAGGCCCTAGGCTGTTTTTTGCTTTATTGTTCTCTTGATGCCTGGATCGTTGTGATCGGCTTGTATTCATTGTTTTTTGGTAATAATATTATCCTTATTCCAAAAAATTATATTGAAAAAAAATCATTTAGAAGTAAATACCATATTAATCATTTAGAAAAAAAATCATATTAGTTTTAATTATATTGAATTTTAATTATATTGGATTTAATTATATTGGATTTAATTATATTGAAAAATAATCATTTAGAAGTAAATACCATATTAATCATTTAGAAAAAAAATCATATTAATTTTAATTATATTGGATTTAATTATATTGGATTTAATTATATTGATAATAAAATCTTTTAGAAGTAAATATCATATTAATCATTTAGAAAAAAATCATATTAATTTTAATTATATTGGATTTTAATTATATTGAATTTAATTATATTGGATTTAATTATATTGAAAAAAAAATCATTTAGAAATAAATACCATATTAATCATTTAGAAAAAAAAATTATATTAATTTTAATTATATTGGATTTTAATTATATTGGATTTAATTATATTGGATTTAATTATATTGAAAAAAAAATTTAGAAGTAAATACCATATTAATCATTTAGAAAAACAATCATATTAATTTTAATTATATTGGATTTTAATTATATTGGATTTAATTATATTGAATTTAATTATATTGAAAAAATAATCATTTAGAATTAAATACCATATTAATCATTTAGATTTTAATTTTAATTATATTGGATTTAATTATATTTATAAGTAAATGATTTTATAGAATACTTTTGATTTTATCCAGATTTGCAGATCAAGAAATGATTTTATGGAATTTTTTTATTTTGTCCAGATCTGCAGATCAAGAATTTTTCCTGATTTGCACATTCGGAACAAATCAACGTTTTTTAAAAAACCGGTGCGTCTGGATATGCACATCCGGAAACTGAAGGCAAAAATGAAATTTTACTTAATGTCTAAAAAACATGGGTGGTGTATTAAGAAATTGTCTAATATAAACTAATGCTTAAAAAAAGAGACAACTGAAATTTATACTTATAACATACATTTTTTATGATATTTTTAATAACTAACCAACAATAATCTCATAGGTAAACAGTATCTCTCATATTTATTTCATTTTATTTTTTAAAAATTATTTATATGTGAGTGGGAACATTACATTTTTTCTTCAATAAAAAATTTATAAGCTATATGTTAATAACGCTGATATTTCATAACTCCTTTATCGATATGTTCTTTTATTTTATTCTATTCGTCTACTAAATTGTTTATATTTTCATAATACGTTGGTTTCAATCAAAACTACTTCACCGACATAAATTATGTGAATTTGACCCAATAAAATCATTGTAGTTTGTTAGTGCTAAAATATTTGTTAAATTTTTTACAATCAAGCATTAATTTAGTTAATATAATTTCATATAAATAAATTATAATTACTAAATTTTAATTTAGTTTATATTAAGAGGGTAGTATTTTCCCCCTCTTAACAATATTCTAAATCAACTACTTTTTTAATTATACCCCTAATTTTTAGAAGTTAATAGCATTAATGATAATGATTATATAATAATAATAACTATTAATTAAATAAAATTGAACTATTTCCTTTCTGGACAATTTAAATTGAAGTTTTTTAATAGTTTTTTATTTTATTTTTGGGAGTGAGTACATTTAATCCTATAACTTGTAATACATGTAAAATGAATGTCCCAAAATTCTATTAATTATTAAAATTAATAATTAAAAATATAAATATATAAATTAAATTAAAGATAATTAAAAAAATATTTATAATAATAGAAACGTCTAAAAATAATAAACACTATTATTTGATAACAAATGGCAAACTTGGCAAAGAAATATGTTTGCTTTAATATACCCTATAGCTTACTATAGCTTTATCGTTTAATTTAATTATATTTAAGAACTAAAATAATAATAATTTGTTCTCAAAGTTTTTTTATTCATTCACATTTATTTTTGGAATTTCATTTTCAATACCTCCCAAATAAATAATATTGAAGGTCCAATTTACATGTTTCAATTAACACATAATTTTTAAATCGAAAATTGCATTATAATAATATACATAATATTCTACTTTATAGTTACTACATACACTATATAAATATAAAATATATGTTAAAATTATATTAATATATCTTATTGGATTTCTTCAATTCTCCTACAATAGATTATATTAGGTAGAGAAGACTATTCATTCTATACTTTGATATTTTTAAATAAAAATGGACTGAACAATTAATTTAGTATAAAAAACATATTTTTAGATAATAACTATAAATTTAAAAATTAAATTAAAATTAATTATGAAAAATCATTTCTATTAGAATGTAACTAAGTATGTGAAAATAAATTTTTACATATTTACGGAAAAAATATTTTATTATAGTAGCTAAATTTTAAAAACACAATAATTTGAGGATACAATGCATGGGTCAGATTTTAGTTTTAATTAGCACTCTAATAAAGACTTTAAGACTATCTAAAATTCTAACTCATTTTATACTAAATGTAGCCCAATTTAATAAATTAATTTGTAGATCAAATAAATCATTATTTAAATTTATTTTGTTGATAAAAAATAAATAAATCCATTTAAGTTTGATATTTTAAAATAAAAAAAAATTTAGTCTTATTTTATAGGAGTGACATTTGAATTGAGAGACAATTGAAGTTTAAAATTTGATTTTTTTTAATTTTTAAATTTTTTAAAATATATTAAAATTTAAATCGTCTAATTTCTAATTAGTGCTGCATGCGATGAATGTCATAATATGTATTTTTTTATGACTATATGAAGTAAAAAAACAATATATTTAGAAAAATAAAAATATGTATATTAACAAAATTTTTTAAAAGAAGATCAAAATATTAGAAGGAGTCCAGATAACCTAAGTAAGAGGAAGAATCTGACATGAAACTATATTATTAAAGTTGGGAACTTCACAGCACAATTTTTTTTACTCAATTATCTTTGAAATGATAGTACTAAGTGATGCATTAGTTTACTTTCTTCTTTAAAAAGAAGAGTAGGGTTGACTTCCATTTTTTGTAACATTTTTTTAAAAGCAATCTAATTTACAACCACATGTGCTGACAGTGGCACATTTTCCACTAATTATAATAAATATCAGGTGCTTCTTCATATTAAATGTTCTTAACTTTTAAAAATATAACATTTAACTTTATGTATTGTTTTTTTTTATATAATCAAGATATTATATAGAATGAATTTAAGGGGATCACAATCTAAGATATTACAAGAATTTAAGCATCTAAATTAGGCTTAGACTTAGCCAATGCACATCAAGAGCAACCTACAAAAGATCTATCTCTATTATAAGAAATTCAAAGGATTTTTGTACCATTCATAGTAATTAGGTTTATTAGAAATAGGTGGATCTAGCCACCACCAAGAAAAATGAACAATTCGATGGAAGATCTCTTCAGGGACAACTACGACATCGTTGAAAATAACTCGGTTCCTTAACCATCATAGGCACCAGCAAGTTGACAACCAAATTAAGCAAGCCTTTGATTTGGAGACTTTCCCAATTATATTTAGGAACCAAGCAAGTAGGTGATCAACCGAATTCGTGACAAAAGGAATAGGAAGCCCCAGCCAGAATCCAACCTCAGCCCAAACAAGTTTGGCTTTAGGACAATTGAGAAGTACATGGTCTATATCTTCATCTTCAAGGAAACCAAGGACGCAAACTTTATCGTGAGGATTAGAGATAACTCCTCTGAACGCAAGATTTGAGCACGACGGCAAGCCTTTCAATAATAACCTCCAGCCAAAGACTTTTGTTTTCAAAGGGCAGCAAGTGGACCATACAAGATCCAAGGGCCTTTGCACATCCTATCCCAAACGAGAAGCACCTGAACTACAATGAACAATATCATAATATGGTTTCACAATATATATATATTATTCGCACCATAGGGCCAGACAACAACATCTTCTAGATCACGATGAACAGAGGTTTCAGACAGCAATAATGATAGGTCGATGAGTTCATTTCCCACATCCGCGTTTAAATTCAAGTTCAAAGCCTCCAATTCCCATTGCCAATCATTTTCCTCCCACCTGCCAGAAGCAGATACATCCAAGGTTTTGTTACCGGATGCATCAAACAGCTGAGAGAAAATGTTCCTCAGTGAAGTTGAACCAATCCATTTTGAATTCCAGAACGAAGTGAATCTTCCGTTATCCAACTTCCATGACAGAAGGTTGAAGAAGCCAACATCCTCTACGTTATCACCAAGCCGCATTAGGTCCTTCCACCACAAAGATTCAAGACGAGCATTGCATTTAGCGTATTTGACTAAGATTCTTCTCCTCAAATTCCCATATTTAGCTTCTAGGATCCGCAGCCACAAGGCATTAGTGTCATGAATGCAACGCCATAACCATTTGGAGATCAGTGCCAAGTTAAATACAACAACATCCTTAATTCCCAACCCTCAATCCTTCTTGTGTTTGCAAATTGACGACCAACGCACCCACGAAATGTGTTGTTTGTCAAGCCTCCCAATCCACAAGAACTTCCTTTGTAGGGTCTTGATTTCCTTCATCACCTTGGATGGAGCTTTGTATAATGATAGATAATGAATCGGCATGTTGGTTAGCACAGAGTTAATGAGCGTAATTCTACTGCCAATAGATAAAAGCTTGGCTTTCCATGAGGAGAGCCTAACTTTGATATAGTCTAACACAGGTTTCCAGAAAGAGACCCTTTTATGGTTACCTCCAATGCTTAAGCCAAGAAACTTGAAGGGGAGCTTACCGGTTTTGGAAGTTAGGAAGTGCGAAGCTGCCAAGAGGAAGGATTCTTCTACCCCAATTCCATAGAGATTACTTTTCAAGAAATTAATATGTAAGCCAGAAATTTATTTGAAACCTCTGAGAACGGATTTTAATCCCCAAAGGTTCGACCACGAGCTATCGCATGCAATAATCGTTTCATCTACGAACTGTAATAGGGTTATAGGAGGATGATCGTTCAAGCACACACCTGTTAGGTAGTTACATGTAGCTGCCTTTTTCACCAAGTAAGCCAAACATTCAACAACCAACGCGAACAAGAAATGTGAAAGTGGATCACCTTGTCTTAACCCATTCGAAACCTTGAAATATTTAGAGGGACTCCCGTTGACCAGCACGGATAAGTGGCTATTGAATATCATATCATTCATCCACAACATCCATTTATCATTGAAATTTATAGCCTGCAATACTTTTTGTAGGAACTCCCAGTCCATACAGTCGAAGGCTTGGGCAAAGTCCACCTTTAATAGCATATAACTTTTCTTCCTTTTAATGGCATAATCAATGAGTTCGTTGGCTACTACAACTCTGTCAAGCATTTGTCTCCACGGGATAAAAGCGGCGTGGGACGGAGAAACAAGCTTATCAATGACCAAACTTAATCTCTTAGCAAGAAGCTTTGAAAGAAACTTATAGAGGCTTCTAATAAGGCTTATAGGTCTGAGTTCCCCCAGGTTCTGTGGATTGTCGGATTTGGGGACTAACGCAATGAATGCAGAACACATAGCTGTAGGAAAGTGGCCAGTCAAATGGAACTCTTGCAGGCAATTCACTACATTAATTCCTATCACACCCCAACACTTTTTTATAGACGAAAGGTTAAATCCGTCAGGTCCCAGGCTCTTTATCCCAATGCAACCATTTAAAGCTTCAAGAATCTCTTCATGTGTGAAGGGCTTCCGCAGTAGGTCATTGTCGACATGAGATAATTTAGGCAGATTTGTCATGTCCAGGTTCGGTTTGGGGACTGCAGAGCGCAAGAACTTGGCTTCAAAGTGGTTCATGATTGTATCTTTTATCTTGAGCACATCCTCTTCTCCTGCACAACCAATGTTATATCTTGAGATAGAGTTCTTCCTCTGCCTTGATTTCATCATTGAGTGGAAGAACCTCGAGTTTTTATCGCCTTCTTTCACCCAATTTTATCTAGATTTCTGGCATAACAAGCTTTCCTTGAGATGAAGCTTATTCCAAATTTCAAGTTGTGCTTGACTCCTTCTAGATAATGTTTCCTCGGTGATGATTACACTACCATCAACCATATTATCTTCTATGCCATTAAGAATTATAACGTTCTCATCAACCACTACTACAAAACGCGCAAACAACAATGCCAGGTTTACAACGGATTCATATACACCGTTGTAATAGGTTAACATTTTCGTGCCCAGTGAGTAGCTGGATTTATAAACAGTAATTTAATAACGGATGTATTAAAACACCATAGTAATAACTGATGTGTAGCAAGCTTCGATTCCCAACAACTACATTTTTTTTCCATTTTTTAGAGTACATTAAGCGTGTGTCACTTAAGTCCATTATTTAAAAAATAAATTGTAAATGATTTTACAATGGTGAAGTAAACCAACCGTTGTTAGAGGACTGACGTCCATTATTTAAAAAATAAATTGTAAATGATTTTACAACGGTGAAGTAAACCAACCGTTGATAGATGGCTTACAATTCCACTACGGTTAGGTTGTCCAACTGCGATTAAGGGTTTACTGATGAATTAAAACAAAACTTATTCTATATTTCTTTCATAAGACGCCCTAGGTGAACAAGCGAGCCAGAGACGAGAGCGGTGGCATAATCTTTACCCTCTTCGTATCCATTCATTTGGAGCTCAAATCTTCACCCTCTTCGTTCATTTGATTCTTCAGCTTCGAAGTACGGTACTCTTCAACATCTTCATTCCTTTTTTCTTTTTTTATGTTGTATATGCTCAAATATTCACCCTCTTCATTCATTTGATTCTTCAGCTTCGAAGTACGGTACTCTTCAACATCTTCATTCCTTACGTGCATAAGATTCTTCAGCTTTGAAGTACAATATTCTTCAACATCTTCATTCCTTTTTTCTTTGTTTATGTTGTATATGCTCAAGTCAGTATGAAAGTACATGTTTCACATGCTTTAGGTTTAGATTTGCATATGCATATGCTTAAGTTTTTGGATTAGATTTTGGTGTATCATTCACATTATTATACGTGTATAAATTTCAGAAGGTGTTATGGATCGTAGTTGGATGAAAGCTGATAGATTGGGTCCAGTTTATGAGAACGGAGTTCTTGAATTCCTTGAATACGTTGATAAACATCTTCCCGACAATAATGGTATCTTTTATTGTCCTTGTGTTGTATGCGTGAATATCAAAAAGGGTACAAAGAAAGAAATATTCCATCATCTTTGTTGTGATGGTATATTTCAAAATTATATAATATGGACGTGGTATGGTGAGGTTGTTAAAGAGGAAAGTTGGGCGTCACAAAGTCAGAGAGTGGATGAAGATGAATATATGGAAGATCAAATAGAGGATATGTTCCATGATATTGGGGAATCTTCTTTTAAGAATGCTCATATTTATGGTACTTTATGTAGTGATAAAGACACCCCTTTATATAAGGGATGCACAGATTTTACACGATTATCGGCAGTGTTAAAGTTGTTTAATCTGAAGGCAAAAAATGGATGGTCGGATAAAAGTTTCACGAAATTACTTGAATTGCTAAAGCAAATGTTACCAGAATATAACAAATTGTCGGATCGTTGCTATGAGGCCAAGAAGATAGTGTCCAATGGGTCTGGAGTATATCAAAATACATGCTTGCCCTAATAATTGCATATTATACCGGAATGAGTATGAAGACTCATATCAATGTCCGAAATATGGTGTGTCGCGTTACAAGTTGAAGGCCAACAATGGTGATGACAATGACTATGACAATGTTAGTAGGAAGCATCCTTCTGCTAAAGTGATATGGTACTTGCCAATAATTTCACGATTTAAGAGACTTTTTGCTAATTAAAATGATACAAAAAATCTTAGATGGCACTCAGATGAAAGGACTCGTGATGGAAACATTTGCCGTGTAGCTGATTCATTGCAATGGAAGAAAATTGATTCGTTGTTTCTGGATTTTGGAGTTGAGCCAAGAAACCTTAGGCTTGGGCTTACCACTGATGGAATGAACCCCTTTGGTAATCTAAGCACTAATCATACTTAGTGGCATTTTCTTCTCACTATTTACAACATATCTCCTTGGTTGTGCATGAAGCGCAAGTATATACTATTAAGTATGATGATTTCTAGACCACGACAACCTGGTAACGACATAGATGTTTATCTAAGTCCATTAATTGATGATGTATGACTCTTGTGGGATGGAGGCGTTGAAGTTGATGATGCATATTCTGGGGAAAAATTTAAGATGCATGCAATGTTATTTTGCACAATCAATGACTTTCCTGCTTACGGTAACTTGGCTGGATCTAGTGTTAAAAGACATAGAGTGTGACCTATATGTGAAGATGATACTTGTTATCACCAACTTGAGTTTGGAAAAAAGACCGTTTACCTTGGGCATCAAAAATTTCTAAAACCCGGTCATCATTATCGTAGATTGCGGAAGGCTTTTAATGGAGAGCAAGAGTTTGATGAGGCTCCTGAAACTTTAACCGGGGATGAAGTTTATCAACGACAGGAACACATTAATGTTGTCTTTGAGAAGAGAGAAAAAGAAAAAGGGGCAGCTGCGAAAAATATATGGAAAAAAAGATCCATCTTCTTTGATCTTCCATTTGGTCAAGTCTTGATGTTAGAAATTGTCTTGATGTGATACACGTGGAGAAAAATGTGTGTGATAGTTTGATTGATACACTTCTAAACATTCCAGGAAAGACTAAAGATTGTAAGACTTCCCGTCTTGATATGGAGAAGATGGGTATACGAAAACAGTTGGCTCCAATAGGGAAAGGAAAAAAAAACTTATCTTCCTCCAGCATGTCACACTATATCTAAAAAGGAAAAGGAAATTTTATGCGAGTATTTGCAAGGTATTAAAGTTCCGCAAGGTTACTCATCAAACATCAAGAAACTTGTATCAATGAAAGATCTCAAGTTAATTGGTTTAAAATCTCATGATTGTCATGTATTGGTGCAACAACTTCTACCAGTGGCTATCCATGGGATCCTACCAAAAAATGTGAGAGTAACTATAACGAGATTGTGCTTATTCTTCAATGCCATATGTAATAAAGTTCTTGATTTCAAAAAATTAGATGAATTTGAAGATGAGGCTGCCATAATCTTGTGTCAATTGGAGATGTATTTTCCTCCATCATTTTTTGACATTATGGTTTACTTACTTATTCATCTAGTCTGAGAAATCAGAATTTGTGGTCCAGTTTATTTAAGGTGGGTGTATCCAATAGAGCGATATATGAATATCTTTAAAGGATATACGAAGAATCATCATCGACCGGAAGCTTCGATTGTTGAAAGATACATCATAGAAGAAGTTGTTGAGTTTTATACAAACTATTTTCCGGGCGCAGATTCTATAGGAATTCCAAAGTCTCGTCATGCTGACACAGACGAAAGAGGTATTCAAGTTCTAAATGTTAAGTCAATGGCTCGGGATGTAGTTATTCAAACACATTTCTATATATTGAATAATATAGATGAAGTTCAACCTTTCATAGACACTCACAAAAGACTTTTGAGGAAAAAATATCCCTGAATGAATGACAAGTTGTTGTTGATAGAGCATAACAAGAGATTCATAGATTGGTTTAATAAAAGTGTATCTAATGATCATAGTGCATCTGAGATACTGTCATACCCATATTTTGTCTGGGCATTTTAGATTTTTCAATTATCTATTTTTATTTTAATTTTTCATCATTTGTACAACATAACATGCATTTCATCTCGCATAGTGCTTAAAATGTCAGCCGGAATAATTTCTCGGATTTACAGACAGACTGGTCAAACTAATTTTCAACTGTACCTAAAATTAGTGAACGAAAAATATCAAAATTAAGCTTAGAAATGCCAGTGATATTAATCTACATTTCGCATAGTTTAACCTGGCTTGTTCATTTTATTTTTTTGACTAATTTTCGGGCACGTTTTGATCAGTCTGAGTAGTTTAACCTGTCAAAATTTATTTCAAAATCTAACTAAACGCTGTATTTTTCCGAGTCGTTTATTTCGCGCTGATCATTTTGGTGCATTCATTTTTTTTTCGAGCACTTTTTTTTTTGTCCGACTTTTTAATTGTTTTTTAATTATTTTATTTTTTAGTTAAATAATAATTTTAATTCATTTATTTAGATATTTAAATTTAAATTCATTTTAATTGTTTGATTTTATTTTATTTCTATTTTGTCATCAATTCTTCCCTTTTATAAAAAAACATGATTTTTAATTCTTGTCTTATTATAAAAAACACAAAACATGATTTTTAATTCTTTTTATTCTTGTCTTATCATAAAAAACAAAAAAAAACATGATTTTTAATTCATTTTATTCTTGTCTTATTATAAAAAAATACAAAAACATGATTTTTAATTCTTTTTATCATTCTTGTTTTATTGTTGAAAACTTAGTACTATATATATGTGCATTGCATAAGGCCAAAAGGGGGATCATAAAAGAGACAACAAAAAAAACCTATTTCCCCTCATTGTTCTCTCTCTCTCTCTCTCTCTCTCTCTCTCTCTCTCTCACGTTAAAACAAAATAAATACATAAAAAGAGAGGTCATACTTCATCTTCACAAAAGCTCATGAATAACAACAACAAAGCCGATTTTCTTTCAAACTCATAACAAATCCGTAAAGCACCATGAAAGTCTCTACATAACAAACCGAAACATCCACGATCATGCACACCTTCGGCGCCGTTCAGCCTCTGTTTGTGGTAGCTTTCTCTTATCCCTTTCGTTTTATATTCATAAAAACTTTTTATTGATTTTGTTTGTTTTAGTTTTTAGAGATATTTTTATTAATATGTTAGGTGTTTAGAAATCTTTTTTTCTCTTTTTATCAAAACAAAACTTTTTTTAAAATAAAAAATGACAATATTAAAAAAAAAACAAGCATTTTATCTTAATGTTTGTGATTGATTTTCTTTTACTTTGTTTATATTGATTTATGTGGGTTGTCTAATTTTATTATTTATTTGTTTTGTTTGTGATTGTTTAATTATCTTTATTGATTTTATTTTCCATTAGCTAGAAAAAGTAATTAATTGAATAATATATAAAATACAACAAAAATAAAATAAAATCAACTCTTTTTAAAAAAAAATGAACAAAAAATAATAAATACTTAATCCAACGCCGAGACACTTTTTCTCAAGTCAAACCAACGAGCTCATTTTATTTTCGTGCTTGCGCTTATTTCTTTAATTAGGTTTACTTATAATCTTTTCATTTCATCCCCATCCGACAAAATGTACCCCATTCCCATTAAGTGTAATAATTTTATCGCTTTAATCTTGATTGTATTTTAATGTTTTATCCATCTCTCACTTACACGCTCAAACCATTTTCATACTATTCAATATCAAGCCTATTTTCAAACACTGTAAGTGATTGTTTCTACGATCGCCCTCAACCAAACCCAAAACATTCTTGATTCATTTATCAAGTCATACCCCAACTTGTAAGTCGACTGCTTTTTAGCATCGCCGTCAACCTCATGCACACATTTTCTCTCTTTCTTTGGTTGTGGTTTCGTTTACTAGGAGCACTCTTAGGGACTAGGAATCGGCCTAACTTTTTCTCAAACCCTTGATCCAACGTCAAATGGTTCCTTCCCTCATAAGTCGGTTGCCTTTTGCAATCGCCATCACGCAAATTCAAACCTCAATCTTTTATCGAGTATTTTAAAACTAAAATCTCTTGTCCCAAAAGAAATAAAAAAATACTTTAATTATATCTCTAACCTCTTTCCAAAATCTAAAAAAAAACATTTCACAATTCTCAAACCATTTTTGCCTCTTGGCTTTTCCATTTAAAACTTTTCAATAAGGAC
Source organism: Lathyrus tuberosus (assembly GCA_022829125.1). Lineage (NCBI taxonomy): Eukaryota > Viridiplantae > Streptophyta > Magnoliopsida > Fabales > Fabaceae > Lathyrus > Lathyrus tuberosus. Next base: position 1,491,949 of record JALAZF010000761.1, read on the forward strand.
ATGCTGCTAGCATCGTCCATAAAAAACACACAACAAACCAAAAACCTTTTCAACACAAACTACAGAGTTCTGATTCCCTCTGGGATACGTAGGCACTGGGTTGAAAACTCGGACGAACTCAATAGTAAAAAACTCTTATTTTCCCTTAAGTATTCATTTATCCATCCTTTCCTTAGCAAGCTTATAGATAACAAACACCTTTCATGCCTAGACAACTTAGACGGTTCCCATCGAGTACGATGGATGTAGGGAGGTGCTAATACCTTCTCCGTACATAACCGACTTCCGAACCCAACATGGTTGCGATGACCATACCATATCCTCTATCCTGCGGGTTTTCTCGATATTTTCTCTTTCCCTTTGGGGAATAAATAAAGTTCGGTGGCGACTCTCTGTTAGTCCATCCGCGAACTTTCTTCGCGAGGTCGTATTTTTCGAGGTACGACGGATACTTAAATGGTTGTCGTACGAGCCAAAATTTTGTGTTATTACTTGGACTGCATACGACATTGGTCATTATACCTTTTACACAAAATCAAAAGATGATCGTAGTACAATGCAAAATAGTGGGGTTATGGTTGAAGCCAAAATCGATGTATTTCTCTAGTTAGAAAGATAAGAATCCTGTATTGGCAACTACCACGTTTTATGGTGTCATTGATGAGATTTGGGAGATTGATTATGTTATTTTCAAAGTGGCTTTATTTAAATGCAAGTGGGTTCCCAATAATAGTAATGGTGTACACATTGATGACTTAAGATTCACCCGGGTCGACCTTGGCAAGGCATCTTTTATGACTGAACCATTCATCATGGCTTCTCAAGCAAAACAAGTTTTCTATGTTACCGACCCATCGGACATATCGGGAAAATGATCAATCGTTCTCCAAGGAAAACACATTCCTCTTAGTGATGAAAGTCTTGATATTCTGTCCACACCTTCTTACACAACACAAGTTTCTACCTCATATGATGAAGTTGATGGAGATGTCGTGCATGTTATTCGAATCGATCATGAAGAAGGCATATGGGAAAATTAACAAGTACGTAATTTATTCTTTATTCATAATATATTAATTGTATGTTATAGTTTCTAAGTATTTTTACTAACAAGTACAATTATTTGAAATCATAGGTCTTTAGAGTCAATACACCAAGAGACAAAAAACCAAAGCACCAAGTTACAATTATGTCATGTTATGTAATGTGTAAACTGTAGGTTGCTTGTTCTGAAAAATTGTAGGATGTTTGTTCTGATACAATTGAATATGATACAATTATGTGATATTATGAATATGATACAATTAATATTATTATGATAACTTTATCACAAATGTGAGTTGTATTTTCTGTTGTGATATGGTGAACAATAATACAGGTTAAAAAATGGGATTAATGATAAAAATAGGATAATATTTGTTAATTCTACAGAAAATGTAACAACGGTTATATATCATAACTGTTATAATATCTCGCGTGTTGTCTAGAAAAAAATAAATATCAAAACGACGCAGCTGGGAATCGAACCTAGGACCATTATTTTTATCACAACGGTCTTTTGGAAAATCGGTTGTGATATGGCGTGCGCTTTCCAGTTTATTACAATGGTTACTGGGTCGTGATTGTAAGTATCATATATACAACGACACTCTACATAACAACGTCTGCTCCTGCGTGATTATATATCTTTCCCAACCGTTGTTAAATGGGTTTGCCGTAGTAGTGAATCGATAGATCCACCCAACCGAAACGTGCTTGTTCCACCACTGAAGTGGCTCCCTGAGTCCTTTTAACTTTGTAGCAAGAATACAACTAGCATTACCTGATGCATTGATAGAAACCCAAGCCTCTTTCACAAAATCAAGAAACAATGGATGTTCAAACCAAGCATGAAAGGTTTTGAAGGGTATTGTGCAACACCCCAAAATAAATATAATATTTATTTAATTAATTTATTATGATTATTCGGTGTTTCGGTGAGTTTTGATGAATATTGTGACGCATGGTGAAATTGTGTGGTGTTGTGGGGTAGTATTGAGTTAAGGGAATATTGAGGCACTTAGAATTAGTAATTATTAGGATTATTTTGTTAGTAATAATAATAGAATAATTTGCATATTTAGATTATTATTATTGTTATTATTATTTAAAATAATTAAGAGGAACATTAAGGGTAAGACGATATTGTTGGGAATACTAAGTGAGGGTAAGATGGGAAAGTCATAATTGGGGTCCAAGGGGTAAGTTTGACAAAAAGAAAACTGGGAATTAGGGAAGTTATTCGGTGCAATCGTAAAAGTGAAGAGAACGGAGAAAAGGAGGCTAGGGCACAGAGAACGAGGGAGAATCAACCGTAAAACCCCGAAGAAGAACCTTTTTACTGAAAATTCAAGGTATGGGGGGTTAATCCGGGTTACTATATTCGATTCGGGTTTAAGGTAGACGTAGGATTTGTGTGGTGTGTAAATTGATGAATCTGTGATGGATTTTATGATGAATTTTTGTATGATGAATTTTATGATGAATTTTTGTGGATCTGTATGTGTAATTGATGTCTGTTTAAAAAAATTCGTGTGAATGTTGTCATTGATGTTTGAATTCGTATGAGTCTCTGCTGTTGTTGTGATGAACACAAATCAGATCTGAAATTGAGAAATTAGGATGAACAAAAACTAGATTCTGATGGTAGAAAGTGACGAGAATAATGAAGTAGGATTAGAACTTGGATCTGTAATGAATCGAAAATAGTTTTGGGCCTGATTTGGGAGTTAGAAGGTGCTGCAATGGGGGAGATTTTACACTGGTATAAAATCAGGATTTTGGAGGTGCGTCTGGCCATACGCGTAAGGGAGGGAGCCTTACGCGTATGAGGGGGACTTCCCAGGGTATTGCGCGTATGATACGCACCCGTCCCCAGATCCAGCACGACCCTCTTCCCGTACGCGTAGGGTACGCGTAAAGGGAAGGTGGCCATACACGTATGAAGGCTCATTACGCGTATAGGAATCTTGGGAAAGGGAGCATACACGTATGGGCTAGCCATTACGCGTATGGGAAGGTTGAAGGGGTTTTAAGAGGAAAACCCTCTCTGCTCATACGCGTAACACTCAGGGTGATACGCGTATGGGAGGCCTGGGCAGGTGGCCCTATGCATAGAATACGCAGGCCAGGAGGCGAGAGGAAGAGGGCCATACGCGTATGGGCAGAGACGTTGTCAGATTTGTTCGTTTTTGCGGTTTTTGTCTCTATTTCGCTTGTAATGTAGTTTCCTTGAAACATAAGACTATGATGAGGTAATAAAACATGAGTAAACTAGTGATGATGCTAAATGGGATAAAATTGGGAAATTTTGGCGTGGCGATTATAATATGATGAACTGTGAGGTATAATGACGAATCGTGACGAGTGTGGATTGATGTTGTATCATGATGTTTGATGATGATTTATGAATGATGATGCAAATTTGATGATTTTATGATGATGATTATTATGACGCTTTGCATCATGCATTGATGGCATATTTGGGACTCCGGCCCAGTGGTGGCTTCTATCGCATTATGTGGATTGAAGTGTTTTGTGACGTGCTCCGGTTCTTGTGTAGAATCGATCCTATTGGTGGAGATCTTTGGAGGGTGATGACCTAGTGTCCATCAATTATGACGATTTGGTACCACATGCATGAGTCTATGATGTTGCATCTTCATACTATATGGCATTGCATTCTATTGATGTACTTGATGCATTGATGACATTTGTGAATGAGTTAGTGATGTTATGTGTTGCTACTTTATCTTTGGCCTATATCCTATATATTGATTCGTGATTACTCACCCTTTCTGTTTGAATGTTGCCTCCACATGGGTAATATGGAGATGATCAGGATTAGCTCCTTTGGTGATCGAAGGCTTAGCTTTGAAGTATTTTGGTTTTCCGTCGATTAGAGGGTCTTGCTCTGATATGTAACATCAGGTCAGGACGTTTGAGTCAAACGATTTATGTTCTTTTATTTGTTGGCATAGTGATGTTTATGATTTTATTTTAAGACGTTTTGGATTATAAATTGTAATGAATTTTGATTTCCGCTGCGTGAGGTTTAAATGAATTTATGATGACAAAACCCGTGTTACGGAGCAGGTTGTTATTTTGATGTTTTATGACGAAATGTGGCACTCTTTTTTGATGTACTCTGGTATAATTGTTGTATTTATTTGAGAATGTTTGTCAGGTAGAAAAGGGTGTTACATTAGTGGTATCAGAGCAGGTCAGTCAGTCCAGCCAGGTTTTACACGATGTCAGTCCCTATCAGTCGATGAGTGTGTGTACAATGTCGATGATTTGTTTCTTCTAATGTTGTTGATGGTGTGTAGGATGGCTGGAAGAAACGATCCTGCTATCGCTGAAGCATTGGAATCACTTGCTCAAGCGATGACGCAGAACAATCAGAATGGTGGAGCTCCTGACGAGTTTCATGCTTTGGGGAAGTTCCAGAGGAACAATCCGCCGACTTTTATGGGAACTCATGACCCAAAAAGTGCACAGAAGTGGCTAACAGTGATTGAGAAGATCTTCCGAATGATGGGTTATACTGACGCAACTCATATATTGTCAAAAGAGGTTGAGGATTGGTGGGATAACACCCGTCAGAGACTGGAAGGCGTTGGTACTGAAATAACTTGGGTTGTGTTCAAGCAGGAATTTTTGAGAAAGTATTTTCTGGTTGATGGCCGCGGCAAGAAGGAGGTGGAATTCCTTGAGTTGAAATAAGGAAACATGACTGTGGCTGAATATGCGGCAAAGTTTGAAGCGTTGTGTAGCGAGCGATTTTTGTCGGTGACGCGACCACCTTATCGCTGGTTTTTGGGTTTCTCCCCACAATGAGGAGGGGGTGCTACTTTCTGATTTCTTATTTATCCCGTGAAGCTGGAAAGGAAAGGGAAGCTATCTAAAACTAACCTTGCACGCAATTGTTTAACTGAACAAACGCTTTAAAGAGATTGGGGATCCCGGGCCAGGTTATACAATGGGGAGTTGTCAATTACCCATCCTATATGTGGTTATCCATAGGATGTTAGCTTTAGGTTTCGCTTTGTACTTGATGGTGTTTATCCGTTAATGGGTTGGGAAAGTTTCTTGGGAAATATGAGAGAATGAGTGAGTTTTTGTTGATGTTCGGATGTTTTTGGTAAGGTGCTGGACCTAAGTTTTGATTGATATGAAGGTACTGGACCTAGAGTTGTTGATTAGTATGCTCACTAAGATTTCGCAATCTTATGCCTACGTATTCCCGTTTAAAGAAAACAGAGAAATCAGAGCAATCTTAGTTCCTCCTATTCTATGGGAGGAAAAAGATGTTTGGTGTCTTATTCAAAACCCAAGATTCAAGCTAAAAGGTTTTAACTGAGAGAGAATTTGTCATCTCTAAAGAGGAAGTGGACTTCCTCTAAGGGGATTGTTGATTTTTGTGTGCCTTGATCAAAGCCCAAGGTTGAAGCTAAGAGATTGATTGACTCTACTAGGAAAGTCCTTATACAAAGCCTAAGAGTATGTTGAAAGAGATTCGGCTATTTGGAGATGTCATTATACAAAGCCTAAGAGGAGACTGGAAGCTTAACTTTTCTAGGGAAAGTGTCCTATCTGTCTTGTACAAAGCCCAAGATTGAGGCTAAAAAGGGATTTTGACTCCGCCGGGGAGGTTTTCATGTGTCTTGTACAAAGCCCAAGATTGAGGCTGAAATGGGAAATTTAACTGACTCGGATGAGGAAATTTTTATGTGTCTTGTACAAAGCCCAAGATTGAGGATGAAATGAGTTTGACTCTGTTTAGGGAATTGTTTCTCAAAGCCTAAGAGGGATTGACTCTGCTGGGGAAGATGTTTGTCCCAAGCTTAAGAGAAGGTTATGAAGATTTATGTCTTGTACAAAGCCCAAGATTGAGACTAAAAGGGTTTGACTCAACAAGAGAGTGCTTTCATCTGTCCTGTACAAAGCCCGGGATTGTGGCTGAACAAGCTGGAGAAATCATTATACAAAGCCTAAGAGGAGGCTAACTTTTGCTAGGGGAAATCCTTATGCCAAGCCTAAGAGGAGGTTGGAAAAGATTGTCTCAACAAGGGAATGGTTTTATCTATCTTGTACAAAGCCCAAGATTGAGGCTAAAAAAGGGTGACTCAACAAGAGAGTCTGAACAGGTGATTGACTCAACAAGAGAGTATGAAAAGGTGATTGACTCAACAAGAGAGTCTGAAAAGTGATTGACTCAACAAGAGAGTCTGAAAAGTGATTGACTCAACAAGAGAGTCTAAAAAGGTTAGCTCCGTTGGGGAGAATCATTGTACAAAGCCCAAGAGGAGGCTGGCTATGCTGAGGAAAGATCATTATACAAAGCCTAAGAGGAGGCTAGCTATGCTAGGGATTATTGAGATCCCGAGGTAGGTCCAAAGGGGGAATCAACTCTTGTTTAGGATTACAAAAGAGTTGAGGTATCAAAGACCTTGAGGTTCTGATTTGGGATAGTGTTATACTGATGATAAACTGACCCTGGTTGGGGATTGATCGGATGATCAGGGTTTCTCCTACGTTTGTAGGGAACTTGAGAATGTCTTTGAGACTCAAGAGGAGATTTAGACTGTCTAAGTCTACTGGCGTGGAAATTTTTTATCTTTTGTATGATGCCCAAGAGGAGGCAGGTGTTTTAAGGGATGAGATTCAACCCTAAGTCCGAGGTTTGACACTGGAAAGACTACTCTAGAAAAGGATGACTAAGTTTTGTCTTATACCTATAGGAGGTCTTTAGGGTCCTTGTATTAAGCCCAAGAGAAGGTATGAGAACTTCTAAGAAGCCGGAGTGTCCTTGTACAAAGCCAAGAGGAGGCGGGGATGCTTCTAGGAAGCCTGTGGGTCCAAACTTAAGAAGAGTTCAAGAAAAATTTCACCGAGAATAATCTTTCCTTTTGTGAACAGTTATAGGGTTTGAAGAAATTCAAAGGAAGTTTCACCGGGAATTTGTCCTCTATGGGGAAACTGAATTTCTTTGACAATTTCTAATAGTGATACTCTAAGAAAAGGTTCACCGAGAATACTGCCTTTCTCTTTGTTCCATATTGTTTAAGCCCAAGAGAAGGCAAGACTGTGTCTGGAAATCCTATGGGGATCTAATTTTAACTGTATTCAAGAGTGACCAACTAGCTTTACCTAGTTCTAGACCTAGTTGTCGGGGAAATCTCTAAATAACTATACTAGTATATATACAGTTGATATATGACAAGTATTTAAAAGGATATGAAATAAGACTTACAGAGGAGCAGCTTCCCACAATATAGTTATATATATCAAAGCATGTAAAAGAAAGCCGATAAAAACTTACAGGTGAGCAAGCTTCCATGCTGTATTGTTAGTTGTTCAAAGAAATTAAAGAAAGTTTTGATGACAACATGTATTTGAACCTAAATCAAAAGGAAAGTTGTTTTTGGAAAGATTGTTGGGGCTTATACTCAAGGAGAGGCCCAAGATTTAACAGTGATCGCACCGTTGTTTTGAATATCGTATCGGAACTTATACAACGACTGAGGCCCAAAGAGGTTTTCTGTACAAAGGGATGAGTCTTACAACTCAAGGAGAGGCCCAAGGTTTTGAAAAAGAAAGATGGGACTTACAACACGAGGGGAGACCCAAAGAGGTTTTGGAAAAGAAAGATGGGACTTACAACACGAGGGGAGACCCAATGAAAGACAATGATCGTACCGTCGTTTTGAGAATCGCAGATGGACTTATACAATGACTGAGGTCCAAAATTATTTTTGTACAACAAGGGATTGGGTCTTACAATCTATTAGAGGCCCAAAGTGTTTGAAAAGGATTTGTTAGGGTGAAAATCAAAGAAACCCTAATTTCATCATTTTTAAAGTAATTATTCAAAGAAAAATAATTAAAATGATAAAAAACACCAAATAAGTTTGAATAAACAACTTGTAATTTTTGGTTGAGGTTGGAAAAATGATGTTTTAATCACAAGTTGAATTAAAACTCATTTGGTTTTGATTTCCAAGGTGATAATTCCTTTTTTGAAATGTTTAAAAACCATTAAAAATGAATTTATTTACAAAAATATTAACTATATTAAATAAATAATATAAATTTGATTTTTTGGTGGAATAAAATATTTTAATATTTTTGTGATTTTTTGCAAAAAGAACCAATAAAAAATAACTAAAATTGAGAGAGACATTAATTTTTCAAATCATTTAAAAAAATAATATGAAAAATATAAAAAATGGTAAAAGTGGTAAAAAAAGGGTCTGGGGCGAGAGGGATTCGAACCCCAGACCTCCAAGCCAAACACATGAGCGCGCAACCACTGGGGTGGTGATACATCCGTGTATCAAAACCACCCCATAAATATATATAAGGGGTGCCTTGTTTTAGGCATGGGCAAGGCAAGACAAGGCCAGCTTTTGGGCCATTTACGTGAAGCCTCTAACTTTCTCATTTCTCCATGGATTGGGACAAAATTTATATGTATCTGGCCTAGAATTTCCCTAGGAATCCAATGGTGGTCATGGTTTTTTCAGATGAGGTCCCTATTTTAAAGCCCAATAGTGGTTTTGAAATAGGCCTATATTTGCATTTTCTATGCTACCTCATGTTACAGGCAAGAATTACATGATGAATTGGTTCAAACACAACATATACAACATGTATAAGATGTTTATGATCAGTGGACTTCAAAGCAATGCATAATTCAAAGAGTTCAAGTTGTCATGCACTTACCTCTTGGAGCTTTTTATGCTATCTGCCAAGTTCTTTGTGCCAGAAGTAATTTGATGCTTTGGACACTCTCAATTGATCCATTAGAAGCTTTTTGAATGGTTAGAACCAGCTGGAATCCTCAAGAACAAGTTTGAGCTCTTTCTTGCAAAAGGGGCAAAAGTGACCAATAGGGCAACTCTCTCAAATGGTGTTCTAGATGAGGGGGAACCATTTGGGACAGTTCAAGGATGATATTTGAAGTATGTTTGAGATTTAATTTGGTTTTGGAAGTGACTGAATCAAGGCATGGCTTGAAAAATGCAAAAAGTCCAATTTTGAGGTTTTGGAAGTGGACTTTGAGATTTTGGTGTTACAGGTCACATGTTAGTGTTTGGATAGCTTAGATACAACATATTAGAGGTGTTTGGATCATGAGTTGTGATGGAATTGTTCTCTAACTCAAAAACTCAGAGATACCTTGCAAAAGAAGACATTTTGGCCTAAAGAGAGGGATTTTGAGGAAAGCATCAGTTTAGGTGCTTTCGTGCACTAAAACTGATCACAATTGATGTCTATTTATAGTGTGTCAAGTTTGTTTTGGCATCAATAGTGAATGGAGGTTGCAGCAGGCCTTTGGCCAATGTTATGCAAAAGGAATCTCAAGTCTCCTCTAGCCATTGAGTTGAGATTAGAGCACAGGCTTTGTAGCTTTGGTTCAGAGATAAGCTTGGACTGAATTCAGTTGGAATAGGCTCAATTCATGCCACCTTGATGCATTCATTAAAGGCTTGGAAACAAAATTGGAGTCTTGGCATCTTTTAGCCTTTTTAGGGATGACAAGCCTAATGTAGATTCTTGGACTTTGGAGGCTTGGGGATCAGATCATTCCCTTCTTGTTTTATCCTCAGATGTGTCCAAATGGATGACAAGGCTTGGATTTATTAGATTTGGACAAATCGAGCAAAATGCATAAATTCTGCCTTGTAAAAACCAGTTCATGATGCCATGTTCCAAGGGTTGTATCTCCTTGCTCAAATGGAATTTGGAGATGATCTGGTACTTGTTGGAAAACCCTTATGGCATACTTTAACTTTGATGTTCACCCCTAGACCTGGTTTGACTTGGATCAAGGTGAAAAATGTCCCTACATTTTGGAAAAAGTAAGGCAGATTCTGACTTAGTGAAAATTTCGCTAAGTGTTGGAAAAATGCCATTTTCATGTTTTTAGCCATTTTAATCACTCCATAACTAAAAATCCATGAGGAATTGGAATGAGATGTAGTTGAAGCTTTTATAGAGTGTAGCAAGACCTACAAATCCAGCTTTGGATCACCTAAAATGGTTGCTTGGACTCAAGTTATGGTCCATGGAAGTTGGTACCCTAGCCACTTTGTTCCATAACTTAGAAAAATTCTAAGTTTTTTTATGGTTACCCCTTTTACAGTTTAACTCACTTTCTTTGATTTTTCTTGATGAATGATGATTCAAATCACATATTAACATTGTTTTAGGGTCAAGGAACCATAATTGTGAAAAATTCCAAAAAGTTAAACTTGATTTTGTGCACAGTTGGCTTTTTACTGGATGAAATCCAAACTGTGCGATCCTTTATGAAATCATGTCCTTGACCTAAATTAAACCTAATGGATATATTCCATAGGTGTTATAGGGTGTATTGAATCATGTCCAAAGGTTTGGGAGCATGTCTTGGTCAAAAGTCAAAGGTACAATTGACTTTTTTCCTCGAAACCCTCATTGTGGTCCTGATGAAATTGAAACTTGTGGATCAAGCTTCTTGGATCAATCCATTGTTGCAAATGGATCAATGTAGTGTATTGGAGACCCTCAAATCATGTCTTGAGGTCTTGGCTGGCTCATGTTTTGTCCTAAAAGTCAACTTATGGGTGAATTAGGTCAAGAAACCCTAATTCTTGATTTTTGGGTAAATGCATCCCCTAAGGTTAAATTGACTTGATGATTGGGTCCATGAGGTCCCTTGGAGTATCTTGGGTTGTGCCTTGAAGCATTGGCTCATGCCCAGAGGAAAATTTCCATCTGGGGGCCTTGGTCGACCAAAACCCTAATTTGGTGATACTGGCGATCTTGAGGCTTGATCAACTTGGAATGTTGCAAACTTGTGCTTGATTCTTGATGTGGGAGTCCTCTTGATCCTTTATAGGTGTTTGAGAGTTTAGACAAGTTGAAGATCATGTCATTCCTAGATTGATCCTTCGTCTAAGGCTCTGAGAGGGCTTGAAACCCTAATTCTTGATTGTGGTGAATGCTCAAACATCTCTGATGATATTGATGAGGCATGATGGCACATCCATATTGTGGTAATGATCCTCACAATGATGGGAAATCTTGGTGGTCAAAATTTGGGGTATGACAGATGCCCCTATTTAATCTTTTTGGACCCGAAGGTGTGAATGACGAAGGTATTCGGGCATTCGGGGTGCAAGAAGATTAAACATCGGAATACCTGAAATTTTGATGGTGGTTATGAATGGCAGTTTGCTCATCCATCTTCTTTTGCTAAGCAATGATGCTTAAAAAAGGTAAAAACTTCCCCTCGATCCTGGTCTTCTGCCAAGGAACTGGTCTTAGTTTCTGAAGTAAACTTCCCCTCGATCCTGGCCTTCAGCCAAGGAACTGGTCTTAGTTTCTAAAATAAACTTCCCCTCGACCCTAGTTTTCAGCCAAGGAACTGGTATCAGTTTCTGAAATAAACTTCCCCTCGATCCTGGTTTTCAGCCAAGGAACTGGTCTTAGTTTCTTTTTTCAATAAACTTTCTTGACAAGGGACGATATTCGTTAGCGGTCTTCATCAAATTTCTCGCCGAATTTTCCTGGGGAGATGCCATTTGATGGGAAAAGTTTTGATATCAGACTTGCTAGGGAAACCATTCGTCTGAGTTGTAGAGGTGCACAAACTTCTCTGTTGAAGACGCCATTTGTTGACTCTACTGGGGAAAACGAGTCTCTTTAGAGACTGTGTCCTGCTTGGGGATATTACATCATACTTTTCTTCGAGATCTTCTCAGAGAAATGCCATGTGATGCAATCCAATTTTGAGGTGCTGATGACTTCATTAACGTCGACTTTCTTGGGAGAAAAGCCAATGTGTTGCTGAGAGCCTTCGGTCGAGAGGCTTTCTCTAGGGGTTTTCCTTAATCCGGGAAAGCGAAGATATCATATTCAATGGTGAAGAGTGATGTTTGACGAATGCCTTCTAGTTCTTCAGAGGTTCAAGTTATCAAAGTGGTCGAGGACCGTCTCCAATCCAGAAATAAACTGGGGGAAAGATTGTTCGGACGATACATTTCCTGACGAGGAAAGTACTGACAACTCGATTGATGAAAGGACTTTTATCACTAGGGGATAAGACCGACTAGAGTGATAGTGATGCAATATGAATATGAATGTAAATCAATAATGAATAATGTATGTATGTTTATGCTGACAAAACTGACATGACATACAGACTAGTGGATGAACACGACTGGATACTCGGCCACTGTGGGGAGCGAGGAAGTACCATTTGGTCCAAAATAGCAATTCTGCCTTGCTTAGGAGAGATAATCCCTATGGGGAAAAACGTTGGTCGGGCTTAGAAGGTAAGAACTCTATCGGAGCCGTAAGATGAAACATGGTCTCTGACACAGGTGGTCCTTCATTCAGGCGCACTGGTTTAGGAGGATTACTTTGATTATGCACTTTGAAGCTTAATCACTTTTGGAGGAGCGATTGATGTTCTTCGATGTTCAACAGTCAAAAGAATTGCCATCTTTATTTTAAAAGCAGAAAAAGTTTGACAAGTAAATTCATTTTGTTTTATTTCAAGAATCGTTGATCTTATTAAAATGTCGTTCTGTAAAGTTAAAACAAATAAGAATTACAAACAAAAACATTAAGGTTCAAATTTTATTGATAGGATGGAAATCAGCCAAACGTGTGATTCCATGGAGCATTTACAAAGTTAGAAAATGGTAATTTAAGGGAAAAGGGCTACATTGAGACATAACGACTGCTATCCTTCTACCAACTTTGAATTCTGGACATCCTGAGCTTCTCTCGAAGATGACCTTGACTGGAATTTCTTCTGATGGATGGCATGACTGCTGCTGGGGGATTTGCCCCTTTGTTGGACGTAGTTACTTGCCATGAATCCCTAACTTTTGCCTGGATTATACTTTGAGGTTTCCAATCCATCGGGATGATTTTTTATTATGTCTCTAATTTTTCCCTGGACCGCCCTTTTGGGGTTTTCAATCCACCGAGATGTTTTTTTTTTAATTTCGGCGAAGTATTTCTTGACTACGTCAACATTTGTGGGGTAGGAAAATTCTTCTCCATCCATGGTTGCAAGTCTCAAGGCGCCGCCCGAGAAGACTTTCTTGACCACATAGGGGCCGTCATAATTCAGAGTCCATTTTCCCCGGGAATCAGTGAGAAAAGATTGTATCTTCTTGAGAACGAGATCTCCTTTTCTGAAGATGTGAGGTCGAACCTTTTTGTCAAACGCCTTCTTCATCCTTTGCTGATACAACTGGCCATGGCATAGTGCTGTTATTCGCTTTTCTTCGATCAGATTCAGTTCGTCGTGTCGACTTTGACACCATTCAACCTCTGTTAGCTTAGCTTTCATCAATACCCTGATTGATGGGATCTCTACCTCTATGGGGAGTACTGCTTCCATGCCATATACTAGAGAGAAAGGGTATTCCCCTGTTGAAGTGCGGACAAATGTGCGATAACCGTGAAGAGCAAAGGGTAGCATCTCGTGCCAGTCTTTATAGGTTACAACCATCTTTTGAACAATCTTCTTGATGTTTTTGTTAGGCGCTTCTACCGCTCCTTTCATCTTGGGTCGGTAGGGAGATGAGTTTTGGTGTTCGATCTTGAACTCAGCGGACAACTCTTTTATCATCTTGTTGTTCAAGTTGGATCCATTATCAGTAATGATTTGGCTTGGAATGCCATAACGGCAGATGAGATTGTTTTTGATAAATCGGACCACCACTTGTCGGGTTACATTGTCGTATGATGCTGCTTCAACCCACTTGGTGAAGTAGTCAATGGCTACCAGAATGAACCGATGTCCGTTGCCTTGGGTTTGATCATGCCAATCATGTCGATTCCCCATATGGAAAAAGGCCATGGGGAAGAAAGAACTTTGAGATGCGTTGGCGGTACATGGATTTTGTCTGAGTATATCTGACACTTGTGACATCTCCTCAAGTACTTGTAGCAATCGGATTCCATGGTCAACCAATAGTACCCGACTCTTAGAATTTTTCTCGCTGTTGTGTGTCCGTTGGCATGAGTGCCAAAGGATCCTCCGTAAATTTCTTTTATCAGCATGTTTGCTTCTGGTCTGTCTATACATCGAAGCAAGACCATGTCGAAATTTCTCTTATAGAGTGTATCACCGCTCAGGAAGAAGTTGCCTGCCAACCTTCTGAGGGTCTTTCTGTCTTTTCAGGATGCCCCAGGTGGGTACTCTTGTTTCTGAAGGAAGCACTTGATATCGTGATACCAAGGTTTGTCGTCTATGACTGCTTCAATCGTGAAGATGTAAGCGGGCCTTTCTAGGCGCATTATGTCAATCTTAGGTACGTCGTTCCATTGACCTACACTAATCATGGAAGAGAGAGTGGCTAATGCATCAGCTATATGATTTTCTTCATGAGGGATATGATGAAACTCGATTCTGTTGAAGAAGGGTAACAACCTTCTCGTGTAGTATTTGTAAGGAATCAGTCCTGATTTGTATGTGTTCCAGTCTCCTTTGATCTGATTGATAACCAGGGCTGAGTCTCCATACACATCCAAGCTCTTGATCCTTAAGTTGATCGCTTCTTCGAGACCCATGATACAAGCTTCGTATTCGGCCTCGTTGTTTGTACACTTGATGTCAGTCGGGCAGTGAAAGGAATGTGGGTACCCTGAGGTGTTATGATGATTGCCCCAATTCTGTTTCCATAATGATTGACAGCTCCATCAAAGATTAGTCCCCATTGGGAACCTGGTTCTGGCCCTTCACTGGGTAGCGGTTCATCGCAGTCTTTCATTTTTAGATACATGACATCTTCGTCTGGGAAGTCAAATCTGACTGATTCCTGATCGTCAATCGGTTGATGAGCCAAATGATCGGGTAAAACACTTTCTTTGACGGATTTTTGAGCATGGTACTCTATGGCGTATTCTGATAAAAACATCTTTCAACGAGCAATCCTTCCCGTGAGAGCAGGTTTTTCAAAGACGTACTTGATTGGATCCATTTTTGAAATTAACCAAGTAGTGTGACGAATCATGTAGTGGCGAGGACGTTTGGCTGCCCAAGCCAAAGCACATCAAGTTTTCTCAAGCATAGTGTACCGAGTCTCGCAGTCGGTGAATTTCTTGCTAAAATAGTAAATGGCAGACTCTTTCCTTTTGGTTTCGTCTTGTTGGCCAAGTACACAACCCATGGAGTCTTCCAAGACTGTTAGGTATATGATCAGTGGTCTTCCTTCCACTGGAGGTGATAGAATCGGTGGGTTCAACAGGTATTCCTTAATACTATTGAAGGCGGATTGGCAGTCTTCTGTCCATACGCAGTCCTGATTCTTTTTTAGTAATTTGAAGATTGGCGCGCATGTCGCGGTCATGGGGAATATAAATCTGGAAATGTAGTTCAGACGTCCCAGGAGTCCTCTGACTTGTTTTTCAGTCTTTGGAGAAGGCATTCCCTGAATGGCCTTGACTTTGTCAGGATCAACCTCAATTCATTTCTGGCTGGCGATGAACCCTAGCAGTTTTCCTGAACAGACACCGAACGTGCATTTGTTGGGATTCAAGTGGAGTTTGTACTTTCTCATACGCTCAAATAGTTTTAACAGGTGGGTCACATGCTCCTCTTCTGTCTTAGATTTGACAATCATATCATCGACATACACTTCTATTTCTTTGTGTATCATGTCGTGAAACAGAGTTGTCATGGCCCTTTGATAGGTTGCCCTGGCGTTTTTCAAACCGAACGACATTACCTTGTAACAAAAGGTACCCCATGGGGTGATGAACGAAGTTTTCTCGATGTCTTTCGGCGCCATTTTTATCTGATTATAGCTCGAGAATCCATCCATGAAGGAGAATACTTTGAATTTTGTTGTACTGTCTACCAGCATATCAATGTGTGGTAAGGGAAAGTCATCCTTTGGACTTTCTTTGTTCAGATCCCTGTAGTCTACACACATTCTAACTTTTTCGTCCTTTTTCGGAACTGTCACTATGTTGGCTATCCATTGAGAATATTCTGATGTGGCGAGGAAACCCGCGTCAATCTGTTTCTGTACTTCCTCTTTGACTTTGATGGCCATGTCTGGGTGAGTCTGTCTCAGCCTTTGTTTTACCGGCGGACATTCTGATCTTAACAGTAGATGATGTTCCACGATGCTGGTATCCAACCCTGGCATATCCTGATAAGACCAAGCGAATACATCGGGAAACCCTTTGAGAAGCTTTATCAAAATTTCTTTGACAGTTGGACTGAGCAGTGCCCCAATCTTGACTTCTTTTCTCTCTTCTTCTGAACCCAAGTTGACCGTTTGCAACGGCTCTTTGTGAGGTTCGATGGACCTTTCCTCTTGCCTGAGTAATCGGGAGATCTCTTCTAAAATTTCCTTGTCATTTTCTTCTTCAGCCTCAAATACCGAGAATTCAAAGTTGGGAGAAGGCATTGGATCATATGTTTCAATGGGGTTTAAAACAAGCAATCTGCATGACATGATGATTGTTTTTTAGAAGAGATAGAGAGAAATGCAAGAGTGTTGTGCAGTGTAATTTCTAAAATATGCTTGTTTTTATTATTTGAGTTGTTTTTTTTTTTTTAGGATTACCATTTTCTGAAAAAGCGAAAAGAGAAAATAGCAATAAATGTGAAAATTACAAAACGACATTATTTTATTTATGATCTTGTCGATTCTTGAAACTACAGCCCTATAAAACAAAACTCAGTCGCTTTAGGTGAAGCGAAGAGAGACATTTACACAAAGTGAGCCCTATAAAACATCTGTTTCACCTGGGCAGGGTGAAAGGTTGAAATAAAGACGGCAATTACTTAGACTTATGAACGACTTTCAGAACATCGACAGCAACCCATTGGCGGCGAACTCCTCGGTGAATCACAAAGTTTGGTACCTTCCTTCTTGATTTGTCTTTAGAAATAACGCTGATTTCTGGTGGAATAGGATCGTTGGAATCTGTCTCCCAAGCAGAGTTGTCGTAGGAGGATTCTTCTGTTGTATCTTGCACAGTATTTGTACTCTCAGGCAGATCTCCCCATCCAGTGGGCTGGATATCTTCGAGCCTGATTCGAGAGCTTTCAGGAGCGGTGTACTTGACCATGAAGTCGTATTTGCCACTCGGTTGTCCTAAGGTGTCCCACACTTCTTTGGAACTGAAGGAGTCATCCCTTTCGATGACGTTGACCTCGGGAAAAGCATAGTTAAGGAACTCTTGTCCTGCGTTCTTTGTAAATTCATCGTTATACTGGATATCTTCAGAATGCCCTAAGTAATAATCCCATGATTCGGTGGGGACACAGGTATTCTTTTCAATGATGCTCAGTTGATATGCATCGTTGGGCTGACTCTTTTGCCCCAAGTCTCCTGGGTACGGCTGCCAGATAGGCAGGCCATCCATTGGGCCATAATAGTCGTGGTCAAAGTTGTCTTTCATCAGAGTGTCCTCCTCTAACGAGTTTGGAGGAGCACGACATCCTTCCGGATCATAATCTCCGTATATCATTTTGACGTCTGATCTTGGTATATATCTCGGACTCTATGCGGGATAGCAAAATGGCGTAGGCACATCTCCCTGAGACATATAACCGTCCTCGTTAAGATAAGACTTCCACTCTTCATCTGTATCAAAGGAGTCATCCTCGTTGATGGTATGTACTTCTTGAGAAACTGGGTGAAGGAAACCTCCACTGTGAAAGAACTCCTGAATGGGATGAAGACTTTCATCGTTAGTAGCAGTCTGGGTATAGGTTGAAGAAAAACCAAGGCCTTTCTTTGCCTTGTTGTCAGTAGGAATGACAAGCTGTCCACATCCTTTTGCACTGTTACTTTTGATCGCTTCAAGAGCATCTTTGTACGAGGAAATCGACGTTCCTTTTTCTGATTGGTTGCCATTGCTCACCGAAAGTGCTTGGAACTGGGTTCCCACAACCTCCTCTGGTTCTACACAAGTGGACGACGATACGTTGCTTACGATCAAGGCTTGCTCTCCGCAGATTGTGACTAGTTGGTCATTCTTGACGAACTTCAGCTTCTGGTGAAGTGTTGAAGTGACTGCCTCAGCCTCGTGTATCCAAGGTCTTCCTAACAAACACCTGTATGCTGCCCGGATGTCCGTGACCTGGAAAGTGACTAGGAAATTGTGAGGACCAATAGTTATGGGAAGGTCGACTTCACCGATAACTGTTTTTCGGGACCCGTCAAATGCTTTGACGATGATCTCACAGCCTCTCATCGGAGATCCTTGAAATGATAGTCGCATTAGAGTAGACTTTGGCATAACATTCAGAGCTGATCCGGTATCGACCAGTACGCTGGCCAAAGCATCGTCCTGGCAGTTGACTGTAATATTTAGTGCCATGTTGTGACTTTTTCCTTCTTCTGGCAGTTCCTCATCACTGAATCCTAAGTTGTTACAGGAAGTGATGTTGGAGATGATGTTGTCAAATTGTCTTATTGTTACACCCTGTTCCACAAAGGCCTGCTCTAAGACTCTCTGTAGAGCCTTTCTGTGGGCTTCGGAACTAAGTAAAAGAGATAACACCGAGATTTTTGAAGGAGTTTGCAATAGTTGATCAACAATGTTGTACTCACTCTTCTGGATGAGCTTCAACATCTCATAATTATTCTTTGAAAGGTCGGGATTACTGGATTGACCGACTGGTTAATTGGGAACTTCTGTTTGAGGTTCCTTTTCTTTGGTGGGTTCTCCAACTCCTCGGTTGAAGATTCGACCGCTCCGTGTTACCCGGCTGATGTCTTCAATACTCACGACAGAGGGTAATGAAGTTTCCTTTCCATTCTCAATTGTTTTTGCACCGTATTTGTAAGGGATAGCCTTATCAAATTTGTACGGCATTGGTCCCAGCAGATAGATAACTACAGGAACCTTCTGATTTTTCTGACCATCATAGTCGGCCTCAATTGGTTCGAGGTTGAGAATCCTTCCACTATCGAGGGGAACTCTAGATTCATGGAGTAGAGGGATTATGGTGCATACATCTTTGGCCACTTCTCATTTAGGTATTAAAACAACATCTTTGCCTTGATGATAGCCTAACATTGAACCAGAGCTTGACCATGGTTGAACCTCTTTGTGGTCCAACTGAGTTTGATGGGCTACTCGCACAAGGTAGCATCCTTGGTTATTTTCTGAGCAAACTCTATAGCGCTCATAGTTGTGTGGTGGCACCCGGCCACGTCCGCTTTGTATGCAGTGTAACCTTACTAGATCTGTCTCCATTGATCGAACATCTTGACTCTGATGCCTAGTAGGGTTCCCGTCAATTATACTGACTTGTTGCGTGTCTTCATCTAGATAGATCGGAAGCCACCAGTGGTTCAACAAGTGTTGCAGTGTCCTTTGAACGAGTGCCCAGCCTTGGTCACTCTCACGACATACTCTACAGTTTTGATACTCATGTGAAGTCAGAAAACCGAGCTGGACTTGTGTAGCGTGTAATTCCACCAAGGTGGTATTCATCAAACGAATATCAAAGATTTGAATCATGTTGACTTGATAATGAATTCTATCACGGTAATCCTGAATCCATCTAAGATCCATCTGACGCTGGAGGGCCTCTTGTACAAAAGAGCATCCCTGATTGTTTACCGAGCAAGTCAGACAGGAATCATAATCGTGCCGTAGCAGATCATGATGTTGGCTTTGCCTTGAGTGCTTTGCCACCAAGTAGACATTCATCACACGAATGTTGTGGTTTTGAATGACGTTGGAATTTGTATAAGTCATGTTGACCTCACGGATTCGGTGATCTTGGATCCATCCGAGATCCATCTGTTCCTGTAGAGCTGATTGCACCACAGAACATCCTTGATTATTTTTAGAGCAGATATCACACTGGTGATAGTTGTGAGATGGTACATTCCCGTATCCGCTCTGTTTGTAATGCATCTTGACCATGTTGATTCCCAATAAGAGTACATCGTGAATTTGATAGCTGTGCTTAGACTCTCCCTCTATCAAATTTACCGCAGCTTTCTCGTGTTGAGGCAACAGGTTCGTCTGAACATTTAGATTTGTATCCTTGAAGGATAAGACCCTGCTCCTGACAAGCTTCTGCACATTGGACTTGAAGCTAAGACAGTTTTCTATGTTATGCCCTGGTCCTCCTTGATGATAAGGGCAAGTCTGATCCTCTTTGAACCAAAAAGGAGGATTTTCCAGTACTATAAGAGGAGACCTGGTTTGGACGTGCCCCTTGACCAGTAGTAACGGAAACAGTTCTGCGTACAACATTGGTATAGGGTCAAACCCTGGTGGTCGCATTGTACGATTGTTGTTGTATTGAGGACGAGCCTGCTGAATAGGCTGTTGTGTCCTTTGCTGATATTGTTGTTGATTCGGATGGCTTTGAGCAACCTGAGGTTGATACGTTGGAACAGGCGCAGGGTTAATAGTAGGAGTTACAACTACTACTGGTTGGTACTGTCGCCTTTGCTTTCCAAGAGAGATATTACCAATATCTTGCTCTTTTTTCTTTTGGAAAACACTGCCGTATCTTTT
Organism: Lathyrus tuberosus; assembly: GCA_022829125.1. Classification (NCBI taxonomy): domain Eukaryota; kingdom Viridiplantae; phylum Streptophyta; class Magnoliopsida; order Fabales; family Fabaceae; genus Lathyrus; species Lathyrus tuberosus. The sequence continues at coordinate 1,512,502 of JALAZF010000761.1, forward strand.
GGTACTGCTTGATGGTCCGGCATCTTTGACCAAATGTCCTTCTCGGACTGCTTCCTCAAGACGAACTCCCATGTTTACCATTTCAGTAAAGTCGCTGGACGCACTGGCGACCATTCGGTCGTAGTAAAATGAGCTCAAGGTTTTCAAGAAGATCTTTGTCATCTCTTTTTCCTCAAGAGGTGGACAAATCTGGGCGGAAATTTCACGCCATCTCTGAGCATACTCAAAGGTTTCCTTATCCTTTTGCGACATGGCTCTGAGTTGATCTTTGTCTGATGCCATGTCCAGGTTATACTTATACTGATGAACGAAGGCAGCGCCAAGATCTCTGAAAGTGACGATCTTAGTGCGGTTTAAACCCATGTACCATTTGAGTGCGGCACCGGTTAAACTATCTTGGAAGTAGTGGATCAGTAGCTGTTGGTTCTCTGTCTGAGTTGACATCTTCCGAGTGTACATCACCAAATAACTTTGGGGGCAAGAGTTGTCCTTGTATTTTTCAAATTCGGGCACCTTGAATTTGTGCAAAATTTTCACATTGGGGACCAAACAAAGGTCTGCGGCGTCCTTTCCGAATAGATCCTGACCGCGAAGGGCATACAGTTTCTTCTGCATTTCCAAGAATTACTCCTGGAACTCATTCATTCTGTCGTACATACTTTCGTTTCCACCAGGAGGTATCTGTGGAATCTGTCCTTCCGGGACAGTGTGTACCCGGGTGGTGGTATAATCATTACGACAGTGACTCTTGGTGCTTCCCTATCCAGAAGTTTGTAACCTTCAGGAGTTTCTGTCGTGCCCCTTCCATCTTCGCTTTCCCAAAGTTTGTAACCTTCAGGCCCAGCGGTTCCTGCTGTGGTTTCCGGATCTTCCATGATCAGCGAAATATATCCTTCCGGGATATAGTTAAGTGGCATGCCCCAGGGACAATCTTTAGGTATGTTGTACCGAGGATTGTACTTTTCCACTATGGGCGTAGATGTGATCTCTAAGATCACAATCCTTTGTTGTTGCATCTGAGCCGCTGCCAGAGATTGCATGTCATTGTGAAGCTTCCTCAGATCTTCTTTCAGAGTGTCGATTTCTTCTCTTAACCCTCTGTTCTCTTCCTCGAGATCATCCATTTTCTTTTGTCGATTGGCCCGAGTATTGTACGAATGAGACAGTTTGACTCTAGAATCGAGACACAAACGTGAGATTCGTAGGTAAGGAGAATGCGTTATGTGAGAATGATGAATGATATGTAATGATTATATATTAAACTTTTTTGTTTTAATCAAAAGAAACTTCAATAATTGGATTGCAAATATCATACAGTGGGGAGAACCCCGTTTTATTGAATTCAAAGATTGTGGAAATGGAAATACAGTAACTTACAAAGTGCTGTAAAAGGAAATGTCTAGACTTATGGATCCTGAGTCCTCTCTGAGGATAGCTCAGGTACTGGTGCTGGTACTTTCCTTTTCTTTGACTGGGGCTCTTGAGTCGTTGTCGGGTTGTCATTCCTTTGCCAAGTGAAAGGAGCGAGCAAATTCCTTTGGTCTTCTTGATTTTCTACAGCATGTTGCTCTAAGACCTCGATCAGAGCATCTTTTTCTTTTAATAGTTGTTGTATTTTGTTACACTCTACGTTGAGAATGCGGTACTTGTTCTTCCAAGATTTCATTTCCTGTTGAACTTTGTTGTGAGTGGCCTGGAGTTTTTCTGTATTAGACATAAAATAAAGGACAAATTCCTTTAACGGAAGAACTTCTTGACGAGGATAAGGCATCCTCGGCTTGAGAGCTCTAGTTTGCACCCAGTGGAGATAAGGTTCCACAGAGACACAGTCTGGTTTTCCTAAAGACTCTCTTCCTTTCCTATGGACATGTTTCCAGGCATGCACTATTTCGGTCTTCAGTGCCCTGTCATTTTCTCCTTCCTTGAAGAAAATACCTTCCAGATGAGCATTACGCGGGACATGCCTCATCGGGTATCCAAATTGACGACGAACTAAAACTGGATGATAGTTGATTCCTCCTTTAATTCCTATGAGGGGTACATTAGGGAAGTCTCCACAACGGTCAATGATTCTTATCCTGTCATAGATCCGATTGTACCAGTCTATGTCAGAGTTGGTAAGAGACATGATTCTCTGTGACCAACGTAGAGTACTCTTATGATCCCAAAAAGCAGCAGACTTGGGTAAATGGGAAGTGAACCATTTGTATAGCAGGGGTACATAGCATGTGATCATCCCTCTGCTGTACAAATTCCTTAAGTGTACAGAATGATAAGCATCTGCGAGCAAGGTCGGTACAGGGTTTCCAATAAGAAAAATCTTAATGGCATTGATATCAACGAAGTCATCAATGTTGGGAAATAGAAATAACCCGTGGGTGAGCAACACAAAGATGCTCTCGAAAGCAGTCACGTTCCCTATACTAGCAAAGTACAGAGCTTTCTTTACCAAAAACTTGGCTGGTAAACCTTGGATTCCACCCTTAATGGTCATGTGAGTCCCGACTTCTGACTCATCCAAATAGATAGCTCTTGCAATGATTTGATCCTTTGGAATTTCTTCCAGTCTAGAAAAGGGAGTTTGGTCAGTGATGGGTAAATCAGTCAGATGAGAGTACTCCTCCAGTGTTGGTGCTAGCGGATAATCCGGGAATGTGAAACAGTGATAAACCGGATCGTAAAACTAAATTAGCATAGACAGAATTCCTTCGATTACATGGACCCTTAACAGAGACAGCAGTCCTCCGTACTTAGCTCTGAAAGCATCCTTGCCAACCCTCTTAAATCCTCTAGTTTTGGAACCTTGAAGGTGTACTTGTGAGTCTTCCTTATACCGAAATCCATAACGCAATCTTTCTCTCTGACATTTGCAATCATTGTCTTAGTTTTATTTGAAAAAGAGAGACTAGAAGAGAAATTTTTTTCTTTGTTTAAAGTTTTTTTATTGAAATGAATGCATGAATGCAACACACAAAACATCGAAAAAACATGGGGTCAAAGGTTCGGTGTCATGAAGTCATGGCTCTACCCATCCCCAAAGGTTATACTGGTGAATTTTTGTACATGTCCTCAAAATCATTGACCCCCTTGGGATAACAACAGCAGGCTGGTTCACCCGAGCGAGCTGCAGTATCTTAGAGTAATCTCAAATGAGGGTAGTATCGCGTGACAACTATTTCCGATAGCTTCCGCACAACAAAATAGTAACATGGTCTCCGCCTACTAAATTCTCAGTTTCATGGATACCACAATAGAACAATCTGCTTTCAACAACCAAAGTCGTTTAGACATTGAATACGCAAAGGGTATCTCCACTAATTCGATGGTCTACCGGGGTCGCTTATTCGGGAGTCTCTCCCTGTAAGATTACCCGTCTAATGCCATCACTTATCTTAGGTATCACTCAAACTTTCCATTAGAAGAAAAATAAACACGGATATCAAGTAGGAAAAGCGATATATATATTCGTTCCTAAAACTAACATCCTAGACCTCTTAAGAGCTATAATCCTAGTCCTATACAGAAAATGACTTCCCCAGTAGAGTCGTCATTTTACTGTGGAAAACGGGGATGATGCCCCAAGGATAATCTAAAGACTCCCCAGCAGACTCGCTATTTTACTGTAGCGAGCGATTTTTGTCGGTGACGCGACCACCTTATCACTGGTTTTTGGGTTTCTCCCCACAACAAGGAGGGGGTGCTACTTTCTGATTTCCTATTTATCCCGTGAAGCTGGAAGGGAAAGGGAAGCTATCTAAAACAAACCTTGCACGCGATCGTTTAACTGAACAAATGCTTTAAAGAGATTGGGGGTCCGGGGTCAGGTTATACAATGGGGAGTTGTCAATTACCCATCCTATATGTGGTTATCCATAGGATGTTAGCTTTAGGTTTCGCTTTGTACTTGATGGTGTTTATCCTTTAATGGGTTGGGAAAGTTTCTTGGGAAATATGAGAGAGTGAGTGAGTTTTTGTAGATGTTCGGGTGTTTTTGGTAAGGTACTGGACCTAAGTTTTGATTGATATGAAGGTACTGGACCTAGAGTTTTTTATTAGTATGCTCGCTAAGATTTCGCAATCTTATGCCTACGTATTCCCGTTTAAAGAAAACAGGGAAATCTGAGCAATCGTAGTTCCTCCTATTCTATGGGAGGAAAAAGATGTTTGGTGTCTTGTTCAAAGCCCAAGATTGAAGCTAAAAGGTTTTAACTGAGAGAGAATTTGTCATCTCTAAAGAGGGAGTGGACTTCCTCTGAGGGGATTGTTGATTTTTGTGTGCCTTGATCAAAGCCCAAGGTTAAAGCTAAGAGGTTGATTGACTCTACTAGGGAAGTCCTTATACAAAGCCTAAGAGTAGGTTGAAAGAGATTCAGTTTTTTGGGGATGTCATTATACAAAGCCTAAGAGGAGGTTGGAGGCTTGACTTTTCCGGGGAAAGTGTCCTATCTGTCTTGTACAAAGCCCAAGATTGAGGCTAAAAAAGGATTTTGACTCCGTCGAGGAGGTTTGCATGTGTCTTGTACAAAGCCCAAGATTGAGGCTGAAATGGGAAATTTAACTGACTCGGATGAGGATATTTTTATGTGTCTTGTACAAAGCCCAAGATTGAGGCTGAAATGAGTTTGACTCTGTTTAGGGAATTGTTTCTCAAAGCTTAAAAGAAGGCTGGGAGGGATTGACTCTGCTGGGGAAGATGTTTGTCCCAAGCTTAAGAGAAGGTTATGAAGATTTATGTCTTGTACAAAGCCCAAGATTGAGGCTAAAAGGGTTTGACTCAACAAGAGAGTGCTTTCATCTGTCATGTACAAAGCCCAGGATTGTGGCTGAACAAGCTAGAGAAATCATTATACAAAGCCTAAGAGGAGGCTAACTTTTGCTAGGGGAAATTCTTATGCCAAGCCTAAGAGGAGGCTGGAAAAGATTGTCTCAACAAGGGAATGGTTTTATCTAACTTGTACAAAGCCCAAGATTGAGGCTAAAAAAGGTTGACTCAACAAGAGAGTCTGAACAGGTGATTGACTCAACAAAAGAGTCTGAAAAGGTGATTGACTCAACAAGAGAGTCTGACAGTTGATTGACTCAACAAGAGAGTCTGAAAAGTGATTGACTCAACAAGAGAGTCTAAAAAGTGATTGACTCAACAAGAGAGCCTGAAAAGGTTAGCTCCGCTGGGAGAATCATTGTACAAAGCCCAAGAGGAGGCTGGCTATGCTGAGGAAAGATCATTATACAAAGCCTAAGAGGAGGCTAGCTATGCTAGGGATTATTGAGATCCCGAGGCAGGTCCAAAGGGGGAATCAACTCTTGCTGAGGATTACAGAAGAGTTGAGGTATCAGAGACCTTGAGGTTCTGATTTGGGATAGTATTATACTGATGATAAACTGACCCTGGTTGGGGATTGATCGGGTGATCAGGGTTTCTCCTACGTTTGTAGGGAACTTGAGAATGTCTTTGAGACTCAAGAGGAGATTTAGACTGTCCAAGTCTACTTGTATGGAAGAGTTTTATCTTTTGTATGATGCCCAAGAGGAGGCAGGTGTTTTAAGGGATGAGATTCAACCCTAAGTCCGAGGTTTGACACTGGAAAGACTGCTCTAGCAAAGGATGACCAAGTTCCGTCTTATACCTTTAGGAGGTCTTTAGGATCCTTGTATTAAGCCCAAGAGAAGGCATGAGAACTTCTAAAAAGCCGGAGGGTCCTTGTACAAAGCCCATGAGGAGGCAAGGATGCTTTTAGGAAGCCTGTGGGTCCAAACTTAAGAAGAGTTCAAGAAACGTTTCACCGAGAATAATCTTTCCTTTTGTGAACAGTTCTAGAGTTTGAAGAAATTCAAGAGAAGTTTCACCGGGAATTAGTCCTCTCTGGGGAAACTGAATTTCTTTGACAAATTCTAATAGTGACATTCTGAGAAAAGGTTCACCGAGAATACTGCCTTTCTCTTTGTTCCATATTGTTTAAGCCCAAGAGAAGACAAGATTGTGTCTGGAAATCTTATGGGGATCTAGTTTTAACTGTATTCAAGAGTGACCAACTGGCTTTACCTTGTTCTAGACATACGTTGCCGGGGAAAACTCTAAATAACTATACTAGAACATATACAGTTGATATATGACAAGTATTTAAAAGGATATGAAATAAGACTTACAGAGGAGCAGCTTCCCACAATACAGTTATATATATTAAAGCATGTAAAAGAAAGCCGATAAAAACTTACAGGTGAGCAATCTTCCATGCTGTATTGTTAGTTGTTCAAAGAAATTAAAGAAAGTTTTGATAACAACATGTATTTGAACCTAAATCAAAAGGGAAGTTGTTTTTGGAAAGATTCTTGGGGCTTGTACTCAAGGAGAGGCCCAAGGTTTAACAGTGATCGCACCGTTGTTTTGAATATCGTATCGGGACTTATATAACGACTGAGGCCCAAAGAGGTTTTATGTACAAAGGGATGGGTCTTACAACTCAAGGAGAGGCCCAAGGTTTTGAAAAATAAAGATGGGACTTACAACACGAGGGGAGGCCCAAAGAGGTATTGGAAAAGAAAGATGGGACTTACAACACGAGGGGAGGCCCAATGAAAGACAGTGATCATACCGCTGTTTTGAGAATCGCAGAGGGACTTATACAATGGCTGAGGTCCAAAATTATTTTTGTACAACAAGGGATTGGGTCTTACACTCTATTAGAGGCCAAAAGTGTTTGAAAAGGATTTGTTAGGGTGAAAATCAAAGAAACCCTAATTTCATCATTTTTAAAGTAATTATTCAAAGAAAAATAATTAAAATGATAAAAAACACCAAATAAGTTTGAATAAACAACTTGTGATTTTTGGTTGAGGTTGGAAAAATGATGTTTTAATCACAAGATGAATTAAAACTCATTTGGTTTTGATTTCCAAGGTGATAATTCCTTTTTTGAAATGTTTAAAAACCATTAAAAATGAAGTTATTTACAAAAATATCAACTATATTAAATAAATAGGTTTTTCGTCCCTGTAAGTTGGCGAGATTTTGGTTTTCGTCCCTGTATCTTTTTTTTTTCGGTTTTAGTCCCTGTATCTTACTTTTTGCTGGTGTTTAGTCCTTACAGAGGTTTCCTGCGGATTTTCCTACGGATTTTCCTGCGGATTTTCCTGCGGAATTTGATTTTTAGGAAAATCCGCAGGAAAATCCGCAGGAAACCTTCGGATTTTCCTGCGAATTTAGGCTTTAGGGACTAAACACCAACAAAAAGTAAGATATAGGGGCTAAAACCGAAAAAAAAAAAGATACAGGGACGAAAACCAAAATCTCGCCAACTTACAGGGACGAAAAACCTATTTAAGCCTAAATAATATAAATTTGATTTTTTGGTGGAATAAAATATTTTAATATTTTTGTGATTTTTTGCAAAAAGAACCAATAAAAAATAACTAAAATTGAGAGAGAAATTAATTTTTCAAATCATTTAAGAAAATAATATGAAAAATATAAAAAATGGAAAAAGTGGTAAAAAAGGGTCTGGGGCGAGGGGGATTCGAACCCCAGACCTCCAAGTCAAACACATGAGCGCGCAACCATTGGGGTGGTGATACATTCGTGTATCAAAATCAACCCATAAATATATAAGGGGTGCCTTGTTTTAGGCCTGGGCAAGGCAAGGCAAGGCCAACTTTTGGGCCATTTACGTGAAGCCTCTAACTTTCTCATTTCTCCATGGATTGGGACAAAATTTATATGTATCTGGCCTAGAATTTCCCAAGGAATCCAATAGTGGTCATGGTTTTTTCAGATGAGGTCCCTATTTTAAAACCCGATAGTGGTTTTGAAATAGGCCTATATTTGCATTTTTATGCTACCTCATGTTACAGGCAAGAATTACATGATGAATTGGTTCAAACACAACATATACAACATGTATAAGATGTTTATGATCAGTGGACTTCAAAGCAAAGCATAATTTAAAGAGTTCAAGTTGTCATGCACTTACCTCTTGGAGCTTTTTGTGCTATCTGCCAAGTTCTTTGTGCTAGAAGTAATTTGATGCTTTGTGTTAGTTTCTTGGATTGGCTAGAATTTTGGTAAAACAAAGAATGTTCAATGTTTGATGTCAAGGTGGTGATGTCACAACATTGAGTCTTAACACTGGGTTGTGTTAAGTGTTTAAGTTACTGAAGTTTGGATGTCTGATGTCACAAGCGATGTTGTGACATTAGATCTGCAGAATTAATAACATCAGGATTTGTGATGTTGTTAGGGTTTGCGTGTTAGCTGGAATTGTGGAGAGCAGGTAGTCTCATTGGATGCGAATATCTTGGGTTAGATATTCTTCGCTACATAGGAGATCTGGTGCAGATTTGTAGGAGATTTAAAAGGTTGAAGATTTGAAAAGATTTTAGGAGAAAATCTGTTTTGAAGATTCAGTTTTAAATAAGAAATCAAGTCAGATATTGCAGGAGTCCAAACCCAATTCAGGTTGCTATATAAAGCGCACAAGACCAAAGGAAAAGGTACATAAATACAGAGAGAAGATCAAGAGCATAGGCTGAGTGTCTTAAGTATTTTGTACGATTTTTGTATACACCATTCTAGGTTGAATAGGTGAGTTGTTTTCTGTCATCTCTTAGAAGCTGTGAAGCGATAGAGAGTTGTGTAACTTGATCAAAGCTGTGAAGCAGGATCAAGGTTTCTCAAAGAGGGTGTTCTTTGAAGTGTTTTAGGGATTGAGTAGTGTTCTCATATCTAAGTGGTTTCTTAGGTAGAAAGTCACTAGTAGGAATTAAGATTAGGAGATTGTCAACTGGGTTGTTGAGTCTGTAATTTAATTCTTCAAGTAGTGAATTTCATCCCTGGCTTGGTAGCCCCCAGACGTAGGTAGTTAGACCGAACTGGGTGAACAATTTTGTGTGTTATTCTGCTGTTTATTTTGTCCATTGTGCAGAGTGTGTTGTTGTGACGTCGCACTTAACATCACACGTCTGATACCAAAATTTCAATTGGTATCAGAGCAGGCATCCTGTCTGTCTCTGGGTGAGATCTAGGGAAGTTACTTTCTGGTGTAAAGATGGACAAAGAGGTTGAAGGATTTGTCAACAGACCCCCTATCTTGGACAGATCGAATTATGATTATTGGAAGCCAAGGATGATCACTTTTTTGAAATCCTTGGACAGCAGGGCTTGCAAGGCTATAATTAAAGAATGGAAAGCACCTGTTGTGTTTGAAAAAGATGATGCTGGGAAAGACAAATAAAGCACCTCAAAGCCGAAGCCTGAAGAAGAATGGACCAAGGAAGAAGATGAACTTGCCCTTGGTAACTCGAGAGCCCTAAATGCAATTTTCAATGGAGTGGATAAGAATATATTCAGGTTGATCAATACCTGTGAAGTCGCTAAGGAAGCATGGGATATTTTGAAGGCGACTCATGAAGGAACATCTAGAGTGAAGATATCTAGACTTCAGCTTCTAACATCAAAGTTTGAAAGTATGAAGATGAAGGAAGATGAGACTATTCACGACTTCCACATGAGTGTTCTTGAGCTGGCCAATGCATCTAGTGCTCTTGGAGAGAAAATGTCAGAAGAAAAGCTTGTGAGGAAGATTCTTAGGTCACTTCCTAAGAGGTACAAGATGAAGGTGACTGCTATTGAAGAAGCTCAAGACATTAGCAAGATGAGAGTTGATGAGCTCATTGGATCTCTTCAAAATTTTGAGCTTGGTTTGAATGAAGAAGAACCAGAAAAGAAGCCCAAGGGTATTGCTTTGGTCTCCACTCCTGCAGAAGCTAAGAAAGTCAAAGATGATGATTCTCAGGAGGATCTATCTCAGGCCATTGTTATGTTTGGAAAGCAGTTCAACAAAGTGATCAAGAGGATGAACAATAACTACAAGCCTAATGTCAAGAACATCTCGTCTGACATCAGCAAGTCAAAAGAGAAAGATGAAGAGAAGACTGCCCAGGATAAAGGTGTTCAGTTCTTTGAATGTGAAGGGTATGGACATGTCAAGAAAGAATGTCCCACATTCTTGAAGAAGCAGAAGAAGGGCATGTCAGTTTCCTGGTCTGAATCTGATAGTGAAAGTGAAGGTGAGTCAGCAAAGCATGTTAGAGCCTTAACAGGGACTATTGTTTTTTATGATGATAGTGATGGAGAAATAACTTATGAGGAGTTAGCATCTACTTATCAAGAGCTGTGTTTAAAAAGTGTTGAGATTTGTCAAGAAAATAAGTGTCACAAGCAACAGATTGCTCAGCTTGAGAATGAAAAAGCTGATCTGGAAAAAGAAGTTGTACTAGTTAAATCTCAACTTGATCAGATGACAAAATCCGTTAGGATGATGAACAGTGGTACAACTACTCTTGATAAGATTCTTCAGTCAGAGAAAGCTGTTGGAGATAAATCAGGTATAGGATATGTGGCGAGCACTTCAGGAACAAAGAAGGAGGTGTCTCAACCATTGTCTCAACATCAAACTAAGAGATAGGATCCTACACCAAAGAAGGTTGTTCAGCCACAGAATATTGAAAAGAAAAATAGTACTCATCAAAGGAAGGTGCAGCCTCAAGGAGCTAGTCAGTATATGCCTCCTCAATATCACAAGAGCATGGAGGCTGTTAGGTCTAATCAGAACAGGTTTCATCAGATGTCTCAACATCAGGGTAACTGGTATGGATATGAATATAACAATGTTGTGCCTCATTACTATGGAAGGAGGAAGCCTCATCACCATAGGAGACAACCTAAAAGACAACATCCTCAATTCAGGAGACAGTCTACCTATGGTAAAAGACAACAACACCATAGAAGACAGACCAACTATGGAAGAAGGAGACAACATTATGGGTGGGAGCCACAACAATATCATCATAATGGTAGAAGATATAACCAATTCAGAGATGACAGAGTTAGATGCTTCTATTGTGGAAGGTTTGGACTTATGTAGTACTATTGTTTTAAATTGCATGGTTATCCACAATCTGCTCCTCAAAGCAAACTAAAGGAGGTCAGACCCAAAGTTGCCAAACAATGGGTTCCTAAGGAGAAGGTGAAATGTCTTTTAGCCCACACCTCAGATAGCCAGGTTGATAAGGATACATGGTACTTTGACAGTGGCTGTTCAAAGCACATGACTGGTTTCAAAAATCAATTGGTGGATGTCAACTCTTGCTCCTCAAGTGATGTTACTTTTGGAAACGGAGAGAAAGAAGTAGTAGAAGGAGTTGGAAGAGTGAAGAATCATGATGGTCTTACTCTTGATAGTGTGATCCTTGTCCAAGGTTTGAAGGCTAATCTGATTAACATAAGTCAGCTATGTGATGAAGGTTACAAAGTTAACTACACGAAAGATGAGTGTGTGGTATCTGATGAGCACAATCAGGTTGTTATGAAGGGTGCTAGATCCAAAGATAACTTCTATCAGTGGATTCCTCTTGAAGTTAATTTAACTGATGACGTTCAAGTTGATGTTATAACATCAGACTATGACATCAGGTGTGAAAGGATGCTGAAAGGTCACTCAGAGTTAATGAGTTCTGATGTGAATCCTTTTAAACTTTTAAAAGGGAAGTCTTTATGGAGGGAGAAAATTAGTGATTGGTCTTTAAGAGGTACTCAAAATCAGGCGCCTTACCATATTGATTATATATCAAGATTCATCAAAGCGTTCTCTTCTCAACGGTTCATCTCCCTTAATCTCAACAGAATAGAAAAATCTTCTCTAAACCTAGTCTGTTACAAAGGAACGATGTCTTCCCCTTCCAAGAACTCTGATTCTTAAAGACCTGCGCATGTACAAACTAGGGTTTCTTGGGAAAAAGAACTTGTTGACAAAGAACATATTCCTATGGCACTCCCAGATTCAGGTAACTCTAAACCTTCAACCAAGTTGAATAAAATTGAAACTAGGTCATCATCCTCTCAAGCTGTTGAGGAAAAGTATGATGTGGACATGCATTTGGAGCAGATTGCCACCAAAATTCTTGAGAAGGGAATACGTGTGAAAGGGATTTCGGTTCCTTTAAGGTAAATGCCTGCTGAACAGGTGGACTCTCAAAGTGAGGACACAAATCTTCACAGACTGGCCTTGTCTGTGATTCAAGATGCTGAAGGTGGTAGTAAAGAAAAAGATCTTGAAGATACTGATGTCATCCCTGATGTCAGAACATCGTCCCCTAGGGATGAAAGTCACAGTTATAAAGGGAAGGATCCGGTTGAGGTTATAGATGTTGAGGACTCATCTGATAGTGATATCATTGGTAATACGATAGCAAGGAGAAGGGAGGATAGGAAAGGGAAATGAGTAGCGTCACTTCCTAATGAAAATATGGTCAAGGATAAGAAAAGGACTTCAGTTACAGACTCTCCCAAGTCATGGAGCAAAGTTGCCATGTCTGGCCAGAAGAGGAGAATCGGGGAAGAATTAGATTCAGAGTGTGATGTTCATGACATCAACCCTATGAGGAACAGAGCTGCTGATCAGGTGCCTGATAACATCTCATTTCACTGTGCCAGAAGTGCATCCATGTGGAATTGTGTGAGCCAAAGAAGGATAGCTCTGGAAAGAGAGCTAGTTGCAGATGACTTAGAGTCTACTGGAATTGTAGATCTAATTAAGTTTGCTGGTCTCATAAGGACGGTGTCAGGATTGACTAGTTGATATGATAGACTGGTCAGAGAATTTATAGTGAATATCCCTGAGTCTATTAATGACAGCAAAAGCCTAACTTTCAGAAGAGTTACCGTCAGGGGTAAGTGTATCTGGTTCTCTCCTAAGGTGATCAATGCCTACTTAGGAAGAAGTGAGGAAGATTATGGAGAATTAGAAGTTTCTAATAATGTTATCTGCAAAGAAATCACAGCTGGTCAGGTAGAAGTTTGGCCTTCAAAAGGGAAGTTATCAGCAAGTTTATTAAGTGTGAAATATGCTCTTCTTCATAGAATAGGTGCTGTTAATTGGGTTCCTACTAACCACAAGACCTCTGTTTCTGCTGGTTTGGGCAAATTAGTTTATGTCATTGGAACAAAGAGACTAATTGATTATGGCTCTTACATTTATAATCAGACTATCAAGCATGCTGCAACAAGAGCTGTGAAATTGCCTATTGCATTTCCATCCCTCATTTGTGGGATAATTCTGTCTCAGCATCCTGGGATTCTTCACCAGTATGATATTGTGTGTAGAAGGAAGCCTGACTTGTCTTTTCATCAAAAGCTGTTTGAAGGAAAACATGTTGTTGATCATGTCAAGGCATCTGCCTCAACATCTACTCATCATACTCATGTGAAGACTGATATGATTTCTGAACTGGAGGAAGCCTGTAAAGAATTAGATGAAGCCATCAGAGTTAGCACTGAAAGAAAGGAGAAGTTTAAAAGATTACTTATAACTCTGAAGATGACAGAAAAAGGAAGTGAGAAAGAAGTTGCTGACAAGAAAGATGAGGCTGATAATGACAACTCAAAAGAAGATGAAGAAGATGATGATGATCCCAGCTCAGATGATTAAAGCTGTTACTATTTTTTTAGATAGTAGTTTTAGTTTTATTTCTGTTGTTTTGATTCAGCACTGTTGTGCTTGGTTTGTAATTTGAATGTTGTGCTGTTATATGCACCCTTTATGTTTTTGTTCTGTGATTTGTTATGTCTGTTTGCTGACTATGAGACTGACAATGAGAGCTAGGGTAGCACTAACTATAGTTATAGTTGCTTGATGGGGCTTGTCTAATTGTGTCTAAAAAGGGGGAGAAGTAGCCAAGAGAGTCAAGAGTATCCAAGAGTACAAATGTCAAATGCTGTCAAAGGAATGAAGTCAAGGAATATGTTGTTGTTTGCTGTTGCTGATTGCTGATGTTTGAAATGCAGAAATTAAGGGGGAGTAATTGATGAACAGTTGATTGTTGAACAACTACTATGCTGGTTGTTGCATTGAGGGGGAGTTCTCATTGCTTCTAATGATGAAATGTGTGCAGCTGTTTGAAGATTGTTGCTGTTGAAGATGGTGCTGCATCAGAGTTTTGTGAAGCCTTTATGTATGGAAGATGTTGCTTCTTATAGTTTCAAAATTATTGAAGTTTGATACCGCTGCTGAAGTCTCTGAAGGTGCAGAGATTGTTTTAGCCAAAATTAGCCAAAGGGGGAGATTGTTAGTTTCTTGGATTGGCTAGAATTTTGGTAAAACAAAGAATGTTCAATGTTTGATGTCAAGGTGGTGATGTCACAACATTGAGTCTTAACACTGGGCTGTGTTAAGTGTTTAAGTTACTGAAGTTTGGATGTCTGATGTCACAAGCGATGTTGTGACATTAGATCTGCAGAATTAATAACATCAGGATTTGTGATGTTGTTAGGGTTTGCGTGTTAGCTGGAATTGTGGAGAGCAGGTAGTCTCATTGGATGCGAATATCTTGGGTTAGATATTCTTCGCTGCATAGGAGATCTGGTGCAGATTTGTAGGAGATTTAAAAGGTTGAAGATTTGAAAAGATTTTAGGAGAAAATCTATTTTGAAGATTCAGTTTTAAATAACAAATCAAGTCAGATATTGCAGGCGTCCAAGCCCAATTCAGGTTGCTATATAAAGCGCACAAGACCAAAGGAAGAGGTACAGAAATACAAGAAGATCAAGAGCATAGGCTGAGTGTCTTAAGTATTTTGTACGAGTTTTGTATACACCATTCTAGGTTGAATAGGTGAGTTGTTTTCTGTCCTCTCTTAGAAGCTGTGAAGTGATAGAGAGTTGTGTAACTTGATCAAAGCTGTGAAGCAGGATCAAGGTTTCTCAAAGAGGGTGTTCTTTGAAGTGTTTTAGGGATTGAGTAGTGTTCTCATATCTAAGTGGTTTCTTAGGTAGAAAGTCACTAGTAGGAATTAAGATTAGGAGATTGTCAACTGGGTTGTTAAGTCTGTAATTTAATTCTACAAGTAGTGAATTTCATCCCTGGCTTGGTAGTCCCCAGACGTAGGTAGTTAGACCGAACTGGGTGAACAATTTTGTGTGTTATTCTGTTGTTTATTTTGTCCATTGTGCAGAGTGTGTTGTTTTGACATCGCACTTAACATCATACGTCTGATACCAGAATTTCACTTTGGACACTCTCAATTGATCCCTTAGAAGCTTTTAGAATGGTTAGAACCAGCTGGAATCCTCAGGAACAAGTTTGAGCTCTTTCTTGCAAAAGGGGCAAAAGTGACCAATAAGGCAACTCTCTCAAATGGTGTTCCAGATGAGGGGAACCATTTAGGACAGTTCAAGGATGATATTTGAAGTGTGTTTGAGGTTTTATTTGGTTTTGGAAGTGACTGAATCAAGGCATGGCTTGAAAAATGCAAAAAAGTCCAATTTTGAGGTTGTGGAAGTGGAGTTTGAGATTTTGGTGTTACAGATCACATGTTAGTGTTTAGACAGAGATACCTTGCAAAAGAAGGCATTTTGGCCTAAAGAGAGGGATTTTGAGGAAAGCATCAGTTTGGGTGCTTTGGTGTACTCAAACTGATCACAAATGATGTCAATTTATAGTGTGTCAAGTTTGTTTTGGCATCAATAGTGAATGGAGGCTGCAGCAGGCCTTTGGCCAATGTTATGCAAAAGGAATCTCAAGTCTCCTCTAGCCATTGACTTGAGATTAGAGCACAGGCTTTGTAGCTTTGGTTCAGAGATAAGCTTAGACTGAATTCAGTTGGAATAGGCTCAGTTCATGCCACCTTGATGCATTCATTAAAGGCTTGGAAACAAAATTAGAGTCTTGGCATCTTTTAGCCTTTTTAGGGATGACAAGCCTAATGTAGATTCTTGGACTTTGGAGGCTTGGGGATCAGATCATTCCCTTCTTGTTTTATCCTTAGATGTGTCCAAATGGATGACAAGGCTTGGATTTATCAGATTTGGACAAATCGAGCAAAATGCACAAATTCAGCCTTGTAAAAACCAGTTCATGATGCCATGTTCCAAGGGTTGTATCTCCTTGCTCAAATGGAATTTGGAGATGAACTGGTACTTGTTGGAAAGCCCTTATGGCATACTTTAACTTTGATGTTCACCCCTAGATCTGGTTTGACTTGAGTTAAGGTGAAAAATGTCCCTACATTTTGGAAAAAGTAAGGCAGATTCTAACTTAGTGAAAATTTCACTAAGTGTTGGAAAAATGTCATTTTCATGTTTTTAGCCATTTTGATCACTCCATAACTAAAAATCCATGAGGAATTGGAATAAGATGTAGTTGAAGCTTTTGTAGAGTGTAGCAAGACCTACAAATCCAGCTTTGGATCACCCAAAATGGTTGCTTGGATCTCAAGTTATGGTCCTTGGAAGTTGGTGCCCTAGCCACTTTGTTCCATAACTTAGAAAAATTCCAAGTTTTTTATGGTTACCCCTTTTACAAGTTAACTCACTTTCTTTGATTTTTCTTGATGAATGATGATTCAAATCACATATTAACATTGTTTTAGGGTCAAGGAACCATAATTGTGAAAATTCCAAAAAGTCAAACTTGATTTTGTGCGCAACTGACTTTTTATCGGATGAAATCCAAACTGTGCGATCCTTTGTGAAATCAAGTCCTTGACCTAAATCAAACCTAATGGATATATTCCATAGGTGTTATAGGGTGTATTGAATCATGTCCCAAGTTTTGGGAGCATGTCTTGGTCAAAAGTCAAAGGTACAGTTGACTTTTTTTTCCTTGAAACCCTAATTGTGGTCCTGGTGAAATTGAAACTTATGGATCAAGCTTCTTGGATCAATCCATTGTTGCAAATGGATCATGTAGTGTATTGGAGACCCTCAAATCATGTCTTGAGGTCTTGGCTCATGTTTTGTCCCAAAAGTAAACGTAGGGGTGAATTAGGTCAAGAAACCCTAATTCCTAATTTTTGGGTAAATGCATCCCATGAGTTTAAATTGGATTGATGATTGGGTCCATGAGGTCCCTTGGAGTATCTTGGATTGTGCCTTGAAGCATTGGCTCATGCGCAGAGGAAAATTTCCATCTGGAGGCCTTGGTCGATCAAAACCCTAATTTGGTGATACTGGCAATCTTGAGGCTTGATCCACTTGGAATGTTGCAACCTTGTGCTTGATTCTTGATGTGGGAGTCCTCTTGATTCTTTATAGGTGTTTGAGAGTTTAGACAAGTTGAAGATTATGTCATTTCTTGATTGATCCTTTGTCTAAGGCTCTGAGAGGTCTTGAAACCCTAATTCTTGATTGTGGTGAATGCTCAAACATCTCTAAGGATATTGATGAGGCATGATGGCACATCCATATTGTGGTAATGATCCTCACAATGATGGGAAATATTGATGGTCGAAATTTGGGGTATTGCACGCTGGTGAAGTTCTGTCCTCACTGCAACCGTGTTGATGCTGAGATGTCCAAGTGTCTCAAGTTTGAGAATGGGCTGAGGCCAGAAATCAAGCAGGGAATTGGGTATCAGCAGATTCGCATGTATATTGAGCTGGTGGATAAGAGTATGATCTATGACGAGGATAGCCAAGCTCGATCTGCTCACTATAAGCATCTTAGATAGAAGAAAGAGAAATGGCAGTATAGAGGAAAGCCTTATGTGACTCCAGCTGACAAAGGGAAGCAGAAGGTTTCAGATGGGAAGAAAACAAATGGGGGAGCAGCTCCCGTTTCTGTTAAGTGTTACAGGTGTGGCGAGCAAGCCCACCATGCTGAGGTTTGCACCATTAATGTGTTGAGGTGTTACAGATGTGGTAAGTAAGGCCATAGAACTACCGATTGCAAAGAGGAGGGTCCAACCTGTTTTAATTATGGTGAGAAATGTCACATCAGTACTCAGTGTCAGAAGCTGAAGAAGACCACTACTGCTGCTCAGACCAATGGCAGAGTGTTTTCCTTGAGTGGTTCAGAAGTTCCCAAGAAGGATAACTTGATTCGAGGTACTTGTTTTATTAATAATGTTGAGTTGGTCGTTGTTATTGATACTGGTGCTACTCATTCATTTATTTCGTTTGACTGTGCTACTAGATTGGATTTGAAATTGTCTGATATAAATGGTAGTATGATAATAGAGACTCCTGCTAACAGTTCTGTTACTACTACTTTTGTGTGTTCGAGATGTCCTTTGACGATTTTTGGGAAGAGTTTTGTGATGGATTTGGTGTGTTTACCCTTGCACCAAATCGATGTAATCCTTGGAATGAATTGGTTGAAGTTCAACTATGTTCATATTAATTGTTATAATAAGACCGTAGAGTTTCCTGAGTTTGGTTATAATGGAGAGTTGATGTTTTTGTCTGCTAAGCAAGTAGACGAGCTTCTACACTACAAGAAAATTGGAAAATTACGACGGTTCATTATGGCAGATTACGGCGGTTTGAACCGCCACAAATTGCAAGCCGTGACGGTTTTTGCTCTGTCCTTAAAACACGTGTCACTAGCATGTTCTACGACGGTTTTTTAAACCGTCGTTCCAACCGCCTTTAATATTTGCGACAGTTCTGGAACTGCCTTAAAAATATAATTGCGACGGTTTTAACCGTCATTAATTTTACTTGGGTTTTGTAACAATTCGAAATCCATAGGTAAATCCGAAGAAAATTTTAAATCCACAGCTAATTTACTTCTAAAATTAAAAAAATATATATTTCTTCCCAACAGTAACATTGAAACTTATAGCATCAAACTAATGTTATATTAGAGCAACTTGTATACAAAAAATAGAAGTGCATTAAAGATAGTAGTAGATTCACAAAACAAGACGCAATCATGATCCTGTAACTTTCAATAGAAATTATAGCAGTATTTACTAGATTCATAGTTCATTTACAATCTTATATACTAAAAAATGAGGGTGAGACTTGTTTTTTTTAACACATTCAATAAAAAAACTTATAATTACTAAGAAACTATAACTATACTTCTTCCATTTTTTCCCATTTTCCCGGTAAGCTTCATAGAAACATTTGAGTTCCTCCTTACTCCATAAGCTGAAATGGTGCCTCCTTGCCCTCTTAATGTAATGTTATTGATGAATCACATGTTCAAAACCCAGAAGATGCAAGTCTGCCAATGAAAAATATAACGCATTTACAATAAAGTATCGAGTATTATTCACATTGAATACAACTGCATTTGATTGCATGTTTACAGTTTCAACTATAATATATGATAATAATTAACATAACACCACTGTTTGAACTATTAATGTCAATTTGAGCGTGGCTTTAAGCATGTATTTGAGAACTATTCATTTGTCTATAAATATTAGGCAAGGTTTAACAGAAGGTTAAATAATAGAAGTGAAAAGATTTTTAAAAAGTCAATATTAAAGTGTAACTTCCTTTTTCAAGTGCAGAAATGCTCTTCAATTACTCCAAGCAGATTTAATCGTCGCTTCCAAGAATTTGATAACCTGCTAAAATGGTAAAATTAAAAAATCCCAGAATCCTACATTGGATTTTGAGAAATATTTATCCATCAAAATAGTTGTTATTGGTTCCAAGATTGAACTTCATTTAAACCAGTATCTACAGATAGTCATATGATGTTAACATATTCACATGAACAAACTTACTTCTCTCCTTTGGAACAAACATAGATCTTTGTACTTTAAGCGTGAACATGCAGAAACACACCTATCTTTTACTGCAGTTCAACTTTTTATTTAAAAAATGGGGGTGGCAAGGTTCAAACTCTAGACCTCTTGGTCATGGATGTTTTGCAACCGTAGTGTTAAACAGCTACTCAAAAAGCTGAAGTTATTATGTGAAAACATAAGATTTACAAATTTTTTAACTCTTTATATATTATCTCTAACAATATATTAGAATCAGTACACTATATGAGCATGTAATGTGATCCAAGAACAACAAATAATTTGACAAGATTGATTATTTGTAAGTAAGAAAAATTGATAGAACTTACTACATCTTTCTTAATTTTATTAATCACCTCCAGACTTGATACACCAAATTTTTCAACATAATACCTTTAATGTTTTTATAGCATATAAGGAGTTAACTAAAAATTGGATGATATAGGGACCAACAAATTAATTTAAACAAGAAAGAGAAAAGACATACACTGCCACAGGCTGATTGAGGATTATTGAACTGCTCTGTTGTCAATCCTAACTTCAATACTTTTTCCTCTTCTTCCCTCCCACATAATCAATTTTTGCAGGCCTTTCTTGTTCAGATTTCACAATCACCTATTGCATAACATGTTAGCTAATAGCCAAATATCTCACAGAACGCTAGTTGAAGAATAAAGCTAGAGATATTGATAAAAGTACTCTTTACCATATGGCAGTTGGGGTTTCTTTAAATCTTCAGACAAAAGACTATTTTCATCAATCATATCTCAATCAAAATCAATTTTCACTTTAGGGGAACTCTTCACAACCTTCTTTAATGCAAAATATGAACCAACATTCCATAAAGGATTTTTAGCTTCGATCTATGTGCAATACAGAACATATTTATAATTAGAACTTGTAAGATTGTCAGACAGTGGAGTTAATTAGGAAAAACTAGGTGAAATTAGTTAATTAGGAACACACTTGGATTATCATACTATTTCATTCCAGATTCTCCAATGTTACAGTAGTGAAACTGTGTATTAGGTAAGTAAACGGAGACTTTTGGCATTGTATGGCATGGCACATTGATAAATACTTAATAAACTGCAATTCCCTATTCCATTTCCTACACTATTGATGCTTCCTAGCGTCCCCAAATAGTAGATATTAGCTAAAAAATTTCAGGTAAGAAACTTCAACACATGTTTCCACTTTCCACTATTATTAATATATATATTCAAATTCAACACAAGTAAGAAACTTCATATTCTTCTTCATCAAACATGATACTTTGAAAAGTTGTATTGACTTGAAATGAACACTGACAAATAGGTTGACATTGAATGTGGAAGGTGAATTGCAACACTCACCTTTTCAGTTAAATCGAGTGCTCCACTCCTTTCCCAGCCTAAAAAACAAGCAAGTTCAATGATAATGAAATCGGAGACCAAAACAAAAATAGTTTAGCAACTTCACCAAGGCTGAAAAGACTTATTCTGTTTACAGAAAATGAATACTGATTCATACCTCCTTGCCATGAATGGAGATAGACAAAAATGGCAATTTCTCAAACCTTGGCATAGGAAAGATAGACAAAAATGCATCTAGGAGATAGTTGACGATAACATATAGTGAAGGAAGCTGAACAAGGACCTGACTAGAGGTGTCAAAAAAGCCCTAAATGACAAAACCCCAATAATTAGGTCCCTTGTTGGCCCCATATTAAATGAATATTTTCTTAGCCCCTTATTTTTAAGCCCCTTCATATTTTTGTCGTTAATGGGGCTTAAGTGAAGAGCTCAAAATCTAATTTATTTGAAATAAAATATTTTATATTATAAAACCGATTTTTTCTTAAAACTGCTTTTTTTTCTAAAACCGATTTTTTCCAAAAATAAAAAAACCGATTTTTTCAGAAAATAAAAACAAAACTGATTTTTTACAAAAATAAAAAAAACTGATTTTTTATGAAAATAAAAAAAAAACAAATTTTTTTCGAAAATAAAAAAACTGGTTTTTTCAGAAGAAAAAAAAAGTCGATTATTTCCGAAAATATAAAAAAAACCCAATTTTTTTTCGAAAAAATAAAAAACCGATTTTTATCAAAAATTAAGAAAAACGATTTTTTTTCAGAAAAAAAAACTGTTTTTTTTGGAAGATAAAAAAAACTGATTTTTTCCAAGAAAAAAAACGATTTTTTCCGATAATACAAAAAAAACCAATTTTTTCCGAAAATTAAAAAAATCGATTTTTTCCAATAATGAAAAAAAAACCGATTTTTTCCGAAAATAAAAAAAACCAATTTTTTTAGAAAATAAAAAAAAACGATTTTTTCCGTAAATGAAAAATACCGATTTTTTTCGAAAATGAAAAATACTGATTTTTTCCGAAAATGAAAAAAACCGATTTTTTCCGAATATAAAAAAACCGACTTTGTCCGAAAATAAAAAAAAACAATTTTTTCCGAAAATAAAAAAACCTATTTTTTCCGAAAATGAAAAAAATCGATTTTTTCCGTTAATTAAAAAAAACCAATTTTTTTCGAAAATAAAAAAACCGATTTTTTCGAAAATAAAAAAAAACCAATTTTTTCTGAAAATGAAAAAAACGATTTTTTCCCAAAATGAAAAAAACCGATTTTTTCCGAAAATAAAAAAACCGATTTTTTCCGAAAATAAAAGAACCGATTTTTTTCCGAAAATGAAAAAAATCGATTTTTTCCAATAATGTAAAAAAACCGATTTTTTCCAAAAAAAAGAAACAACCTATTCATTTAAATTTGTTCCAGACCATCCTGGAATTAATAAATTTGTTTAGAGATTGAAATGAAAATTTCAAAGTTAAGACAGAGAGTCTGTACCAAGTAGGTTTTGAGCATAGCTGAACAAATCAACAGAATCTGACAATTTTACTTTGGTAGCATAAATTTTCAAAATATCAAGTCTTCCTTTTGCACTTGGAGGGAGAATCTTGATCTACAGGAAGAAAAAACTAAATGACCATTAACAATGTATTACCACTAAAAGAGAGAGGAAGAAATCAGTAACTCAGCCACAGAAAGAAACCTTTCTATCAAGGCGACCTGGTCGAAGAAGTGCAGGATCTAACAAATCCCTACAAGAGAAGAGAGAGTTCATACTTGTGAAAAGAATGAATCCACAGATTCATTTTGAGCAACAACAAATACCTATCATGTGACATAAAAACACAATTAACAACTTCAAATAATTGATATGGGAACTAAGTTAATGGATAATGTGTTAGATTTGTGGAAATAAGGGAAAAATTATGTATACAAAATCAAACTAACAGTATTAACCACACCAAGGGGATTGACAATAATATAAATACTAATTACATAGCCAATAGAGTCCACTACTTTAATATTCCATATGATGTGTTACTGATAAACTCATCTTATTGATAACAAATAGAGTCCTCAGCTGACAAATTCTCATATGTTATATGACATGTCTATAACATTATAGTGACCACAACAAGAGGATGACAAAAAAACCAAAAAAGTAGATTGACAAATGATTGGGAACACCTGTAGTGCTAGAGAATTAAGCTAAATCAACCAAAAGAGAGCAATAGAGATAAACAAAAATCATAGAATTTTTATATCCAACTCCAATTAAAAGTATGGAATCCATCCATTTGTAAAGCTATTAATATAACAGAGGTCATACATGTGAGAGCAAGAATTGTCTCTACAAGTCAATCTATGTTTTGATGATAACAATAAGTATTTGTGAAAGAACCATTTTATAGTCTAACGTGTGTTGTGTGCAGATCATAAGAACTAAAGACATCAGAACCAACATACACCAGCTGATGTACTATGATTGAATATATATATATATATATATATATATATATATATATATGTTGCGGTGAGAATTGGATAACAAGCTATTAATTAACTGGCATCACATTTCTTTGAATTCACAACCGACTTTGATTTATCCAAAGGAAAGGTTCAAGATCGAGAAAAACCTAGAGGGGGGAGATCTAAGGTTTGGGGGTTGGTTACGCCTAGGGAAGGTATTAGCATCCTAAACGTCTATAGTACTCTACGGGAACCTCTTGTTTTAACTTGTTATTTCTTACTCGCTTGCTAAGGGTGCTATGATAAAGGTTGAAAGCCCTAGGGGTTTGTATCTAACTATACTCAACAAAGCATCGCACTTTGTGCCTACGTATCCTTACGGGAGTGGAATCAGAGTATCCGTAGTTCACCGATCTAAGGGTGAAGGAAGAGGAACCATTGACTATGGCCAAAGTTCCAAGGGGAAATGAGTATAAGCTCATTTAAGAGTTCACGATAACTCTCTAAGTCTACATTATAGGGGAAAGTGAGTTCTCATGATGATGAGAATCACATGGAGTTTAAGAACTCCAACCTACTTCTAAGTTGTGATTTCGTTGGCTCTCATGAGGCCAAGAAATAAGGGTGAACCTAGAAGGATAAGGTAAGATGACTTCAAGAGTCAATTTTTAAGAAGGTCTCCCTTTGGAATGGGGGGAAAGATAATAGTTATAGAATACTAAGAAATAAAGAGTTTAAGAACGCAATAAGATGATGTAAGAAGATATGAGATGAAACAAGGTTGTGATATCAATGCAAAGTTAGAATCATACATTAGACATAATCAAAAATGATAAACAATGGTAGCATAGCAAGAAGAATACATAAGTGTAATAAAACCCTAATAAGTGTTTCTAATCTTATCATTGATAAATGCCTCAAGATTAAATATTTTTATCAATTTCTTTTTATGCTCAACAAGTAAATTTAATTAGAAGCATTTAGCAAAGAGAATGGAAGGAAAAAGGATAAAAAACAAACAAGTTATGACATTTTGAAATTAAGGCATAAACTTAAAAATAAATAAAACAACCAAGTATTAAAGAAGGAAAGGGCACTCCTATGGATTGAACCCAGGACCCTTCACTTACAGCCTAAAACCATAGCCA
Organism: Lathyrus tuberosus; assembly: GCA_022829125.1. Taxonomy (NCBI): domain Eukaryota; kingdom Viridiplantae; phylum Streptophyta; class Magnoliopsida; order Fabales; family Fabaceae; genus Lathyrus; species Lathyrus tuberosus. Next base: position 1,536,999 of record JALAZF010000761.1, read on the forward strand.
ACTGAACCAACGCGCGCGTCTGAACATGGAATGAGAGCAGCGACATATGTAAAGGAGGCGAAGTTTGAAAACCATAAAATAAAATAAAAAGGACAGGGGCGAGGGGGATTCGAACCCCAGTCTTAGAGGTTAAAGGAACGACTTCTCTACCACTGGGGTGGCTATACATCCAATGTATAAGCCACCCCAAATAATTTAAAAAACTCTCAGGCGAATGAAAATGACCTATGGAAATTAAAGCTGACATGGAAAAGTAACGCTATGTTTTAACAGACCAACATCAATTGGTCACAAACCAATTAAACTACTAAATGCCAAAACACGTTAAACCAATCATCACGCCATGCTATTCTTAAACCATGCAACCATGCCCCAACCAACTATTCCTCCTCGCGAAAAACAAGAGCAGCAACCATGGTAAACACTCAACTTTGTTCAACTCAAAACACTCTCGTTCCTCCACTTAAAATGACAAAATAAAAACACCGAACCGTAGGATTCACGGAGTAGCTTCACGTTAAACCTCAAGTTGTTTGAAGTAAAAACTGAATTTGGAAAAATAGAGACACAAAGATCACATGCTTGGGCTGACAAAAACAACAGTTTCATAATGCATACTTCAAAACTCAGTTTTTATCCACACTATCGTCCAAAACTGATTTGAATGCAAGAAACAAGATTTCAACACAATGATTATTTTGAAATCCACCAACAATAGAGAGATTAAGAATGCAACTCATTTCAGCCCGGTTTCAGAAAACAAATGTCGTAGAAACTGACATGAAGTAACAACTTAAACCAAACTATACTCCTATACAGTCAATCAGTAGCATGTAGACAACAAACTTGTAACCCAAACGGAAGAGATCATCACAAACTCGTGTATAGAGGTTCATGGTATTAAACGGATTAAATGCATAATGACGGCAAGGTACCAGCAGTTTCAAATCAAATTAGAGTAGGGTATTGTGAGTTAGCAGCATGAGAGTATCACAACATCAAGACCAAAATCTTCTATGCTGTTCAAACTACCTTAGGATAATATGACTAGCTCTGAATAAACAGATTCATTACAAAGATAATGGACCAACTACCATTCAAAACACCAGTGGTTCAAACAAAACTCACGTAGCCTCAACTCATCTTTCATGATGTTACTGAAATACAAAGTCTCAAACATAAAAACAACAAGGAGAGTATTTCAAAACCTATGCCAACTTATCCTAGTGCTTTTCGACGAGAACAAAAACAGATATGGGCTGTTGTGTTTAAAACTAAAGCTAATCCTCATAAGGCATTTTACATCAGGATCATTTTATGTTTTCTGAAGTTGTTCCAGTCATGGAGTTATGAATCGTGAGCAAATATCTAATACTCCTCATGTTGTTACCCTAGGCCAAACCAACACGACTTACTTAAGGATAATTAAAAGAAAACTCCACGCTTAGCACAAAAGGTGCTCCCAACCAGACTGACATAACATGAATGCCACAAAGAAAAAAAACATCGTTATTCTTCTAAACATCCAAACTGACTCAAATACGAGATGACCACGATAACGACATTAGAGTCAGCCAAAGATGAGCATATAATCACTGGTATAGGGAAAAGAATAAAACCAAATGCTTATCAATCCAAACACACGTCCAACAAAATCTCAAACTATTTTAACCCGGGCTAACATAGTAAGTAACAATGTATCTAAAAAAACAACATATATTCACAGTTTCCAAAACTGGCAGCACAAAGAGACCTCGCATGCAATCAACACTTTCTTTCATGTCATTTAAACACAACACATTCATTTATATCAACATAAAAACTGGCTTAAACATAAACACGACAAGCATTCATGAAGATAACATGTTCATGACATGAGATCAATGAGAGTTTAAGGAAGAAAAAAACATACTTACCAAGTGGAGTAGGTTCACTGCCTCTTCACTTGGTAGCTTGTGGATGTGACTGGTTGAGCTCTCATTTTTCTCTAAGTGTCTACTACTGTAGTTGTTTCTCCTTTCTTCTTCACTGCCAAGAAAATCCAAGTTGCAGTTCTTAAAGGTTTTTGTGTAGTGTTCTTCGTGTGTTGATTGTTTGTGTTGTGTTGGTGTAAGGTTGATTGTGTATGAGAGGTGTTGTTGCGTTTTGGTGGTGATAGATATGAGATGGTGAAGGAAGGAAGTTTTGTGTGGCTGTTATGATGTTGTGGGTAGCAATAGAAAACAAAAAGTGGTAGTGAAAAGAGAGATTGTTGAATACGGTGTGTTGCTAAACTGAGCAGCCAATGATTTCTTGATATAGTAGTATTATGTGTTGAAGGTGGTAAGTGTATGTGATGGCGTTCACACGAGGAGGGATGATGAGAGAAGGTTGGTGTTCATACGCATTGGTGTTGGTTGTTATTGTTTTTGTTGGTGATTGGTGATGTTTCACAAAGGTGAGAGTTTGTAAGTAATGTTATTGCGAAGGGATGGAAAGGGAGAGTTATCAGTTTTCTTTCTGGAGTGAATCCGTTGTAGAATAAGAGGATGAGTTTCCTTTATAGCCTCAGCCGGCTGGTTATTTGAAGGGTGATGGAAGTTTTGAAAATTCTCCGAGAAGCCATCTGTCCGTTATTGCTTCAGGTCATGTTGCAGGTTAACGTTGCAACAAGTCATTGTCACTAGCAGGCACGACGGCAAGGTTTTGAAGCTTTTGGCATTGGGTTGTCATTATGGAGCAGAGGTTTTTGGTACGGTTTGAATAGGGTGACAACAACTTGTCACACCCACTTGTATTTTTATTTGTTTTCACATAATGGGCTACGTAAAAAAAAAAACAAGAGATGGGCTTTACAATTTGTAATGAAAATGAATTTGTGGTTTTCTTTATATTTGAATGAAATTTGTTTGAATATTAAAATAGATAAAAAGGATAATGTCAAAATAGGGATAATTATGGATACTTGGAAATGTGGATTTAGAAAATGGGTTAAGGAAAATGGATATGGATAAATAGATTTTGGATAATTTAAAAAAGAAGAATGGATAAAATGCACTTGAATAGAAATTGGCTAATAGTGAGTAAATGGATAAGATGCAATTTGGATTTGGAAATGGATTTGAAAGAAAGAAGTGGATATGGATAAAAAGAAAATTTGGATAATTTGATAATTGAATGAGTGATTGAATGGATATTGGTAGAAGTTGATTTGGAAAATGGATAATAATTATGGTTTTAATGGATATTTGAAAATAGGTACGAAAATGGTTAGAACGAAAGATGAATACTTGGGTAAGAAAAATGGTTAATAAATGATTATTGAAATTGGTTTGGAATTAAAAATGACAATTAAGGGTAGATAAAATGGATAGATATTTGGTTATGGAGAGGATCATGGAGAAGGTTATGGAAATATCTCCTTAAAATGGGAGACTTGCTTGATTCAATGCTCCATCCAAAATCTTGATTAATCACCTCTTGAATCTCCTTAAGATAACCTGATTCACAAATGAAACAAAAAACAACACCTGATAAAAGGGTTAGCTATGCAATATGATTGACCTAAAATGATATGCAAGAGATCAATGGATCTAAGGGAAAAATTTGGGGTACAACAATATATATATATATATATATATATATATATATATATATATATATATATATATATATATATATATATATATATATATATGCGAAGTTACTATGTGTGACTAAAGTCGCGAGAAGCAAGAACTCTTGTTTTTCTAGTCATGATCAGCCAGATCCAAGGATGCCAAGATTGCTGTTGCAATGCTCTTGTGGATGCTCTCTGAAAGTGATTAAGATTCTAAAGATAGCGAAGCTTCTGAAGAAGTACACTCAAAAAGAACCAAAGTTCTGAAGACTCCTATGACTTGAAGTTCTGATGGCTGAAGGTGCTGAAGACCAAGTGCAGAAAGAATCTGAAGACTGACGAGTTCTGAAGATCAAGGTTTCAAACAAGAAGTTCTGAAGACTCTGAAGACAGGCTCTGAAGATTCGGAAGACTTAAAGCAGAAAAGGATAACGCTCTTAACGACCAAGTGCTGAAGTTCTGAAGACTGATTCCTAATGGACTTCTTCAATTAACGGAAGACTTGAAGCATCAGATATTCTGCTATAAAGACTCCACTCATGCTTCATCAAATTAACATTAGAAGCCACTGAAGTTTCGAAGTCTAAATATTACCGTTGTGATTTAAATGTTCACACTGCCCAAGAAAAGATGTCTGGTCACTTCCTCCTCTGCAAAAAGAAGATGTGTCAGTACAACTCATTAGAGCATCCACATCCATGATACTGGTTTTAGTGTCTTAAACGGACCCCATTTAATTTTTTATATTATTGTGTTGTTTTCAATAATTTAAGCCACTTAGATATATTTTCTAAATATCCATACCATTCATTCAAAAGTTTAAATTGGACCCCACTTTTTCTATTATATACCTCTAAATGATTGCAAAAAGCAAAAAAAAAAACAACTAAGATACGGTGGCTTTTGTTGGAAACGGTATCTTAGTGGGTGCTCTTATATCACAACGTCTCTTTTCCAAACAGCCAACAGTATTCTCTAACGGCTATATTTCTACTGCCTATTTAATGGAAAGAGTTTTTGCTTCTGATGTGTCGATCACTTGTAGAATCACGAACTGAATGTTCATCTACAAAATTGACCAAGTCATTGTGAAGATAGCAACAACGATGAGTTCTCGTTGTAACACTTAACATATTCGACCTATCACTATTTCACTAATGGCGATTGTTGTTGAAACTCAAGAAGATAAATCAACACAACAACAAAAATGAAACAGAAGCTGTTGATGAAGAAGACAACATTGAAGATCTATTAAGTCATCAACCTACCTTCTCGTCAAGACTACATTGAAGATCTGAAGCAAGGAGTTGCTGCTGAAAGCTTGCTCAACCTGAAGACGAAGAAGAAGAAGATCTACAAGATGTCAACAATTGTAATATCTAAATACATCTTTGTAGTTTCTTAGGAATGCAAGGAGCTGATTGCTCAAAACTTGCTTGAACACATGTGTGTGTTCTTTGTACTTAAACTTAGGAGAAACTTGCTTATTAAGAAGCACAATTTGTAATCTCTAGTTTGCCAATTCAACTAAATGAATTGAGACTCCTCAAGTGAACGTTATATCCTGATGGGATCCCTGAACGGTTTAGCTGTGAGTTGAGGGCCTTGAGTAGATCACGTGGTGATCAGATACTTGAGATGACAATGGCTGGGTGTCATTGTGGAAAATCCTAAAATAGGGCCAGTAGCGTTATATTCATTAAGTTGAATCCTTGAACGTCTAGCTGAGAAAGCCTAGCAGTAGATCTTAAAGAGATTGGAACCTGCAGGTCAATGTTCGTTATATTCATTAAGTTGAATCCCTGAACGGTTCATTGTGTTGTTAGTCACAGTGCGGCTGTGCAAGTTGTTAGTCACCGGCGTGACCCGTGCAAGTGTAATCATGATTTGGTTATAGTGGATTAAGTCATTGTGTTCAAGGCGAAATCACCTGAGGAGGGTGGACTGGATTAGCCAGCGTGGTGAACCAGGATATATCGTGTGTCCTTTACTCTCTTCCTTAGTATCTCTATTTATGTTTCTGCATTGAATATCAGAACCTCATATTAAGCAAAAGTCAGAACCTTGCAGCCTATCTCTGATGAGCTTCCGCACTGCATGTTCTGAGTATCGTATCTTATGAACAGAACCTATACGGTTCTCATACTCTTTAGTTAATAGATCAGAATCTCTCAACGAACATTGAAGGTTCTTGAGCGTCAAATTAACAAGATGCGAGAAGTTACAAAAAGAGTAAATACACAATTCAAACCCCCCTTTCTTGTGTCTTTCTCGCACCTTCAATTGGTATCAGAGCCCCGGTTCTATTATTGATGTACATCAAACACTTAACAGTGTCAGAAAAAGATCCAGATGTGGTGCGTAGAAGTACTCTTGGTGAGATTGAAATCCACTTACAATTTATGTAACAGTTCAGCAGTTAACTGTGTACAAAATTGTAATCAATCTGATTACTTCATGAGCATTTCACTGATTCGAGATGAAGCCTCGCTAAAGTTGAAGAATCAGTTGATAAGATAAATTCATCGGATAAAAGGAAGTATCTTTTGAATGCTCATTCTGGAAAATACGTGTGGATAAAACCACGTATATGATTAAAAGATGAATCATCAGAAAGCAAGAAATCTTGTTTGCTGAAGATTAATCCTTTATGAGTTTTTGAGATGTTTTCAAGAAACGGATTAGGTCCACCCTTGACTTTCTCGTTTAAAACTCATTCTGGATCTCTTCATGTAAAGAAGAAAGATTGTCGTTCTAAGACTTTGAATTTCAGAAAGAAATCTGTTAAACTCAGAATTTGAAGAATTCAAATTATGATTCAATGTCAGAACCTGGAATGATCAAAAGATTCAATGGATAACTGAATCCCAAAGACTCAGTAATCACTTGATTCCGAACGAACTCGTAAGATCTTAACTGGTTCAGTGATCAAGCTCCAACAACCTGAAATCATCCTAGTAAAGATCAAATGTTGATAATCTAATTTTTAACAGATCAAGTGTTCTCAAAATCACTTGTGATATGAAATTAAATGTTATCATTTCAGGTATCTAGATGACGTTAATGATGTTTCGTTTGAAGAAATTAGTTAAATCATAGATATGTGTGAACAACTCCAAATAAGTTGATCATCGTTGTGAGAACAAGAGGTTCATGCAAATCATGTCTAGTGATGTACACATGAGGCATGATGATGTTTTGGTTCTGAACAAGTTTTGAAACAACCTTGAGGAACAAGTCAGATACTGATATGATAATTCCTCCTCGTATAATCTCTCAAAGGTTCTTACTGAACTGGTGAAATCAATCATCTTTCAAAGAAAAGAAACTCTCACAAACGCAAACTGAATTCGAGCTTTGAAAGGAAAACTCAACCAATTCTTGAAGTTTGCTGTTTAAGATTCAGATCCATATCTTAGGAACTGTATCGGAACTAAACAGGTTCTATGGATCAAGGAAATGAGAAGTGAGAAACATTCAAAACAGATGTAATCTGTTATTTATGAATGGGGTCATGAAATGAAATTTACTGTTCACTCAGTATTGCTCCCACGCATATGAGTGTCGTCTTATAAAAAAGGATTGCATGTAATTGGCTATGTTCAAATAAAATGGTCACTCTGATCATGCTAAGTCCTAATCTCAGTTACTGTAACCTAGAGAACTAAAGGACAAGGTTGAACAGGAAAAGAAAGAGAAAGCTACAATCCAACTAGGATCACCTTCCAAGAAAATATTCTCTTCAGAAGTCAGAAGACAAGCTTATCTTAAAGAATCCAAGAAACATCTACAGCTTACTCGAAAATAGGCAGAATCAAAAAGATGCTCAAAGCTCCAGGAGTCAGAAAGGAATGATTTCACGAAAAGTTTTAGCTAAAAGATTTTCTTCAAAAAGGTTAAGCATCCCTAAGGTATGGTCTCACTCATTACTCCTTTTATTATGGTAAGATTATCAAATATTTATGATTTCCAAGACAATCATAATTACGCATGTGTCAGCTACCTTATCTCTAACCTTAGGCATACGGTAACTTAAGTCCATCATATGTCCTGTCAACTGACCGTCATAGCTATTCATAGCTTGTCTAGGAAATGATAACCTCGCGTGTGCCAAGCGTGATAAATAATCATCACTCATAAGCTCACCTCACAACACTACTCCTCTTCTAGAAAGAATCACTATCTAGTAGGTTAAAACTCCCTCCTTCGTTTCCTGCTCGAAATGTCTTCACACAATATCAGAGGAGAAATTTCCGATCTAGAGCTTCTAAAGGAATTCACATTGGATCTAAACCTTTTACCACAACTCAACAAAACTAGTATTTTCTCTGGTATTATATTTCAGAATTGGGAAAACTACTTCGACATGCTTGTTGGACCTGTCTTCCCTTCTCTTGTAACTGAGTTCTGGGCAAATGCACGTGTACTTGAATATGACTATGGAAAAAATACTATTTTGTCCGTAGTTGCTGGATATCCAGTCTTGATCAACCCCACCATCATAGCTAAAGCTATTAGGAGCGTTGAAGATGATGTGACTGTGGAAAGAAATTCCAACAACCATAGCTTCGACAGACATCTGCACGTCATTTTCAAAACAGAGGGGCATCCCACTCAACCTTGCACTCTCACTCCAGTTGCTAAAGATTGGTACAATCTGATGGTAACAAATTTTAGACTGAGAGAAAGAGGAAGAGGATGGTTATCTGACATGGAGAGATTGTTTATTTTCTTTTTAATTTCTAGAATAAAAATAAACCTACCTCAATCCATGTACAATCATCTAAAGGAAGAAATTAACCTGTCAAGGGAAGACACTATCTACCAAGTTCCCTATTGCAGGGTCATCTCTCATATTCTTGATCTTCAAGGAGTGGTTAGTCATTGCAGAAGAAATGGAATGACTGAGAAGATTCTTCCCGAGTTCTGTCAACCTATAACCTTCTTTACCTAGATAGAAATTAAGTTTCTCTTAAGATCACAAGTTTTTCTAGGATCCCTCTTTGTATGCCCTTATGATCTAAACTTGATATATATTCTCTTGCCTAAATTACTGAAGTATTCTAATTAAGAAATGCTTTTATGATCAATTTAAATTCACAATAACCTTAATTAAATTTCATTACTTATCTACCAATAGACAAGCATATTTTTTTTTTAAACTTAGGACTAACTAGAAATTATAAAACCGCTCACTGGTCATAATTAAGTAGCAGCTTCGTCACTCCATTTTAGGGTTATAATTCTTGATTAATCATTAACTTTCTTTCCCATGCTACTTAATGCTTCTAGGAAAATCAATCGGTGTGGTTTCAAACTCTCCACAAAATTTACCCTAGTTTCCCATCTATAAAAGCACAAGACAGCTACACATCCCTTACTCATCCAAATCTTCAGCCTAATTACCTTCTAACTCCTCATCATCTCTAAAAATGGCCTTCGTCTCACAAAATGCTTCAACTCTCACAACCATACAAAATCCAGTTGATCATCTTGTCATTTTGTCAGAAACGATTGTAAACCTCAACAACCTAAAGTCTAACGGATGTAATATTACTCCCTGAATGGAAGCACAAGGATGGAGTAACTACTTCCAGAGGTTGGAAGGACCAACCTATGGATGTTTGGTTAAAGAGTTCTGGATTCATGCTAATGCAGGCTCGACTCTCATTAGTTCTTCGATCTTTGGAAGAAGAGTCTACATATCTGAAAAGACTATTGTAGATCTCTTGGAGCATAAGAATAATGGATTCAGAATTACCAAGGATCTACTCAGTGAGGAGAGAGAAGCCAAAGTCATAGCCTTTATTTTCAAAGAAGGAATAACAGTTGAGAACCAGGTATTCTCAAACCTGAAAGAACCACTACAAGTTTGGTTCAGAATCTTGCAGGGAAGCATTTTTCATCATCTTCCTACAAATCAACTCAACGACACTCAGAAGTGTGTCTTATTCCTTCTCCTAAAAGGAATTAAGCTCAATCTCCCATCCGTTCTCTTCAAACTTCTGAAGGAAGCCATAAGAAACTCCAGAAGTAGTTCTAATCCAGAGACCAAACTTATTCTGTACGAAAGACTCATCTCTGACTTTTTAGTTGAATCTGAGGTAGTGGATGACATTTTAATCGATGAAGGTGAATCAAGAAAGCTGCTTAAAAGCGCTGGGAAGATTCTAAAGTTTGATGATCTTATGAAGGAAGACACCACTCTGGACAATACATTCTTTAGGGAACTAACTCTGTCTCCCAGGGTTCTAGTTAAAGGTTTTCCAAAATTTGCAACTTACAATCAGGCAGAAGTCAGAAACTGTCTGAGTAGATTTAAGGATGAAGATATCAGTGTTTGGATCAACATGAAGAATATTACTGATGTACTTCAAGAACTCACAAATTGGAAAGAAGGAAGTAAGAAGCAGAAAATGGTTGACGATGAGGCACCCTCATCTAAAAGATCAAAAACCGTGAATGATTCATTAAAATCCTTTAAAGATAATGCAATCACAAAAATCCAAAGCATAGTAGAAGCTTCCAATTCCTGTGCGGACTCCATGGAAATAAGAACTATCTGGACTGAGTTCCATGAATGGATCTCAGAAGAAATTGTGAAGAGCAAGAAGCTGGAAATTACTCAAGCAGAAGAAAAACTGCATGCCTCAAGAACTGACGGTTCTGAAAGCTTGTTCTCATCGTCATCATCTCTAGGCTCGCTCTAGTCTAACTCAATAGGATCCATGAAAACCCAGCTTTATTAGGACTACGAGTACTTAAAATGTTTTTCATTAGGAATCTGCGTTTAAATTATCTATGATTTGATTATCGTGAACTTGTCTAGATTAAGCTCAACCTATGCTCTGAATTATAAAACCAAAACGAAATGATGAAATACTGAAATATTGTTACTTCTATTTGTTGTTCACAAATGAAATGATGTAATCTCTACAGATGCTTTAATCCTTCAATTAAGTAATCAATTGATTTCATCTATCAACCTTCAATTGAATACATGCTGAGTATAGATGTGTTTCCCTAAAATGAGTCTAATTGCTTCTAAATGTTTAAATGACTCTGTGACTCTGTAACTGAATATAAATGACTACATGCTTAAATGCTCATATGCCCTGACACTTTTTGATGATGTCAAAAAGGGGGAGAAATATATTGATTGATTTTGATTGAAAGAAGGAAATCTGAAAGAATGCAGAACTTAAACAAAGTATTCTTATAAAATGCGTTACTACTAACGTTTGTTGTTTGATGTTATCCGAGGAACTCTAAACAAGTTCACTAGGCATTCTAAAGACAGGATAAGAAGAAGAACTACGATCATAAAATAAAGAATCAGATTAAGTAAGAAAACTCTGAAAGCAATCAAGGCAAAGTCTACATTTCAAGATGCTCACTCAGAAGTTCTGTGCAAATCAGAAGTCAAGAACTGCCTGAAGATCTGGATTAAAGATACAAGCAAGAAACCATTCTGATGTTTATCAGGAACCAATTTGAATTAAATACGATTTGGTATCAGACTAAATCATCAATTGGAAATCAAATTCAGTACACAAAGATTAGTATCAGACTCTCAATCAAAGCAAAGCTGTGGATTACTGTCAAAGTACCTTCATTGGTATCCTATCAGCACACAAAGAAAATACTCTTTAAAGTAATATCAAAAGAACTCCTTCAGCATCAGAATCAACAAACTCTGGTATAAGAGTCAGCACATCATTTTTACATCCGACTAAAACAAGATGTACCAGATTCAGAATCAAGCGTTGATTGATCACAAGTTTTAACCTTCAATTGGTATCTGATCAAAAATCAAGCTTTGATAATTTAACTGAGTTGTGACAATAACAAGGTCTGAAATAAACCTGTATTCAAAGTCAAACTCTGAAAAGTCATGATCAACACTGGTGATTAAATTTAGAAACTCTGAATTTCGATTCTGAAAGATCCCAATATATGACTTATGGAAACTAGGGGGAGATTACACAGAAGACTAAAATAGAAAATCTAAAATCTTCATATAGCCTGAAACTCAGGGGGAGTGTCTCAAAAGACAGTTTATGATATACAGCGAAGCTATGTTTATCAGTCAAAGAACTGCTCTAATTCTGTGCTCAATTAAATCTACTGAAAAGTAGAAATGCTTCAGACGACTCTGAAGATAACAAGCTCGGATATGACAACAAAGGAAACTGAGTTCTGAAGATCTGAAAATGGAAGTTCTGTTGAACTAGTCCATATGCTAAAAACTCTTCGTTTTCCTAAGGACAAGATAGAAAAGTAACTATTTTCTATTTCTGTTATGGCAAATCAAGTTATTACTCTGTATATCTTTGGATTATATAAAATCCTAGATGATCTCAGATAAAGCTTTGAGGATAACTCATTCAGGGGGAGTTGTTGTTCCATACTCTGAATTTGTTTGCTTTGGTGATTACCTTGTATAAAATGTTCAATCAAAATACTTGGTTTTGTCATCATAAAAAAGGGGGAGATTGTGAGAGCAAGAATTGTCTCTACAAGTCAATCTATGTTTTGATGATAACAATAAGTATTTGTGAAAGAACCATTTTATGGTCTAACATGTGTTGTGTGCAGATCATAAGAACTAAAGACATCAGAACCAACATACACCAGCTAGATGTATTATGATTGAATATATATATATATATATATATATATATATATATATATATATATATATATATATATATATATATATGCGAAGTTACTATGTGTGACTAAAGTCGTGAGAAGCAAGAACGCTTGTTTATCTAGTCATGATCAGCCAGATCCAAGGATGCCAAGATTGCTATTGCAATGCTCTTGTGGATGCTCTCTGAAAGTGATTAAGATTCTGAAGATAGCAAAGCTTCTGAAGAAGTACACTCAGAAAGAACCAAAGTTCTGAAGACTCCTATGACTTGAAGTTCTAATGGCTGAAGGCGCTGAAGACCAAGTGCAGAAAGAATCTTAAGACTGACGAGTTCTGAAGATCAAGGTTTCAAACAAGAAGTTCTGAAGACTCTGAAGACAGGCTCTGAAGATTCGGAAGACTTAAAACAGAAAAGGATAACGCTCTTAATGACTAAGTGCTGAAGTTCTGAAGACTGATTCCTAATGGACTTCTTCAATTAACGGAAGACTTGAAGCATCAGATATTCTGCTATAAAGACTCCACTCATGCTTCATCAAATTAACATCAAAAGCCACTGAAGTTTCGAAGTCTAAATATTACCGTTGTGAGTTAAATGTACACACTGCCTAAGAAAAGATGTCTGGTCACTTCCTCCTCTGCAAAAAGAAGACGTTTCAATACAACTCATTATATCACGTCTCTTTTCCAAATAGCCAACAATATTCTCTAACGGCTATATTTCTATTGGCTATTTAATGGAAAGAGTTTTTTCTTCTGATGTGTCGATCACTTGTAGAATCACGAACTGAATGTTCATCTACAAAATTGACCAAGTCATTGTGAAGATAGCAACAACGATGAGTTCTCGTTGTAACACTTAACATATTCAGAGCTATCACTATTTTACTAATGGCGATTGTTGTTGAAACTCAAGAAGATAAATCAACACAGCAACTACAATGAAACAGAAGCTGTTGATGAAGAAGACAACATTGAAGATCTGTCAAGTCATCAAATTGCCTTCTCATCAAGACTACATTGAAGATCTGAAGCAAGGAGTTGCTGCTGAAAGCTTGCTCAACCTGAAGACGAAGAAGAAGAAGATCTACAAGATGTCAACAATTGTAATATCTAAATACATCTTTGTAGTTTCTTAGGAAAGCAAGGAGCTGGTTGCTCAAAACTTGCTTGAACACATGTGTGTGTTCTTTGTACTTAAACTTAGGAGAAACTTGCTTATTAAGAAGCACAATTTGTAATCTCTAGTTTGCCAATTCAACTAAATGAATTGAGACTCCTCAAGTGAACGTTATATCCTGATGGGATCCCTGAATGGTTTAGCTGTGAGTTGAGGGACTTGAGTAGATCACGTGGTGATCAGATACTTGAGATGACAATGGCTGGGTGTCGTTGTGGAAAATCCTAAAATAGGGTAAGTAGCGTTATATTCATTAAGTTGAATCCTTGAACGTCTAGCTGAGAAAGCCTAGCAGTAGATCTTAAATAGATTGGAACCTGCAGGTCAATGTTCGTTATATTCATTAAGTTGAATCCCTGAACGGTTCATTGTGTTGTTAGTCACAGTGCGGCTGTGCAAGTTGTTAGTCACCGGCGTGGCCCGTGCAAGTGTAATCATGATTTGGTTATAGTGGATTAAGTCATTGTGTTCAAGGCGAAATCACCTGAGGAGGGTGGACTGGATTAGCCAGCGTGGTGAACCAGGATATATCGTGTGTCCTTTACTCTCTTCCTTAGTATCTCTATTTATGTTTCTGCATTGAATATCAGAATCTCATATTAAGCAAAAGTCAGAACCTTGCAGCCTATCTCTGATAAGCTTCCGCACTGCAAGTTCTGAGTATCGTATCTTATGAACAGAACCTATACGGTTCTCATACTCTTTAGTTAATAGATCAGAATCTCTCAACGAACATTGAAGGTTCTTGAGCGTCAAATTAACAAGATGCGAGAAGTTACAAAAAGAGTAAATACACAATTCAAACCCCCCTTTCTTGTGTCTTTCTTGCACCTTCAATTGGTATCAGAGCCCCGGTTATATTATTGATGTACATCAAACACTTAACAGTGTCAGAAAAAGATCCAGATGTGGTGCGTAGAAGTACTCTTGGTGAGATTGAAATCCACTTACAATTTATGTAACAGTTCAGCAGTTAACTGTGTACAAAATTGTAATCAATCTGATTACTTCATGAGCATTTCACTGATTCGAGATGAAGCCTCGCTAAAGTTGAAGAATCAGTTGATAAGATAAATTCATCGGATAAAAGGAAGTATCTTTTGAATGCTCATTCTGGAAAATACGTGTGGATAAAACCACGTATATGATTAAAAGATGAATCATCAGAAAGCAAGAAATCTTGTTTGCTGAAGATTAATCCTTTATGAGTTTTTGAGATGTTTTCAAGAAATGGATTAGGTCCACCCTTGACTTTCTCGTTTAAAACTCATTCTGGATCTCTTCATGTAAAGAAGAAAGATTGTCGTTCTAAGACTTTGAATTTCAGAAAGAAATCTGTTAAACTCAGAATTTGAAGAATTCAAATTATGATTCAATGTCAGAACCTGGAATGATCAAAAGATTTAATGGATAACTCAATCCCAAAGACTCAGTAATCACTTGATTCCGAACGAACTCGTAAGATCTTAACTGGTTCAGTGATCAAGCTCCAACAACCTGAAATCATCCTAGTAAAGATCAAATGTTGATAATCTGATTTTTGACAGATCAAGTGTTCTCAAAATCACTTGTGATATGAAATTAAATGTTATCATTTCAGGTATCTAGATGACGTTAATGATGTTTCGTTTGAAGAAATTAGTTAAATCATAGATATGTGTGAACAACTCCAAATAAGTTGATCATCGTTGTGAGAACAAGAGGTTCATGCAAATCATGTCTAGTGATGTACACATGAGGCATGATGATGTTTTGGTTCTGAACAAGTTTTGAAACAACCTTGAGGAACAAGTCAGATACTGATATGATAATTCCTCCTCGTATAATCTCTCAAAGGTTCTTACTGAACTGGTGAAATCAATCATCTTTCAAAGAAAAGAAACTCTCATAAACGCAAACTGAATTCGAGCTTTGAAAGGAAAACTCAACCAATTCTTGAAGTTTGCTGTTTAAGATTCAGATCCATATCTTAGAAACTGTATCGGAACTAAACAGGTTCTATGGATCAAGGAAATGAGAAGTGAGAAACATTCAAAACAGATGTAATCTGTTATTTATGAATGGGGTCATGAAATGAAATTTACTGTTCACTCAGTATTGCTCCCACGCATATGAGTGTCGTCTTATAAAAAAGGATTGCATGTAATTGGCTAAGTTCAAATAAAATGGTCACTCTGATCATGCTAAGTCCTAATCTCAGTTACTGTAACCTAGAGAACTAAAGGACAAGGTTGAACAGGAAAAGAAAGAGAAAGCTATAATCCAACTAGGATCACCTTCCAAGAAAATATTCTCTTCAGAAGTCAGAAGACAAGCTTATCTTGAAGAATCCAAGAAACATCTACAGCTTACTCGAAAATAGGCAGAATCAAAAAGATGCTCAAAGCTTCAGGAGTCAGAAAGGAATGATTTCACGAAAAGTTTTAGCTAAAAGATTTTCTTCAAAAAGGTTAAGCATCCCTAAGGTATGGTCTCACTCATTACTCCTTTTATTATGGTAAGATTATCAAATATTTATGATTTCCAAGACAATCATAATTACGCATGTGTCAGCTACCTTATCTCTAACCTTAGGCATACGGTAACTTAAGTCCATCATATGTCCTGTCAACTGACCGTCATAGCTATTCATAGCTTGTCTAGGAAATGATAACCTCGCGTGTGCCAAGCGTGATAAATAATCATCACTCATAAGCTCACCTCACAACACTACTCCTCTTCTAGAAAGAATCACTATCTAGTAGGTTAAAACTCCCTCCTTCGTTTCCTGCTCGAAATGTCTTCACACAATATCAGAGGAGAAATTTCCGATCTAGAGCTTCTAAAGGAATTCACATTGGATCTAAACCTTTTACCACAACTCAACAAAACTAGTATTTTCTCTGGTATTATATTTCAGAATTGGGAAAACTACTTCGACATGCTTGTTGGACCTGTCTTCCCTTCTCTTGTAACTGAGTTCTGGGCAAATGCACGTGTACTTGAATATGACTATGGCAAAAATACTATTTTGTCCGTAGTTGCTGGATATCCAGTCTTGATCAACCCCACCATCATAGCTAAAGCTATTAGGAGCGTTGAAGATGATGTGACTGTGGAAAGAAATTCCAACAACCATAGCTTCGACAGACATCTGCACGTCATTTTCAAAACAGAGGGGCATCCCACTCAACCTTGCACTCTCACTCCAGTTGCTAAAGATTGGTACAATCTGATGGTAACAAATTTTAGACTGAGAGAAAGAGGAAGAGGATGGTTATCTGACATGGAGAGATTGTTTATTTTCTTTTTAATTTCTAGAATAAAAATAAACCTACCTCAATCCATGTACAATCATCTAAAGGAAGAAATTAACCTGTCAAGGGAAGACACTATCTACCAAGTTCCCTATTGCAGGGTCATCTCTCATATTCTTGATCTTCAAGGAGTGGTTAGTCATTGCAGAAGAAATGGAATGACTGAGAAGATTCTTCCCGAGTTCTGTCAACCTATAACCTTCTTTACCTAGATAGAAATTAAGTTTCTCTTAAGATCACAAGTTTTTCTAGGATCCCTCTTTGTATGCCCTTATGATCTAAACTTGATATATATTCTCTTGCCTAAATTACTGAAGTATTCTAATTAAGAAATGCTTTTATGATCAATTTAAATTCACAATAACCTTAATTAAATTTCATTACTTATCTACCAATAGACAAGCATATTTTTTTTTTAACTTAGGACTAACTAGAAATTATAAAACCGCTCACTGGTCATAATTAAGTAGCAGCTTCGTCACTCCATTTTAGGGTTATGATTCTTGATTAATCATTAACTTTCTTTCCCATGCTACTTAATGTTTCTAGGAAAATCAATCGGTGTGGTTTCAAACTCTCCACAAAATTTACCCTAGTTTCCCATCTATAAAAGCACAAGACAACTACACATCCCTTACTCATCCAAATCTTCAACCTAATTACCTTCTAACTCCTCATCATCTCTAAAAATGGCCTTCGTCTCACAAAATACTTCAATTCTCACAACCATACAAAATCCAGTTGATCATCTTGTCATTTTGTCAGAAACGATTGTAAACCTCAACAACCTAAAGTCTAACGGATGTAATATTACTCCCTGAATGGAAGCACAAGGATGGAGTAACTACTTCAAGAGGTTGGAAGGACCAACCTATGGATGTTTGGTTAAAGAGTTCTGGATTCATGCTAATGCAGGCTCGACTCTCATTAGTTCTTCGATCTTTGGAAGAAGAGTCTACATATCTGAAAAGACTATTGTAGATCTCTTGGAGCATAAGAATAATGGATTCAGAATTACCAAGGATCTACTCAGTGAGGAGAGAGAAGCCAAAGTCATAGCCGTTATTTTCAAAGAAGGAATAATAGTTGAGAACCAGGTATTCTCAAACTTGAAAGAACCACTACAAGTTTGGTTCAGAATCTTGCAGGGAAGCATTTTTCATCATCTTCCTACAAATCAACTCAACGACACTCAGAAGTGTGTCTTATTCCTTCTCCTAAAAGGAATTAAGCTCAATCTCCCATCCGTTCTCTTCAAACTTCTGAAGGAAGCCATAAGAAACTCCAGAAGTAGTTCTAATCCAGAGACCAAACTTATTCTGTACGAAAGACTCATCTCTGACTTTTTAGTTGAATCTGAGGTAGTGGATGACATTTTAATCGATGAAGGTGAATCAAGAAAGCTGCTTAAAAGCGCTGGGAAGATTCTAAAGTTTGATGATCTTATGAAGGAAGACACCACTCTGGACAATACATTCTTTAGGGAACTAACTCTGTCTCCCAGGGTTCTAGTTAAAGGTTTTCCAAAATTTGCCACTTACAATCAGGCAGAAGTCAGAAACTGTCTGAGTAGATTTAAGGATGAAGATATCAGTGTTTGGATCAACATGAAGAATATTACTGATGTACTTCAAGAACTCACAAATTGGAAAGAAGGAAGTAAGAAGCAGAAAATGGTTGACGATGAGGTACCCTCATCTAAAAGATCAAAAACCGTGAATGATTCATTAAAATCCTTTAAAGATAATGCAATCACAAAAATCCAAAGCATAGTAGAAGCTTCCAATTCCTGTGCGGACTCCATGGAAATAAGAACTATCTGGACTGAGTTCCATGAATGGATCTCAGAAGAAATTGTGAAGAGCAAGAAGCTGGAAATTACTCAAGCAGAAGAAAAACTGCATGCCTCAAGAACTGACGGTTCTGAAAGCTTGTTCTCATCGTCATCATCTCTAGGCTCGCTCTAGTCTAACTCAATAGGATCCATGAAAACCCAGCTTTATTAGGACTACGAGTACTTAAAATGTTTTTCATTAGGAATCTGCGTTTAAATTATCTATGATTTGATTATCGTGAACTTGTCTAGATTAAGCTCAACCTATGCTCTGAATTATAAAACCAAAACGAAATGATGAAATACTGAAATATTGTAACTTCTATTTGTTGTTCACAAATGAAATGATGTAATCTCTACAGATGCTTTAATCCTTCAATTAAGTAATCAGTTGATTTCATCTATCAACCTTCAATTGAATACATGCTGAGTATAGATGTGTTTCCCTAAAATGAGTCTAATTGCTTCTGAATGTTTAAATGACTCTGTGACTCTGTAACTGAATATAAATGACTACATGCTTAAATGCTCATATGCCCTGACACTTTTTGATGATGTCAAAAAGGGGGAGAAATATATTGATTGATTTTGATTGAAAGAAGGAAATCTGAAAGAATGCAGAACTTAAACAAAGTATTCTTATAAAATGCGTTACTACTAACGTTTGTTGTTTGATGTTATCCGAGGAACTCTAAACAAGTTCACTAGGCATTCTAAAGACAGGATAAGAAGAAGAACTACGATCATAAAATAAAGAATCAGATTAAGTAAGAAAACTCTGAAAGCAATCAAGGCAAAGTCTACATTTCAAGATGCTCACTCAGAAGTTCTGTGCAAATCAGAAGTCAAGAACTGCCTGAAGATCTGGATTAAAGATACAAGCAAGAAACCATTCTGATGTTTATCAGGAACCAATTTGAATTAAATACGATTTGGTATCAGACTAAATCATCAATTGGAAATCAAATTCAGTACACAAAGATTAGTATCAGACTCTCAATCAAAGCAAAGCTGTGGATTACTGTCAAAGTACCTTCATTGGTATCCTATCAGCACACAAAGGAAATACTCTTCAAAGTAATATCAAAAGAACTCCTTCAGCATCAGAATCAACAAACTCTGGTATAAGAGTCAGCACATCATTTTTACATCCGACTAAAACAAGATGTACCAGATTCAGAATCAAGCGTTGATTGATCACAAGTTTTAACCTTCAATTGGTATCTGATCAAAAATCAAGCTTTGATAATTTAACTGAGTTGTGACAATAACAAGGTCTGAAATAAACCTGTATTCAAAGTCAAACTCTGAAAAGTCATGATCAACACTGGTGATTAAATTTAGAAACTCTGAATTTTGATTCTGAAAGATCCCAATATATGACTTATGGAAACTAGGGGGAGATTACCCAGAAGACTAAAATACAAAATCTAAAATCTTCATATAGCCTGAAACTCAGGGGGAGTGTCTCAAAAGACAGTTTATGATATACAGCGAAGCTATGTTTATCAGTCAAAGAACTGCTCTAATTCTGTGCTCAATTAAATCTACTGAAAAGTAGAAATGCTTCAGACGACTCTGAAGATAACAAGCTCGGATATGACAACAAAGGAAACTGAGTTCTGAAGATCTGAAAATGGAAGTTCTGTTGAACTAGTCCATATGCTAAAAACTCTTCGTTTTCCTAAGGACAAGATAGAAAAGTAACTATTTTCTATTTCTGTTATGGCAAATCAAGTTATTACTCTGTATATCTTTGGATTATATAAAATCCTAGATGATCTCAGATAAAGCTTTGAGGATAACTCATTCAAGGGGAGTTGTTGTTCCATACTCTGAATTTGTTTGCTTTGGTGATTACCTTGTATAAAATGTTCAATCAAAATACTTGGTTTTGTCATCATCAAAAAGGGGGAGATTGTGAGAGCAAGAATTGTCTCTACAAGTCAATCTATGTTTTGATGATAACAATAAGTATTTGTGAAAGAACCATTTTATGGTCTAACATGTGTTGTGTGCAGATCATAAGAACTAAAGACATCAGAACCAACATACACCAGCTAGATGTATTATGATTGAATATATATATATATATATATATATATATATATATATATATATGCGAAGTTACTATGTGTGACTAAAGTCGTGAGAAGCAAGAACGCTTGTTTATCTAGTCATGATCAGCCAGATCCAAGGATGCCAAGATTGCTATTGTAATGCTCTTGTGGATGCTCTCTGAAAGTGATTAAGATTCTGAAGATAGCAAAGCTTCTGAAGAAGTACACTCAGAAAGAACCAAAGTTCTGAAGACTCCTATGACTTGAAGTTCTAATGGCTGAAGGCGCTGAAGACCAAGTGCAGAAAGAATCTTAAGACTGACGAGTTCTGAAGATCAAGGTTTCAAACAAGAAGTTCTGAAGACTCTGAAGACAGGCTCTGAAGATTCGGAAGACTTAAAACAGAAAAGGATAACGCTCTTAATGACTAAGTGCTGAAGTTCTAAAGACTGATTCCTAATGGACTTCTTCAATTAACGGAAGACTTGAAGCATCAGATATTCTGCTATAAAGACTCCACTCATGCTTCGTCAAATTAACATCAGAAGCCACTGAAGTTTCGAAGTCTAAATATTACCGTTGTGAGTTAAATGTACACACTGCCTAAGAAAAGATGTCTGGTCACTTCCTCCTCTGCAAAAAGAAGACGTTTCAATACAACTCATTATATCACGTCTCTTTTCCAAATAGCCAACAATATTCTCTAACGGCTATATTTCTATTGGCTATTTAATGGAAAGAGTTTTTTCTTCTGATGTGTCGATCACTTGTAGAATCACGAACTGAATGTTCATCTACAAAATTGACCAAGTCATTGTGAAGATAGCAACAACGATGAGTTCTCGTTGTAACACTTAACATATTCAGAGCTATCACTGTTTTACTAATGGCGATTGTTGTTGAAACTCAAGAAGATAAATCAACACAGCAACAACAATGAAACAGAAGCTGTTGATGAAGAAGACAACATTGAAGATCTGTCAAGTCATCAAATTGCCTTCTCATCAAGACTACATTGAAGATCTGAAGCAAGGAGTTGCTGCTCAAAGCTTGCTCAACCTGAAGACGAAGAAGAAGAAGATCTACAAGATGTCAACAATTGTAATATCTAAATACATC
The DNA here is from genome assembly GCA_022829125.1 of Lathyrus tuberosus. Lineage (NCBI taxonomy): Eukaryota > Viridiplantae > Streptophyta > Magnoliopsida > Fabales > Fabaceae > Lathyrus > Lathyrus tuberosus. The sequence goes on from JALAZF010000761.1 coordinate 1,558,742, forward strand.
TTTGTAGTTTCTTAGGAAAGCAAGGAGCTGGTTGCTCAAAACTTGCTTGAACACATGTGTGTGTTCTTTGTACTTAAACTTAGGAGAAACTTGCTTATTAAAAAGCACAATTTGTAATCTCCAGTTTACCAATTCAACTAAATGAATTGAGACTCCTCAAGTGAATGTTATATCATGATGGGATCCCTGAACGGTTCAACTGTGAGTTGAGGCCCTTGAGTAGATCACGTGGTGATCAGATACTTGAGATGATAATGGCTGGGTGTCATTGTGGAAAATCCTGAAATAGGGTCAGTAGCGTTATATTCATTAAGTTGAATCCTTGAACGTCTAGCTGAGAAAGCCTAGCAGTAGATCTTAGAGAGATTGGAACCTACAGGTCAATGTTCGTTATATTCATTAAGTTGAATCCCTGAACAGTTCATTGTGTTGTTAGTCACAGTGCGGCTGTGCAAGTTGTTAGTCATCGGCGTGGCCGTGCAAGTGTAATCATGATTTGGTTATAGTGGATTAAGTCCTTGTGTTCAAGACGAAATCACCTGAGGAGGGTGGACTGGATTAGCCCGCGTGGTGAACCAGGATATATCGTGTGTCCTTTACTCTCTTCCTTAGTATCTCTATTTATGTTTCTGCATTGAATATCAAAACCTCATATTAAGCAAAGTCAGAACCTTGCAGCCTATCTCTGATAAGCTTCCCCACTGCAAGTTCTGAGTATCGTATCTTATGAACAGAACCTATACGGTTCTCATACTCTTTAGTTAATAGATCAGAATCTCTCAATGAACATTGAAGGTTCTTGAGCGTCAAATTAACAAGATGCGAAAAGTTACAAAAAGAGTAAATACACAATTCAAACCCCCATTTCTTGTGTCTTTCTCGCACCTTCAATTCACTAAAACTGGATCAAGCGCTTACCACTAGGCTAAAAGCAATTGCTAATAGTCAGGGCGCAACTTAATTTCATTATAGCGAACCCTTTTTCAAGGAGCCTACCTTCGATAGGCGCTCATGGGTGGGATGTTAAGCCCATCGAATCCCAAAGGGAGACGCTGGAATTTTATCCAACAAACTCCCCCCCCCCCTAGTGTCAGCCGGGGGGATTCGAACCCATGACCCTGCTCTGATACCACTAAAACTGGATCAAGCGCTTACCACTAGGCTAAAAGCAATTGCTAATAGTCAGGGTGCAACTTAATTTCATTATAGAGAACCCTTTTTCAAGGAGCCTACCTTCGATAGGCGCTCATGGGTGGGATGTTAAGCCCATCGAATTCCAAAGGGAGACGCTGGAATTTTATCCAACAATACACACTATATATGCAGGTCTTTGACTGGTATGCAAAATTTGCAAGAACTATATGATTCTAGCACAAAATTATTCCTATTTCCATAACAGTCACTGGCCTAAAAAGTAAATAGAAGAATAAATATTGAATACAACCTGATTAAAATCTTTTGCCATCAATTAAAACTCTCACAAAGCTAAAAGAACGACAGAAACTAACTTACTTGTTAAAACATCAATGATATTCCTGCATTGAAATTATAACTTGATAAAACAATTTTGTTCAGCATTATCATGCTACAAAAGGAAATGCAGTAAGCTGCTCCAGAGATAAGTGGTACAGACTTCTTGGTAGATCCATGCAATCGATGCCTTTCCTCGTCATCAACATGAAAACTGCTATTATCACCATCTGTAGCTTTATTTCCTTTCAGATATCTGTTTGTAAAGAAAACTCATGAAAATGAACGCGAATGAAACACAATTGATTTATATGAATACAAAATATGGAAAAGAAGAGCTTTGTATGATAGGTGTGAAAGAAGAGCTTTGTAAATCTTCTTTTCCACATTCTGTATTCATATAAATCAATTGTGTTTCATTCGCGTTCATTTTCATGAGTTTTCTTTACAAACAGATATCTGAAAGGAAATAAAGCTACAGATGGTGATAATAGCAGTTTTCATGTTGATGACGAGGAAAGGCATCGATTGTATGGATCTACCAAGAAGTCTGTACCACTTATCTCTGGAGCAGCTTACTGCATTTCCTCTTGCAGCATGATAATGCTGAACAAAATTGTTTTATCAAGTTATAATTTCAATGCAGGAATATCATTGATGTTTTAACAAGTAAGTTAGTTTCTGTCGTTCTTTTAGCTTTGTGAGAGTTCTAATTGATGGAAAAAGATTTTAATCAAGCTGTATGCAATATTTATTCTTCTATTTACTTTTTAGGCCAGTGACTGTTATGGAAATAGGAATAATTTTGTGCTAGAATCATATAGTTCTTGCAAATTTTGCATACCAGTCAAAGACCTGCATATATAGTGTGTATTGTTGGATAAAATTCTAGCGTCTCCCTTTGGAATTCGATGGGCTTAACATCCCACCCATGAGCGCCTATCGAAGGTAGGCTCCTTGAAAAAGGGTTCTCTATAATGAAATTAAGTTGCGCCCTGACTATTAGCAATTTCTTTTAGCCTAGTGGTAAGCGCTTGATCCAGTTTTAGTGGTATCAGAGCAGGGTCATGGGTTCGAATCCCCCCGGCTGACACTGGGGGGGGGGAGTTTGTTGGATAAAATTCCAGTGTCTCCCTTTGGGATTCAATGGGCTTAACATCCCACCCATGAGCGCCTATCGAAGGTAGGCTCCTTGAAAAAGGGTTCGCTATAATGAAATTAAGTTGCGCCCTGACTATTAGCAATTGCTTTTAGCCTAGTGGTAAGCGCTTGATCCAGTTTTAGTGAATTGAAGGTGCGAGAAAGACACAAGAAAAGGGGGTTTGAATTGTGTATTTACTCTTTTTGTAACTTTTCGCATCTTGTTAATTTGACGCTCAAGAACCTTCAATGTTCATTGAGAGATTTTGATCTATTAACTAAAGAGTATGAGAACCGTATAGGTTCTGTTCATAAGATACGATACTCAAAACTTGCAGTGGGGAAGCTTATCAGAGATAGGCTGCAAGGTTCTGACTTTGCTTAATATGAGGTTTTGATATTCAATGCAGAAACATAAATAGAGATACTAAGCAAGAGAGTAAAGGACACACGATATATCCTGGTTCACCACGCGAGCTAATCCAGTCCACCCTCCTCAGGTGATTTCACCTTGAACACAAGGACTTAATCCACTATAACCAAATCATGATTACACTTGCACGGGCCACGCCGGTGACTAACAACTATCACAGCCGCACTGTGACTAACAACACAATGAACCGTTCAGGGATTCAACTTAATGAATATAACGAACATTGACCTGCAGGTTCCAATCTCTCTAAGATCTACTGCTAGGCTTTTTCAGCTAGACGTTCAGGGATTCAACTTAATGAATATAACGCTACTGACCCTATTTCAGGATTTTCCACAATGACACCCAGCCATTGTCATCTCAAGTATCTGATCACCACGTGATCTACTCAAGGGCCTCAACTCACAACTGAACCGTTCAGGGATCCCATCAGGATATAACGTTCACTTGAGGAGTCTCAATTCATTTAGTTGAATTGGCAAACTAGAGATTACAAATTGTGCTTTTTAATAAGCAAGTTTCTCCTAAGTTTAAGTACAAAGAACACACACATGTGTTCAAGCAAGTTTTGAGCAATCAACTCCTTGCTTTCCTAAGAAACTACAAAGATGTATTTAGATATTACAATTGTTGACATCTTGTAGATCTTCTTCTTCTTCGTCTTCAGGTTGAGCAAGCTTTGAGCAGCAACTCCTTGCTTCAGATCTTCAATGTAGTCTTGATGAGAAGGCAGGTTGATGACTTGACAGATCTTCAATGTTGTCTTCTTCATCAACAGCTTCTGTTTTATTGTTGTTGTTATGTTGATTTATCTTCTTGAGTTTCAACAACAATCGCCATTAGTAAAATAGTGGTAAGCAATTGCTTTGAACCTGAGTATTTTTGTTTGAAAGCGCGCTCTGCTGAGATGAGCCAGTGAATTCTTTTTGTTTCACTTGCCTTCCTTTTTCCCACTTTCTCCTAGGCTTTAGATAATACATAACCGTAGTATAACTAATTCTTTTGTTGTTGTTTGGACTCAAATTTTGGTTCGATAGCTTGAAGTCACATTCGGTGATTTTTTGATTTTGAGTGTTTCAACTTGCAAATGCGTGGTAATGATAGTGTTTAAAGTTTGTACATGTTCAAAGTATGTGTTTATCGCTTTCTTGACTTTAGCATATTCATGATACTTAGGCTTTTTACAACTTTTATGCCATTCATTCTTTTATACGTGTTCGTATGTGAATCACTTTAGTTCCCACCCTTTTTGTGAGGAAGCCTTCCATTGTTCATATATGCTCGGAGTATCAATATTCTTGTTTTAACTGGATTTTATTATGCTTAATCTTTTGTTTGTGTTGATTATTTGAAAGCATGAAAAGGATTAACGCACTTGTTTCATTTTGAGCACAACTACCTTAGCCAAATAGTCAATTCACCTTATGAGTGTGTGATCGTTTGTAAACCCTTTGAGCCTTTGATCATTATCCATGTTGTTTGAGTTTGATTCTTGTCTATGAGTGTCAAATTCATTTTTTTGTGTGGATCTTGATTGTTTTTTTTTTCTTGAACCCTCAACTTTGTGTTGTTGTATGAATTTTTACCTTGCCTTAGAAAGTAGGGAGTATTCACATGATGATGTGGTTGAATTTAAGTTGGGGAGAGCAATGTTTTCTCACTTATGTTATTGGTTGCTATGAGGTTGAAAAAGAAAAGAAAAAAAGAGAAAAATATGAAAAAGAAAAGAAAAAGAAAGAAAAAAAATTGAAAAAGCGTTGAAAAAAAAAACAAAAAAGAGTAGAATAATGTTGTGCTAATAAGTTCTATGTGTTTGGTATAACACTTGGGATTTTGGAAGAAGTTTGATTGAAATTTTGTTTTTGAACTTTTGTGAGTTGATCACTCCCTTAGGTTTAGGCAAGTTTTTGTTTCGATTAGCTTTAGGAATTATTCCTTGTTTGTTCACCCGACCACATTACAGCCCTGAAAGTCCTTTTGATTCTTGCTTTTGTGTTTTCAGCATGATTTTTGGATGATTGCATAATTTAGTATTTTATTTGCAAGATTGTTGTGTGAGTGAAAAATCTCTCATTTTATGTTTTTCATCTACCGATGATTGTTTTTGCTAGGTGTGATTCACATTTGAACTTGTCTTGTTTTAGAATGTTTGGCATGACTTTTGTATTTAGCATTTGTTTCGTGATTATGTTATCATTGAAGTTTAGTGGTAAGTATTTACTTTGTGTGTACCATTTTCGATTGAACCATTGCATTTGTTTTTGTTTGTAAAAACTTGTTGTTGCGTGATTTATTGGATTTCGTTTTTGTTCCTTTAGATGTTGGCTTTGTTTGAGGACAAACAATTATGTAAGTTGGGGAGAGTTGATAAGTGCAAATTGTATATATTTTTGTATATAAGTTTTTTTGCACTTATCGATACTTTTTGTTAAAATCGTTCGAATAAACCCCGCTTTGTTTGTAAATACGTTTACTTTACTTTATAGTGTATGTATTGCGTTATCGTGTAAATATCATTGAGTTTAATTGTTTTTCATTTACTTTTGTAGGTATTAAAGCATTGATATTGGAGCATTGTTAGATAGAGCATTGAATAAGCTTTCCAACGCTTCGAACCGGGCGAAAAACAGAGTTACGGTTCAAACGTTATGAAGAAAATAAGTGCAGAAATTTTTCATTCCCGAGCAGACCGGGCTAAGCGCGCCCGACCACGCTTAGCACACTTTTAAGGCGGTTTAACATTAATAAGGGCGCGCTTAGCGCCTAAAACCGGGCTAAGCGGGGTCTGCAATGATGACAACCAATAAATAGGGGAAAAACACATTTTTTAGGGATGGTTTTGGGGTTTTTGCTCCCAACTCCATCATACTTCATTTCTTTAGTAGATTAGCTTAGAAAACATCATGGAAGCTTGCATTTGGATGATCGGGTGGATTTCTCATCGATCGGCTCTGACAACCCGCGAAGTGTTTGGTTTATTTCTGATTTTCTTCATTTCTTTCTTCTTTGTTGGGTTTGTATATGTTTTTACTTTGATCTTATGTATATTTATCGCCCATGGCATTATATTTAATTTGCTTTACAAATCTTTATCGATGATTGTCTCTGATTTTTGCTTTATGCGCGGGGTTTGGGTTGTGTTAGAGATAAACTTCACAAATCTTGATTAGGGATGATTATCTGTTAGTTTCTGGATGTTAGAGATAGATTTAGAGCTAACAATCTATTTGGGTGTCAGAGCTTAATGCCTTCCGTGTTTCGAGGCTTCGTGCGCGAGAGTGACGAAGAGAGTGATACGGTTTTTCTCTCAGCTCAGTGTGTCAGAGATGAACACTATTGAGAGCGATGCTGGATAATATTGAGGAGTATTGTAGGTTGAGTATAACTGGTCGGTAAGTTTAAGTTTGTGATGAGTGGAATATATACATGCTTGGTAAGTCTTTTCTCTCCGACGAATGAATTTTCTTGTGTTAATATTTACTTTTTTGTTTTTATGTTTCAACCAATTCTAAACCCAAACTCATTAACATTTAAATTGTCGAACGGCAGTTCAGTAGCACTGATCTCTGTGGACACGATAAATTCCCGAAAAAATATTTCCAAAATTTTTATTGCTTGTCGCTATACCGCTTCAACAGCACGCAAGGAGCGAGTCCTTGGGCACTAACACTACTCGACTTCCAATTCTAAACTATGTGTTCCCTTTGCTTTTACCAAAGCTCGGGTGTAGAGCTTTACGCATGATATCATCCCAAGATCCAACGGTCCAATAATAAGAGAACAAATACATAAACGAGAAGAAAACAAGCAAACGAAGATAACACTCTTCACAAATTGCCCTAAGTTAGGCTTGACTCTCTCTTGCATGGAGAAAGTTTCCCCAGCAGAGTCGCCAGCTGTCGCACCTCGAAAAATCATCGAAAATACGACCCTCGCATAAAAGGCCAGGAAGAAAATTGCGGTTTGACAGAGTTGCCACCGAACTTTATTTATCCCAATTAGGGAAAGGAAAATATGGAGACAACTTTTAAAGAGATAAGAACATGGTCGTCGCAACCACATTTTGAGTTCGGGAGTTGTTTACGTGAGAGGAAGGTACGCGCACCCCCTCACGTTCGTTGTACTCAACGGGAACCTCTTAGTTCGATTTGTGATGAACATTAGCTAAGCTTGTTTGTTTTCTTCTAAATGGACAATACGAAAAGGTACGAGAAAAGGATTCGATTACTAAGGGGAAATATGATAATTTTAGGATAGGGTGCTCGCCAAGGATTGGGCCCTTGTGCCTAAGTAAGCTTGAATGACCAACAACCAAAGGGGCGTGCCTCGAGAGCAGTCACACAAGAATCCAAGGAATGCGAGACTCCAAGAACTCAATTCTTTCGGGATTGATTGAGAAAATGTTTGATAAAGATTAAGTGTTTTAAGACGAAAGGGTGAATAAACAACAACCCAAGGGCGTGCCTCGAGAGCCATTCATTCGAAGATCCAAGGAATGCTAGATTCCAAGAATCTCCTCCTTTCGTAAGTTGATTAAGAAAACGTTTGAAAAGGATTGAGTCGGATTGGTTGAGAAAAGAGGTGAAAATCGATACTAGTCCATAAGGGTGCTCCTAGTAACAAAACCACGAGATGTGCAAGTGTACGATTGATGGCGAGGCAAAAAGCACTCGACTTACGAGAAGGCTTTAAAAAGTCGCTCGAAGACGAATCGAGAATTGGTTTGAAAATGGCTTAGGCTAAAGATTTTAGGAAGAATGACGATTATTCGATAAACAAGCCGTCGGCCTCGCAACCAATTTGAAATTCTGGTACATGTGCAGAATTCAGATGTCCTATAACATCCCATTCGACATCTGGTCTGACATGAACACAAATGGCAAGGTATATAACAATAATCACAGTATTGAAAAGATAAACACAAAACGCACAGAATTATTAACCCAGTTCGGTTTAACACACCTACTCTGGGGGCTACCAAGCCAGGGATGAAGTCCACTATCAATAGTATCAATTCAAAGCTAAACTCTCCATTTACAGCTTATCACTTAATCACTACCCAATGACCCTTCTACCTAGATCCTCTCTAGCTATGAGAAACTCTTCTCACTCCGAATCATCGTAATGATGTCTAGCAGTCAACAATCCGCCACTGCATCAACGGCTCTTTACCTAAACAACAATTCAACAAGGAAGACACACTTCCAAGACACAACTTAGAGTTAATTAAAATCTTCCTCCAAGAACAATACTCCTCTTACTTAACAGCTTCGAGGATCACAATTACAAACTGTCCAACTCACATGTCGAGTGGTACAGGAACCAACCCTAATACTAGAACTTTTACATCTTTGGTTCGGTTACAAAACTAGGTTACAAAGCATCTATATATAACCTATTCCCAACTGGATTTGGGCCTTCAAAAACACAGCAAATGAGCTGCTACAAATCAGCAGAGACTTCTGCTACATAATAGGACTTCAATCTTTAACTTCCTAAAATATCTCCATATTTAGAAAGTGTATATTTTCCAATATTTTTCTCAATTTCAGACTTGAATCTTCAGATCTTTAATTCAGCCCCACATAGAATTTGCATATTATTTCCTGAATCTTCTGCATCTGTTAAGACATAACAGAATTCTAAGTTCTCTTCAGTTCTGGCGCGATGTCGAATGAACCTGCATGGGACATCTTGATACGACATGTTGTTCTTCAGCTCAACATGTTCCATTGCACACTAGGACTTCTTGCTCAACCTTTTCTTCTTTAGCAAGATAAACTATCCTATCTAACATATTGATGTTATTATTTGTTTTACAAAATTAATGCCAACCCTTAAAATTAAAGAACTAACATTCTCCCCCTTTGGCAAATTTTGGCTAAAACAAATACATAAACATTACAACTCAGATTACAGCAGCAATCACTACTCTATACTACTGTCAGTAGTCATCAGCAACTACTGAACCTAATAGTAGCCATCAGTAGCTACTGAGAACAACAATCATGGAGAATCATCTTCTTGGGAATACTTAAATGATGTTAGGACATCATGTTTGACAATTCTTCAAGCATAATAAGCATAATCTATGAGCTCCATAACATCACCTTCGAGCACCACAGCACAATAACTTCAGGCAGCACATTAGGACCTTAGAAGTAGAAAGTCCTGAAGTCATTTGGTGCATATGAGGAAGAAGATATCTGGTGTACATGAGGAGGAAGATATCTGACACTCCCCCTTAATACAACACATTTCTTTTTCCTTTCAGCTCAGACCTGGATAAATTGTAGAAGACTCCTCCAGAAAAGAAACGTCTGTCTTGACACCAAGGACCAATGGTGGCATAAGAGATTTCTGCACACCTTAATTGATCAGACGCCCCCAGTCGACCTGCGGCATACGATGAAACTTAAGACGTATCAATCTATCAACCCAGGTAACTCAGAACACAAGTCACAACTGTGTTCATAACTCAGGACACAAGTCACAAAGAACTCAACACCAACTCAAGGAAAGGACACCCTCTTCGACACCTCTGCACACAATTGGAACTCCAGACTGCAGACGAGGCATCTGCACAACCCATTTCACACATCCTTTCTCCCCCTTTTTAGCCAAAAATTGGCAAAGAAGGCCCTCACAGAACCAGACCCAAGTGATGCTAACCCAAACACGAACAAACGCCATAAGACTTGTGAAACAAGAACACTCACTTGGCTGGAGGAGAAGAGAACAACCCCTATAAATAGCTGATCAGTTACTTTGGAATTAACGAGCTTTGAATATGTCAAGGTTCTTGGTCAAAGAAACGCTATTTTAGGTACCAAAAACTCCATTCAAATTCAATGCCTACCTTCCCAAAACAGCCTTGACTGCCTTTAATGTTTCTCAACTGAATCTTACCATAAATTAGGCCAATAACGCTCCATGCATAGGCAGAGACACGTGTTTCACCTTATCCTTGCACTACCGACCAGAATAATTCCTTGTTTGGCTTAAGAGAAACATGTCCTGTACCATGTTCTGACATCTTACCAACTAGTTGTTTGCTAGCTCATAAACTTATCAACCCAAGACTTCACAGAAACTTATACAAGCACATCTTCTTATCTAATGGATACTGAGACAACTTCTCACAATCCCTTCTAGATTCCTTCAAAACGGCAGAGAAAAATAAAGTCACCCAGATACAACAATTCTGCTTTTCAGACCTCTCCTGCATAAGCACTAACTTCACATAGCTATGATATGTCCCATCAAGATGTTTGACATCACACTGCACACACTTGAACAGCACACAGGCTACACAGAAATCAGCACACTTGCAACAATAGGCTATAGACAACAGCCTTAATAGTCAATGCTCTTTATGATATCACAACAATATTGCCACATTTTGGTATATGTTGAGCAAGACCTCACCATGGTGAATTTAGATACATGGTCTGCCACGTCCAATAAACAAAAGCCCACATGATTTGAAATTTCTCACATATTCCATAACAGATGTCTCTAGATTACTTGCAACACAAGATAAGGACTGCCACCACCTTTTACTTGTATTAGAAAGAGCCTCCTTATCTTCAGCCATTCTGATCAGATTGCACCACTGGCAACAACCTTCTGTCCTTACATTCATCACACCCTAATTGAGTCTTCAACATGAGAGTAGTCATGCATTACCAAAACTACTTACCAACAAGATAAGAATCTGCCCATTCTAATCCACATTATGTCAGAACTGCCACTTCGGACAATAATGCTGCTTCTTCCAACTCCATAAGCACGGTACACAACAACCAGTGATGTTGTAACAAATTGTAGGACATTAACATAAGACAAATGAACCCCTTTATTGTATTTTATCCAGGTAGTCACAACCACCTAATCACAGCTAGCACCAGCAGCTTTACTGAAGGCAAACTCAAAAGAATCTCATCAGACAACTAGACAAAACCTAGGCTTACCCTTCATCCTTTCAACCATACTTGGACAACCTCTTATCCTACCAAGGCACCAAACACGAAGTTCTGACATCCAATGTGACATGGTTAAAAACAGGTTCCCAAGAAGACAAGTTTCCAACCCAAAGACCACTTTGACTGGTCAGGTGATACAAACAAGGACTCTTATGCAGTATGAAAACCAAGCCTCCTTGCTCCTAACCGCACATCACAGATAGAACCATGAGCCAATCTAACAAGGATGCAAAAAGGAGTCACATGCAAAAAGTCAAGAACCCAGATCCTCAGAGGCTGAAGGACCAACCGTTGTCCACAACTGGGACAACTTCAGGAGCAACAAGAACAAGAATGGTATCAGAGACAAGGATGAAAGCCACCAAGAAAAGCCAAGTGCAACTTCAAGCTTCTGAAGATGAATGGGATGAAGATTGGAAGACTTTTCTTGATTCGGGGGGTTGGGATAACCTATAGACCCTTTGTTTGTTGCTTTTACTAATCTTGTATGCTTTCAATAATGAAATAAAGTTCAGTTTTAATTTTGTCCCTTTAAACTAAACATGAGCAATAAAGATCACAACTAAATAAGTGCCAACACCGTAAGCTGCAGAATTATCAATCTCCCCCTTAACATCACACGTCCAGCTGCATAAAATTTTGACACTCTCCCCCTATCAAGAATAACATGTGCTTCTTCGTACCTTGAAGAATGGAAAACATAAGACGCATCTTCATGTCTTCAAGAGCTCACTCTTTGTTCAACTCACAAGTTGAACACAATTCTCCCTTGTACTAATACTCACATGCTCCCAATCTGATCAACTTTTCTCTATCTAAGAGCACCAGTACTCCTTTGCAAGAAGAACACCTTAAATGAATGGAGAACATGAGACTCATCTTCATGTCTTCAAGAGCGCACTCTCTATTCAACACACCTGCTGAACACATTCACCTACTGCTTGATCCTCACATCAGTACATAAATCAGGTAGAGGCTTGTGATCTCAAAAAAAACCATAACACTCTGAACAGAATGTTCTCTCAACAGATGTTAAGACATCAGTCTTGACATCATGAACAGAGTCCAGCTGCACTAAGAAAAACACCACATTCCAAAACAGAATCTTCAAGCTTCCCCTTTCAGACCTCGGGACCAACCATCATAACCCATCACAACACAAGAACACAAGAGCAGTATTATCTCATCCAACTCTCCAAAGGCAATCATTCCCTATCATTTTTCCCTTTAATAGCAGCACAGGTCGTGATTGGGTCAAATCAATCCTTAATCACACATAGCCAATACTTGTCTAGCTTCACACGATCATTCAGATAATGCTTCCAAATAACAGAGAAAAAACATGACTCTTTGATCTTTGACCTTCATGTCCAAGAAGTATGCTAGAGATAATACTTCTTGAATCTCAGGTTCTCCACTCCTGCTGCAAGGACCAGAAATAAACTGACCTCAGGAGTAAATAACATGTTGATCACTCCTTAACCAACTCACACATCTAAGATAAGTTCCAGGGCCAGAGACTTCTTAGACATACCATCCAGATGCCTCCTCTTCCAGATCAGGAGTAGGTTCTAAACCCATGTAATCAAACCACATTAGTTTAGCACCCAGAGCATCTGCTATGCCATTCCTTTAGACCACAAGATTCTGCACAGTTCTGACGTGATGTTCTAACACAAGGTAGGACATCATCCCACGGAACACATCAAGAGGTCAAAGACAGGAGATTACCCCTTTTTAGAATAGAAGCGAAAGTAAATTGCTTCTCACTTACTTCAGATCTCTTCCTTACAACTTCACTTATCAATGCCTTTATGAGTGGACTTGAACAATAATCTTCAAGTATCATTGACAAAGTAAGTTAGAGCAGTCTTGAACATATCTCATCACCATAGGATATACATTCAGAGAAGAACAACCTTCTCAGTTACAACCTCAGGAGTTTTCAGATAGATACACAGCGGATCACAACACAAACTCCTCGAACCTTCAGGTGTCACATATCAGCCCTAGCATCATAATCCAAGTGACACCACAATACCACAGGTTTGAAAATAAATCAAACAACACCACATCAGCTTTTCAACCAAACCTTTAAGCCTTCAGCACATGCCACTGCCTGTCACGAACAGTCCATCCTCCACTTCTAGGGACCATTCTCACACCTATATGAACTTCTCCAAGTTCAAACAACTTTTCAGTAGAAAGCTTCTACCTTGACCATGGACCAGAAAGTATCTTCCCTCGGATCTCATCCAGATACAGAACAGAATGACCTGCTCTGATACCAATTGAAATTTTGGTACATGTGCAGAATTCAGATGTCCTATAACATGCCATTCGACATCTGGTCTGACATGAACACAAATGGCAAGGTATATAACAATAATCACGGTACTGAAAAGATAAACACAAAACGCACAGAATTGTTAACCCAGTTCGGTTTAACACACCTACTCTAGGGGCTACCAAGCCAGGGATGAAGTCCACTATCAATAGTATCAATTCAAAGCTAAACTCTCCATTTACAGCTTATCACTTAATCACTACCCAATGACCCTTCTACCTAGATCCTCTCTAGCTATGAGAAACTCTTCTCACTCCCAATCATCGCAATGATGTCTAGCAGTCAACAATCCGCCACTGCATCAATGACTCTTTACCTAAACAATAATTCAACAAGGAAGACACACTTCCAAGACACAACTTAGAGTTACTTAAAAGCTTCCTCCAAGAACAATACTCCTCTTACTTAACAGCTTCGAGGATCACAATTACAAACTGTCCAACTCACATGTCGAGTGGTACAGGAACCAACCCTAATACTAGAACTTTTACATCTTTGGTTCGGTTACAAAACTAGGTTACAAAGCATCTATATATAACCTATTCCCAACTGGATTTGGGCCTTCAAAAACACAGCAAATGAGCTGCTACAAATCAGCAGAGACTTCTGCTACATAATAGGACTTCAATCTTTAATTTCCTAAAATATCTCCATATTTAGAAAGTGTATATTTTCCAATATTTTTCTCAATTTCAGACTTGAATCTTCAGATCTTTAATTCAGCCCCACATAGAATTTTCATATTATTTCCTGAATCTTCTACATCTGTTAAGACATAACAGAATTCTAAGTTCTCTTCAGTTCTGGAGCGATGTCGAATGAACCTGCATGGGACATCTTGATACGACATGTTGTTCTTCAGCTCAACATGTTCCATTGCACACTAGGACTTCTTGCTCAACCTGTTCTTCTTTAGCAAGATAAACTATCCTATCTAACATATTGCTGTTATTATTTGTTTTACAAAATTAATGCTAACCCTTAAAATTAAAGAACTAACACAATTAATCGGGGCATTACTAGGATGTTAGATCCCAACGACACCTTTTTCATTCGATTAATTATGAAATTGGGTTTATTGGTTAATGAATGTCTTTGTCCAAATAATTAGGGCATGTATTTTAGGAAAGAAAGTTCGAGCAACCCACAACCCAAGACGTGCGCCCCAAGAGCTGTCACTCAAGAATCCAAGGAGTGCGAGACTCCAAGAACTCAGTTCTTTCGTAATTTGATTAGGAAAATGATTTTGATTAGGCGTGTTAGGTATTTTAAACAAATTAAGTGTTTTAATAGGATTAGAGGATTAGGAATGAAAGATCGAAACGATCACAACCCAAGGCGTGTGCCTCAAGAGCATTCGTTCAAGGATCCAAGGAGTGCTAGACCCAAGAACGCACTACTTCCATGATTAACTAAGAAAATAGTTTGTTTAATCGTATTGAGAAATAATTTTAATTTTAATTAAGAAAGTGTTATAAATTTACTTGTATTGATACAAGTTTAATTGGGATCAAAAATGGTTTTAACTTGGTTAAATGTTTTGAAGAGAATTAAGGTTTGAATGAATTAAATATTTTAAGGTGGATTAAGTATCTTTAAAATGAAAGACGGAACGAACACAACCCATGGCGTGCGCCTCAAGAGCGTTTGTTCAAGGACCTAAAGAGTGCTAGACCCCAAGAGTCCACTACTTTCATTAATTTAATTAAGAAAATATTTCAAAATAATTGCATTGGGAATATTTAATCGATTAAGAGGGGATTACTTGGTGCTAAACCAAAACAAAGGTGTTATTTTATTTCAAGAAAAAGGTGTTCATGTCTAGTCTAACAATTTTGATCGCCATACAAGGATGATTTACGCAAGTACAATCAAGGCATACAATTAACATATAACCACATCAAACAAGGGCATGCAAGCAATCACACAAGAATCAAGTAATCACAAATAGAAATTAATTTTGAAAAACTATAATTTTAAAGAACCTAATATTAATTTTAAAGTGATTAATATCTTGTTTTGTAGTTTTATCATTGGATAAGATCAAATTAGTCTCTCTTTTTTTAAAAAAAATCAAACTAATTAAAAACTTAAATGATTTTGTTGAAATTAAAGTTTAACACCAAAATTCTACTCATGGGCCAGGAAGGTGCATGTCATGAAAGGTTTCAAAGCCCAAGTGCTTTTTGCCGACCCATTCATTGCAGCACATAAGTTTAGAAAATACAACATGTAAAATTTTAGTAAAAAAGCCAAGTGAGTCATTGAGCAATGTGCCACTCATCACTAGTCGCATCAGGGTCTATCAGTGCTAATAAATATATTATTTGATGGTTCATGCTCGAAGGATACTAATTAGGGGAATGGTTTCATGGTATGTGGAGGCTCCCGGCCAGCGTGGTATCAAAGCCTGCTCAAGAAGAGGGGGTACATATGGTGTGAACATGAGAATGAGAGTGAGTAAGAGAGAAACCCAGTTTATCATGGATAGAACTGAAACAACAAACACTCGACCTATTATAACTACCTCATCCCTCTCATTTCCCAAACTCTGTAAAAAGACTCTCTCAAACAAAATTGAAAACTTGATACAATATTCCCATGTCCCGGAAGATGCTCAGATTGCTGAGACTGTTCCTCCACTTCTGAATCCTTACAACATATTCAGAAGACATAAAACCATCACTAGATCCATCAGAACCCTCATATCTACAAACAGACCCAACAACGTCAAAGAGTACATCCAGACATCAAGATTGGATCAGTGTAGCCTTAGGGCTACCAACCAAGAACAATATGTAGATTTGGAGATCTCCCAAGATCTCATCAACGGATGGAAACGTGAAGGTTACACAACTCTCCACTTTGGAGCCATCAGACTTATCCTTTCACTGCATGGAAGGAAGAACCAACCAGTCTTTGCCAAGATAGCTTTGCTGGATTCTAGCTATCTCAAATATGAGAACGCCGTTATAGGAACTGTGTTAACCAAACTTCATACTGGAAGTGTTGTCCTTACGGTATATCCCAACTACAATGTCAGCCTCAGTGACAATACCCTGTCTACCATATTAAAATTTCAGATTCAGATCACTGGATCCGACCAAGTCCCTGAAGCTATGGTGGCTACTCTTCACCACTAGATCATCTACTGTCTGCAGAACCATGCCATAGATCTTCCCACTGCAGGATGTTCTTCCGATTCCTTGCTGGTTATGGTCGGCAGAGAAGAAGAAATACCCTCGATTGTCCAGATTCCCAGGAGAATTGATAGAAAAGAGTTAACTCATCTAATTCCTATAGAACGAATGACTAACTATGAAAGACTCCATGAGGATAGAAGACCAATCCAATTCCAGGAAGTTTCTTTCTGAACATACCCAGACAAGACGGTCAAAATAATATTTAAGAAACCTGAGGAAGAACCCAGTTCGTCTTCTCATATCTTCCAAACGATAATGAGCAGACCAACTCTTGAAGAAACCTGGTGCCCTATTAATGTCGTTACATCAGATGCTAAACCCATATATACAGACAAGATAAAATGACACTTTATATGGGATGTCGATCTCTCCATGTGCGACCCAAATTGCGACTGCTGGATGTACGACAATGATATCGACAGAGATATCACTCGCCCTAAACTTAAGAAGAAAGGAGCATGCAAACCACAACCTACTCCTCAAAGAAGATCAGACCCTGAAGATGGCCCATGGATAGGAATCCATGGAAAGAAGAAGCCGCTGGCTATCTATGAGGAAGGCCTTGCAATCCTCAGAAAGGAAGGACTTCTGCCTCCTGATGATCCTACTCTAGTATCATGGTCTCCTAAGGACCATTGCAGATTAGCAGAACCTCCTCAGCAAGCGTAACCAATCCCTTGCTTCATGTATACAGCCGCTACACCAAAATATGGCTAGTATTTTCCTCCTCTAGAAAGGAAAATAGATCCTATCACTAACAGGACATCAAAGCCGTTCATCAATCCCTCTGAAGTTCAAGCTGATGGAAGGATGAAACCTTTGACCTAGGCCGAAGAAGTTCTCAACTGGAAATCCGAGAACATGGTGGCACAAAATGAGATGCTCTAGAATCTTGATAAAAAGATGGACAAGATTCCCAGAGAGACAGAAGAGTATCTCAAGGGATTTTCCACTAAGTTGAGAAGAAGCTATAAATATCTCAAAGCCCAAGTGGCCTCCTTAGATCAAGAACTCAGCCAAATACATGGCGCAGAAGTCTTCAGTTATGACTTCACCAAAAAGGAGAAAGAAATGAGCAATCTGCAAGCTCAAATGAGAGAAATAGAAGACTATGTTAGAAAGAATCATAAGCAAGAAGAAAAGCATGTTCAAGAATCATTCCATGGCATTCCTTCTTATCCTTCTTATTACTCCAGACCACCCAGACCCTCAGAACCTGACCTATCGGGCTTTCTAACTGACTCACCAACCAGGCCTGCGAAGCCTGACTTATCTGGTTTCCTAACTGCTTCACCACCAAAATATTAGACACCAGAAACTAGAAGACTGAGATTTACTAGGCCCTAAGAAGCCTTAACTTCTAGATCCAAAAAGCAAGTTACTCGAATGAGCACTTCATCATCAGACTCTCAGGATGTTCCAGAAACACCTCGTACTACCTTCCCCAGGAATGAAGAGGATCCTGACAAAACCTTTGAGGCCTTGGCCATTACAGCAAAACATGAATCTTCTCCAGAAAACCAGTCCGCTGTTGACACTTCAACATCACAAGAAGAAAATCATTTGGCCACAGAACCATCAACGCCCAGAATTGACAACTCCTCTAAAGAAGATGAAGACAAGTCATATTAAAGCACAGACTCTTATGAGACACAACAGACTTTGTCCCTAGAAGATGAATCTCTGGGAACTGGACCAGTTAAGGACCTTATTCCGAGGCTCTTCATGGCAAACATAAAGGAGGAAGACACCTTCTTTGAAGAATCCTCTCAAGAAACTCCAGAAGCTGAAAAGACGAAACCAACAGGTGGACCCTGGTTCACCATTGATGATATACGACCCAGTAAATGGAGAAAAAGGATCCTTGATTTTGGTGCTTGGCTTGACACTCAACTAATGAAATCCACTGCTGATCTACAAAGTAATTGAAGAGTTCTATTGGCGTATGACGGGAACAATGAAAGAGTGGTACATTAACATCGGAGCTGTCAAACAGGATGAGTTACATCGTTTACAAACTTCATCCAATCTCCTCGGTGTTATACATCAAGTATTCATCGGTGATGTTGACATTCACAGTAGAAAGTACAGACAAGAGTTATTTGAGATGAAATGTTGTTCTCTCAAAAACAAGGACATAGATAAGCATTATCATCGAATGCTTCAGAGATTCTATGCTCTGAACGGTTTTAATGATACCAGCCTCAAGAACACTTACGAAGCATCTTTACCTCAGGAGATTCAGCCAGAACTCCACAAAATGATAGATGCAGCACAGAAATACATTCCCTCCATGAGTCTTGGACAAATCCACCAAATGACTTTAGAAGCCCTAGATAAGTTATGCAGACTTCATCAACAATTCTCAGAGGTCTTAAGTCAAAAGTCCAAATACAACAAGGCTAGTAAGAAGTCATATCTGGAGATCAAATGCAAAGACAAGAAGTGTGGCTGTCCCACCAAGAAGAAACATCATAAGCAGAAGTACAAATCCCACAAGGATTACAAAAGAAAGAAGAAAAGAGGGGTCAAGTTCTTCAAAAAGAAACCCTTTCGTGGAAAGGGAAAATCACAAAGATGTTTTATCTGTGGGCAGAAGGGACATTATTCCAAAGAATGCCCTAACAATAAACACAAAGCTGCTAAACTGATCAACTCCCTCCATCCTGTTGAAGGAGATCTAGAATCAGTTTACTCTGAACAGAGCTCAGCTGACGAAGAAACAGTCTTCGTCCTTCAAGACTACTCATCTGAAGAAACCTCCCTCTTAGATTCAGGAGGCGAAAATTTTGTCCCCATATATTCCTACAAGGAAATAGGAAGCTCTCTTCCTACTCCTCCTCTACCTTGTGTAGAAATCCATGTCCTAGCTTCAAAGTTCTCACGACCCAAGAAGGTCATGGCATACATGGACACCGGAGCACAAGTTACAATGATGAATCCCGACATCTTGCTAACTGAGTTATGGAAAACTCATAAAGCTTACTTTATGGCAGCAGATGGAGAGACCTTCACAACGAACTTGATGACAAAGAATAAGATAGGAATCAAGTTCTTCCCAGATTGCATTATCTGGACACAGGTCATATGAACAAATATTCCAGCCAAAGACATTGTCATTGGAATGGATGTCTATGTGGCAGCCAAGAGAGATATCAATCCCTTATGCTCAAACATGAAGTTGTATTCCTTGTCAAATATTCCTACGGGATATGAAGAAATTAAGTCAAAACTTCTCAAGCTCTGTGCGGATAGCCATGAGAAGTTCCTTCATCCAGAACCCTTATGGAAGAATGAAGACTTCTTTGTCCAACTTCCTTTCAAGCTTAATGAGGATATCAATCCCACAAAGGCCACTCATCCTGGAATGAGTCCTTCTGATTATACCTTGGGAAGAGTAGAATGCAGCCAACTGCTCAAACAGGGTCTTATAGAACCCACGAAATCTGAGTGGGCTTGCCAAGCCTTTTATGTAGAAAAAAGATCTGAAAAGGCCAGAGGAAAGAAAAGTCTTGTGATCGATTACAAGCCTCTGAACCATTTCCTTCAAGATGACAAATTCCCTATTCCTAAGACCTCATCTCTGAACGTGTTCATCAAGGACGCCCAGATCTATTCAAAGTTTGACTTGAAGTCAGGTTTTTGGCAATAGGTGTTGACCCAAAAGATCCTCCAAAAACAGCCTTTTGCATACCTAATGCCCAGTACCAATGGACTGTTTTACCTTTTGGGATTAAGGTTGCCCCATCACTGTTCCAAAAGGCCATGACAAAGATATTTGAGCCCATTCTCCACAGTACTCTCATCTACATTGATGATGTGTTACTATTCTCCAAAGACGAAAAGGCTCACAAATAGTTATTGGGCCAATTCCTTAAGATAGCCCAACAACACGGAATAATGCTTTCTGAGAAAAAGAGCCAATTAGGCCAAACCAAAATTGATTTCTTAAGAATACATTTTTCTCATGGAAAATATCAACCTCAACCTCACATTGCTCAAGAGTTGTTGAATTTCCCTAATGAGAATCTTATAGTCAAGCAGATTCAGCAATTTCTCGGTATAATAAATTATATCAGAGATTTCATTCCCAAACTAGCCAGATACACCAGTACTCTGTCTCAACTTCTGAAGAAGAAACCACCACCACGGGGAGAAGAACAAACCAAAGTTGTAAAAGCTTTGAAGGAAATATCTCAATCTCCCCCTGCTCTCAAAATCCCTGGAGAAGGGAAACGAGTCCTCCAGACTGATGCCAGTGACCACTATTGGGGAGCAGTTCTGATCGAAGAAACAGGTGGAAAGAAATACTATTGTGGCCACGCCAGTGGTTAATTCAAAGATGCGAAAAAAAATTACCACACAACCTACAAGGAAGCCCTTGCAGTAAAGATGGGAATCCAGAAGTTTGACTTCCACCTCAGAGGTTACAACTTTGAATTCCAGATGGATAATTCATCTTTTCCTAAAATCCTAGAATTCAAGAACAAGATGCCTCTAGATCCACAAACGTTAAGACTTAAAGATTGGTTTTCCAGATATGACTTCTCAGTGAAACACATCAAAGGAACCCAAAACTTCATCCCAGATTTATTATCCAGACCCATGAAACCTATCCAGATCATCACTACCAGGCATACGTTTCAATTAATCTTAATGGTCCAACCTCTTCCAACCAATGCCTCGGTCACCAAGAATCTTCCTCCAGGAGTCAACTGCTCCTTTTTCAGTATCTCATCTCAAGGAATATGCCAGGAACAATCTCTTTTACTTTCTGTTCAGAATCATTAGAAAGAAGCGCCTTCCTGACCATACCCCTTTCTTCCCAGATACTCCTTTCCATATACCATTTTTGATAAATCCTGCTTTCAGATTTACAAAGAATCAACTATGGTACCTTTGGTGTGCTACTAGCTTATATACAATGCCTGTCATAATCCCTACCATTGCAATATACAAACATCTGATAAACCCCAGGAAACACAGATCCTTAATTTGGACTGCTCTAGAATGGTTTTCTCCATTAAACTGGTGGAGAGAAAACCTCAGTCTAGTCATCACTGATCTCAAAGAGAGGAACTTAACTTCTGAAGTTCTTAATAAGTTCAAGACATTTTATATCTTTCATCGCCCATATCAGATTGATCCCAGAACTCAGCTTCTAGTTTGTAAAAGTTACATTAATGCTTGGGAAACCATTGATGATTATCCCACGAGCCTGGAAGGATTAAAAGCTTTAATGGATTATGTTAATTTGATTAATCTTTACAGTCCTGTTAAGAGTCCAATTAATATAACTTGTATTAGTCATGGAAACCTTCCTCCACAATGGCAAGCTGTAGAAATATCAGAAGTTCCCAATTCTCACTGTTGGAAACCCCCATGGACGACTTGGTCAACATATGAAGTAGGAGAAAGCTCAGGAATCAACAATGAAGTATCTCAGATGAACATTGAAGAACAATTTGCAGGAATGAATTTTCAAGAATTTGTTCGAAGAGATGATCAAAGGATTAAAGATCAAGATATAACTGAAGACAGCAAGCAGGATGAGTCATCACTCTATCCTCCACTCCTAGACAATCTTGACGATGATGCTCTTGAATAATTAACACTATACTCAGCCCATCATGATCCAGATCACTATGCACAAAATTTTTATGAAGAAATGATGAGGGACAACTGTGAGTATGAGTCACACTATGCGACAAATATTCTATCAGAAGGAGAATACTCTGATCCAAATATGTCACCATCACATGAACCAATTATCAAAGACTAATGTGACGTGTGGGACCAGAATCTTATCACAATCTATGATAAGTCAAAAGTTTGTCTTCCACTACTGGAAAGCTACTCCATTATGCTTAGTGGCGGGGCCACAAATAGTTTATCTTATCTCCATTTTAGTCAAAAGGTGGCATAAGTGTGTCTGCCACTAGTCTTGTAACATGTCAATGTTTGCATATTTGCTTGCTCACTTGCTAAGTTTCTCCTTTCCTATATAAGGAGAACTCTTGTAACATATTAAGACAAGTGGAAATACAATAAAATGTGTGTTTTCAGTCTAAACATGTTCTAAACATTCGTCTTATCTCTGAAAGCTTAAATTCTTATGTTCTATCCAAAGTTACCCCATAGAGATGATAGTATACTCTACACTTGCCTCTTTGAGGATCTTGTGTAACATAAATCCTCTGATCAATGATCCTTGCTACGGTCCTTCCTACTATGATATGATATCTCTGATTATATATCTCAGGCTAAATCTAGAACCTAGTAAGTGCACAAGGGTTGGCAGTGATGGTTTGATGGTTCCTGCTCGAAGGATACTAATTAGGGGGATGGTTTCATGGTATGTGGAGGCTCCCGACCAGCATGGTATTAGAGCCTGTTCAAGAATAGGGGGCACATATGGTGTGAACATGAGAATGAGAGTGAGTAAGAGAGAAACCCAGTTTATCATGGATACAACTGAAACAACAAACACTCGACCTATTATAATTACATCATCCCTCTCGCTTCCCAAACTCTGTAAAAAGACTCTCTCAAACAAAATTGAAAACTTGATAGAATATTCCCATGTCCCGGAAGATGCTCAGATAGCTGAGACTGTTCCTCCACTTTTGAATCCTTACAGTATATTCAGAAGACATAAAACCATCACTAGATCCATCAGAACCCTCATATCTACAAACAAACCCAACAGCGTCAAAGAGTACATCCAGACATCAAGACTGGATCAGTTTAGCCTTACGGCTACCAACCAAGAACAAAATGTAGATCTGGAGATCTCCCAAGATCTCATCAACGGATGGAAACGTGAAGGTTACACAACTCTCTACTTTGGAGCCGTCAGACTTAACCTTTCACTGCATGGAAGGAAGAACCAACCAGTCTTTTCCAAGATAGCTTTGCTGGATTCTAGCTATCTCAAATATGAGAACGCCCTTATAGGAACTGTGTTAACCACACTTCATGCTAGAAGTATTGTCCTTACGGTATATCCAAGTACAACGTCAGCCTCAGTGACAGTACCCTGTCTACCAGATTAAAAGTTCAGATTCAGATCACTGGATCCGACCAAGTCCCTGAAGCTATGGTGGCTACTCTTCACCACCAGATCATCTACCATCTGCAAAACCATGCCATAGATCTTCCCACTGCAGGATGTTCTTCCGATTCCTTGCTGGTTATGGCCAGCAGAGAAGAAGAAATACCCTTGATTGTCCAGATTCCCAGGAGAATTGATAGAAAAAAGTCAACTCATCTAATTCCTCTAGAATGGATGACTAACTATGAAAGACTCCATGAGGATAGAAGACCAATCCATTCCCAGGAAGTTTCTTTCCGAACATACCCAGACAAGACGGTCAAAACAATATTTAAGAAACCTGAGGAAGAACCCAGTCGTCTTCTCAGATCTTCCAAATGATGATGAGCAGACCAGCTCTTGAAGAAACCAGGTGACCTATTAATGCCGTTACATCAGATGCTAGACCATATATACAGACAAGATAAAAGAACACTTCATATGGGATGTCGATCCCTCCATGTTCGACCCTGATTGCGACTGCTGGATGCATGACAATGATATCGACAGAGATATCACTCGCCCTAAACTTAAGAAGAAATGAGCATGCAAACCACAACCTACTCCTCAAAGAAGATCAGACCCTGAAGATGGCCCATGGATAGGAATCCATGGAAAGAAGAAGCCGTTGTCTATCTATGAGGAAGGCCTTGAAATCTTCAGAAAGGAAGGACTTCTGCCTCCTGATGATCCTATTCTAGTATCATGGTCTCCTAAGGACCATTGCAGATCAGCAGAACCTCCTCAGCAAGCGCAACCAATCCCTTGCTTCATGTATACAGCCGCTACACAAGAATATGGCCAGCATTTTCCTCCTCTAGAAAGGAAAATAGATCCTATCACTAACAGGACATCAAAGCCGTTCATCAATCCCTCTGAAGTTCAAGCTGATGGAAGGATGAAACCTTTGACCCAGGCCGAAGAAGTTCTCAACTGGCAATCCGAGAACATGGTGGCACAAAATGAGATGCTCCAAAATCTTGATAAAAAGATGGACAAGATTACCAGAGAGACAGAAGAGTATCTCAAGGGATTTTCCACTAAGTTGAGAAGAAGCTATAAATCTCTCAAAGCCCAGGTGGCCTCCTTAGATCAAGAACTCGGCCAAATACATGGCGCAGAAGTCTTCAGTTATGACTTCACCAAAAAGGAGAAAGAAATGAGCAAACTGCAAGCTCAAATGAGAGAAATAGAAGACTATGTGTCAAACCCCAAATTTTGACCACTAAGATTCCCCATCATTGTGCAAACTATAATCACAATATGGATGAACCATTAGTCTCCCCAAAGACGGGTGAGCATTCACTACAATCAAACTTAGGGTTTTAGGCCCTCTCAGAGCTCTTAGACAAAGGATCAATCAAGGAATGACATGATCTTTAACTTGTCTAAAC
This sequence comes from Lathyrus tuberosus, assembly GCA_022829125.1. Classification (NCBI taxonomy): domain Eukaryota; kingdom Viridiplantae; phylum Streptophyta; class Magnoliopsida; order Fabales; family Fabaceae; genus Lathyrus; species Lathyrus tuberosus. The sequence continues at coordinate 1,583,807 of JALAZF010000761.1, forward strand.
CTCTCAAACATCCACAATGGATCAAGAGGACTCCCACAACAAGAATCAAGCACAATGTTGCAGCATTCTGAGTGGATCAAGCCTCAAGATCGCCAGTGTCACCAAATTAGGGTTTTGGTCGACCAGGGCCTCCAGATGGAAATTTTCCTCTGGGCATGAGCCAATACTTCAAAGCACAACCTAATATGCTCCAAGGGACGTAATGAACCCAATCATCAAGTCAATTTGCCTCAGGGGATGCATTAAAAAAATCAGGAATTAGGGTTTCTTGACCTAATTCACCCCTAAGTTGACTTTTGGGACAAAACATGAGCCAAGACCTCAAGACATGATTTGAGGGTCTCTAATATACCATATTGATCCATTTGTAACAATGGATTGGTCCAAGAAGCTTGAGCAACAAGTTTCAAGTTCATCAGAACCACCACTAGGGTTTCGCGAGAAAAGTCAATTATATCTTTGACTTTTGACCAGGATATACTCCCAAACCCTAGGATATGATTCAATACACCCTATAACACCTATGAAATCAATCCATCAAGTTTGATTTAGGTCAAGGACTTGATTTCATAGAGGATCGCACAGTTTGGAATTCATCTGGCAAAAAGTCAACTGTGCACAAAAGTCAACTTTGACTTTTTGAGATTTTTCACAATTATGGTTCTTTAACCCCTAAAATGATGTTAATGTGTGATTGGAATCATCATTCATCAAGAAAAATCAAGAAAAGTGGGATAACTTGTAAAAGGGGTAACCATAAAAAACTTAGAAATTTTTCTAAGTCATGGAACAAAGTGGCTAGGGTACCAACTTTGGAGAATCATAACTCCTAAATCATAAGGCCATTTTCCCCATCCAAAGCTGGATTTGTAGCTCTCATGGCACTCTACAAAAGCTTCAAACAAAACTCATTCCAATTCCTCATGGATTTTGAGTTATGGAATGATCAAAATCACAAAAAGTGAAAATGTCACTTTTATCCAACACTTAGTGAAATTTTCACTAAGTTAGAATCTGCCTTCAATTTTTTCCAAATGTAGGGGCAATTTTCTCTTGGATCCAAAAAGTATCAAAACCAATTATGATCAAACATTTGTTGTATCATATGAGGGCTTTCCAAAATGGCCAAGAACTCCATCAAAGTCCACTTGAGCCATGAGATATGACAATGCCAATATGCCTTGCTGCAAACTGTCATGGCAAGGCAGATTTTGGAGTTTTGCTCGATTTGCTCAAATTTTGCAAAGGGAAAGCAACTCTATCCATCTGAACACCTCAAGGGGGGACCAAGGAGGAACCAACTCTGATCCCAAGCCTCCCAAGTCTTTAGAACCAAAAATAGCATGCCAAACCTAGAAATGCCTAAAAGAGGGACAAGACTCCAATTTTGGATTGGAGCATTCAATGCATACACCAAGGTGGCATGGACTGAGCAATTTCCAACTGAATTCAGTCAAGACTTATCCAAGACCAAAGGGACCAGCAGCCTGTGCCCTAACCTCTAGTCAATGGCTAGAGGAGACTTGGATTCTCATTGATCAACATTGACCAAACCTATGCAGCAGTTGCCATTCACTATTCCTTGCAAAACAAACTTGCTCTACTATAAATAGAGCTCATTTGTGATCAGTTTGAGTACACCAAAGCCATCAAACAGATGCTTTCCTAAAAATCTCCTTCTTCACTCCAAAATTGCCTTCCAAAGCAAGTCACTATCGGGTTTTGAGTTTGAGAGCTATTCCAACCAAACCAATCACACACACACACCTCATAAACATCATATAGAAGTGATCCAAACACTCACATAACATCTGGAACATCAAAATCACAAAATCACCAGCCAACTGCTCAAGCCATTGACAGATTTGCAATTGAGGTGCCAAATCAAGTTCCAGCTCAATTCAATCCACTCCAAGCACCCAGACACACTCCATAACACTTAGGGAAGCTGTCCATAACCTTGGAACCAAGCTGTAACACCTCTAACACAAAACACGATCACCAGCTGCAAGAGGTAAGCATGAGCTCTTCTAACTCTATGATCCATGCATTTTTTTCTACACAATAATTTGGCCATATGTTCATAATCATGCATGGAGTGTTTTCCCTCAATCAATTGCATTGTTTAAATCGTGTATGGAATTTCTGAAGCTTCATGCAAATTTTAGGGTTCTTGAGGTTTCTCTTTGATTTCTTATTCTGTGTTTAAAATAAATGAAATTAAAGACCATAGACATGATCGTGAGGTTGAAACGAGTAGATTGATATGTAGATTGCATGATATAATCAAGTATTCAGTGAGATTGGATAGAAAATGCAAATCTGCAGAAACAGAGGGTGGCGCGTGTTTTTGCCCTTGTTCTTGGCGCCTTTTTTGAAAATTTGAAAATTTGAATTTTGTGATTTTTATTATTTGATTCAAAAATTAATTTCTCTCTGAGTTTTAATGAATTTGAGTTGATTCTTTTTTTAATAATTCACAAAAATGTTAAAATACTTTATTTTCCCAAAAAATCCCAAAAATATTATTTATTTCATATACTTGATATTTTTGTAAAGAATTAATATTTTAATTGTTTTGGACATTTAAAATATTTTCGCTTTCTTGATTTTTCATTTTAGTGATTTCCAATCATTTTGTGGATCAAAACCTGATTTTTGAAACATTAATCCAAGATCACAATTTGTTTTCCACATGTTTAATAATTTTGATCATTTTAATTGAATTTTTATTCAATTAAAATACATTTTGGGAACAAATTAGGGTTTTTGATTAATTCAACCCTCATCAAACTTTTTCAAACACTTTGGGCCTCTAATAGAGTGTAAGATCCAATCCCCTTTTAACCAAAACAATTTTGGGCCTCAGATATTGTATAAGTCCCTTTGCGTTAAAAGAAAACCTCGGCGCGATCCCCAGTTAAAAAATCAAACCCTTGGGCCTACCCTCGTGTTATAAGCCCCATTCTTTAAAAATCATTGGGCCTCTAGTAGAGTGTAAGACCCAACCATTTTTTAAAACCAAAATAATTTGGGCCTCACTTATTGTATAAGTCTCGATACCATAAAAAAGTTCGGCGCGATCGTCGCCTTTTAAAACAAAACTTTTGGGCCTCTCCTTGAGCTGTAAGCCCCACCACTTGTACAAAAATAAACCTTTGGGCCTCTTGAGAGAGTGTAAGACACATCCCTTTGTACAGAAAACCTTTTTAGGCCTCAGTCACTTGTATAAGTCCCTATACAAAACAAACAGTGCAATCACTGATAAAACCTTGGGCCTCTCCTTGAGCTGTAAGCCCCAAACAATCTTTTCAATGCACTTTCTCCTTTAATTCTGAATATAATATTGTTATCAAAGCTTTCTTTGTTGAACAAACTAACAAAACAACATGGAAGCTCTACAACCGAGTAAGTGTTTACCCGCTTTCTTTATCCGCTTTCATATATATATATATATAACTGTATTGTGGGGCTGCTCACTGTAAGTCTTCTTTCACAAACTTTTATATACTCGTCAAATACCCACTGTGTAATACTAGTATAGTTATTTAGAGTTTTCCCCGACAACTACGTCTAGCACTAGGTAAAGCCCTGTTGGTCACTCTTAAATACAAACGAAACTAGATCCCTATAGGATTACCAGACACAGTCTTCCCTCCTCTTGGGGTTAAACAATATGGAGACGTGAAAGGCAGCATTCTCGGTGAACCCTTTCTCAGACTGTCACCCTTAGAAATTGTCAAAGAAACTCTACTCCCCAGAGATGATCTTTTCTCCGTGAATGGCATCTCTTGAGTTTCTTCCAAATTCTCAGACTTTCCTTGCTTGATCTATTCTCGGTGAATGGCTTGTCTTGAACTTCTCGGGGTTTGGAGACCCACAGGCTTCCTAAAAGTATCCCCGCCTCCTCTTGGGCGTTGTACAAGGACCCTTCGGCTTCTTAAAAGCTCTCATGTCTTCTCTTCGGCTTAGTACAAGGACCCAGAGACCTCTAAAGGTATAGGAACAGAACCTAGTCATCAATTTGCTAGAGCTGTCTTTCTGAGTCAAGTGTCAGACCAGTTAATGGGTTGACCTTCATCCGTTAACATGCCAGCCTTCTCTTGGGCATCATACAAAGATCATTCACTACCCGAGAATCAATTTCTCAACACACTAGTAGACTTGGACAATCTCAATACCTTTTGAATTTCCTATTTCCTTAAAGAACAGGAAATAACCCTGATCCTCTGATCAATCCCAAAATACAACATTACCCATATAAGAACTGATTTTCTCTTTATCCAACATACTGGACCTGTCACTAAACTGAAACAGTTACCAGCACACTAGCCTCCTCTTAGGATTTGTATAAGGACCTTTCCTCAGCAGAAAGCTAGCCTCCTCTTGGGCTTTGTACAATGATTCTCCCCAGCGGAGCTAACCTTTTCACACTCTCTTGTTGAGTATAAAAGACTCTTTTGTTGAGTCATCCCCTTTTAGCCTCCATCTCGGACTTTATACGGGATACAAATCACTCTCTTGTTGAGTATAGAAGACTCTCTTGTTGAGTCACACCCTTTAGCCTCCATCTCGGGCTTCGTACAAGATATAAAATCACTCTCTTGTTGTGTATAAAAGACTCTCTTGTTGAGTCAAACATTTTCAGCCTCCATCTCGGGCTTTGTACGAGGTACAAAGACTCTCTTGTTGAGTCAAACACCTTTAGCCTCCGTCTTGGGCTTCGTACAAGACACATACAAAAGCACTCTCTTGTTGAGTCAACCCTTTTAGCCTCTCTCTCGGGCTTCGTACGAGACACATAAAAGCACCCTCTTGTTGGGTCAGTAGTCTCCTCTTAGGCTTTGTATAAGGAAACCCCGGTTGAGTCAATCAACCTTTTAGCATCAAAAGCTGTGCCTCGTTCACAGTATACAAACATCAACAACTCTTTTCCCCCATCTAATTGCTGTAAGCGGCTAGCCTCTGGATTATTTACATCCACGCCACTATCCCTCTTTTAGCATGAGAAATTCCTAAGGAAAGATAGCATTGCTCTAAACATAGTTAAAGTCTTCTCCTTCAGGTTAAAAAACCCCTATAAAGGAAATTATGGCATTGTTGGATTCACATATTCCAGTTAAAGTAATTCTCCTTTATAATTAGTCACCCAACAATTGTGACAAACAGACCAAATATCTCCTTTAGAGATGACAAATTCTCTCTAAAGTCAAACCCCTTTAGCTTCACATCTTGGGCTTCGAACAAGATACAACTAGACCCTTCAGCTTCACATCTTGGGCTTTGAACAAGATACAAACCACTTTTAGCTTCACGTCTTGGGCTTTGAACAAGACACCAAAACAACCTTTTTCCTCCCATAGAATAGGAGGAACTACGATCGCTCTGATTTCCCTGTTTCGTTAAACGGGAATACGTAGGCATAAGATTGAAGAATCTTAGCGAGCACACTAATCAAAAACCCAAAATCCTATACCTTTACACATCAATCGAAAAGCATCAGTCCTAACATCCTACCAATAAAATAGTCCCATCCTTAGCAAAATAAGCAGAGAGAGGCCCACAATCTAAACCGCGTCTGTAAACCAACATACCGCTGTTCAAACTCAGTATGCAAGCAGGGTTAATTGGAGACATCTATTTCCCTTCCTTAGTCAGGTCAATAGGATAAAAAATGAATCGACCTGTAGTACCCCAGAGCGACAGTGCTTAAGAAACACGTCCAAAATCGCTCGCTACAGAAAAATGGCGCCCACCGTGGGGCCTTCTTCTCTTTCTTGCAATTTTCGGTCGAAACCGTAAATTCAACAAACTGTCACAGAAATGGCGACTCTGCTGGGAAGTCATTATCTGTATAGGACCATAAGACTAGAGGTCTAGGATAATTAAGACAAATATTTATACTTCTTTTCCTAATTGATATCTGTGTTTATTTTTCTGCTAATGGGAATGCGTGTGATGCCGCATGTGGAAAGATTGAGTATACACCTAAGATAGGTGATGGTAATGCGGGTAATCTTACTGGGAGTGAATTCCAGTTAAGAGCCCCCGATCGACCATCAAACTCAGTGGAGACTCCCTTTGCAGATACATTGCCTATACGACTTTGTTTGTTGAAAGTGTGGTCGACTGGGTTATCTGAGAAGCTGAGGTTTTTAGTAGACTTAAGCCATTTTGTAGTGCGGAAGCTATCGGAAATAGTTGTCATGCGATACTACCCTCATCTGAGATCACTCCAGGATACATCAGCTCGCTGGGGATCCGCTTGCTGTTGTTATCCCAGAAGGGTCAATGATTTTGAGGACAAGTACAAAAAATCACCAGTATAAACCTTTGGGGGGGGGGAGGGGGGTAGAGCCTTGACTTCATGACACCGACCCTTTGACCCCATGTTTTTCTATGTTTTTGTGTGCTGCATTCATACATTCATTTAAAAAACTTTAAAACAAAGAAAATCTTCTCTTATAGTCTCTCTTTTTCAAATTAAACTAAGACAATGATTGTAAATGTCAGAGAAAGGAGATTGCGCCAATGGATTTCGATAGAAGGAAAACTCATAAGTACACCTTCAAGGTTCCAAAGTTAGAGGATTTAAGAGGTTTGGCGAGAATGATCACCAACCATGAGGCTTTCAGAGCTAAGTATGGAGGACTGCTGTCCTTGTTAAGGGTCCACGTAATCGAAGGAATCCTGTCCACGTTAATCCAGTTCTACGATCCGGTTTATCACTGTTTCACATTCTCGGATTATCAGCTTGCACCAATGCTGGAGGAGTATTCTCACTTGACTGATCTGCATATCACTGATCAGTCTCCCTTTTCTGGACTGGAATAAATCCCAAAGGATCAGACCATTGTAAGAGCAATTTATTTGGACGAGTCAGAAGTCATGGCTCACATGACCACTAAGGGTGGAATCCAGGGTTTGCCAGCCCAATTCTTAACAAAGAAAGCCCTATACTTTGCTAGTATAGGGAACGTGGCCTCTTTCGAGAGCATCTTTGTTTTGCTCACCTACGGGTTATTTTTGTTTCCCAACATCGATAACTTTGTAGATATCAACGCCATTAAGATTTTCCTGATTGGAATCCCTGTACCGACTTTACTCACAGATGCGTATCATTAGGTACATTTAAGGAATTTATACAGTGGAGGAATGATCACGTGTTGTGTACCCCTGTTATACAAATGATTCACTTCCCATTTGCCCAAGTCTGCTGCATTTTGGGATCAAAAGAATACTCTACGTTGGTCGTAGAGAATCATGTCTCTTACCAACTCTAACATCGATTGGTACAATCGAATCTACGACGGGATCAGAACCATTGACCATTGTGGAAATTTCCCAAATGTACCCCTTATAGGAACTAAGGGAGGAATCAACTATCATCCGATATTGGTTTGTCGGCAATTCGGATACCCGATGAGGCACATCCCACGGAATGCTCATTTCGAAGGTCTTTTCTTCAAGGAAGGAGAAAATGACAGGGCACTTAAGAAGGAAATAGTGCACGCTTGGAAACACGTTCATAGAAAAGGACGAGAGTCTCTAGGAAAACCAGACTATGTCTCAATGGAGCCTTATCTCCACTGGGTACAAACTAGAGCTCTCAAGCTGAGGATGCCTTACCCTCGTCAGGAAGTTTTTCCATTAAGGGACTCTGCCCTTTATTTCATGTCTGAGATGGAAAAACTTCAGGTTACTCTCAACAAAGTTCAGCAGGAGAAGAGGTCTTGGAAGAACAAGTACCGTATTCTCAATGTGGAGTGTAAGAAAATACAGCAACTGCTAAGAGAAAAAGATACCCTGATTGAGATTTAGAGCAACATGTTGTAGAAAATCAGGATGACCAAAGGAATTTGCTCGCTCCTTTCACTTGGAAAAGGAATGACAACCCGACAACGGCCCAAGAGCCCCGGTCAAAGAAAAGGAAAGCACCAGAACCAGCACTTGAGCTCTCTTCAGAGAGGACTCAGGATCCATTAGTTTAGATTTCCTTTTTTCAGCACTTTGTAATCTACTGTATTTCCATTTTCGCAATCCTTTGAATTCAATAAAACGGGGTTTCCCCACTGTTTGATATTTGCAATCTAATTGTCGAAGTTTACTTTGAATAAACAAAAATAATTAATAATCATTGCATTCATCATTCTCATAAACACATTCTTCTTACCTACGAATCTCACGTTTGCATCTCGATTCTAGAGTCAAAGTGTTTCATTCGTACAATACTCGGGCCAATCGCCAGAAAAAGATGGATGATCTCGAGGAAGAGAACAAAGAGTTGAGGGAAGAGACCGACACTCTGAAAGAGGATATGAGAAAGCTTCATAACGACATGCAAGCTCTAGTAGAAGCTCATATGCAACAACAAAGGGCTGTGATCTCAGAGATCACATCTACGCCCATAGTGGAAAAGTATGATCCTAGGTACAAAATGCCGAAAGATCGTCCCTGGGGCATGCCTATCAACTATATCCCAGAAGGATATATTCCGCCGATCACTAAAGATCCGGAAACTACAGCAGGAGCCGTTGGGATTGAAGGTTACAAACTTCGGGAAAGTGAAGATGCCAGGGGCATGGCAGCAACTCCTGAAGGTTACAAACTTCGGGAGGCACCGAGAGTCTCGGCCATAATGACTATACCACCGCCCGTGGTACACACTTTCCTGGAAGGACAGATTCCCCAGATACCTTCTGGTGGAAACGAAAGCATGTTCGACAAAATGAATGAGTTCCAGGAACAGCTCCTGGAAATGCAGAAAGAACTGCAAGCCCTTCGCGGTCAGGATCTATTTCGAAAGGACGTCGCGGACCTTTGTTTGGTCCCCAATGTGAAAGTTCCGCACAAGTTCCAAGTGCCCGACTTTGAAAAATACAAGGGTAACTCTTGCCCTCAGAGTCATTTAGTGATGTACGCTCAGCGAATGTCAGCTCAGACAAAGAACCAGGAGCTACTAATTCATTACTTTCAGGATAGTTTAACCGGTGCCGCATTAAAATGGTACATGGGTTTAAACCGCGCTACGATCGGCACGTTCAGAGATCTTGGCGCTGCTTTTGTTCAACAATATAAATACAATTTGGACATGGCACCGGACAGAGATCAACTCAGATCAATGTCACAAAAGGACAAGGAAACCTTTAAGGAGTACACTTAGAGATGGCATGAAATTGCCGCTCAGATTTGTCCACCTCTTGAGGAAAAAGAGATGACAAAGATCTTCTTAAAGACCTTAAGCTCATTTTACTACGACAGAATGGTCGCTAGTGCGCCCAGTGACTTCACCGAGATGGTGGGCATGGGGGTTCGTCTTGAGGAAGCAGTCCGGGAAGGACGTTTAGTAAAAGACACTGGATCATTAAGTAGTACAAAACGATATGGTAGTGCTCTCCCTAAGAAAAAAGAGCAAGATATCGGGAATATCTCTCTCGGAAAGCAAAGGCGACGATATCAACCAGTAGCGGCGGTAACTCCTGCTATCAATCCTGTGCCTGTTTCTACGTATCAACCTCAGGTTGCGCATAGCCAACCTAATCAACAACAATATCAGCAAAGGAAACAACAACCTCTTCAGCAGGCTCGTCCTCCGTACAACAACAACCGTACAACGCGACCACCAGGGTTCGACCCTATGCCCATGTTGTACGCAAAATTGTTTGCGTTACTACTAGTCAAAGGGCACGTCTAGACTAAGTCTCATCTTACAGTACCGGAAAATCCGCCTTTTTGGTTCAAAGCGGATCAGACGTGTCCTTACCATCAAGGAGGACCAGGGCATAACATAGAAAACTGTCTCAGTTTCAAATCTGATGTGCAAAAGCTTCTTAGGAGCAGGGTCTTATCTTTCAAAGATACGAATCCTAATGTTCTCACAAACCTGCTGCCTCAACACGAGAAAGCTACAGTTAATATGATAGAGGGAGAGTCTAACAACATCTATCAAATTCATGGTGTACTCTTATTAAGGGCCAACTTGGTCAAGATGCATTGTAGACAGAGTAGATATGGCCACGTGCCACCTCATAACTATCACCAGTGTGATATCTGCTCTAAGAACAATCAGGGATATTCTGTGGTGTAATCAGCTCTACAGGAACAATTGGATCTCGGATGGATCCAAGAGCATCGAGTTCGTGGGGTCAACATGACCTATACGAATTCCAACATTATTCAAAACCACGACATCCGTACAATGAATGTCAACTTGGTGGCGATGCACTCAAGGCAAAGCCAGTATCATAATCTGCCGCGGCACGATTACAATTCTTGTCTGACTTGCTCGGTAAACAAACAGGGATGCTCTTTTGTACAAGAGGCCCTCCAGCGTCAGATGGATCTCGGATGGATCCAGGACTACCATGATAGGAATCCCTACCAGATCAACATGATTCAAATCTTTGATATTCATCTGATGAATACCAGCTTGGTGGAGTTACATGCCAGGCAGGTCCAACTTGGTTTTCTCACTTCGCATGATTACCAGAACTGTAAAGGATGTTGTGAGAGTAACCAAGGGTGCGCTCTCATTCAAAGAACTTTACAACACTTATTAAACCACTGGTGGCTTGCAATCTATATGGATGAAGACACGCAACAAATCAGTGTGGTTGATGGGAACCCTACTCGGCATCAAAGTCAGGATGTCCGATCTACGGAAACAGATCTAGTGAGGTTACACTGCATTCAAAGCGGGCGTGGCCAGGTGCCACCACACAACTATGAACGCTGTAGAGTCTATTAGGAAAATAACCAAGGATGTTACCTCGTGCGAGCAGCCCTTCAGAGTCAGTTGGATCGCAGGGAGATTCACCCATACCTAGCTTCGGGGTCCATTGACTGGACGCCAGACTACTTCGCAGATCAAATCAGAGATGTGGTTGTAATCTCTGACCCTGAGAGGAACAAGGATGTTTGTACCATCATCCCTCTACTGGACGAATCAAAGGTTCTTAGCAAGGAACTGATTGAAGTTACTTACGACAGTCAGAAAAATCAGAAGGCTCCTGTAGTTATCTATCTATCGGGACCGTTACCGTATGAATCAGCTAGTTCCTGGATTGGCTGAAATTTTGGTAAAACAAAGGTTATTCAATGTTGATGTCCAGGTGCTGATGTTGTAACATTGAAGTCTTAACACTGGGCTGTGTTAAGTAGTTAAGTGCTGAAGTTGGATGTCTGATGTCACACAGGTGATGTTGTAACATCAGACCTGCATAATTAATAACAACAGCAGGTTATTAGGGTACGCGTATTAGCTGGAATTGTGGAGAGTGGTTGACTCATTGGATGAGAATATCTTGGGATATATATTTTCTGTTACATGGGAGATTTGATTGCAGATCTGTTGGAGAATTAAAAGGTTGAAGATTTAAAAAGATTTTGGGGATAAAATCTGTTTTGAAGATTCAGTTTTAATTAACAAATCTGATCAAATATTGTGACAAGTCCAAGCCCAATTCAGGAGCTATATAAAGCGCACAAGACCAAAGGGAAAAAGCGACAGAAAACATTCAGAAGATCAAGAGCAGAAGGCTTAGTGTCTAGAGTTTGTTTAAAGTGCTTTTATTTACACTATTCTAGGGTTTGAATAGGTGTTGAGTTTCTGTCCTCTCTAAAGCTGTAAAGCAAAGAGAGTTATGTGGTTTGATCGAAACTGTGAAGTAAGATCAAGGGTACTCAAAGTGGGTTCTTTGAGTGTTTGTAAGGGATTGAGTGGTGTTCTCATACCTAAGTGATTTCTTAGGTAGGAAGTCATTAGTAGAGTATAAGTTTAGGAGATTGTCAACGAGTTGTTGAGTCTGTAAATTATATCTACAAGTAGTGAATTCCATCCCTGGCTTGGTAGCCCCTAGAGTAGGTTGGTTGTAACCGAACTGGGTCAACAATTCTTGGTGTTATTTTACTGTTATTGTTGTCCATTTTGCAGAGTGTGTTGTTGTGACATCACACCTTAACATCACACGTCTGATACCAGAATTTCAATTGGTATCAGAGCAGGCATCCTGTCTGTCTCTGGGTGAGATCTAGGGAAGTTACCTTCTGGTGTAAAGATGGACAAAGAAGTTGGAGGATTCGTCAACATACCCCCTATTTTGGATGGATCCAATTATGACTATTGGAAGCCAAGGATGACCACCTTCTTAAAATCCTTGGACAGTAGGGCTTGGAAGGCTGTTATTAAAGAATGGAAAGCTTCTGTCATGTGTGAGAAGGATGATGCTGGCAAAGATAAAGAAGGCACCTCTAAGCCAAAGCCTGAAGAAGAATGGACCAAGGAGGAAGATGAGCTTGCCCTTGGAAATTCCAAAGCTCTGAATGCTATCTTCAATGGAGTGGATAAGAACATCTTCAGGTTAATCAATACCTGTGAAGTTGCTAAAGAAGCACGGGACATCTTGCAGGCTACTCATGAAGGAACATCTAGAGTCAAGATGTCAAGACTTCAGATTTAAACATCAAAATTTGAAAGCTTGAAGATGAAGGAAGATGAGACTATACATGATTTCCACATGAGTATTCTTGAGCTGGCCAATGCATCTAGTGCTCTTGGAGAGAAGATGTCAGATGAAAAGCTTGTAAGGAAGATCCTTAGGTCCCTACCTAAGAAGTATAAGATGAAGGTTACTGCCATTAAAGAATCACAAGATATCAGCAAGATGAGAGTTGATGAGCTCATTGGATCTCTTCAAACCTTTGAGCTTGGGTTGAATGAAGAAGAACCAGAAAAGAAGCCAAAGAGTATAGCCCTGGTGTCAAATAATGAAGAAGATAAAGGAAAGAGTTCTGAATCCCAGGAGGATTTATCTCAGGCCATAGTGATGTTGGGAAGACAGTTCACCAAAGTATTCAAGAGAATGAATAATAACTCCAGGCCTAATGTCAAGAACATGACTTCTAACACCAGCAAGAAGGATGAAGAGAAAACTGCCCTAGATAAAGGAGTGCAGTGCTTTGAGTGCGAAGGGTATGGACATGTCAAGAAAGAATGTCCCACCTTCTTGAAAAAGCAGAAGAAGGGCATGACAATTTCCTGGTCTAACTCTGATAGTGAAAGTGAAGGCGAGTCAGCAAAGCATGTGAGAGCTTTAACAGGAGCTGTTGTTTCTGATGATGATTCTAGTGATGGAGAAGTAACTTATGAGGAGTTGGCATCCACCTATCAAGAGATGTGTTTAAAGAGTGCTGAGATTTGTCAAGAAAACAAGTGCCACAAGCAACATATTGCTCAGCTAGGGAATGAAAAAACTGATCTTGAAAATGAAGTGGTGCTAGTTAGAGCTCATCTTGATCAAATGACCAAGTCTGTCAGGATGCTAAGCTGTGGTACAGACACACTCGACAAGATCCTTCAGTCAGAAAAAGCTGCTGGAGACAAAGCTGGGATAGGTTATGTGGCTGAGGACAAGGGAACTTCAGAAGGAAGCACTTCAGGTTCAAAGAAGGAAGTGTCACAACTTTCATCTCAACATCAGCCAAAGAAGCAGGATCCTACCCCTAAGAAAGCTGATGTTTCACAACCTAAGAAGATTGAGAAGAAGACTGGTCCCTATCAGAAGAGAAAACAGCCACAGGGAGCTAGTCAGTATATGCCCCCACAATACCATGAGAGCATGCAAGCTGCTCAGTTCAAACAGCACATGTCTCATCAGATGTCTCAACATCAGGACAACTGCTATAGGTATGGTTATGGATACACCAATGCTGTTCCTTATGTATATGGAAGAAGAAAGCCTCACCATCATGGGAGACAATCCAGGAAACATCATTCTCAGCCGACTTATGGGAGAAGATATCAACAGAATAGATGGCAGGGCAGTTATGGTAGGAGGAGACCACATCATGGATGGCAGCATATGCAATCTCATCATGGTAGAAAATTCAGAGATGGAAGGGTGAGATGCTATTATTGTGGAAGATTTGGACATATGCAGTACTCTTGCTACAAGCTGCATGGATACCCTCAGCCTCAAAACAGATGGAGAGAGCACAGGCCCAAAGTTGTTAAACAATGGGTACCTAAGGAGAAGGTGAAGTGCTTATTGGCTCACTTGGATGACAAAGAGGCTAAAGAAGGGACATGGTATTTTGACAGTGGGTGTTCCAAGCACATGTCTGGATGTAGATCCATGTTTGATGATCTTAGACCTTGTCCCTCTCATGAAGTCATATTTGGCAATGGAGGAAAAGGTGTTGTTGCAGGAGTTGGGAAAGTGCAAGGTGATGGTAGACCTGAACTTGACAATGTTATGTTTGTCAATGGCTTAAGTGCAAATTTGATCAGCATAAGCCAGTTGTGTGATGAAGGTTACAAGGTAAACTACACTAAGCATGAGTGTGTGGTTTCTGATGAGCAGAATCAGATTGTTATAAAGGGTGCCATAACCAAAGACAACTGCTATCAGTGGACCTCTCTTGAAGAAGAATCAACTAGTAATGTTATAGTTGATGTTATAACATTAAACTATGATATCAGAATGCTGAAAGGTCACTCAGAGTTAACAAGTTCTAATGTGAGTGTTTTAAAAGGAAAGTCTTTATGGAGGGAGAAAATTAGTAATTGGTCTTTAAAGAGTTTTCAAAATCAGGCGCCTTATTATATTGAGACTACATCAAGACTTACCAAAGCAATCTCATCGCAACGCTTCATCTCCCTAAATCTCAACAGAATAGAAAGCTCTCCTTCGAACCTAGTTTGTCACAAAGGAACGATGTCTGTCCCTTCCAAGAAATCTGAGCAGGTTCGAACTAGGGTTTCTTCCGAAGAACTCATTTCCGAGTTAAGTAACCCAAAACCCTCAACCACGGTAAACAAACCGGAAGCTAGGTCATCATCCTCTCAAGCTGTTGAGGAGAAGTTTGATGTAGACGAGCATTTGGAACAACTTGCCACCAAAATCCTTGAAAAGGGGATACGGGTGAAAGGGATTTCCGTCCCTCTAAGGCAAATGCCTGCTGAACAAGTCGACTCTCAAGGGGAGGACACAAATCTTCAAAACCAGGCCCTTAGTCAAGAAGCTGAAGGTGAAGATTCTGATGACACTGGTGTCAGTCTTGATGTCAGAACATCATCCCCTAGGAATGAAAGCCACAGGGATAAAGGGAAGGAGCAGGTTGAGGTTATAGAGATTGAGGACTCATCTGATGATGATAGAATTGGAAGAGGGAAGGATAAGAAAAGGACTTCATCTACAGACTGTCCCAAGTCATGGAGAAAAGGTGCTAGGTCTGGCAAGAAGAGGAGAATCAAGGAGGAGGCAGATTCTGAGAGTGATGCTCAAGACATCAACCCGACTACAAATCAAGTGCCTGATAACACCTCATCTCACAGTGCCAGAAGTGCCTCCTTGTGGAAGTGTGTGAGCCTAAGAAAAGTAGCTCTGGAAAGAGAGGTTGTAGCAAAGGACTTAGAATCTACTGAAATTATTGACCTAATTAAGCTTGTTGGTCTCATAAGGATTGTGTCAGGGTTGGCTGATTGCTATGATAGACTGGTCAGGGAGTTCATAGTGAATATACCTGAATCAATAAATGACAGTAAGAGCCAAACCTTCAGAAGAGTTACCCTCAGGGGTAAGTGTGTCTGGTTTTCTCCTGAGATGATCAATGCCTACTTAGGAAGAAATGAGGAAGATTATGGGGAATTAGAAGCCTCCAACAATGTTATATGCAGAGAAATCACTGCTGGCCGAGTAGATTTTTGGCCCGTAGAAGGAAAGCTGTTAGCCAGTTTGTTGAGTGTCAAATATGCTTTTCTGCACAGAATAGGTATTGCCAACTGGGTTCCTACTAGTCACAAGACCACAATTTCTGTTAAATTGGGGAAGATAATTTATGCAGTTGGGACAAAGCAAAGAATTGACTATGGCTCATACATCTATGATCATACTATTAAGCATGCTGCTACAAATGCTGTGAAGATGCACATTGCTTTTCCCTCTCTCATTTGTGGGATTATCGTGTCTCAACATCCTGGAATTCTACAGCATTCAGATGTAGTGTGCAAAAGGAAGCCTGCCTTGTTACTTCATTACAAGTTGAAACATGTTCCTAACAATGTCAAGACATCTGCTTCAACATCACAACAGTCACCAGCCAAGACTGGGGTGATTACAGAACTAGAGGAGGCTTGCAAGGAGTTAGATGAAGTCATAAGAGTTAGTACTGAAAGGAAACAAAAATTTCAAAGACTTGTCATGGCTCTGAGATTGGCAACGAAGAAAGGTGAAGCTGTCAACACAAGGAAGGATGTTGATCTCAGCTCAGAAGATTCAAGCTTTTAATGATTGCCTTCTACTTTAGTAGGGTTAGATTTATTTTCTGTAGCACTTAATGTGCTTGGTTTTGTAAGTTGCATATTGTGCTGTTTTATGCACTGTTTATGCTTTTAGTTTCCTTCTATGATTTGTTTTGCCTGTTTACTAACTGAGAGGCTAACAATGAGAGCTAGGGTATACTGACAATAGTTAATAGGGCTTCTTATAGAAGCTTGCCTAATTATGCCTAATTATGGCTAAAAAGGGGGAGAACATGGCCAAGATAGTCAAGAGAATTATTGCCATATGCTGCTGATGTGATGCAGAGATTAAGGGGGAGATAGATTGATGCTGCTAAAAGGTGTTTAGTTGAAAAGTGGTGATGCAGTTATTGAGGGGGAGTATTGAAGATATCATGACATTTGAAGAGTGCAGCCAAGCAGACATCTAGGGGGAGTAATGTGCTGCACATTATGAGCTACTGAACAGCTGTGATGCTGGTTCATGTTTTTGAGGGGGAGCACCAATTGGCTGTTGTCAATAATGAAGATGGTACTGCAGCAGATCAAGTGTTGAAGACTTTGAAGATTATCAAACTGTTGCTGATTAATGAGTTTCAAATTGATTGAAGATTATTCCGCTGCTGAAATCTCTGAAGGTGCAGAGTGCAGAAGTTGTTTGCAGAGTGCAGAGATTGTTTTAGCCAAAATTAGCCAAAGGGGGAGATTAATAGTTCATGGATTGGCTGAAATTTTGGTAAAACAAAGGTTATTCAATGTTGATGTCTAGGTGCTGATGTTGTAACATTGAAGTCTTAACACTGGGCTGTGTTAAGTAGTTAAGTGCTGAAGTTGGATGTCTGATGTCACACAGGTGATGTTGTAACATCAGACCTGCAGAATTAATAACAACAGCAGGTTATTAGGGTACGCGTATTAGCTGGAATTGTGGAGAGTGGTTGACTCATTGGATGAGAATATCTTGGGATAGATATTTTCTGTTACATGGGAGATTTGATTGCAGATCTGTTGGAGAATTAAAAGGTTGAAGATTTAAAAAGATTTTGGGGATAAAATCTGTTTTGAAGATTCAGTTTTAATTAACAAATCTGATCAAATATTGTGACAAGTCCAAGCCCAATTCAGGAGCTATATAAAGCGCACAAGACCAAAGGGAAAAAGCGACAGAAAACATTCAGAAGATCAAGAGCAGAAGGCTTAGTGTCTAGAGTTTGTTTAAAGTGCTTTTATTTACACTATTCTAGGGTTTGAATAGGTGTTGAGTTTCTGTCCTCTCTAAAGCTGTGAAGCAAAGAGAGTTGTGTGGTTTGATCAAAACTGTGAAGTAAGATCAAGGGTATTCAAAGTGGGTTCTTTGAGTGTTTGTAAGGGATTGAGTGGTGTTCTCATACCTAAGTGATTTCTTAGGTAGGAAGTCATTAGTAGAGTATAAGTTTAGGAGATTGTCAACGGGTTGTTGAGTCTGTAAATTATATCTACAAGTAGTGAATTCCATCCCTGGCTTGGTAGCCCCCAGAGTAGGTTGGTTGTAACCGAACTGGGTCAACAATTCTTGGTGTTATTTTACTGTTATTGCTGTCCATTGTGCAGAGTGTGTTGTTGTGACATCACACCTTAACATCACACGTCTGATACCAGAATTTCAAAGGTGATCCCTTACAAATACGGTGCAATGATAATTGAGAATGGAAAGGAAATTCCATTACCCTCCGTCGTGAATATTGCAGACATCAGTCGAGTAACACGGAGCGGTCGAATCTTCAACCGAGGAGTTGGAGAACCTAAAAAAGAAAAGAAACTTCCAACAGATGTTTCTAATCCTCCAGTTGGTCAGTCTAGTGATACCGACCTTTCAAAAAACAATGATGAGATGCTGAAGCTCATCCAAAGGAGTGAATACAACATTGTTGATCAGCTGTTACAAACTCCTTCAAAGATCTCAGTGCTATCACTTTTACTCAGTTCGAAGCCCATAGAGAGGCTCTACAAAAAGTCTTAGAGCAGGCCTTGGTGGAACAGGATGTGTCAATACGACAGTTCGATAGTATCATCTCTAACATCACTTCCTGCAACAACTTAGGATTCAGTGATGAGGACTTGCCAGAGGGGGGGGGCAAAAGCCACAACATGGCACTCAATATCACAGTTAACTGCCAGGACGATGCTTTAGCCAGCGTACTGGTAGACACAGGATCGACCATCAACGTTATGCTGAAGTCCCCTTTGATGCAACTATCATTCAAAGGGACCCCGATGAGGGGCAGTGAGGTCATCGTCAAAGCATTTGACGGGTCTCAGAAAGCAGTTATCGGCGAAGTTGACCTTCCAATAACTATTGGTCCTCACACTTTCCTAATCACTTTCCAGGTCATGGACATCTGGGCAACATACAGTTGCTTATTAGGAAGACCTTGGATACACCAGGTTGGGGCAGTCACTTCGACACTTCACCAGAAACTGAAGTTTGTCAAGAACGATCAACTCATCACGGTCTGTGGAGAACAAGCCTTGCTCGTGAGTAACTTGTCATTATCTACATGTGTAGAACCCAAGGAGGTTGTTGGAACTCAGTTCCAAGAACTTTCAGTGAGTAGCGAGAATCAACCAGAAAGAGGAACCTCGATTTCCTCATACAGAGATGCTCTCAAAGTGATCGAAAATAACGATACAAAAGGATGGGGACAACTTGTCATTCCTACTGATAATAAAACAAAGAAGGGTCTTGGTTTTTCTGTAACCTGCACCCAGACAGCTGCTAACGATGAAAGTCTTTATCCCATTCAGGACTTCTTCCATAGTGGAGGTTTCCTTCACCCAGTTCCTCAAGCAGTCCATACTATCAACGAGGGAGATTCCTCTGATACGGATGAGGAATGAAAGTCCTATCTCAACTAGGACGGTTGTATGTCTCAGGAAGAGGTGCCTGCGCCCTTTTGCTATCCCGCACAGAGTCCGAGATTTATACCGAGGTCAGACGATGAAATGATATATGGAGATTGTGATCCGGAAGGATGCCGTGCTCCACCAAACTCATTAGAGGAAGACACTCTGATGAGAGACAACTTTGACCACGACTATTATGGCCCAATGGATGGCCTGCCTATCTGGCAGCCGTATCCAGGAGACTTGGGGCAAGAAAATCAGCCGAACAATGAAAATCAGCTGAGTGTCATTGAACAGAATACCTGCGTCCCCACCATGCCATGGGATCATTACTCAGGTCATATCCAGCACGACGATGAATTGGCAAAGCTTGCCGGGCTAGAATTCATCAATTATGCTTTTCCTGAGGTCAACGTCATCGAGAGAGATGACTCCTCCAGTTCCAAAGAAGTGTGGGACACCTTGGGACAACCAAGTGGAAAATACGACTATATGGTCAAGTATACCGCTCGCGAAAGCTCTCGTATCAGGTTTGAAGATATCCAGCCAACTGGATGGGGAGATTTTCCTGAGAGCACATATACTCTGCAAAATACAACTGAGGAATCCTCCTACGACAACTCTGCCTGGGAGACAGATTCCAATGATCCTGCTCCACCAGAAATCAGCGTTATTTATGAAGACAAATCAAGGAAGGTACCAGAATTTGTGATTCACCGAGGAGTTCGCCGCCAATGGATTGCTGTCGATGTTCCGAAGATTGTTCATAAGTCAAAGTAATTGCCGTCTTTAACCTTTCACCCTGCCCAGGTGAAACAGATGTTTTGATAGGGCTCGCTTTCTGTAAATTTCCCTCTTCGCTTCGCCCAAAGCGACATAGTTTTGTTTTATAAGGATGTAGTTTCAAGAATCGACTTGTTCATAAATAAAATAACTTCGTTATGTAATTTCCGCATTAATTACTGTTTTCTTTTTGCTTTTTCCGAAAATGGTAATCCTAAAAAACAAATCAATAAAATAAACAAGCAGTTTTTAAAAAAAAATACACTGCACACACTTGCATTCTCTCTATCTCTTCTAAACACAAATCATCACGTCATGCAGATTGCTTGTTTTAAACCTCATTGAAACATACGATCCGATGCCTTCTCCCAACTTTGAGTTCCCGGTATTTGGGGCTGAAGAAGAAGTTGACGACGAAAATCCAGAAGAGATCTCCCGATTACTCAGACTGGAGGAAAGGTCCATTGAACCTCACAAAGAGCCGTTGGAAATGATCAACGTGGGTTCAGAAAAAGAGAGAAAAGAAATCAGGATTGGAGCACTGCTCAGTCCAACTGGCAAAGAGAGTTTAACAAAGCTTCTTAAAGAGTTTCCCGATGTATTTGCTTGGTCCTATCAGGACATGCCAGGGTTGGATACCAGCATCGTGGAACATCACTTACCGTTACGGTCAGAATGTCCGCCAGTAAAACAGAGGTTGAGACGGACTCACCCGGACATGGCCATCAAAATCAAAGAGGAAGTACAGAAACAGATTGACGCGAGTTTCCTCGCCACGTCAGAATATCCTCAATGGTTAGCCAACATCGTACCAGTTCGAAAAAAGGACGGAAAAGTCAGAATGTGTGTCGATTACAGAGATCTAAACAAGGCTAGTCCAAAGGATGACTTTCCTTTACCGCACATTGACATGCTGGTAGATAGTACAACAAAGTTCAAAGTTTTCTCCTTCATGGATGGATTCTCGGGCTATAACCAGATCAAAATGGCGCCGAAAGACATGGAGAAAACTTCGTTCATTACCCCATGGGGTACCTTTTATTACAAGGTAATGCCGTTCGGTTTGAAGAATGCCGGGGCAACCTATCAACGGGCTATGACTACTCTGTTTCATGACATGATACACAAGGAAATTGAGGTATATGTCGATGACATTATTGCCAAATCATAAACAGAAGAGGAGCATGTGACCCACCTATCAAAACTATTCGAGCGGTTGAGAAAGTACAAACTCCACTTGAATCCCAACAAATGCACCTTTGGTGTCCGTTCAGGGAAACTCTTAGGGTTCATCATCAGCCAGAAAGGAATTGAGGTTGATCCTGACAAGGTCAAGGCCATTCAAGAAATGCCTTCTCCGAAAACTGAAAAACAAGTCAGAGGATTCCTGGGACGTTTGAACTACATCTCCAGATTTATATTCCTCATGACCGCGACATGTGCGCCGATTTTCAAATTACTCAAAAAAAATCAAGATTGCGTTTGGACAGAGGACTGCCAAACCGCCTTCAACAGTATTAAGGAATACCTATTGAACCCATCGATTCTATCACCTTCAGTGGAAGGAAGACCACTGATCATTTACCTCACAGTTCTAGAAGACTCCACGGGTTGTGTACTTGGCCAACAAGACGAAACCAAAAGGAAAGAGTCTGCTATTTACTATCTGAGCAAGAAATTCACTGACTATGAAACTCGGTACATGATTCGTTACACTACTTGGTTAATCTCAGAAATATATCCAATCAAGTATGTCTTTGAAAAGCCTGCTCTCACGGGAAGGATTGCCCATTGGCAGATGTTGTTATCAGAATGCGACATCGAATACCATGCTCAGAAAGCCGTTAAGGGGAGTATTTTAGCCTATCATTTGGCTCATCAACCGATTGACGATCAGGAATCAATTAAGTTTGACTTCCCAGATGAAGATGTCATGTATCTAAAAATGAAAGACTGCGATGAACCGCCACCCAGTGAAGGGCCATAACTAGGTTCCCAATGGGGACTTATCTTTGACGGAGCTGTCAATCATTACGGAAACGAAATTGGGGCAATAATCATAACACCTAAGGGTACCCACATTCCTTTCACCGCCAGACTTACATTCAAGTGCACAAACAACGAGGCCGAATACGAAGCTTGAATTATGGGTCTCGAAGAAGCGATTGATTTGAGGATCAAGAACTTGGATGTATATGGCGACTCAGCTTTGGTTGTCAATCAGATCAAAGGAGATTGGAACACATACCAATCCGGATTGATTCATTACAAATATTATGCAAGAAGGTTGTTACCTTTCTTCGACAGAATCGAGTTTCATCATATCCCTCGTGAAGAGAATCACATGGCTGATGCACTAGCCACTCTCTCTTCCATGATTAGTGTAGGTCAATGGAACGACCTACCTAAGATCGACATAATGCGCCTTGAACGGCCCGCTTACATCTTCACGATTGAAGCAGTCATAGATGACAAACCTTGGTATCACGATATCAAGTGCTTCCTTCAGAAACAAGAGTACCCACCTGGGGCACTAAGGAAAGACAGAAAAACCCTCAGAAGACTGGCTGGCAGCTTTTTCCTGAGCGATGACACACTATATAAGAGAATTTTTGACATGGTCTTACTCCGATGCGTAGACAGACCAGAAGCAGACATGCTGATAAAAGAAATTCACGAAGGATCCTTTGGCACTCATGCCAACGGACACACAATGGCGAGAAAAATTCTGAGAGCAGGGTACTATTGGTTAACTATGGAATCCGACTGCTACAAGTACACGAGGAAGTGTCACAAGTGTCAGATATACTCAGACAAGATCCATGTACCGCCAACACATCTCAAAGTTCTTTCTTCCCCATAGCCTTTTTCCATATGGGGAATCGACATGATCGGCATGATCGAACCTAAGGCTTCGAACAGACATCGGTTCATCCTGGTAGCCATTGACTACTTCACCAAATGGGTCGAAGCAGCATCATACGCTAATATAACCCGACAAGTGGTAGTCCACTTTATCAAAAACAATCTCATCTGCTGTTATGGTGTTCCTAGCCAGATCATTACGGACAATGGATCTAACTTGAACAATAAGATGATGAAAGAGTTGTGCGCAGAGTTCAAGATCGAACACTATAACTCATCTCCTTACCGACCCAAGATGAACGGGACGGTAGAAGCGGCTAACAAGAACATCAAGAAGATCGTTCAAAAGATGGTTGTAACCTACAAAGACTGGCACGAGATGCTACCCTTTGCTCTTCACAGTTATCGTACATCTATCCGCACTTCAATAGGGGCAACCCCTCTCTCTCTAGTGTATGGCATGGAAGCAGTGCTCCCAATAGAAGTAGAGATCCCATCGATCTGGGTATTGATGGAAGCTAAGCTAACAGAAGCTGAATGGTGTCAAAGCCGACACGATGAGCTAAATCTGACCGAGGAAAAACGAATAACGGCGCTATGCCATGGTCAGTTATATCAGCAAAGAATGAAGAAGGCCTTCGACAAAAAGGTTCGACCTCGCGTCTTCAGGAAAGGAGACCTTGTGCTCAAGAAGATACAATCATTTCTCGCTGATTCCCGGGGCAAATGGACTTCGAATTATGATGGCCCCTATGTGGTCAAGAAAGCTTTCTCAGGCGGCGCCTTGAGACTTGCAACCATGGACGGAGAGGAATTTGCCTACCCCACGAATGTTGATGTAGTTAAGAAATACTTCGCCTAAACTAAAAAAAAACACGTCTCGGTGGATTGAAAACCCGAAAGGGCAGTCCAGGCAAAAATTAGAGATAATAAAAAATCATCTCAGTGGATTGGAAATCTCAAAGTACAATCCAGGCAAAAGTTAGGGATAATGGCAAGTAACTATGTTTAACAGGGGCAAGTCCCTCAGCAGCGGTAATGCCATCCATTAGAAGAAAAACTCCAGTCACGGTCATCTTCGACAGAAGCTAAGGATGTCCCGAATTCAAAGTTGGTAGAAGGATAGTGGTCGTTATGTTTCAATGTAGCCCTTTTCCCTTAAAATTACCATTTTCAAACTTTGTAAATACTCCATGGAATCACGCGTTTGGCTGATTTCCATCTTATCAATACAATTTGAGCCCTTGTGCTTTTGTTTGCAGTTCTTGTTTGTTTTAGCTTTACAGAACGAAGTTTTTAACATGATCAACGATTCTTAAAATAAAACAAAAATGAATTTACTTGTTAAACTTTTTTTGCTTTTAACATAAAGATGGCAATTCTTTTGACTGTTGAA
Organism: Lathyrus tuberosus; assembly: GCA_022829125.1. NCBI lineage: Eukaryota > Viridiplantae > Streptophyta > Magnoliopsida > Fabales > Fabaceae > Lathyrus > Lathyrus tuberosus. The sequence continues at coordinate 1,608,013 of JALAZF010000761.1, forward strand.
CATCGAAAGAACATCAATTGCTTCTTCAGAAGTAAGCGAGCTTCAAAGTGCAGAATCAAAGTACTCGTTCTAAACCAATGCATCTGAGCGAAGGATCAGTTATGTCAGATGCGAATATTCCGTCCGACACCCCCGACAGAGTTCTTATCTCCTAAGCCCGACCAACGGTTGTCCCCGCAGGGACTATTTCTCCTAAGCAAGCCAGAATTGCTACTTTTGGACCAATGATACTTTTCATCCCCCACAGTGGCCGAGTATCCCGTCGTGTTCATCCGTCAGTTTGTATGTCGCGTCAGTTTTGTCAGCATATACATACATGCATCATGCATTATTGATTTACATTCATATTCATATTGCATCACTATCACTCTAGTCGGTCTTATCCCCTAGTGATAACAATCCTCTCAATTGAGTTGTCAGTTCTTTCCTCGTCAGGAAATGTCGCGTCTGAACAATCTCTCTCCTCCAGTTTATCTCTAGATTAGAGTTGTCCCTCGACCACTTTGATAACTTGAACCTCTAAAAAAACAAGAAAACGTTCGACAAATGTCACTCTTCGCCATCGAAGATGATATCGTCGTTTTCTCGGATTAAGGAAAATCCCCAGAGAAAGCCTCACAACTACAGACTTTCAGCAACACATTGGTTTTTCTCTCCAGAAAGTCAATGTTAATAAAGTCATCAGCGCCTCAAAACTGGATCACATCATTTGGCATTTCTCCGAGAAGATCTCTGAGAAAAGTATGATGTAATATCTCCAAGCGAAGGCAGTCTCTCAAGAGACTCGTTTTCCCCAGTAGAGTCGACAAATGGCATCTCCAATAGAGAAGTTTGTATACCTCTACAATTCAGACAGATGGGTTTCCCAGCAAGTCTGACATCAATTATTTTTTCCATCAAATGACATCTCCCTAGGAAAATTCGGCGAGAAGTTTGAGGGAAACCGCTGCGAATAGCATCCCTTGTCAAGAAAGCTTATTGAAAAAATAAACTGAGACCAGTTCCTTGGTAGAAAACCAGGATCGAGGGGAAGTTTATTTCAGAAACTGAGAGCAGTTCCTTGGTAGGAAAACAGGATCGAGGAGAAGTTTATTTCAGCAACTGAGACCAATTCCTTGGTAGGAAACCAGGATCGAGGGGAAGTTTACTTCAGAAACTGAGACCAGTTCCTTGGCTGAAGACCAGGATCGAGGGGAAGTTTTTACCTTTTCTAAGCATCATTGCTTAGCAAAAGAAGAAGGATGCGCAAACCGCCATTCTTAACCACCATCAAAATTTCGGGTATTCTGATATTTAATGCTCTTGCACCCCAAATGCCCGAATACCTTCGCCATTCACACCTTCGGGTCCAAGAAGATTAAATAGGGGCATCTGTCATACCCAAAATTTTAACCACTAAGATTCCCCATCATTGTGTAAACCATAATCACAATATGGATGAACCATTAGTCTCCCCAAAGATGGGTGAGCATTCACTACAATCAAACTTAGGGTTTCAGGCCCTCTCAGAGCTATTAGACAAAGGATAAATCAAGGAATAACATGATCTTCAACTTGTCTAAACCTCTCAAACATCCACAATGGATCAAGAGGACTCCCACAGCAAGAATCAAGCACAATGTTGCAGCATTCTGACTGGATCAAGCCTCAAGATCGCCAGTGTCACCAAATTAGGGTTTTGGTCGACCAGGGCCTCCAGATGGAAATTTTCCTCTGGGCATGAGCCAATGCTTCAAAGCACAACCTAATATTCTCTAAGGGACATCATGAACCCAATCATCAAGTCAATTTTGCCTCAGGGGATGCATTAAAAAAATAAGGAATTAGGGTTTCTTGACCTAATTCACCCCTAAGTTGACTTTTGGGACAAAACATGAGCCAAGACCTCAAGACATGATTTGAGGGTCTCTAATGCACCACATTGATCCATTTGCAACAATGGATTGGTCCAAGAAGCTTGAGCAACAAGTTTCAAGTTCATCAGAACCACAATTAGGGTTTCGCGAGAAAAGTCAACTGTATCTTTGACTTTTGACCAGGATATACTCCCAAACCCTAGGACATGATTCAATACACCCTATAACACCTATGAAATCAATCCATCAAGTTTGATTTAGGTCAAGGACTTGATTTCATAGAGGATCGTACAGTTTAGAATTCATCTGACAAAAAGTCAAATGTGCACAAAAGTCAACTTTGACTTTTTGAGATTTTTCACAATTATGGTTCTTTAACCCTAAAATGATGTTGATGTGTGATTGGAATCATCATTCATCAAGAAAAATCAAGAAAAGTGGGATAACTTGTAAAAGGGGTAACCATAAAAAACTTAGAAATTTTTCTAAGTTATGGAACAAAGTGGCTAGGGTACCAACTTTGGAGGATCATAACTACTAAACCATAAGGCCATTTTCCCCCATCCAAAGCTGGATTTGTAGCTCTCATGGCACTCTACAAAAGCTTCAAACACAACTTATTCCAATTCCTCATGGATTTTGAGTTATGGAATGATCAAAATCACAAAAAGTGAAAATGTCACTTTTTTCCAACACTTAGTGAAATTTTCACTAAGTCAGAATCTGCCTTCACTTTTTTCCAAATGTAGGGGCATTTTTCACTTGGATCTAAAAAGTATCAAAACCAATTATGATCAAACAGTTGTTGTATCATATGAGGGCTTTCCAAAATGGCCAAGAACTCCATCAAAGTCCACTTGAGCCATGAGATATGACAATGCCAATATGCCTTGCTGCAAACTGTCATGGCAAGGCAGATTTTGGAGTTTTCCTCGATTTGCTCAAATTTTGCAAAGGGCAAGCAACTCTATCCATCTGAACACCTCAAGGGGGGACCAAGGAGGAACCAACTCTTATCCCAAGCGTCCCAAGTCTTTGGAACCAAAAATAGCATGCCAAACCTAGAAATGCCTAAAAGAGGGACAAGACTCCAATTTTGGATTGGAGCATTCAATGCATACACCAAGGTGGCATGGACTGAGCCATTTCCAACTGAATTCAGTCAAGACTTATCCAAGACTAAGGGGACCAGCAGCTTGTGCCCTAACCTCTAGTCAATGGCTAGAGGAGACTTGGATTCTCATTGATCAACATTGGCCAAACCTATGCAACAGTTGCCATTCACTATTCCTTGCAAAACAAACTTGCTATACTATAAATAGAGCTCATTTGTGATCAGTTTGAGTACACCAAAGCCATCAAACAGATGCTTTCCTCAAAATCTCCTTCTTCACTCCAAAATTGCCTTCCAAAGCAAGTCACTATCGGGTTTTGAGTTTGAGAGCTATTCCAACCAAACCAATCACACAGCACCTCATAAACATCATATAGAAGTGATCCAAACACTCACATAACATCTGGAACATCAAAATCACAAAACCATCAGCCAACTGCTCAAGCCTTTGACAGATTTGTAGTTGAGGTGCCAAATCAAGTTCCAGCTCAATTCAATCCACTCCAAGCACCCAGACACACTCCATAGCACCTAGGGAAGCTGTCCATAACCTTGGAACCAAGCTGTAACACCTCTAAGACAAAACACAATCACCAGCTGCAAGAGGTAAGCATGAGCTCTTCTAACTCTATGATCCATGCATTTTTTGCTGCACAATAATTTGGCCATATATTCATAATCATGCATGGAGTGTTTTCCCTCAATCAATTGCATTGTTTGAATCGTGTATGGAATTTCTGAACCTTCATGCAAATTTTAGGGTTCTTGATGTTTCTCTTTGATTTCTTATTCCATGTTTAAAATAAATGAAATTAAAGACCATAGACATGATCGTGAGGTTGAAACGAGTAGATTGATATGTAGATTGCATGATATAATCAAGTATTCAGTGAGATTGGATAGAAAATGCAAATCTGCAGAAATAGAGGGTGGCGCGTGTTCTTGCCCTTGTAGTTGGCGCCTTTTTTGAAAATTTGAATATTTGAATTTTTTGATTTTATTTAATTGATTCAAAAATTAATTTCTCTCTGAGTTTTAATGATTTTGAGTTGATTCTTTTTTTTAATAATTCACAAAAATGTTAAAATATTTTATTTTCCCAAAAAATCCCAAAAATATTATTTATTTCGTATACTTGATATTTTTGTAAAGAATTAATATTTTAATTGTTTTAGACATTTAAAATATTTTCTCTTTCTTGATTTTTCAAATTTTAGTGATTTCCAATCATTTTGTGGATCAAAACCTAATTTTTGAAACTTTAATCCAAGATCACAATTTGTTTTCCACATGTTTAACAATTTTGATCATTTTAATTGAATTTTTATTTAATTAAAATACATTTTGGGAACAAATTAGGGTTTTTGATTAATTCAACCCTCATCAAACTTTTTCAAACACTTTGGCCTCTAATAGAGTGTAAGACCCAATCCCCTTTTAACCAAAACAATTTTGGGCCTCAGATATTGTATAAGTCCCTCTGCGTTAAAAGAAAACCTCGGCGCGATCGCCAGTTCAAAAATAAAACCCTTGGGCCTACCCTCGTGTTATAAGCCCCATTCTTTAAAAATCATTGGGCCTCTAGTAGAGTGTAAGACCCAACCCTTTTTGAAAACCAAAATAATTTGGGCCTCACTTATTGTATAAGTCCCGATACCATCAAAAAGTTCGGCGCGATCGTCGCCTTTTAAAACAAAACTTTTGGGCCTTTCCTTGAGCTGTAAGCCCCACCACTTGTACAAAAATAAACCTTTGGGCCTTTTGAGAGAGTGTAAGACCCATCCCTTTGTACAGAAAACCTTTTTGGGCCTCAGTCACTTGTATAAGTCTCTGTACAAAACAAACAGTGCAATCACTGATAAAACCTTGGGTCTCTCCTTGAGCTGTAAGCCCCAAACAATCTTTTCAATGCACTTTCTCCTTTGATTTTGAATATAATATTGTTATCAAAGCTTTCTTTGTTGAACAAACTAACAAAACAGCATGGAAGCTCTACAACCGAGTAAGTGTTTACCCGCTTTCTTTATCCTCTTTCATATATATATATATATATATATAACTGTATTGTGGGGCTGCTCACTGTAAGTCTTCTTTCACAAACTTTTATATACTCGTCAAATACCCACTATGTAATACTAGTATAGTTATTTAGAGTTTTCCCCGGCAACTACGTCTAGCACTAGGTAAAGCCCTGTTGGTCACTCTTAAATACAAACGAAACTAGATCCCCATAGGATTACCAGACACAGTCTTCCCTCCTCTTGGGGTTAAACAATATGGAGACGTGAAAGGCAGCATTCTCGGTGAACCCTTTCTCAGACTGTCACCCTTAGAAATTGTCAAAGAAACTCTACTCCCCAGAGATGATCTTTTCTCCGTGAATGGCATCTCTTGAGTTTCTTCCAAATTCTCGGACTTTCCTGGCTTGATCTATTCTCGGTGAATGGCTTGTCTTGAACTTCTCGGGGTTTGGAGACCCACATGCTTCCTAAAAGCATCCCCGCCTCCTCTTGGCGTTGTACAAGGACCCTTCGGCTTCTTAAAAGCTCTCATGCCTTCTCTTGGGCTTAGTACAAGGACCCAGAGACCTCTAAAGGTATAGGAACAGAACCTAGTCATCAATTTGCTAGAGCTGTCTTTCTGAGTCAAGTGTCAGACCAGTTAATGGGTTGACCTTCATCCCTTAACATGCCAGCCTTCTCTTGGGCATCATACAAAGATCATTCACTACCCGAGAATTAATTTCTCAACACACCAGTAGACTTGGACAGTCTCAATACCCTTTGGATTTCCCATTTCCTTAAAGAACAGGAAATAACCCTGATCCTCTGATCAATCCCAAAATACAACATTACCCATATAAGAACTGATTTTCTCTTTATCCAACATACTGGACCTGTCACTAAACTAAAACAGTTACCAGCACACTAGCCTCCTCTTAGGCTTTGTATAAGGACCTTTCCTCAGCGGAAAGCTAGCCTCCTCTTGGGCTTTGTATAATGATTCTCCCTAGCGGAGCCAACCTTTTCACACTCTCTTGTTGAGTATAAAAGACTCTCTTGTTGAGTAATCCCCTTTTAGCCTCCATCTCGGGCTTTATACAGGATACAAATTACTCTCTTGTTGAGTATAGAAGACTCTCTTGTTGAGTCACACCCTTTAGCCTCCATCTCGGGCTTCGTACGAGATATAAAATCACTCTCTTGTTGTGTATAAAAGACTCTCTTGTTGAGTCAAACATTTTCAGCCTCCATCTCGGGCTTCGTAAGAGGTACAAAGACTCTCTTGTTGAGTCAAACACCTTTAGCCTCCGTCTTGGGCTTCGTACAAGACACATACAAAAGCACTCTCTTGTTGGTCAACCCTTTTAGCCTCTCTTTCGGGCTTCGTACGAGACACATAAAAGCACCCTCTTGTTGGGTCAGTAGCCTCCTCTTAGGTATTGTATAAGGAAACCCCGGTTGAGTCAATCAACCTTTTAGCATCAAAAGTTGTGCCTCGTTCACAGTATACAAACATCAACAACTCTTTTCCCCCCATCTAATTGCTGTAAGCGGCAAGCCTCTGGATTATTTACATCCACGCCACTGTCCCTCTTTTAGCATGAGAAATTCCTAAGGAAAGATAACATTGCTCTAAACTGAGTTAAAGTCTTCTCCTTCAGGTTAAAAAACCCCTATAAAGGAAATTATGGCATTGCTGGATTCACATATCCCAGTTAAAGTAATTCTCCTTTATAATTAGTCACCCAACAGTTGTGACAAACAGACCAAATATCCCCTTTAGAGATGACAAATTCTCTCTAAAGTCAAACCCCTTTAGCTTCACATCTTGGGCTTTGAACAAGATACAAATAGACCCTTCAGCTTCACATCTTGGGCTTTGAACAAGGTACAAACCACTTTTAGCTTCATGTCTTGGGCTTTGAACAAGACACCAAAACAACCTTTTTCCTCCCATAGAAAAGGAGGAACTACGATCGCTCTGATTTCCCTGTTTCGTTAAAAGGGAATACATAGGCATAAGATTGAAGAATCTTAGCGAGCACACTAATCAAAAACCCAAAATCCCGTACCTTCACACATCAATCGAAAAGCATCAGTCCTAACATCCTACCAATAGTATAGTCCCATCCTTAGCAAAATAAGCAGAGAGAGCCCCACAATCTAAACTGCATCTGTAAACCAACAGACCGCTGTTCAAACTCAGTATGCAAGCAGGGTTAATTGGAGACATCTATTTCCCTTTCCTTAGTCAGCTCAATAGGATAAAAAATGAATCGACCTGTAGTACCCCAGAGCGACAGTGCTTAAGAACCACGTCCGAAATCGCTCGCTACACTATGTTAGAAAGAATCACAAGCAAGAAGAAAAGCCTGTTCAAGAATCATTCCATGGCATTCCTGCTTATCCTTCTTATTACTCCAGACCAGCTAGACCCTCAGAACCTGACCTATCGGGCTTTCTAACTGCCTCACTAACCAGGCATGCGAAGCCTGACTTATCTGGTTTCCTAACTGCTTCACCACCAAAATATTGGACACCAGAAGCTAGAAGACTAAGATTTACCAGGCCACAAGAAGCCTCAACTTCTAGATCCAAAAAGCAAGTTACTCGAATGAGCACTTCATCATCAGACTCTCAGGATGTTCTTGAAACACCTCTTACTACCTTCCCCAGGAATGAAGAGGATCCTGACAAAACCTTTGAGGCCTTGGCCATCACAGCAAAACATGAATCTTCTCCAGAAAACCAGTCCGCTGTTGACACTTCAACATCACAAGAAGAAAATCATTTGGCAACAGAACCATCTACGCCCAGAAATGACAACTCCTCTAAAGAAGATGAAGATAAGTCATATCAAAGCACAGACTCTTATGAGACACAACAGACTTTGTCCCTAGAAGATGAATCTCTGGGAACTGAACCAGTTAAGGACCTTATTCTGAGGCTCTTCATGGCAAACATAAAGGAGGAAGACACCTTCTTTGAAGAATCCTCTCAAGAAACTCCAGAAGCTGAAAAGATGAAACCAATAGGCGGACCCTGGTTCACCATTGAAGATATACCACCCAGTAAATGGAGAAAAAGGATCCTTGATTTTGGTGCTTGGCTTGACACTCGACTAATGAAATCCACTGCTGATCCCTACAAAGTAATTGAAGAATTTTGTTGTCGTATGATGGGAACAATGAAAGAGTGGTACATTAACATCGGAGCTGTCAAACAGGATGAGTTACATCGTTTACAAACTTCATCCAATCTCCTCGGTGTTATACATCAAGTATTCATCGGTGATGTTGACATTCATAGTAGAAAGTACAGACAATATTTCTTTGAGATGAAATGTTGTTCTCTCAAAACCAAGGACATAGATAAGCATTATCATCGAATGCTTCAGCGATTCTATGTTGTGAACGGTTTTAATGATACCAGCCTCAAGAACACTTAGTAGCATCTTTGCCTCGGGAGATTCAGCCAAAACTCCACAAAATGATAGCTGCAGCATAAAAAGACATTCCCTCCATGAGTCTTAGACAAATCCACCAAATGAATTTAGAAGCCCTAGATAAGTCATGCAGACTTCATCAACAATTCTCAGAGGTCTTAAGTCAAAAGTCCAAATACAACAAGGCTTGTAAGAAGTCATATCTGGAGATCAAATGCAAAGACAAGAAGTGTAGCTGTCCCACCAAGAAGAAACATCATAAGCAGAAGTACAAATCCTACAAGGATTACAAAAGAAAGAAGAAAAGAGGGGTCAAGTTCTTAAAAAAGAAACTCTTTCGTGGAAAGGGAAAATCACAAAGATGTTTTATCTGTGGATAAAAGGGACATTATTCCAAAGAATGCCCTAACAATAAACACAAAGCTGCTAAACTGATCAACTCACTCCATCATGTTGAAGGAGATTTGGAATCAGTTTACTCTGAACAGAGCTCAGCTGACGAAGAAACAATCTTCGCCCTTCAAGACTACTCATCTGAAGAAACCTCCCTCTCAGATTCAGGAGGCGAAAATTTTGTCCCCATATATTCCTACAAGGAAATAGGAAGCTCTCTTCCAACTCCTCCTCTACCTTAAGTAGAAATCCATGTCCTAGCTACAAAGTTATCACGACCCAAAAAGGTCGTGGCGTACATGGACACCGGAGCACAAGTTACAATGATGAATCCCGACATCTTGCCAACTGAGTTATGGAAAACTCACAAGGCTTACTTTATGGCAGCAGATGGAGAGACCTTCACGATGAACTTGATGATAAAGAATAAGACAGGAATCAAGTTCTTCCCAGATTGCATTATTTGGACACAGGTCATAGGAACAAAGCTTCCAGCTAAAGACATTGTCATTGGAATGGATGTTTATGTGGCAGCCAAGAGACTTCAAATTCTTTCCACTGGAATCAGATACAAAAGAGAATTCAGACCATTCTCTCAAATCATGAAGTTGTATTCCTTGTCAAATATTCCTACGGGATATGAAGAAATTAAGTCAAAACTTCTCAAGCTATGTGCGGATAGCCATGAGAAGTTCCTTCATCCAGAACCCTTATGGAAGAATGAAGACTTCTTTGTCCAACTTCCCTTCAAGCTTAATGAGGATATTAATCCCACAAAGGCCACTCATCCTGGAATGAGTCCTTCTGATTATACCTTGGCAAGAGAAGAATGCAGCCAGCTGCTTAAACAGGGTCTTATTGAACCCCCAAAATCTGAGTGGGCTTGCCAAGCCTTTTATGTAGAAAAAAGATCTGAAAAGGTCAGAGGAAAGAAAAGACTTGTGATCGATTACAAGCCTCTGAACCATTTCCTTCAAGATGACAAGTTCCCTATTCCTAAGACCTCATCTCTGAACGTATTCATCAAGGATGCCCAGATCTATTCAAAGTTTGACTTGAAGTCAGGTTTTTGGCAATTAGGTGTTGACCCAAAAGATCGTCCAAAAACAGCCTTTTGCATACCTAATGCCCAGTACCAATGAACTGTTTTACCTTTTGGGCTTAAGGTTGCCCCATCACTGTTCCAAAAGGCCATGACAAAGATATTTGAGCCCATTCTCCACAGTACTCACATCTACATTTATGATGTGTTACTATTCTCCAAAGGCGAAAAGGCTCACAAACAGTTATTAGGCCAATTCCTTAAGATAGCCCAACAACACGGAATAATGCTTTATGAGAAAAAGAGCCAATTAGGCCAAACCAAAATTGATTTCTTAGGAATGCATTTCTCTCACGGAAAATATCAACCTCAACCTCACATTGCTCAAGAGTTGTTGAATTTCCCTAATGAGAATCTTACAGTCAAGCAGATTCAGTAATTTCTCGGTATAATCAATTATATCAGAGATTTCATTCCCAAACTAGCCAGATACACCAGTACTCTGTCTCAACTGCTGAAGAAGAAACCACCACCATGGGGAGAAGAACAAACCAAAGCTGTAAAAGCTTTGAAGGAAATATCTCAATCTCCACCTGCTTTCAAAATCCCTGGAGAAGGGAAACGAGTCCTCCAGACTGATGCCAGTGACCACTATTGGGGAGCAGTTCTGATCGAAGAAACAGGTGGAAAGAAATACTATTGCGGCCACGCCAGTGGTCAATTCAAAGATGCGGAAAAACATTACCACACCACCTACAAGGAATCCCTTGCAGTAAAGATGGGAATCCAGAAGTTTGACTTCCACCTCAGAGGTTACCACTTTGAAGTCCAGATGGATAATTAATCTTTTCCTAAAATCCTAGATTCAAGAACAAGATGCCTCCAGATCCACAAATGTTAAGACTTAAAGATTGGTTTTCCAGATATGATTTCTCAGTGAAACACATCAAAGGAACCCAGAACATCATCCCAGATTTATTATCCAGACCCATGAAACCTATTCAGATCATCACTACCCGGCATACGTTTCCATTAATCTTAATGGTCCAACCTCTTCCAACCAATGCCTCGGTCACCAAGAATCTTCCTCCAGGAGTCAACTACTCCTTTTCAGTATCTCAGCTCAAGGAATATGCCAGGAACAATCTCTTTTACTTTCTGTTCAGAATCATTAGAAAGAAGCGTCTTCCTGACCATACCCCTTTCTTCCCAGATACTCCTTTCCATCTACCATTTTTGATAAATCCTGCTTTTAGATTTACAAAGAATCAACTATGGTACCTTTGGTGTGCTACTAGCTTATATGCAATGTCTGTCCTAATCCCTACCATTGCAATGTACGAACATCTGATGAACCCCAGGAAACACAGATCCTTAATTTGGATTGCTCTATAATGGTTTTCTCCATTAAATTGGTGGAGAGAAAACCTCAGTCTAGCCATCACTGATCTCAAATAGAGGAACTTAACTTTTGAAGTTCTTAATAAGTTCAAGACAATTTAAATCCTTCATCGCCCATATCAGACTGATCCCAGAACTCAACTTCTAGTTTGCAAAAGTTACATTAATGCTTGGGAAACCATTGATGATTATCCCACGAGCCTGGAAGGATTAAAAGCTTTAATGGATTATGTTAATTTGATTAATCTTTACAATCCTGTTAAGAGTCCAATTAATACAACTTGTATTAGTCATGGAAACCTTCCTCCGCAATGGCAAGATATAGAAATATCAGAAGTTCCCAATTCTCACTGTTGGAAACCCCCATGGACGACTTGGTCAACATATGAAGTAAGAGAAAGACCAGGAATCAACAATGAAGCATCTCAGATGAACATTGAAGAACAATTTGCAGGAATGAATTTTCAAGAATTTGTTCGAAGAGATGATCAAAGGATTAAAGATCAAGATATAAATGAAGACAGTAAGCAGGATGAGTCATCACTCTATCCTCCACTCCTAGACAATCTTGACGATGATGCTCTTGAAGAATTAGCACTATACTCAGCCCATCATGATCCAGATCACTATGCACAAAATCTGTATGAAGAAATGATGAGGGACAGTTGTGAGTATGAGTCACACTACGCGACAAACAATCTCTCAGAAGGAGAATATTCTGATCCAAATATGTCACCATCACATGAACCAATTATCAAAGACTAATGTGACGTGTGGGACCAATATCTTATCACAATCTGTGATAAGTCAAAAGTTTGTCTTCCACTACTAGAAAGCTACTCCATTATGCTTAGTGGCGGGGCCACAAATAGTTTATCTTATCTCCGTTTTAGTCAAAAGGTGGCATAAGTGTGTCTGCCACTAGTCTTGTAACGTGTCAATGTTTGCGTGTTTGCTTGCTTACTTGCTAAGTTTCTCCTTTCCTATATAAGGAGAACTCTTGTAACATATTAAGACATGTTGAAATACAATAAAATGCGTGTTTTCTGTCTAAACATGTTCTAAACATTCCTCTTCTCTCTAAAAGCTTAAATTCTTATGTTTTATCCATAGTTACCCCATAGAGCATACTATCATCTCTATGGGGTAACTATGGATTGAACATAAGAATTTAAGCTTTCAGAGAGAAGAGGAATGTTTAGAACATGTTTAGACTGAAAACACACATTTTATTGTATTTCAACTTGTCTTAATATGTTACAAGAATTCTCCTTATATAGGAAAGGAGAAACTTAGCAAGTAAGCAAGCAAACACGCAAACATTGACACGTTACAAGACTAGTGGCAGACACACTTATGCCACCTTTTGACTAAAACGGAGATAAGATAAACTATTTGTGGCCCCGCCACTAAGCATAGTGGAGTAGCTTTCCTGTAGTGGAAGACAAACTTTTGACTTATCACAGATTGTGATAAAATTCTGGTCCCACACGTCACATTAGTCTTTGATAATTGGTTCATGTGATGGTGACATATTTGGATCAGAGTATTCTCCTTCTGAGAGATTGTTTGTCGCGTAGTGTGACTCATACTCACAACTGTCCCTCATCATTTCTTCATACAGATTTTGTGCATAGTGATTTGGATCATGATGGGCTGAGTATAATGCTAATTCTTCAAGAGCATCATCGTCAAGATTGTCTAGGCGTGGAGGATAGAGTGATGACTCATCCTGCTTGCTGTCTTCAGTTATATCTTGATCTTTAATCCTTTGATCATCTCTTCGAACAAATTCTTGAAAATTCATTCATGAAAATTGTTCTTCAATGTTTCTCTGAGATGCTTCATTGTTAATTCCTGATCTTTCTCCTACTTCATATGTTGACCAAGTCGTCCATGGGGGTTTCCAACAATGAGAATTGGGAACTTCTAATATTTCTACAGCTTGCCATTGCGGAGGAAGGTTTCCAGGACTAATACAAATTGTATTAATTGGACTCTTAACAGGATTGTAAAGATTAATCAAATTAACATAATCCATTACAGCTTTTAATCCTTCCAGGCTCGTGGGATAATCATCAATGGTTTCCCAAGCATTAATGTAACTTTTGCAAACTAGAAGCTGAGTTCTGGGATCAGTCTGATATGGGCGATGAAGGATATAAATTATCTTGAACTTATTAAGAACTTCAGAAGTTAAGTTCCTCTCTTTGAGATCAGTGATGGCTAGACTGAGGTTTTCTCTCCACCAGTTTAATGGAAAAAACCATTCTAGAGCAGTCCAAATTAAGGATCTGTGTTTCCCGGGGTTCATCAAATGTTCGTACATTGCAATGGTAGGGATTAGGACAGACATTGCATATAAGCTAGTAGCACACCAAAGGTACCATAGTTGATTCTTTGTAAATCTGAAAGCAGGATTTATCAAAAATGGTAGATGGAAAGGAGTATTTGGGAAGAAATGGGTATGGTCAGGAAGACGCTTCTTTCTAATGATTCTGAATAGAAAGTAAAAGAGATTGTTCCTGGCATATTCCTTGAGCTGAGATACTGAAAAGGAGTAGTTGACTCCTGGAGGAAGATTCTTGGTGACCGAGGCATTGGTTGGAAGAGGTTGGACCATTAAGATTAATGGAAACGTATGCCGGGTAGTGATGATCTGAATAGGTTTCATGGGTCTGGATAATAAATCTGGGATGATGTTTTGGGTTCCTTTGATGTGTTTCACTGAGAAATCATATCTGGAAAACCAATCTTTAAGTCTTAACATTTGTGGATCTGGAGGCATCTTGTTCTTGAATTCTAGGATTTTAGGAAAAGATTAATTATCCATCTGGACTTCAAAGTGGTAACCTCTGAGGTGGAAGTCAAACTTCTGGATTCCCATCTTTACTGCAAGGGATTCCTTGTAGGTGGTGTGGTAATGTTTTTCCGCATCTTTGAATTGACCACTGGTGTGGCCGCAATAGTATTTCTTTCCACCTGTTTCTTCGATCAGAACTGCTCCCCAATAGTGGTCACTGGCATCATTCTGGAGGACTCGTTTCCCTTCTCCAGGGATTTTGAAAGCAGGGGGAGATTGAGATATTTCCTTCAAAGCTTTTACAGCTTTGGTTTGTTCTTCTCCCCATGATGGTGGTTTCTTCTTCAGCAGTTGAGACAGAGTACTGGTGTATCTGGCTAGTTTGGGAATGAAATCTCTGATATAATTGATTATACCGAGAAATTGCTGAATCTGCTTGACTGTAAGATTCTCATTAGGGAAATTCAACAACTCTTGAGCAATGTGAGGTTGAGGTTGATATTTTCCATGAGAGAAATGCATTCCTAAGAAATCAATTTTGGTTTGGCCTAATTGGCTCTTTTTCTCATAAAGCATTATTCCGTGTTGTTAGGCTATCTTAAGGAATTGGTCCAATAACTGTTTGTGAGCCTTTTCGTCTTTGGAGAATAGTAATACATCATTAATGTAGATGAGAGTACTGTGGAGAATGACCTTAAATATCTTTGTCATGGCCTTTTGGAACAATGATGGGGCAACCTTAAGCCCAAAAGGTAAAACAATCCATTGGTACTGGGCATTAGGTATGCAAAAGGCTGTTTTTGGACGAACTTTTGGGTCAACACCCAATTTCCAAAAACCTGACTTCAAGTCAAACTTTGAATAGATCTGGGCGTCCTTGATGAACACGTTCAGAGATGAGGTCTTAGGAATAGGGAACTTGTCATCTTGAAGGAAATGGTTCAGAGGCTTGTAATCGATCACAAGTCTTTTCTTTCCTCTGACCTTTTCAGATCTTTTTTCTACATAAAAGGCTTGGCAAGCCCACTCAGATTTCATGGGTTCTATAAGACCCTGTTTGAGCAGTTGGCTGCATTCTTCTCTTGCCAAGGTATAATCAGAAGGACTCATTCCAGGATGAGTGGTCTTTGTGGGATTGATATCCTCATTAAGCTTGAAGGGAAGTTGGACAAAGAAGTCTTCATTCTTCCATAAGGGTTCTGGATGAAGGAACTTCTCATTTCTATCTGCACATAGCTTGAGAAGTTTTGACTTAATTTCTTCATATCCCGTAGGAATATTTGACAAGGAATACAACTTCATGATTTGAGAGAATGGTCTGAATTCTCTTTTGTATCTGATTCCAGAGGCAAGAATTTGAAGTCTCTTGGCTGCCACATAAACATCCATTCCAAATGACAATGTCTTTGGCTGGAAGCTTTGTTCCTATGACCTGTGTCCAGATAATGCAATATGGGAAGAACTTGATTCCTATCTTATTCTTTGTCATCAAGTTCGTTGTGAAGGTCTCTCCATCTGCTGCCATAAAGTAAGCTTTGTGAGTTTTCCATAACTCAGTTGGCAAGATGTCGGGATTCATCATTGTAACTTATGCTCCGGTGTCCATGTACGCCATGACCTTCTTGGGTCGTGAGAACTTTTCAGCTAGGACATGGATTTCTACATAAGGTAGAGGAGGAGTAGAAAGAGAGCTTCCTATTTCCATGTAGGAATATATGGGGACAACATTTTTGCCTCCTGAATCTGAGAGGGAGGTTTCTTCAGATGAGTAATCGTGAAGGGCGAAGACTGTTTCTTCGTCAGCTGAGCTCTGTTCAGAGTAAACTGATTCCAGATCTCCTTCAACAGGATGGAGGGAGTTGATCAGTTTAGCAGCTTTGTGTTTATTGTTAAGGCATTCTTTGGAATAATGTCCCTTCTGTCCACAGGTAAAACATCTTTGTGATTTTCCCTTTCCACGAAAAGGGTTTCTTTTTGAAGAACTTGACCCCTCTTTTCTTCTTTCTTTTGTAATCCTTGTAGGATTTGTACTTCTGCTTATGATGTTTCTTCTTGGTGGGACAACTACACTTCTTGTCTTTGCATTTGATCTCCAGATATGACTTCTTACAAGCCTTGTTGTATTTGGACTTTTGACTTAAGACCTCTGAGAATTGTTGATGAAGTCTTCATAACTTATCTAGGGCTTCTAAAGTCATTTGGTGGGTTTGTCCAAGACTCATGGAGGGAATGTCTTTTTGTGTTGCAACTATTATTTTGTGGAGTTCTGGATGAATCTCTTGAGGCAAAGATGCTACGTAAGTGTTCTTGAGGCTGATATCATTAAAACCGTTAAGAGCATAGAATCTCTGAAGCATTCGATGATAATGCTTGTCTATGTCCTTGGTTTTGAGAGAACAATATTTCATCTCAAAGAACTCTTGTCTGTACTTTCTACTGTGAATGTCAACATTACCGATGAATACTTGATGTATAACACCGAGGAGATTGGATGAAGTTTGTAAATGATGCAACTCATCCTGTTTGACAGCTCCGATGTTAATGTACCACTCTTTCATTGTTCCCGTCATACGCCAACAGAATTCTTCAATTACTTTGTAGGGATCAGCAGTGGATTTCATTAGTTGAGTGTCAAGCCAAGCACCAAAATCAAGGATCCTTTTTCTCTATTTACTGGGTGGTATATCATCAATGGTGAACCAGGGTCCACCTGTTGGTTTCGTCTTTTCAGCTTCTAGAGTTTCTTGAGAAGACTCTTCAAAGAAGGTGTCTTCCTCCTTTATGTTTGCCATGAAGAGCCTCAGAATAAGGTCCTTAACTGGTTCAGTTCCCAGAGATTCATCTTCTAGGGACAAAGTCTGCTGTGTCTCATAAGAGTCTGTGCTTTGATATGACTTGTCTTCATCTTCTTTAGAGGAGTTGTCATTTCTGGGCGTAGATGGTTTTGTGGCCAAATGATTTTCTTCTTGTGATGTTGAAGTGTTAACAACAGACTGGTTTTCTGGAGAAGATTCATGTTTTCCTGTGATGGCCAAGGCCTCAAAGGTTTTGTCAGGATCCTCTTCATTCCTGGGGAAGGTAGTAAGAGGTGTTTCAGGAACATCCTGAGAGTCTGATGATGAAGTGCTCATTCGAGTAACTTGCTTTTTGGATCTAGAAGTTGAGGCTTTTTGGGGCCTGGTAAATCTTAGTCTTCTAGCTTTTGGTGTCCAATATTTTGGTGGTGAAGCAGTTAGGAAACCATTTAAGTCAGGCTTCGCAGGCCTGGTTGGTGAGGCAGTTAGAAAGCCCGATAGGTCAGGTTTTGAGGGTCTGGCTGGTCTGGAGTAATAAGAAGGATAAGTAGGAATGCCATGGAATGATTCTTGAACTGGCTTTTCTTCTTGCTTGTGATTCTTTCTAACACAGTCTTCTATTTCTCTCATTTGAGCTTGCAGTTTGCTCATTTCTTTCTCCTTTTTGGTGAAGTCATAACTGAAGACTTCTGCGCCATGTATTTGGCTTAGTTCTTGATCTAAGGAGACCACCTGGGCTTTGAGAGATTTATAGCTTCTTCTCAATTTAGTGGAAAATCCCTTGAGATACTCTTCTGTGTCTCTGGTAATCTTGTCCATCTTTTTATCAAGATTCTGGAGCATCTCATTTTGTGCCACCATGTTCTCGGATTGCCAGTTGAGAACTTCTTCGGCCTGGGTCAAAGGTTTCATCCTTCCATCAGCTTGAACTTCAGAGGGATTGATGAATGGCTTTGATGTCCTGTTAGTGATAAGATCTATTTTCCTTTCTAGAGGAGGAAAATGTTGGCCATATTCTGGTGTAGCGGCTGTATACATGAAGCAAGGGATTGGTTGCGCTTGCTGAGGAGGTTCTGCTGATCTGCAATAGTCCTTAGGAGACCATGATACTAGAGTAGGATCATCAGGAGGCAGAAGTCCTTCCTTTCTGAGGATTGTGAGGCCTTCCTCATAGATAGACAACGATTTCTTCTTTCCATGGATTCCTATCCATGGGCCATCTTCAGGGGCTGATCTTCTTTGAGGAGTAGGCTGTGGTTTGCATGCTCCTTTCTTCATAAGTTTAGGGCGAATGATATCTCTGTCGATATCATTGTCATGCATCCAACAGTCGCAATCAGGGTCGCACATGGAGGGATCGACATCCCATATAAAGTGTCCTTTTATCTTGTCCGTATAGATGGGTTTAACATCTGATGTAACGGCATGAATAGGGCACCAGGTTTCTTCAAGAGCTGGTATGATCATCATCGTTTGGAAGATCTGAGAAGACGAACTGGGTTCTTCCTCAGGTTTCTTAAATATTGTTTTGACCGTCTTGTCTGGGTATGTTCAGAAAGAAACTTTCTGGGACTGGGTAGGTTCTTCCTTCCATGCAGTGAAAGGATAAGTCTGACGGCTCCAAAGTGGAGAGTTGTGTAACCTTCACGTTTCCATCCGTTGATGAGATCTTGGGAGATCTCCAGATCTACATATTGTTCTTGGTTGGTAGCCCTAAGGCTACACTGATCTAGTCTTGATGTTTGGATGTACTCTTTGACGTTGTTGGGTCTGTTTGTAGATATGAGGGTTTTGATGGATCTAGTAACGGTTTTATGTCTTCTGAATATGTTGTAAGGATTCAGAAGTGGAGGAACAGTCTCAGCAATCTGAGCATCTTCCGGGACATGAGAATATTCTATCAAGTTTTCAATTTTGTTTGAGAGAGTCTTTTTACAGAGTTTGGGACGCGAGAGGGATGAGGTAGTTATAATAGGTCGAGTGTTTGTTGTTTCAGTTGTATCCATGATAAACTGGGTTTCTCTCTTACTCACTCTCGTTCTCATGTTCACACCATATGTACCCCGCTTCTTTAAAACAAACAACCCATTCAACTCTCGGAATCCCTCTCCTTCACTCTACTAAAATAGATTCCTCACTATGCTCGGCCAATCATGGACCTCATCGCATCAAAGGGAGGTCATACACATGGTTATTTAAAGCAGATTCACAAGGATCATAGAGCAAAGGAACATAGGTAACGCATCAAAAGCCAAGTCATCAAATCTGAGGTAAAGCATCAAACAGTAGGAAGACACAACAAAACCCTGTCTCCAATTTACTTATGGAACTACGCATGCTACACAGTGAAGAGAAAGGTCAAAAACAAACAAGGAAGTCAATCAACGAGACAGCGATTTTATAATATAGAGGGATCAGTAAACAAACCACTGATTAGGAGGCTTCAACTGCTATGGTTAGTTCTCTGACTTCTTTCTTTGATTCCTTTGCTGGCTTCTTCTTCTTTAACCTTTCCTCTTCTATATTCCGCCGTTTGCCAAATTTTATTTGGGGGTGAGCAACTTGGCTCAAATGAGTCTCAGTGTGAGACTCAGTGAACCCTATGTCACGAGCTCTTGTGTAAGGGTATGGGGAGTAATTTGAGCAGAGTTTCAGTAGGATTTCTGGATCTCTATTGCTCAATGATTGGGTTGTATTTATAGGGAGTTTTGGGGGTTTGTTGGTATGTGTGAAAGTTTTTTATTTTTCAATTTGGTACGTGGGAGGAATATTTCTGATAGAAAATGAGAGAATGATGTTGATTTTGTGGGATTTGGGTGATAGTGACTCAATTTCATTTTTGTCTGTTGTGAAACGAATTTCCTTCTAGAACGTGTGTGCTTTTTTATCCGAGTTTTGTGTGAATACATTGCCTGATTTTTACTGCTATAAAGTTGTTATTCTTACTGCCTGTAAAATACTCACTGACTTTCTTGTGCAATTCTTCCGTCCTTTGATTTTTTTAATCATGTACTTTCAATTTCGTTTCAGACACAATCATGACATGAGGGAGTAAGGAATTTGAATCTGGGGACTTAGAGGTTTTAATAGAGAATGTCATGGCTCATGAGATGTATTGGTTTTGATTGTGGTTACATTACTTGGAAATTAAGCAATGCCTTGTCTTGTGAGTTTTCGTATGTTTTTCATCTTGGATTATTCTGTTTTGTGCAGTGTTTGTATCCCTTGAATACAAGGCTCTACATATGAGGTCCATGCCTACTGCAGTTAGTATATTAGAACTTACAAGCTGCTACTATTTACTGTGTTTTTCCCTGACTTTAATGAACTCTATTAATCAATGACTTTACTTGTTTCGCAGGTTCACTATTCTTGACGGGTGGATCGGCCTCGACAATTGCATCACTCTCGGCAGCAGCTTTCTTGGCCTAAAAAAACCTCCTGGTTCACAAGTTTCGGAAAAGAAATTGCGAGAAATAGATACTAGCAGTTTTAGAATTGTGAGAAATCACAAACTCTTTGTTCAAAAAAAATCAAGAGTAGTCTGAGAATTTGCTGGTAAAGGTTCTCAAAACAAGCTTATAGTCACCAACTTTCAAGCAAAGAATAATAGTTTCACTATCTTTTCTTTCTTAGATTCTCCTAGTGCAGCATCATCACTAATTCCTTGTAACTTCTAGCACATTCCCTGCAGAGGTGATATGCAACAGTGTTGTAATTCTGCATTGGGGATTCACCAATTGATACTAAGGAGACCATCAGGTATTTCTGCCAGTCATTTTGATTCGTGTTGGTAATGAAGTATGGTTACTAAAGTACACATCATTGAGTGAAATTTTGCCCTGCAGGTGCTTATATGAACAGGGTGTATTTGTTCCCTCTTAGGACTCATTTGATCTTAAGAAAAACAATACCCAATATCTAGAAGTGACTTTGACGAGAAGGTGGATAGAGTTGGGAAGCTTTTGCCGTTAGACATGGACCATGATGGAACAGACGAAGATAAGGTGGGAAGGAGGACGTAATGCGTTCTGTGACCGTTTTCCATCTGTTCTGCCTCAAATAGTCTAAACACATTGGCATCTCACGGCTTCCTGCTTAGCCTATAAATTTCTCCCCCTGGTTGTACTCATGTAACTTTGTTGTCTTGTACCTTTGAATTGTATCATTACTATCAAGTCTCGCTTTTTGAGATGTTTGAACTTTTTCTTTTGGAATTGAAAAAGTATGTCCATGTTGCCTTGCTGTGAACCTGTTATTGACATGTTCTTAAATTTAAATCATGGTGTTGAAAGGGATTGAGTAATGACTTGAAAACTCTCATATCATCTTGCTTGCATATGGTACTTATTACCAATTTCACCCCTTTTCATGTGTATCTCATTGTGGTGCGAGGACACTGCATTCATGGATGGATGAAGAGGTTCGGGTGAGGCATAAGCTGTGGAGCAGCCGTTGTTTTGGATTAGCTTCCCCATGTAATTAGACTTAGGTTTACTGTAATTTTGTAAGGTCAATTGTCCTTTCAAATCCAAATTTTACAATGTGGCCATTGTTGAATCTTATTTGTATTTCTCTTGTAACTCTCTGCAAAACTAACTTTTGGCATATTGTCTTTCTGTAACTTAATTGATTGAAGTTTCTGGTATGATTTGTGTATGAAAGAAATCGGTTTGTAATCTTTGTAGGAGTCTTCATATAGCTTGTATATGGGTGTAACAAAAGCTATTGTGAATTCCTTCATGAGTTTTGCCTCCTTTCCCAAAGTGTCTTACCAACTTGACATTACATGATTAGTTTTTGAGAACCAACTAAAAGACATTTGGTTTGGCTTGTATAAAGCTTGGGTAAATATATCCAGATTTGTGAGAGAGGCAAGGAAACCATATAGAGGAAGCATTAACGAAAAGAAGGAGGAGAAGATAGCAAATATCCGGCAAAGACACACAGAGAACCAGAATGTGAAGAACAACCAAGGTTGGAGACAAAGCAAGAGAATCGAGGGGAAATCTTACGCGGATGCGACGTTGAACAAAAAGGTAGAACAAGATAAGCAAGAGGTCGAATTGTGGAAGGAGGAAAACAATGGCGGAGCACATAGGGAGAAAACAATACCAGAAGTAGGATTGAAGATAACAGTAAACGAGGAGGAGACGACGTGGGCTAAGGAAGGCTACACCGAATTTGTGCACAATATCCACCAAGTAAGTACAATGCTGAAGATGATGATAGAAGAAGGCATAGCATCCATAAGAGCAATACCGCTAGGGGGAGACAGTGTTCCTAAAAGCGGACAAAGAGGAAGACATAAAGGAAATAATAGAAGAATATAGAGACATCTTTCATAAATGGTTTAGAATGGTGAGGAAGTGGGAACCAAGAGACTCAGGAGGGGCTAGATATACTTGGATCAGAATATATGGGATACCAGTTCACGCATGGAGAAGGAAGGTATTTTCAAATCTGGTCGTGAAGTTTGGAACGATTATTGAAGTAGACGAGAAAACTGAGAATCTGCAAAGACTTAACATGGCGCGAGTTATGATAAGAACAACGTCAATGGAGTTTATCAACAAAGTGCAAAGGATCCAAGTTAATAAGGAAGAATTCATGATTAGATTGACTGAAGAGACATGCGAGTGTCATAACCAAGAAGAAGAAATCCCAGAAAATGAAGGTGTCGAGACCTCCAGCAACTCCGACGAAACATTCGTCCCGCCGTTAATGGCGTCGACGGAGGAAGAAGAGAACATACTAGAACTAGAAGAAAACTTGAGGAGAATGATGACATCATTGGAAAAGCAAAAGACATTAATTAGGGAAGAGAGTGAAGGCGGCGAGCATGATGTGATTTTGGAAAAGGTTAACAGAATGGAGCAACTGGAAGACGGAAAAGTTGTTGGAAAAACAAAAAATTACAAAAGCAAAGGCAGCCACGCGGGGAAGGAGAGAGAAATTAATAATGAAATTAATACAAGTGGGGTACGGGAGAAAATAGGTACAGCGGAAAACGTAAAGGCACATGAGGAGGGATCAAAATATAATGAGAATTCCCAAGAAAAGACAATACAAAAACAGGGCCCAGTAAGCTATTACGAAAACAACACGAGTGGGCCAAGACAAGGCCCAAATAATATCCAATTGCAAGAAGTGCATAGCAAGCCCATTCGGGTAGCCAACGACATCCAGAAAGAAGACACATTCGCGGAGGAAAGAGAAAAAGGGGCATCAAACAATGGTGAAGACAAACATAGAAACATTCAAGTGGACACCCAAAATCACGAATTCCCTCAAATCGGAAGAGTAGATCCTAACAGAAGTCTGAATCATGAATTGATAGTAAATGAGTATGTGCAGGCCCAAAGATTCAAAGAAAGAAGAAGAAGAAGGTGTGAGATCATGAAGGAGAAGAAAAAGGCATGGAGGAAGGGAAAGAATAAAAAGACAAGATGCTCGCGTGAACAGAGAAATCAAGGAACAAAGCAGGTTAGTGGTTGCCCTAGTCTTTCAATTTTTTCAGATGACATGGAGAAAAAAAGTTGGAAATTTTTACATGGATAGGCTAAACAAATTGCCAAAGGAGTATGGGACCTGGGGAAAGAGTATGGAATAATACATAGAGGGGAGGAGGCAGAACTATTGCAGGAACTAGAAACAAAATTAAATAGTAGCAGGAGAATCGAGGGTGAAGGAAATGGCGGAGAATGCCATTAAGAAAGGGAGTCAGGGGTTGGAGTACCAGAAGGTCAATGATACTGATCAGTTACAATGTGAGAGTTTTGGGGGGATGACAAAGAAGAAGGACATTAAAAACTTAGTCTGGAAGGAGAAAGCTGAGATGATTTGCATTCAAGAAACAAAAATGGAGAGGGTGGACAGGAACGTATGCGCAAAAATGTGGGGATCATCAGAATGTGATTTAGTGTTCAGGGCATCCCAAGGAAGATCTGGGGGATTACTGACAATATGGGATACTAAGATATTTTCAATTCAAAGAAGTTGGAACATGGAACATATGCTGATAGTAGAAGGAGAATGGGGAGAAAATAAAAAACCAGTTATCATTGTTAATGTATATGCCCCCTGCGAACCAAGGAAGAAGAAAAAGTTGTGGGAGGAACTGTCATTGATTATTACGGCAAGAAGTGAAGCTAACTGGTGTGTTTTGGGAGACTTTAACGCGGTTATATCGGAAGATGAAAGGAGAGGAGTTAATGAGGGAGGAAGGAGAGAGGAAATGGAAGCATTTGACAATTTTATTTCAGAAGCAGAGTTAATTGATCTACCTACGCACGGCAGAAGATTCACATGGTCGAAAGTGACCGGGACAGCAATGAGTAGGCTGGACAGGATTCTCGTATCGGAAGAATGGTTTAGATCATGGCCGGATTGTAATCAGTGGGTCCTAGAAAAATCTCTATCAGACCATTGCCCGGTAAAGCTAAGCGGATCAAAGTTGAATTGGGGGCCTAAACCCTTTCGTATGTTAAGATGCTGGAAGGATACAAAAGGATATAAGGAGTTTATAGAAGATCATTGGCGGAATTTCGAGGTAGACGGGTGGGGAATGTTTACACTCAAAGAAAAATTGAAGTTAATCAAATCGGCACTGAAGGAGTGGCATAAGAAACATACTCAGAATCTAGAAGAAAAGATCAAAGGAGAAAAGCTGGAGTTAAACAGACTCGATGAGAGAGGAGAAAAAGTCACATTATCGGAGGGAGGGGTCGCCGAGAAGAGGAAGACAATAGCCGAGCTCCACAAACTATCAAAACTGCACTGTAGCATCCAATGGCAGAGATCCAGAGCAAGATGGATAAAAGAAGGGGATGCTAACTCGAAGTTCTTCCATGGCTTCATCAATAAAAAAAGAAGGGGTAATGAAATTCTAAGCTTAGACAAAGGAGGTACTCAGGTGACAGGAGTAGCAGATATCAGAAAATTGATCGAGGACCATTTTCAGAAGCAATTCGCGGCGGAAGAGGTGAAGCCAGTTCCAACATTCTTAAACTTCAAATGTATTGACGAAGGCGATAATGAAAAGTTAATTAAGGAATTCTCGGAAGAGGAAGTGAAAAAAGCAGTGTGGGAATGTGATAGTGATAAAAGCCCGGGACCGGACGGAGTAAATTTTGGATTCCTAAAAGAATTCTGGAGTGTAATTAAGGCTGATTTTATGAGAACTATGACAGAATTTCACAAATACGGAAGGATAGTTAAATGGGCGAATTGCTCCTTCACAGTGTCGATTCCCAAAAAATCAAACCCTGTAAAAATTTCAGATTTCAGGCCAATCTCGTTAGTCGGGTGCATATTAAAAGTGCTATCGAAAGTCTTGGCGAATAGAATGAAGGAGGTAATTGGTAAAGTTATAGCTGAAACGCAATCAGCATTCATAACTGGGAGACAAATAGTGGACGGAATTCCCGTTGCCAACGAAATAGTAGACGAGGCGAGGAAATGTAAGGAAGTAGTATTGTTTAAAGTGGATTTTGAAAAGGCCTATGATTCGGTGGATTGGAGGTTCATTGATTTCGTAATGAAAAAGATGGGATTTTGCGAGATATGGAGGAGCTAGATCATGGAATGCATAAGTACAACAATGGTTTCAATACTAGTAAATGGAAGTCCCACATCAGAGATAAAAATGGAGCGCGGGCTCAGACAGGGCGACCCGATGTCTCCTTTCTTATTTCTCATTGCAGCGGAAGGATTCAATGTATTGTTGAATAAGGCGACAGAAGTGGGGAGATTTAATGGATATAGATTTAACGGAGGAAACGATGTGTTCACACATTTATAGTACGCGAACGACACTGTAATCATTGGCGAGAAAAGCTGGACAAATATCAACTCGATCAAATCCACGCTTATGCTGTTCGAGATCATGTCGGGTCTAAAGGTGAATTTCCACAAGAGCCTATTAATTGGAGTAAATGTATATCAGAGGTGGTTAGAGGAAGCAGTTGGTTTACTGCATTGCAAAATAGGCACTGTTCCTTTCCTATACCTGGGGATTCCGATAGGAGATAACTCTAAAAAGAAAGCAATGTGGTAGCCGGTCATTGATACAATCAGAAGAAGACTAACAAGATGGAAGAGCAAATTGTTGTCAATAGGTGGTCGCGTGGTGTTGATAAAAGCTGTCTTGTCGGCCCTCCCGGTCTATTACCTATCCTTTTTCAAGGCACCAACAGGTATCATAGAAAAAATTGAAAGCTTATTTAAACAGTTCCTTTGGGGAGGGAGCGAGGGTGGGCGAAAAATAAATTGGGTCAAATGGGACTTGGTCTGCAAACCTATTGATAAGGGGAGCTGGGCATTTAGAATATAAGAGTATTTAATCTAGCACTACTAGGGAAATAGAGGTGGAAAGTTCAAAATGAAAAGGAGGGTTTATGGTTCAGAGCTTTGGTGAATAGATATGGTGATAACATAGGAGTTGGTAATGACGGTTCTAGAGAATCATCAAGATGGTGAAAGGAATTAGCACAAGTAGAAGTGAGTAATCAGACAAATGGGGGTTATTATTCTGTTAAAGGAGCTTACAATAACTTATTGGAATCAAATTATCCCGTATCATCGCCCAACTGGACGAAGATTTGGAATAAAGCGATCCCAATAAAAGTATCTTGTTTGATTTGGAGGATTTTACAAAATAGGCTTCCGACGAAGGACAACTTAATCAAGAGAGGAGTGCTGCCGGTTAGCCAGAATTCATGTAGCAGAGATTGTGGGATGGAGGAGACGGTGCAACATGTATTTTTCAAATGCCCTTTATTTGCAGGTTTGTGGAACAAGTTAAGCAGGTGGTTGGGAGTGAATACACCTTTGTACGGCGTCGGCGGACAACATTTGGAGCAGTTTGAGAACCTATTGGGCAGGCGCAAAAAAAGTGAATTGCAACTTCGAATCATATGGAGTGTTGGAGTGTGGAATATTTGGAAAAACAGAAACAATAAAATTTTCAGAGATAGAGCTATTCATGTCGATCAGATTATGGAAGAGGTGAAAATCACATCCTGGAGCTGGCTCAAATTTAAAGCTAAACTGATCGAGTACGATATTGGAACGTGGTGTCTGAACCCAACTACATGTCTGAAAATTCTACCTGCAGGAACCCCAGCTCTGTCTCAGATTTGAACCTGGTGCGGAATGCAATATTTTGGTCACGTCGTCTAATTTTGGGGCGTTGGATAAAGTCTGTTAGTCAGGTCGTCTTATTTTGGGGTGGAGGGTAAAGTCTGTTAGTCAGGTGCGGTTTTCTGATTAGGCGTTGGAACCCTTATAGCTATGGGTTGTGTTCTGCGGTTGAAGGTCAGAAGCTTTCAGTGGTTTGTTTTTCTACGGATCTGTGGTGGCAGCGTAGGGAAGATTTATCCTCTTCTTAGTTGCAGCTTTGAAAGTAGGGGCGGATAGTAGTTTGTCAGTTGGTGTTGCAGCCCTGGTGACTCAAGTATGTCACGGTATTGTAGTGGAGCAGCTATGTTATCAGTAGTTTGTTTGGAGTTGTGAAGTGAGGTGGTAAGTTGACACAGAGATTCAGCTTTTTTTGCGTGGCGTTTTCATTCACCAGTCCCGTTTCTGCAGCTGATTGGGGGTAAGGTCGCATTGTTCCGGATAATGCTTAGTTCAGAACTTGGTTTCTCCTTATTGTTATCTAAGGCGTAGGAGCGTCGTAGCGTTTGGTGGCTATGCAATTTGTGCTTGCAGCATTCTGCTAGCTTTAGTTTTTTCTGGTTTTGTTCTGGTGTAGGAAAGGTATACTGCACTGATGGCATTTTGTATTGGTTTTGGGTTTGTATTGATGTACTTGTGTACCCTTGGCATAGCTTATGCCCTTGTATATCAATAAAATATTATCTTTGCTGTTTCAAAAAAAAACATGATTAGTTTTTGAATAATAGAAAAGTAACAATGATGCCTTCATGCGCGACCCGCTACTTTGTACATGCTTGAGTGTTTTCTGATTTCTGATGTGGTTTATGTATTAGCCATGAAATTCAAGAATAATATTGTATATTTATGATTAAGAAAGTGCTAGGTACCTTATCACGTGACCATTCCATGGCCTGAACTTCTTCATGCTCTAATTAATTTGATCACAAGTTCTTAATGACTTAAAATAGTGCTTGGAACCCACTTGACATATAAATTGACAATGTATGGATCATGGGCTTGAACGCTTGGAGCAATTCAAGTCAACTCTTGAGAACAAGTTCTACTTAAGATTATATCTTGAAACTAATTAAGCCTTGCTTGAAAAGATTTTAATCACAACTTAAAATACCAAATAACCATAACTTAGGATTAGAGACAACTCTGACCACTTCTAATCATGGCTTGCAAACTTCTAACCAAAACTTGAGAAACTTCTAGCATGGTGCAAAGTTGTCTTCATGGCCTAATCAATTTAGTTATGAAATCTAAACCTTGAAATAATTCTTGGAACCAACTTTCAAAACTTGAAAATTCCTTCACATGGTTTGTAATTGGAAAGCTCTTGATATATCTATTTAATGTGAATTGGATTCAAACATAATCATGACTTGAACTTGTTGGATGAATTATTCACTTAATTTTGCAAACTTGAATAAAAAATGTACATGACCTAAGGATGAAGCTTGCATAGTCACCTCTTGGACAAATTTGCAACAAATCTAGCCAAAAATTGACTTGATCAATCACATAACTTTGAGGTTAATCTTGAAGTATGGCTTAGAAGCAAAGCTGATTATGAGCATGAAGACCCATTCCTCTTTTAATTCCACACAACTTGCAAGAACTTGTGATCACAATGAGCAAAAAGAGAACCTCCACAGTCCAAATCTTAGAGGATCATGATCAAAGGTCTGATGATCATTTAGAGAAAGATCGTGAATCCACACAAATATCTAGTATAAGAGCATGAAAAGGAAGGACAAATTTGGGGTATAATAATCAACAACTTATTTTGTGAAAGAATAACAATTGTTGTATTCAACTTCATGATACTATTCTTTTTTTGAGAGGGATTTCTATTATGATATCCTTGATGATCATTGAGCCCCATTCGCTTAATGATTTCAATTGCATTGTCTGCACTTATGGACATTAGGGAACCCCCAGCAGTAGCGTCTAGCAATAACTTGGGTTGTTGTTGTATTCCATTTGTGAAGATACAGATCTGTGTAAAATCATCAAAATTGTGGTTTGTACATCCTCTCATCATGGATTTGTATCTCCCCTACGCTTCATTAAGAGTTTGAGTTGCGCCTTAGGAGAGCAATGTAATGGTTGCCTTTGCTTCCATTAATTGGTTGCGAGGGAAGAAATGTTTAAGAACTTTTCCTCCGACGCATCCCAATTTTCCATTATCGATGTTCATTGGTCTAGATACCACTCCCTTGCTTTTCCAATTAATGAATGTTGAAACAATCTCATGAATATTGTTTCCGATTTAGTTTTGAGGCTTCTAGCTTCCTAGAAATCTCGTAAAACTTCATGAAACATGTCTATGAGTATTCATGATATAAAAATACGAAAGAGTTAGAATAAAGAATTTTGACTATTGTGGCGTGGCATGCCACCAATTTTTTTTTCTATTGTTATTATTGTTGTTATATGCATCAGCCATGGTTTCTTTTTTTGAAACTGAAGACTCTACTAGATTTGGCAATATCGCTCGTAACTTTCCCTTTCTAATCTTTCGTCCAACTCTTTCGATTTCAGGATCGAAAACAAGTTTTTCTACCGAATCCATTTCTCTCATGCACAAGTAATTACATAAATTGCTAATACAATTATTATGTTATTGATTATAAACCAAAAATACAGGTTTTAACAAAAAAATCATAAAAAATGATTAAAAAAAAGACTATAGCAATGTCTTTAAAAACATATGCTAGTTCCCAGCAACAACACAATTTTTTGTTGAAGTGCAAGTAGAAAGTACAATATTATCATATCCACCAAGACTGGTTATTTTTTAAAGACCGTTCAACATTTTTTTTATTTTAATCAAAAGGGTTTTTTAATATTGTTTGTTTGTGAGAATGAAATGACAAACCTAATTTGATATATCAGTGTAAATATTGGGAAAACTTGTTTGGGTTATATTTCATCAACCTTATCCTCATGTATAAATATTTATCAATAATATACTCTTCTACTCGGCTATTAATACTTCCACCTGTTGCTCTAATTGCAGCTCGGGCCTGATTCAATGACATAAGACCATTACCTAATAGACGATCTCTCTCCCTATTAACCAATATAAAAACATTAAGTTTCAACAATGAATGCATATATGAACGTGCTCTTTTACAAATATCATTATTTGTGAAAATATTAAGCCATACTGTAGCGAGCGATTTTGGACGTGGTTCTTAAGAACTGTCGCTCTGGGGTTACTACAGGTCGATTCATTGTTTATCCTGTTGAGCTGACTAAGGAACGGAAATAGATGTCTCCAATTAACCCTGCTTGCATACTGAGTTTAAACAGCGGTCTGTTAGGTTAGGATGCTATATGGTAATTGGGCCTCTTTCTTCTTACTTTGTTTAGAACGAAACACCGAGAATGTTCATGGGGAATTTTGTTAGGATGCTAGGACTGATGCTTTTCGATTGATAGGTGAAGGTACGGGATTTGGGGCTTTGGATTAGTGTGCTCACTAAGATTTTTCTTTCAATCTTAAGCCTACGTATTCCCGTTTACCGAAACAGGGAAATCAGAGCGATCGTAGTTCCTCCTATTCTATGGGAGGAAATGGTGTTTTGGTGTCTTGTTCAAAGCCCAAGACGTGAAGCTGAAAAGGTGGTTTATATCTTGTTCAAAGCCCAAGATCTGAAGTTGAAGGGGTGTTGTCTTTAGAGAGAATTTGTCATCTCTAAAGGGGGTCTGTTTGTCACAATTGTTGGGTGACTGACTATAGAGGAGGATTAATTTAACCGAGATATGTGAATCCTAGCAATGCCATAATTTACTTTATAGGGGGTTTTAACCTGAAGAAGAAGACTTTAACTCAGTGTAGAGCAATGCTATCTTTCCTTAGGAATTTCTCATGCTAAAAGAGGGACAGTGGCGTGGATGTAAATAATCCAGAGGCGTGCCACTTACAGCGATTAGATGAAAGGAGTTGTTAATGTTTGTATCCTGTGAACGAGGCACAGTTTTGATGCTAAAAGGTTGATTAACTCAACCAGGGGTTTTCTTATACAAAGCCTAAGAGGAGGCTATTGACCCAACAAGAGGATGCTTTTGTGTCTCGTACGAAGCCCGAGAGGGAGGCTAAAAGGAGTTGACTGAACAAGAGAGTGCTTTTAGATGTGTCTTGTACGAAGCCCAAGACAGAGGCTAAAGGTTGACTCAACAAGAGAGTCTTTTATACTCAACAAGAGAGTGTTTTTGTATCTCGTACAAAGCCCGAGATGGAGGCAAAAAGGATTTATTGACTCAACAAGAGAGTCTGTTTGTATCTCGTACGAAGCCCGAGATAGAGGCTAAAAGGATTGCTGTTTCAGTTGAGTGACAGGTCCAGGAGGTTGGTTAAAAGAGAAAATTAGTTCTTATAAAGAGACTGATTAAAGGTAAGGCTATGCTTTGGGATTGATCAGAGGATCAGGGTTATTTCCTGTTCTTTAAGGAAATGGGAAATCCAGAGGGTATTGGAGACTGTCCGAGTCTACTGGTGTTTTTCCCTACTTGAGAATGCCTTCGAGACTCAAGGAGATTAGACTGTCCAAGTCTAGAGTTTTATCTTTTGTACCATGCTTAAAGAAACAATAGTAGTACGTTCACGGTAGAAAGATCTAGACTCTTTGAAAGACTGTTCTATTAAGATGACTAATTTCTATTCCTATACCTCTAGGAGGTCGTCGGGACAATTTGTACGAAGCCCAAGAGGAGGATGGAAACTTTTAAGAAGCCGATGGACAATTTGTACGAAGCCCAAGAGGAGGCTCTTTCCCTGAAGGAAGAATCCTTATACGAAGCCTAAGAGGAGGCTGTGAATACTTCTAAGAAGCCGTAGGGTCCTTGTACAACGCCCAAGAGGAGGCAGGATGCTTTTAGGAAGCCTGTGGGTCCCCAAACCCCGAGACATTCAAGACAGGCTATTCACAGAGAATAGATCAAGCCAGGAAAGTCCGAGAATTTGGAAGAAACTCAAGAGATGCCATTCACGGAGAAAAGATCATCTCTGGGGAGTAGAGTTTCTTTGACAATTCTAAGAGTGACAGTCTGAGAAAGGGTTCACCGAGAATGTTGCCTTTCACATCTCCATATTGTTTAACCCCAAGAGGAGGGAAGACTGTGTCTGGTAATCCTATGGGGGATCTAGTTTTGTCTATTTAAGAGTGATCAACATGGCTTAGTGCTAGACTTAGCTGCCGGGGAAACTCTAAATATCTACACTAGTATTACACAGTTGATATGAGTTTATGAAAGAAGACTTACAGTGAAATAGCCCCACAATACAGTTATATGTATATGAAAGCGGATAAAGAGAGCATATAAACACTTACTCGGTTGTAGAGCTTCCATGCTGTTTGGTTAGTTGTTCAACAAAGAAAGATTGAAAACAACAGTATATTCAAGATTAAAGGAGAAAGTATTTTGAAAAGATGTTGGGGCTTACAGCTCAAGGAGAGGCCCAAGGTTTATCAGTGATCGCACTGTCGTTTTGTACAGAGGGACTTATACAAGTAACTGAGGCCCAAGAAAGGATTTTTTTACAATGGGATAGGTCTTACACTCTCTCAAGAGGCCCAAGTGTTTAAATAAAAAGAATGGGGCTTACAACACGAGGGTAGGCCCAGATGATTGGTTTTTTTATTGGTGATCGCGCCGAGGTTTTATTTTAACGAAGGGGGAGTTATACAATGTCTGAGGCCCAAAAAGTTTTGGTTAAAATGGGATTGGGTCTTACACTCTAATAGAGGCCCAGGAGATTTATTTTTGTACAAGTGGTGGGGCTTACAGCTCAAGGAGAGGCCCAGGGTCATTTGTTTGAAAATGGCAATCGCACTGAGATTTTTAAAAATGCGGTGGATCTTATACAATACATTGAGGCCCAAAATGGTTTGGTTTTCAAAGGGGGTTGGGTCTTACAATCTAATAGAGGCCCAAGAATAATTTTGAATGGGTCTTATAGCTCGAGGAGAGGCCCAAGGTTTGGTTTTCAACGGACGATGATCGCGTCGAACTTTTTGAAATACAACGGGACTTATACAATAAGTGAGACCCAAAAATAGGTTTGTATTTACAAAGGATTAGGTCTTACACTCTATTAGAGGCCCAAAAGTGTTTGAAATTGTTTGATGAGGGTGAAAATCAAAGAAACCCTAATTTGTTATTCTTTAAAAGTAAATATTTAAAGAAAATCAAATTAAATACCAAATAAGTTTGAATAAACCATTTGTGATTTTTTTTAAGGTTTGAGAAATCATGGATTAATCACAAGGTGAATTAAAACTCACTTGGTTTTGATTTTCAAAGTAAATATTCACTTTTAAAATGTTTTAAAACATTAAAAAGGAATTTATTCACAAAAATACTAATTATATTAAATAAATAATATAAACTTAATCTTTTTGTGGAATAAAATATTTCAACATTTTTGTGATTTTTTACAAAAAGAACCAATAGAAAATAATTAAAATTGAAGGAGTTATTAATTTTCCAATTAATTAATAAAACATGAAAATATTGGAAAAAATAGCAAAAATGTGAGAAAACACAAAATGGCATGGGTGGGGTTTGAACCCACGACCTCAAGGTTATAGGGCGCGCGCATTACCACTGGGGTGGTGATACATCCATTGCTTGAAGTGAAACCACAAATATACAAGGCATACCTTGTTTTCTAGGCCTGGTCAAGGCAAGGCAAGACAAGTTTTGCCAAGAAACGGGAAGGTCCATAACTTTCTCATTTCTCAATGGCTGGGGATAAAATTTATATGCATCTGGCCTAGAATTTCACAAGGAATCCAATGGTGGTGGTATTTTTTTTCAGATCATACTCCCTCCTCAAAATTCGATAATGGTTTTGAAAAAGGCCTATAATTGCATTTTCTATGCTACACTTTGATACAGGCATGAATTACATGATGAATTGGTTCAAACACAACATATATAACATGTATGAGGTGTGTATGATCAGTGGACTTCAAAGCAATGCATATTTTGGAAAGTTCAAGTCATGATGCTTACCTCTTTTTGAGCTTTTGGAGTTTTCTGTGCAATCTGCCAAACTTCTTGTTCCAGAAATGGTTTGATGCTTTGGACACTCTCAAATGATCTCTTAGAAGCTTTGAGGATGGTTGGAATCAGCTGGAACCTGTAAAAACACAAACTGGCCTTTTCTTGCAAAAGGGGTTAAAATGACCAAAATAACAACTCTCTCAAATGGTGTTCCAGATGGGGGGAACCATTTGGGACAATTCAAGGATATTATTTGGAGTGTGTTTGAGGTTTTATCTGGTTTGGAAAGTGACTGAATCAAGACATGGCTTGAAAAATGCACAAAAGGCCTATTTTGAGGTTTTGAGAGGTGACTTTGTGATTTTGGTGTTACAGGTCACTTTTGATAGTTTGGATCACCTACATATGATGTTTATGAGGTGTTAGGATCATGAGTTGCGATGGAAATGCTCTCTAACTCAAAAACTCAGAGTTACCTTGCTAAAGAAGGCATTTTGGCCTAAAGAGAGGGATTTCGAGGAAAGCATCTGTTTGATGGCTTTGGTGTACTCAAACTGAGCACAAATGAGCTCTATTTATAGTAGAGCAAGTTTTTTTTTGGATCAATAGTGAATGGCAACTACAGCAGAGGTTTGGCCAATGGTTGCACTTTGGAATCGAAGTCTCCTCTAGCCATTGACTAGAGGTTAGGGCACAGGGCTGTGGTTCCATTGGTCTTGGATAAGTCTTGACTGAATTCAGTTGGAAATGGCTCAGTCCATGCCACATTGGTGTATGCATTGAATGCTCCAAAACAAAATTGGAGTCTTGTCCCTCTTTTAGACATTTCTAGGTTTGACATGCTACTTCTTGTTCCAAGGACTTTGGAGGCTTGGCTCAGTGTTTGTCCCCTTTAAATTTGATCCTCGGATGTGTCCAAAGTGATGACAAGGCTTGGAATTATCTGATTTTCCCAAATCGAGAAAAAATGCAAAATTCTGCCTAGCCTTGGCAGTTTTCAGCAAGGCATATTGCCATTGTCATATCTCATGGCCCAAGTGGAATTTGGTGATGTTCTTAGCCATTTTGGAAAGCCCACATATGATACAACAACTTTGTGATCATATTTGGTTTTGATACCTTTTGTATCCAAATGAAAAATCCCCCTACATTTGGAAAAAAGTGAAGGCAGATTCTGACTTAGTGAAAATTTCACTAAGTGTTGGAAAAAAGTGACATTTTCACTTTTTGTGATTTTGATCACTCCATAACTCAAAATCCATGATGAATTTGGAAGGAGGTCGGTTCTAAGCTTTTGTAGATGGTAATGAGAGCTACAAATCTAGCTTTGGATGGGGAAAAATGGCCTTGTGGTTTAGGATTTATGATCCTCCAAAGTTGGTACCCTTGCCACTTTGTTCATAACTTAGAAAATTTTCTAAGTTTTTATGGTTACCCCTTTTACAAGCTATCCCACTTTTCTTGATTTTTCTTGATGAATGATGATTCAAATCATACATTAACATCATTTTAGGGTTAAAAAACCATTTTTGTGAAAAATCTCAAAAAGTCAAAGTTGACTTTTGTGCACAGTTGACTTTTTGTCAGATGAATTCCAAACTGTGCGATCCTCTATAAATTTAAGTCCTTGACCTAAATCAAACTTGATGGATTGATTTAATAGGTGTTATAGGGTGTATTGAATCATGTCCTAGGGTTTGGGAGCATGTCCTGGTCAAAAGTCAAAGCTACAGTTGACTTTTCTCGCAAAACCCTAATTGTGGTACTGATGAAATTGAGACTTGCTGCTCAAGCTTCCTGGATCAATCCATTGTTAAAAATGGATCAATGTGGTATGTTGGAGACCCTCAAATCATGTCTTGAGGTCTTGGATCATGATTTGTCCCAAAAGTCAACTTAGGGGTGAATTAGGTCAAGAAACCCTAATCCTTGATTTTTGATGTATGCATCCCCTGAGGTCAAATTGACTTGATGCTTGGGCCCATGAGGTTCCATGGAGTATTTTAGGATATTCTTTGAAGCATTGGCTCATGCCCAGAGGAAAATTTCCATCTGGAGGCCCTGGTCGACCAAACCCTAATTTGGTGACACTAGCGATCTTGAGGCTTGATCCACCTGGAAGGGAGCAGCCTTGTGCTTAATCCTTAAAGTGGGAGTCCTATTGATCCATTGTAGATGTTTGGGAGGTTAGAAAAGTTGAAGATAATGTCATTTCTTGATTGATCCTTTGTCTAAGAACTCTGAGAGGGCTTGAAACCCTAATTTTGACTGTAGTAACTGTTCACCCATCTTTGGGGAGGCTGATGAGGCAAGATGGTTCATCCATATTGTGATGATAATTTGCACAATGATGGGAAATCTTAGTGGTCAAAATTTGGGGTATGACAGATGCACCTATTTAATCTTCTTGGACCCGAAGGTGTGAATGGCGAAGGTATTCGGGCATTCAGGGTGCAAGAGGATTAAATATCGGAATACCCGAAATTTTGATGGTGATTATGAATGGCAGTTCGCGCATCCTTCCTCTTTTGCTAAGCAATGATGCTTAGAAAAGTTAAAAACTTCCCCTCGATCCTGGTTTCCTACCAAGGAACTGGTCTTAGTTTCTGATGTAAACTTCCCCTCGATCCTGGTTTCCTACCAAGGAACTGGTCTTAGTTTCTGACATAAACTTCCCCTCGATCCTGGTTTCCTACCAAGGAACTGGTCTCAGTTTCTGATACAAACTTCCCCTCAATCCTGGTTTCCTACCAAGGAACTGGTCTAAGTTTTCTTTTGGACTAAACCTCCCCTCGATCCTGGTCTTCAGCTATGGAACTAGTCTCACTTTCTTTTGTCAATAAACTTTCTTGACAAGGGACGCTGTTCGTAGCGATTTTCCTCAAACTTCTCGCCGAATTTTCCTGGAGAGATGCCATTTGATAGAAAAAGTTTTGATGTCAGACTTGCTGGGGAAACCCATCTGTCTGAGCTGCAGAGGTGTACAAACTTCTTCGTTGGAGATGCCATTCGTTGACTCTACTGGGGGAGAACGAGTCTCTTGAGAGTCTGTTTTTGCTTGGGGATATTGCATCATACTTTTCTCGGAGATCTTTTCGGAGAAATGCCATATGATGTGATCTAATTTTGAGGTGCTGATGACTTCATTAACATCGACTCTCCGGAGAGCAAAATCAATGTGTTGCTGAAAGTCTTTAGTTGTGAGGCTTTCTTTGGGGATTTTCCTTAATCCGGGAAAGCAACAATATCATCTTCGATGGCGAAGAGTGACATTTGTCGAAAGTTTCTCCGGCCTTTTCAGAGGTTCAAGTTATCAAAGTGGTCAAGGGCCAACTCTAATCTAGAAATAAACTGGAGAGAGATTACTTAGATGATTCAATTCTCGACGAGGAAAGAACTAACAACCCGGTTGAGAGGACTGTTATCACTAGGGGATAAGACCGACTAAAGTGATAGTGATGCAATATGAATATGAATGTTGTAAGTTCCTGGATTGGCTGGAATTTTGGTAAAACAACAAGGTGTTCAATGCTGATGTCATGGTGTTGATGTTGCAGCATTGAGTCTTAGTACTGGGCTGTACTAAGTTGTGAAGGTTAACTATGTTTGATGTCATGGGCTTGATGTCATAACATTGCACTTAACACTGGGCTGTGTTAAGGTTGCTAGTTGCTGAAGTGGATGTCTGATGTCACATAGGTGATGTTGTAACATCAGACCTGCAGAACTGAAGCTGATGACAGCATGAGCTTGTTGTTATTAGGGTCGCGTATTAGCTGGAATTGTGGAGAGTGTTGACTCGTTGGATGAGAATATCTTGGGCTAGATATTTTCTGTTACATGGGAGATTTGATTGCAGGTTTGTTGGAGAATTAAAAGGTGGAAGATTTAAAAAGATTTTGGGGATAAAATCTGTTTTAAAAGATTCAGTTTTTAATTAACAAATCTGATCAAATATTGTGACAAATCCAATCCAAATTCAAGGAGCTATATAAAGCGCACAAGACCAAGGAAGAAGGTACAGAAAACAGATTGAAGATCAAGAGCTGGAGGCTTAGAGTCTAGGGTTTGTTTAGAGTACTTGTAATCACACTATTCTAGGTTTGAATAGGTGTTGAATTTTTTGTCCTCTCTAGAAGCTGTGAAGCAATAGAGAGTTGTTGATTGATCGAAGCTAGGAAGCAAGATCAAGGGATCTCAAAGAGGTTGTTCTTTGAGTGTTTTAGGGGATTGAGTAGTGTTCTCATATCTAAGTGGTTTCTTAGGTAGAAAGTCACTAGTAGAGTATAAGTTTAGGAGATTGTCAACTGGTGTGTTGAGTCTGTAAATTATATCTACAAGTAGTGAATTTCATCCCTGGCTTGGTAGCCCCCACACGTAGGTAGTTAGACCAAACTGGGTGAACAATTCCTTGTGTTTTCCTATTGCTTATTCTGTCCATTATTGCAGAGTGTGTTGTTGTGACATCGCACCTTAACATCACACGTCTGGTACCAGAATTTCATTTGGTATCAGAGCAGGCATCCTGTCTGTCTCTGGGTGAGATCTAGGGAAGTTACTTTCTGGTGAAAGATGGACAAAGAGGTTGGAGGATTTGTCAACAGACCCCCTATATTGGATGGCTCAAACTATGAGTATTGGAAGCCTAGAATGACTACCTTTTTAAAGTCATTAGACAGCAGAGCTTGGAAGGCTGTCATTAAAGAGTGGGAAGCTCCTGTTGTGTGTGAAAAAGATGATGCTGGCAAGGATAAAGAAGGCATCTCTAAGCGAAAGCCTGAAGAAGAATGGTCAAAGGAAGAAGATGAGCTTGCCCTTGGGAATTCAAAAACCCTAAATGCTATCTTCAATGGGGTTGATAAGAACATATTCAGGCTGATCAACTCATGTGAAACTGCTAAGGCTGCTTGGGATATTTTGAAGGCTACTCATGAAGGCACATCTAGAGTTAAGATGTCTAGACTTTAGCTTTTAACATCTAAGTTTGAAAGCTTGAAGATGAAGGAAGAGGAAATTATTCATGACTTTCACATGAGTGTTCTTGAGCTGTCAAATGCATCCAGTGCTCTTGGTGAGAAGATGACAGAAGAGAAGCTGGTGAGAAAGATTCTTAGGTCCCTCCCTAAGAAGTATAAGATGAAGGTAACAACCATTGAAGAATCTCAAGACATCAGCAAGATGAGAGTTGATGAGCTTATTGGATCTCTTCAAACATTTGAACTTGGACTGAATGAGGAAGAATCAGAAAAGAAGCCTAAGAGTATAGCCTTAGTCTCCACTCCTGCAGCAGCTAAAGATGATGAGTCCCAGGAGGATCTGCCTCAGGCTATAGTTATGTTGGGAAGGCAATTCAACAAAGTGTTCAAGAAGATGAACTATAACTACAGGCCAAATGTCAAGAACATCTCCTCTGACATCAGTAAGTCAAAAGAGAAAGATGAAGAGAAGACTGTCCAAGATAAAGGTGTTCAGTGCTTTGAATGTGAAGGGTATGGACATGTCAAGAAAGAATGTCCCACATTCTTGAAGAAGCAGAATAAAGGCTTGACAATTTCCTGGTCTGACTCTGACAGTGAAAGCGAAAGTGAGTCAGCAAAGCATGTTGCAGCCTTGACAGGAATTGTTGAATCTGATGATGATAGTGATGGAGAAGTCACTTATGATGAGCTAGCTTCAACCTACAGAGAGCTGTGTTTTAAGAGTGCTGAAGTCTGTCAAGAAAACAAGTGCCACAAGCAACAGATTGCTCAGCTTGAGAATGAAAAAGCTGATATGGAAAATGAAGTGGTGCTAGTAAGAGCTCATCTTGATCAAATGACCAAGTCTGTTAGGATGCTGAACAGTGGTACAGACACTCTTGACAAGATTCTTCAGATGGAAAGGATAGCTGGAGACAGGACTGGATTAGGATTTGTGGTTGAGGGAAAAGTACATACTGAAGCAAGCACTTCAAGAACCAAAGTGGAGATGTCTCAACCATTGTCTCAACATCAGCCAAAGGTGTAGGATCCTACTCCTAAGAAAGCTGATGTTACACAACCTAAGAAGATTGAGAAGAAGACTGGTCATAATCAGAAGAGAAAGCAGCCTCAAGGTGCTAGACAGTATATGCCTCCCCAATATCATAGGAGCATAAAGGCTGCAAGGTACAAACAGAACTTGTCAGAGAAGATGTCTCAACATCAGGAAAACTGGTATGGATCTGGTTTCAACAATGTTGTACCTTACAATTATAGGAGGAGGAAGCCTCATCACCATGGGAGACAGCCTAGAAGACAGCATCGTCAATTCAGGAGACAGTCTACCTATGGTAAAAGACATCAGCACGATAGAAGACAAGCTAACTCTGGAAGGAGAAGACAACATTATGAGTGGCAGCCACAGCTTTATCATCAAGGTGGGAGAAGGTTTAACCACTTCAGAGATGATAGAATCAGATGTTTCTATTGTGGAAGGTATGGACACATGCAGTACTCTTGTTACAAGCTGCATGGATACCCTCAGCCTCAAAACAGAGGGAGAAAGCACAAGCCCAAAGTTGTTAAACAATGGGTACCTAAGGAGAAGGGGAAGTGCTTATTGGCTCAGTTGTCTGACAAAGAAGCAGAAGAAGGAACTTGGTACTTTGACAGTGGATGTTCAAAGCACATGACTGGATCCAAGGAGTATTTGGTGGAGATCATGTCTGGGCATGCTAACAAGGTTGTCTTTGGTAATGGAGAAGACGGAGTTGTAGAGGGAGCTGGAAGAGTGAAAAATCTTGATGGACTCACTCTTGATAGTGTGATGCTTGTCCAAGGGTTGGATGCTAATCTGATCAGCATAAGTCAGCTATGTGATGAAGGGTACAAAGTCTGCTACTCAAAGGATGAGTGTCTGGTGACAAGTGAGAATGATGAAGTGGTCATGAAAGAAGTCAGAACCAGAAACAATTGTTATCAGTGGATTCCTCAAACTGAAAGCCAGTATGGTGATGATAAAGAAGATATCAAGTGTAGACATCAGAATGATGAAGGTTCCCTCAAGTTGATGAAGGTCAGAAGAAAAGATGATCTGAAATTAGTCAAGGGCAAATGTTACACATCAGTCCTCACCATTGATGGAAGGATTAAAGGTTCTCAGGAGCTGAATAGAGCAACATCTCTCGAGAGGAAAGAGGCTGATGTCTTGACATCTGAACAAATCATCAGAATCTCTCATCAATGTAGTGGTCAGACTGTGAGTAAGTCTAAAAGGCTAGAGATTGAAGAACTCACTGAAGTTATGGGAAATACCAGTGGTAACTATAACAAATTCTATCATCAAGATCTGAAGAAGATCGATGTCTCAGAAGAAAACCTCCCCTGGATGAATAGCTATGTGTCGAAAGATACAGATGTCAGAGCAGATGCTGAAACATCTCAA
This sequence comes from Lathyrus tuberosus, assembly GCA_022829125.1. Lineage (NCBI taxonomy): Eukaryota > Viridiplantae > Streptophyta > Magnoliopsida > Fabales > Fabaceae > Lathyrus > Lathyrus tuberosus. The sequence goes on from JALAZF010000761.1 coordinate 1,649,453, forward strand.
GACAAGAAGAGTATTTCTAGCCTCAAGAAGGATGATGAGCAAAGTGCAAAAATGATTCAGAATAGACTAGAGTCTAAGACTGATCCCAATATGAAAATTGACATGCAGAGGACCTCTGATATTGGCTCTATCAGATCCTGGATTAAAATGTCAAGAATAAATACACATCCTCTAGGATGGAATCATGCTGGTCAAAAGATACAAACTGATCTTGGAAGACTAAGAAGAAGAAAGAGGGGCAAAATCAGATTAGTTCTCAGATCTAAGAAGAAGAACAGTCGTAGATCAGTGTTATGTGGAAAGAACTCATGCTATCAACTCTTGTGGAAGAAACGACTGTTGGGCAATCACCATGTCAAGAAAGATGTTACAACATTGCAGAATGTTACTCATCAATGGGATGATGAGCAGGTTGATAGAAAAGATCTGGTTAAATACTCAGATTATTTGGTAAATAAAGAGAAATTAGATGATGAGTTCATGTATGCTAACCAATTTGAGAGCTTAAAATTAGGGAGCGTATTACTTCAAAATTAATTGAAAGATGTTTTATGGTGCAGTTGGCCTATAAGATAATGGTTATTCAACTGCAGATAGTATGGTACATAAAATAGTCTGTTCAATTTTTTAGTGTAGTCTCTCTAAGAAACTCATCTTGGTGCTCTGGTTCTGTTTAATGCAGTACAAATTTCAGCAGTTTAGAATAGTACTGTAAAGTGTTTGGCATGGCAACTGAAAAATCTAAAAATAGGATTTTTATTCAATAGTTGAAAATACAAGATTAAACTACATCCTCATGCCAATCTCCTGCATCCAGAAAAGCCTTCCAATCTGCATCCCATTCATCTTCTGAAGGCTGTTGTTGAGCAGAATGGTTCTTACCAGGCTTCATAGTGGTCACTGAAGTCCTGCCAGTTTTTGTTGCTCCTGTAGAAGGACCTGATGTCGTCTGAGATTTGATCTTCTTCTTCAAAGGGTCTGGTTGTGTATCCTCATGCTTGAGGTTCTTGGTTGGTTCTTTGGAGCTTGATTGACTCATGCTTTATTGGTGTGTTGTGCTGAGCATAGGAGAAAGAGTGGTTTTATAATGGTTTGTTCAAATGCTTGGGTTGTATCGCCTGACCAGTCAAGGGGTTGGAAGTTGTTTTTGACTATGTCATTAATAATGTCAGAACATTGTGCTTGGAGACTACATAGGTCTTGTTGCTACTGACAGTGGGACCAGTATTATGTCACCTTGTAGGGCATTTGATTTGGGATAGTTGTCTAATTATGGCTAAAAAGGGGGAGAGTTAAAAATTTGCCATGAGGAGAAGAGTAGTTGCTGCTAAAAGAATAAAAATAAAAGGTGTTTAGTTGAAAAGTAATGATGCAGCTGTGGAGGGGGAGTATAGACAGCAAGTTGTGGAGCTGCTAGTGAAGTATTCATAGCGGTTGCAGAGTGCAGCAAAGCAGACATCAAGGGGGAGATGTGCTGCTCATTGTGAGCTACTGAACAGCTGTGATGCTGGTTCAATTTTTTGAGGGGGAGCACCAATTGGCTGTTGTCAATAATGAAGATGGTGCTGCAGCAGATCAAGTAATAAAGACTATATGAAGATTGTCAAACTGCTGCAAGTTAAAGTTTCAAAATATTGAAGATATTCCGCTGCTGAAGTCTCTGAAGATGCAGAGATTGTTTTAGCCAAAATTAGCCAAAGGGGGAGATTGTAAGTTCCTGGATTGGCTGGAATTTTGGTAAAACAACAAGGTGTTCAATGCTGATGTCATGGTGTTGATATTGCAGCATTGAGTCTTAGTACTGGGCTGTCCTAAGTTGTGAAGGTTAACTATGTTTGATGTCATGGGCTTGATGTCATAACATTGCACTTAACACTGGGCTGTGTTAAGGTTGCTAGTTGTTGAAGTGGATGTCTGATGTCACATAGGTGATGTTGTAACATCAGACCTGCAGAACTGAAGCTAATGACAGCATGGGCTTGTTGTTATTAGGGTCGCGTATTAGCTGGAATTGTGGAGAGTGTTGACTCGTTGGATGAGAATATCTTGGGCTAGATATTTTCTGTTACATGGGAGATTTGATTGCAGGTTTGTTGGAGAATTAAAAGGTGGAAGATTTAAAAAGATTTTGGGGATAAAATCTGTTTTAAAAGATTCAGTTTTTAATTAATAAATCTGATCAAATATTGTGACAAATACAATCCAAATTCAAGGAGCTATATAAAGCGCACAAGACCAAGGAAGAAGGTACAGAAAACAGATTGAAGATCAAGAGCTGGAGGCTTAGAGTCTAGGGTTTGTTTAGAGTACTTGTAATCACACTATTCTAGGTTTGAATAGGTGTTGAATTTTCTGTCCTCTCTAGAAGCTGTGAAGCAATAGAGAGTTGTTGATTGATCGAAGCTAGGAAGCAAGATCAAGGGATCTCAAAGAGGTTGTTCTTTGAGTGTTTTAGGGGATTGAGTAGTGTTCTCATATCTAAGTGGTTTCTTAGGTAGAAAGTCACTAGTAGAGTATAAGTTTAGGAGATTGTCAACTGGTGTGTTGAGTCTGTAAATTATATCTACAAGTAGTGAATTTCATCCCTAGCTTGGTAGCCCCCAGACGTAGGTAGTTAGACCGAACTGGGTGAACAATTCCTTGTGTTTTCCTGTTGCTTATTCTGTCCATTATTGCAGAGTGTGTTGTTGTGACATCGCACCTTAACATCACACGTCTGGTACCAGAATTTCAAATGTAAATCAATAATGCATGATGCATGTATGTATATGCTGACAAAACTGATGCGACATACAGACTAATGGATGAACACGACTGGATACTCGGCCATCGCGGGGCAAAGAAGTACCGCTGGTCCAAAAGTAGCAATTCTTCCTTGCTTAGGAGAAGTAGTCCCTGCGGGGAGCGACGCTGGTCGGGTTTAGGAGATGAGAACTCGGCCGAAGAGGTCAAATGGAGCATTCGCATCTGACATAGCTGATCCTTCATTCAGGCATACTGGTTTAGAAGGAGTACTTTGATTCTGCACTTTGAAGCTCGAACACCTTTGGAGAAGCGATCGATGTTCTTTCTATGTTCAACTGTCAAAAGAAATTGCCGTCTTTATTTTTAAAAGCAGAACAATTTTAACAAGTAAATTCATTTTTGTTTCGTTTCAAGAATCGTTGATCTGTTAAAATGTCGTCCTGTAAAGCTAAAATAAATAAGAATTGCAAACAAAAGCAGAAGGGCTCAACTTTTATTGATAGGATGGAAATCAGCCAAACGCGTGATTCCATAGAGTATTTACATAGTTACGAATATGGTAATTTAAGGGAAAAGGGCTACATTGAAACATAACGACCACTATCCTTCTACCAAATTTGACTTCGGGGCATCTTGAGCTTCTGTCGAAGATGACCTTGACCAGAGCTTTCCTGACGGATGATGTAACTGCTGTTGAGGGACTTGCCCCTTTGTCGAACATAGTTACTTTCCATTATCCCTAATTTTTTCCTGGATTGTACTGTGATGTTTCCAATCCACCGGGATGATTTTTGATTATGTCTCTAACGTTTTCCTGGACCGCCCTTTCGGGTTTTCAATCCACCGAGACGTTTTTTTTTTAGTTTAGGCAAAGTATTTCTTGACTACATCAACATTTGTGGGGTAGGCAAATTCCTCTCCGTCCATGGTGGCAAGTCTCAAGGCGCCGCCTGAGAAAGCTTTCCTGACCACATAGGGGCCGTCATAATTCCGAGTCCATTTGCCCCGAGAGTCAGTGAGAAACGATTGTATCTTCTTGAGCACAAGGTCTCCTTTTCTAAAGACACGAGGTCGAACCTTTTTGTCGAACTCCTTCTTCATTCTTTATTGATACAACTGACCGTGGCATAGTGCCGTGATTCTCTTTTCTTCGATCAGATTCAGTTCGTCGTGTAGACTTTGACACCATTCAACTTATGTTAGCTTAACTTCCATCAATACCCAGATTGATGGGATCTCTACTTTGATGGGGAACACTGCTTCTATGCCATATACTAGAGAGAAAGGGGTTGCCCCTGTTGAAGTGCGAACAGATGTGCGATAACTGTGAAGAGCAAAGGGTAGTATCTCGTGCCAATCTTTGTAGGTTACAACCATCTTTTGAACGATCTTCTTGATGTTCTTGTTAGCCGCTTCTACCGCTCCGTTCATCTTTGGTCGGTAGGGAGATGAGTTATGGTGTTCGATCTTGAACTCTGCGCACAACTCTTTCATCATCTTATTGTTCAAGTTAGATCCATTATCAGTAATAATCTGGCTCGGAACACCATAACGGTAAATGATATTGTTTTTGATAAATCGGACCACCACTTTTCGGGTTGCATTAGCGTACGACGCTGCTTCGACCCACTTGGTGAAGTAATCAAGATCTACCAGGATGAACCGATGTCCGTTTGAAGCCTTAGGCTCAATCAAGCCAATCATGTCGATTCCACATATGGAAAAAGGCCATGGGGAAGAAAGAACTTTGAGATGCGTTGGCAGTACATAAATTTTGTCGGAGTATATCTGACACTTGTGACACTTCCTCATGTACTTGTAGCAGTCGGATTCCATTGTCAACCAATAGTACCCTGCTCTTAGAATTTTTCTCGTCATTGTGTGTCCGTTGGCATGAGTGCCAAAGGATCCTTCGTGAATTTCTTTCATCAGCATGTCTGCTTCTGGTCTGTCTACGCATCGGAGCAAGACCATGTCAAAATTTCTCTTATAGAGAGTATCACCGCTCAGGAAGAAACTGCCTGCCAGCCTTCTGAGGGTTTTCCTGTCCTTCCTTAGTGCCCCAGGTGGGTACTCTTGTTTCTGAAGGAAGCATTTGATATCGTGATACCAAGGTTTGTCGTCTATGACTGCTTCAATCCTGAAGATGTAAGCGGGCCGTTCAAGGCGCATTATGTCGATCTTAGGTATGTCATTCCATTGACCTACACTAATCATGGAAGAGAGAGTGGCTAATGCATCAGCCATGTGATTCTCATCACGAGGGATGTGATGAAACTCAATTCTGTTGAAGAAGGGTAACAACCTTCTTGCATAGTCTTTGTAAGGAATCAATCCTGATTGGTATGTGTTCTAATCTCCTTTAATCTGATTGATAACCAGGGCTGAGTCGCCATATACATCCAAGTTTTTGATCCTCAAATCAATCGCTTCCTCGAGACCCATAATACAAGCTTCGTATTCGGCCTCGTTGTTCTTACACTTGAACGTAAGTCGGGCAGTGAAAGGAATGTGGGTACCCTGAGGTGTTATGATGATTGCCCCAATTCCGTTTCCGTAATGATTGACAGCTCCGTCAAAGATAAGCCCCCATTGGGAACTTGGTTCTGGCCCATCACTGGGTAGCGGTTCATCGCAGTCTTTCATTTTTAGATACATGACATCTTCGTCTGGGAAGTCAAACCCGATTGATTCCCGATCTTCAATCGGTTGATGAGCCAAGTGATCGGCTAAAATACTCCCCTTAACGGCTTTTTGAGCATTGTACTCTATGTCATATTCTGATAGCAACATCTGCCAACGGGCAATCCTTCCCGTGAGAGAAGGCTTTTCAAAGACATACTTGATTGGATCCATCTCGGAGACCAACCAAGTAGTGTGACGAATCATGTACTGGCGCAGATGTTTGGCTGGCCAAGCCAAAACGCAGCAAGTTTTCTCAAGCATAGTGTACCGAGTCTCGCAGTCGGTGAATTTCTTGCTCAAATAGTAGATGGCAGACTCCTTCCTTTTGGTTTCGTCTTGTTGGCCAAGTACACATCCCATTGAGTCCTCTAGGACGGTGAGGTAGATAATCAGTGGTCTTCCTTCCACTGGAGGTGATAGAATCGGAGGGTTCAACAGGTATTCCTTAATACTGTCGAAGGCAGTTTGGCAATCTGCAATCCTGATTCTTTTTAAGCAGTTTGAAAATCGACGCACATGTCGCGGTCATGAGGAATATAAATCTGGAAATGTAATTCAAACGTCCCAGGAATCCTCCGACTTGTTTTTCAGTTTTTGGAGAAGGCATTTCTCGAATGGCCTTGACCTTGTCAGGATCAACCTCAATTCCTTTCTGGCTGACGATGAACCCTAAAATTTTTCCCGAACGGACACCGAAGGTGTACTTATTGGGATTCAAGCGGAGCTTGTACTTTCTCAACCGCTTAAATAGCTTTGACAGATGGGTCACATGCTCCTCTTCTGTCTTAGATTTTGCAATCATATCATCGACATATACCTCGATTTCTTTGTGTATCATATCTTGAAAAAGAGTAGTCATGGCCCTTTGATAGGTTGCCCCAGCGTTCTTCAAACCGAACGACATCACCTTGTAACAAAAGGTACCCCATGGGGTAATGAACGAAGTTTTCTCCATGTCTTTCAGCGCCATTTTGATTTGATTATAGCCCGAGAATCCATCCATGAAGGAGAAAATTTTGAACTTTGTTGTACTGTCAACCAGAATGTCAATGTGTGGTAAAGGAAAGTCGTCCTTTGGACTAGCCTTGTTTAGATCCCTGTAGTCTACACACATTCTGACCTTTCCGTTCTTTTTCAGAACGGGTACGATGTTGGCTAACCATTGAGGATATTCTGATGTGGCGAGGAAACCCGCGTCAATCTGTTTCTGTACCTCCTCTTTGATTTTGATGGCCATGTCCGGGTGAGTCCGTCTCAACCTCTGTTTTACAGGCGGAATTCCGATCTCAACGATAAATGATGTTCCACGATGCTGGTATCCAACCCTGGCATATCCTGATAGGACCAAGCGAATACGTCGGGGAATTCTTTGAGAAGCTTTACCAAACCGTCTCTGGCAGTTGGACTGAGCCGTGCCCCAATCCTGATTTCTTTTCTCTCTTTTTCCGAACCTAAGTTTACCATTTCCAACGGCTCTTTATGAGGTTCAATGGACCTTTCCTCCTGTCTGAGTAATCGGGAGATCTCTTCTGGAAATTTCGTCGTCATTCTCTTCTTCAGCCCCAAATACCGGGAACTCAAAGTTGGGAGAAGGCATCGAATTGTATGTTTCAACGGGGTTTAAAACAAGAAATCTGCATGACGATATGATTTGTGTTTATAAGAGATAGAGGAAATGCAAGAGTGTGTGCAGTGTATTTCTTTGGAAAACTGCTTGTTTTTTATTATTGATTTGTTCTTTAGGATTACCATTTTCTGAGAAAACCAAAAAGAGAAGACAACAACAAAATGAGGAAATTACAGAACGACGTTATTTTATTAATAAACAAGTCGATTCTTGAAACTACAGCACTATAAAACAAAGCTCTGTCGCTTTGGGCGAAGCGAAGAGGGAAATTTATAGAAAGTGAGCCCTATCAAAACATCCGTTTCACCTGGGCAGGGTGAAAGGTTAAAGACGACAATTACTTTGACTTATGAACAATCTTCGGAACATCGACAGCAACCCATTGGCGGCAAACTCCTCGGTGAATCACAAAGTCTGGCACCTTCCTTGATTTGTCTTCAGAAATAACGCTGATTTCTGGTGGAGCAGGATCATTGGAATCTATCTCCCAGGCAGAGTTGTCATAGGAGGATTCCTCAGTTGCATTTTGCATAGTATTTGTGCTCTCAAGTAGATCTCCCCATCCAGTTGGCTGGATGTCTTTGAGCCTGATACGAGAGCTTTCGGGAGCAGTGTACTTGACCATATAGTCGTATTTCCCACTTGGTTGTCCCAGGGTGTCCCACACTTCTTTGGAACTAGATGAGTCATCCTTCTCGATGACGTTGACCTCTGGAAAAGCATAGTTGATGAATTCAAGTTCTGCAAACGTTGCAAATTCATCGTCGTACCAAACGTTTTCTGAATGACATGATTGTTGATCCCATGACATGGTGGGGACGCAGGTATTCTTTTCAATGATGCTTAACTGATTTTCATTGTTTGGCTAATTTCCTTGCCCCAAGTCTCCTGGATACGGCTGCCACATTGGCAGGCCATCCATCGGGCCATAATATTTGTGGTCAAAGTTGTCCTTCATCAGAGTGTCCTCCTCCAATGAGTTTGGTGGAGCACGACATCCTTCCGGATCACAATCTCCGTACATCATTTCGACATCTGACCTGGGTATAAATCTCAGACTCTGTGCAGGATAGCAAAATGGCGTATGCACTTCTTCCTGAGACATATAACCGTCCTTGTTAAGATAGGACTCCCATTCTTCCTCCATATCAGAGGAATCATCTTTATTGATAGTATGCACTTCTTGAGGCATGCGTGAAGGAAACCTCCACTGTGGAAGAATTCTTGAATGGGATGAAGACTTTCATTGCTTGTAGTAGTTGTCTGGGTACAGGTTGTAGAAAAACCAAGACCCTTCTTTGTTTTATTGTCAGTAGGAATGACTAGCTGTCCCCATCCTGTTGTATTGGTACTCTCGACCACTTTGATAGCATCTTTGTATGAGGAAATGGAAGTTCCCTCTTCGGATTGATTGTCCTTGCTCACCGACAATGCTTGGAACTGAGTTCCAATAACCTCCTCGAGTTCTACACCAGTAGATGATGATAAGTTACTCACGAGCAAGGCTTGTTCTCCATAGACCGTGACGAGCTGATCGTTCTTGACGAACTTCAGTTTTTGGTGGAGGGTCTAGGTGACCGCCCCAGCCTGATGTATCCAAGGTCTTCCTAATAAACAATTGTACGTTGACCGAATGTCCATGACCTGGAAAGTGATTTGGAAAGTGAGAGGACCGATAGTTATGGGAAGGTCGACTTCGCCGATAACTGTTTTTCTGGACCCGTCAAATGCTTTGACGACGACCTCACTGGTTCTCATCGGGGGTCCTTTGAAGGATTATTGCATCAAAGTGGACTTCAGCATAACATTCAGAGCTGACCCTATGTCTACCAGTATGCTGGCTAAAGCATCGCCCTGGCAGCTGACCGTGATATTGAGCGCCATGTTAGGACGGCGACCCTCTTCAGGTAATTCCTCATCACTAAATCCCAAGTTATTGCAGGAAGTGATGTTAGAGACAATGCTATCAAACTGCCTGATTGTTACATCCTGTTCCACAAAGGCTTGCTCCAAGACTTTCTGTAGAGCCTCCCTGTGCACTTCTGAACTGAGTAAAAGTGACAGTACAGAGATGTTTGAAGGAGTTAGTAACAGTTGATCAACAATGTTGTATTCACTCCTTTGGATGAGCTTCAGCATCTCATCATCATTTTTTGAAAGGTCAGGATTACTGGATTGACCGACTGGTGGATTGGGAACTTCTGTCTGAGGTTCCTTTTCTTTGTTAAGTTCTCCAACTCCTCGGTTGAAGATTCGACCACTCCGTGTTACTCGACTGATGTCTGCAATATTCACGGCGGAGGGTAATGGAATTTCCTTTCCATTCTCGACTGTTGTTGCACCGTATTTGAAAGGGATAACCTTAGTTGATTCATACGGTAATGGTCCCGGTAGATAGATGACTATGGGAGCCTTCTGATTTTTCCGACCATCGTAAGCAATTTCGATCCGTTCCTGGTTGGGAACTCTCGATTCGTCAAGTAGAGGGATGATGGTACAAACATCCCTAGCCCTCTGATGATCAGAGATTACAACAACGTCCTCAATTTGATCAGCGAGGTAGTCCGGCGCCCAGTTGATTGGTCCGGAACCCAGATATGGGCGAATCTCTCTACGATCCACCTGACCCTGAAGAGCTGCTCGCACAAGGTAACATCCTTGGTTACCTTCCGAACAGACTCTACAACGTTCATAGTTGTGTGGTGGCACCTGGCCACACCCGCTTTGAATACAATGTAACCTCACTAGGTTAGTTTCCACAGATCGAACGTCCCGACTTTGATGCCGAGTAGGGTTCCCGTTGGTAATACTAATTTGCTGGGTGTCTTTATCCATATAGATTGGAAGCCACTAGTGGTTCAACAAGTGCTGAAGGGTTTCTTGGACAAGGGCACAACCTTGATCGTTTTCGCAACCCGCCCTACAGCTTTGATAATCATGTGGTACCAGGAACCCAAGCCGGACCTGTTTAGCATGTAGCTCCACCAGGCTGGTATTTATCAAGAGAATATCGAAGATTTGAATCATGTTGATCTGATAGGGATTCCTATCATGGTAGTCCTGGATCCATCCAAGATCCACCTGACGCTGAAGGGCCTCATGTACAAAAGAGCATCCCTGTTTGTTTACCGAGCAAGTCAGACAGGAACTGTAATCGTGCCGCGGCAGATTATGATACTGGCTTTGCCTTGAGTGTATTACCACCAAGTTAACATTCATTGCACGGATGTCGTGGTTCTGAATGATGTTAGAATTCGTGTAAACCATGTTAACTTCACGAATTCGGTGCTCTTTGATCCATCCGAGATTCATCTGTTCCTATAGAGCTGATTGCACCACAGAACATCCTCGATTGCTTTTAGAGCAGATATCACACTGGTGATAGTTATGAGGTGGCACATGGACATATCCACTCTGTCTGCAATTTATCTTGACCAAGTTGGCCCTTAACAAGAGTACATCATGAATTTGATAGACGTTGTTAGTCTCTCCCTCTATCAAATTGACTGTAGCTTTCTCGTGTTGAGGCAGCGGGTTTGTGAGAACATTAGGATTTGTATCCTTGAAAGATAAGACCCCGCTCCTAACAAGCTTTTGCACGTCGAATTTGAAATTGAGAAAATTCTCTATGTTATGCCCTGGTCCTCCTTGATGGTAAGGGAAAGTCTGATCCACCTTAAACCAAAAAGGCGGATTTTCGGTACTGTAAGAGGAGCCTTAGTCTGGATATGACCCTTAGCCAGTAGTAACGGAAACTGTTCTGCATACAATACGGGTATAGGATCAAATCCTGGTGGCCGCGTTGTACGGCTATTATTGTATGGAGGGTGAGCCTGCTGAAGAGGCTATTGTGTCCTTTGCTGAAATTACTGTTGATTAGGTTGGTTCTGCGTAACCTGAGGTTGATACGTATAAATAGGCGCAGGATTGATAGCAGGAGTCACAGCCGCTACTGGTTGATAACGTCGCCTTTGCTTTCCGAGAGAGATATTCCCAATATCCTGCTCTTTTTCTTAGGGAGAGCACTATCGTATTTTTTAGTACCACTTGATGATCCAGTGTCTTAGACTAGACGTCATTCTCGAATGGCTTCCTCAAGACGCACTCCCATACCGACCATTTCGGTGAAGTCGCCAGGCGCACTGGCAACCATTCTGTCGTAGTAAAATGAGCTCAAGGTTTTTAAGAAAATCTTTGTCATCTCTTTTTCCTCAAGAGGTGGACAAATTTGAGCGGCAATTTCACGCCATCTCTGAGCGTATTCCTTAAAGGTTTCCTTGTCCTTTTGTGACATTGATCTGAGTTGAACTCTGTCGGGTGCCATGTCCAAATTGTATTTATATTGTTGGACGAAGGCAGTGCCAAGATCTCTGAAAGTGCTAATCGTAGCATGGTTTAAACCCATGTACCATTTTAGTGCGGCACCGGTTAAACTATCCTGAAAGTAGTGAATCAGTAAATCCTGATTCTTTGTCTAAGCTGACATTCGCCGAGCGTACATCACCAGATGGCTCTGAGGGCAAGAGTTACCCTTGTACTTTTCAAAGTCGGGCACCTGGAATTTGAACGGGACTTTCACATTAGGGACCAAGCAGAGGTCCGCGGCGTCCTTTCCAAATAAATCCTAACCGCGAAGGGCCTGCAGTTCTTTCTGCATTCCCAGGAACTGTTCTTGGAACTCATTCATTTTTTCAAAAATGTTGTCGTTTCCACCAGGAGGTATCTGTGGAATCTGTCCTTCTGGGACAGTGTGTACCACGGGCGGTGGTATAGTCATTATGGCCGAGACTCTGGTGCCTCCCGAAGTTTGTAACCTTCAGGAGCTGCTGCCATGCCCCTGGCATCTTCGCTTTCCCGAAGTTTGTAACCTTCAGGCCCAGCGGTTCCTGCTGCGGTTCCCTGATCCTCATTGATCGGCAGAACATATCCTTCTGGGATATAATTGAGTGGTATGCCCCAGGGACGATCTTTCGGTATTTTGTACCTAGGATCGGACTTTTCCACTATGGGCGTTGAGGTGATCTCCGAGATAACAATCCTTTTTAGCTGAGCTTCTGCGATGGCTTGCATGTCGTTATGAAGCTTTCTCATATCCTCTCTCAGAGGGTCGATCTCTTCTCTAAACTCTCTGTTCTCTTCCTCGAGATCATCCATCTTTTTCTGATGATTGGCCCGAGTATTGTACGAATGAGACAGTTTAACTCTAGAACCGAGACACAAACGTGAGATTCGTAGGTAAAAAGAATACGTGATGTGAGAATGATGAATGCAATGATTATATTAATTGGTTTTTTGGTTTAATCAAAATAAACTTCGACAATTAGATTGCAAATATTAAACACTGGGGAAACCCCGTTTTATTGAATTCAAAGGATTGCGAAAATATAAATACAGTAGATTACAAGGTGGGGAAACAGAAACCTAAGCTAAGGGGTCCCGAGTCCTCTCTGGGGAGAAACCGGGTGCTGATTCTGGTACTTTCCTTTTCTTGGACCGGGGCTCTTGGGCCGTTGTCGGGTTGTCAATCCTTTGCCAAGTGAAAGGAACGAGCAAATTCCTTTGGTCATCCTGATTATCGACAACATGTTGCTCTAAAATCTCGATCAGAGAATCCTTATCTTTCAGCCGTTGCTATATTTTGGTACACTCTACATTGAGGGTGCGGTATTTGTTCTTCCAAGACCTCCTCTCATGTTGAACTTTGTTGAGAGTAACCTGAAGTTTTTCCGTTTCAGTCATGAAGTACATGACAGATTCCCTCAGCGGAAGAACTCCGTGACGAGGATAAGGCATCTTTAGCTTGAGAGCTCTAGTTTGGACCCAGTGGAGATAAGGCTCCACCGAGACACAATCCGGTTTTCCTAGAGACTCTCATCCTTTCTTATGAACATGTTTCTAAGCGTGCACTATTTCCATCTTTAGTGCCCTATCATTTTCTCCTTCTTTGAAGAAAAGACCTTCCAGATGAGCATTACGCGGGACATGCCTCATCGGGTATCCAAATTGACGACGAACCAATGCTGGATGGCAGTTGATTCTCCCTTAGTTCCTATAAGGGGTACGTTGGGGAAGTTTCCATAACGGTCAATGATCCTGATCCCGTCATAAATCCTATTGCACCAATCTATATCAGAGTTGGTAAGAGACATGATTTTCTGCGACCAACGCAAGGCACTCTTATGATCCCAAAAAGCAGCAGACTTAGGCAAATGAGGGATAAACCATTTATATAGCAAGGGTACACAACACGTGATCATCCCTCCGCTGTACAAATTGCTTAAGTGTACAGAATGATACGCATCCGCGAGCAAAGTTGGCACAGGGTTTCCAATGAGAAAAACCTTAATGGCGTTGATATCGACGAAACTATTAATGTTGGGAAACAGAAATAACCCGTAGGTGAGTAAGACAAAGATGCTTTCAAAAGCAGTCATGTTCCCTATACTAGCAAAGTACAAAGCCTTCTTTGTCAGGAACTGGGCTGGAAAACCTGGGAGCCCACCCTTGGTGGTCATGTGAGTCTTGATTTCTGACTCATCCAAATAGATTGCTCTTGCAATGGTTTGATCTTTTGGAATTTCTTCCAGTCCAAAAAAAGGAGCTCGATCAGTAATGTGTAAATCGGTTAGGTGAGAATACTCCTCCAGCGTTGGTGCGAGCTGGTAATCCGGGAATGTGAAACAGTGATAGACCGGATAGTAAAACTGAATAAGTGCCTCCATGATTCCTTCAATCACATGGACTCTTAACAGAGGTAGCAGACCTCCGTACTTGGCTCTGAAAGCTTCAGGGTTAGTGATCATCCTCGATAATCCTCTCAAATCCTCTAGTTTTGGAACCCTGAAGGTATACTTATGAGTTCTCCTTCTACCGAAGTCCATGAGCGCAATATTTTTCTCTGACATTTGCAATCATTGTCTTAGTTTAATTTGAAAAAGAGAGACTAGAAGAGAAGTGTTTCTTTGATGGAATGTTTTTTAGATGAATGCATGAATGCAGCACACAAAAACATAGAAAAAACACAGGGTCAAAGGGTCGGTGTCATGAAGTCAAGGATCTACCCCACCCCCTCCCCAAAGGTTTATACTAGTGATTTTTGTACTTGTCTCTCAAAATCATCAGTTCTTGTCGAGAAAACACCAGCGGGCCTGGAACCGTGCTAGGTGGTGTTTTTCGAAGAACCATCAGAAGAGGGTAGTATCGCGTGACAACCATTTCCAATATTTTCCGCACTACTAAAAGAGGTTTTTCCTAGGTGTATACTCAATCTTTCCACATGCGGCATCACACGCATTCCCATTAGCAGAAAAGTAAACACAAATATCAATTAGGAAAAGCAGTATATATATTTATCCTAAAGTCCTAGACTTTAAAGAGCTATGAATCCTATGTTCCTGAAAAAAATGGCTCCCCAGCGGAGTCGCCATTCTGTGGTACCTTCCCAACTTTAAAGGTTTTGACCTAAGATCCTAGTGAAGTAAAAAAAAAGTCCTATCCCAGTGAAATCCCCAAAAAAGGAAAGAAAGAAAGAAAATAAAGGAAAGGTCCCCACGGTGGGCGCCACTTTTCTGTAGCGAGCGATTTTGGATGTGGTTCTTAAGCACTGTCGCTCTGGGGTTACTACAGGTCGATTCATTTTTTATCCTATTGGGCTAACTAAGGAAAGGAAATAGATGTCTCCAATTAACCCTGCTTGCATACTGAGTTTAAACAACGGTCTGTTAGGTTACGGATGCTATATGGTAATGGGGCCTCTTTCTTCTTACTTTGTTTAGAACGAAACACCGGGAATGTTCATGGGGAATTTTGTTAGGATTCTAGGACTGATGCTTTTCGATTGATAGGTGAAGGTACGGGATTTGGGGCTTTGGATTAATATGCTCGCTATTATTTTTCTTTCAATCTTATGCCTACGTATTCCCGTTTACCGAAACAGGGAAATCAGAGCGATCGTAGTTCCTCTTATTCTATGGGAGGAAATGGTGTTTTTGTGTCTTTTTCAAAGCCCAAGACGTGAAGCTGAAAAGGTGGTTTATATCTTGTTCAAAGCCCAAGATGTGAAGCTGAAGGGGTGTTGTCTTTAGAGAGAATTTGTCATCTCTAAAGGGGGTCTGTTTGTCACAATTGTTGGGTGACTGACTATAGAGGAGGATTACTTTAACCGGGATATGTGAATCCTAGCAATGCCATAATTTCCTTTATAGGGGGTTTTAACCTGAAGGAGAAGACTTTAACTTAGTGTAGAGCAATGCTATCTTTCCTTAGGAATTTCTCATGCTAAAAGAGGGACAGTGGCATGGATGTAAATAATCCAGAGGCTTGCTGCTTACAGCGATTAGATGAAAGGAGTTGTTGATGTTTGTATCCTGTGAACGAGGCAGAGTTTTGATGCTAAAAGCTTGATTGACTCAACCGGGGTTTTTCTTATACAAATCCTAAGAGGAGGCTATTGACCCAACAAGAGGATGCTTTTGTGTCTCATACGAAGCCCGAGAGGGAGGCTAAAAGGAGTTGACTCAACAAGAGAGTGCTTTTAGAAGTGTCTTGTACGAAGCCCAAGACGGAGGGTAAAGGTTGACTCAACAAGAGAGACTTTTATACTCAACAAGAGAGTGTTTTTGTATCTCGTACGAAGCCCGAGATGGAGGCTAAAAGGATTTATTGACTCAACAAGAGAGCCTGTTTGTATCTCGTACGAAGCTTGAGATAGAGGCTAAAAGGATTGTTGTTTCAGTTAAGTGACAGGTCCAGTAGGTTGGTTAAAAGAGAAAATCAGTTCTTCTAAAGAGACTGATTAAAGGTAAGGCTATGCTTTGGGATTGATCAGAGGATCAGGGTTATTTCCTGTTCTTTAAGGAAATGGGGAATCCAGAGGGTATTGGAGACTGTCCGAGTCTACTGGTGTTTTTCCCTACTTGAGAATGCCTTCGAGACTCAAGGAGATTAGACTGTCCAAGTCTAGAGTTTTATCTTTTTTACCATGCTTAAAGAAACAGTAGTAGTACGTTCACAGTAGAAAGATCAAGACTCTTTGAAAGTCTGTTCTATTAAGATGACTAATTTCTGTTCCTATACCTCTAGGAGGTCATCGGGACAATTTGTATGAAGCCCAAGAGGAGGCTGGAAACTTTTAAGATGCCGAGGGACAATTTGTACGAAGCCCAAGAGGATGCTCTCTCCCCGAAGGAGGAATCCTTATACGAAGCCTAAGAGGAGGCTGTGAATACTTCTAAGAAGCCGTAGGGTCCTTGTACAACGCCCAAGAGGAGGTAAGGATGCTTTCAGGAAGCCTGTGGGTCCCCAAACCCCGAGACATTCAAGACAGGCTATTCACAGAGAATAGATCAAGCCAGGAAAGTCCGAGAATTTGGAAGAAACTCAAGAGATGCCATTCACGGAGAAAAGATCATCTCTGGGGAGTAGAGTTTCTTTGACAATTCTAAGAGTGACAGTCTGAGAAAGGGTTCACCAAGAATGCTGCCTTTCACCTCTCCATATTGTTTAACCCCAAGAGGAGGGAAGACTGTGTCTGGTAATCCTATAGGGGATCTAGTTTTGTCTATTTAAGAGTGATCAACAGGGCTTAGTGCTAGATGTAGTTGTCGGGGAAACTCTAAATATCTATACTAGTATTACACAGTTGATATGAGTTTATAAAAGAATACTTACAGTGAAACAGCCCCACAATACTGTTATATGTATATGAAAGCGGATAAAGAAAGCATATAAACACTTACTCGGTTGTAGAGCTTCCATGCTGTTTGGTTAGTTGTTCAACAAAGAAAGATTGAAAACAACAGTATATTCAAGATTAAAGGAGAAAGTGTTTTGAAAAGATGTTGGGGCTTTAAGCTCAAGGAGAGGCCCAAGGTTTATCAGTGATCGCACTGTCGTTTTGTACAGAGGGACTTATACAAGTGACTGAGGCCCAAGAAAGGTTTTCTGTACAAGGGGATGGGTCTTACACTCTCTCAAGAGGCCCAAGTGTTTAAAGAAAAAGAATGGGGCTTACAACACGAGGGTAGGCCCAGATGATTGGTTTTTTTATTGGCGATCGCGCCGACTTATACAATGTCTGAGGCCCAAAAAGTTTTGGTTAAAAGGGTATTGGGTCTTACACACTAATAGAGGCCCAGGAGATTTATTTTTGTAAAAGTGGTGGGGCTTACAGCTCAAGGAGAGGCCCAGGGTCATTTGTTTGAAAATGGCGATCGCGCCGAGATTTTTGAAAACGCGGTGGGTCTTATACAATGCATTGAGGCCAAAAATGGTTTGGTTTTCAAAGGGGGTTGGGTCTTACACTCTAATAGAGGCCCAAGAATAATTTTGAATGGGTCTTATAGCTCGAGGAGAGGCCCAAGGTTTGTTTTTCAACGGACGATGATCGCGTCGAATTTTTTGAAATACAACGGGACTTATACAATAAGTGAGGCCCAAAAATAGGTTTTTTTTTACAAAGGATTGGGTCTTACACTCTATTAGAGGCCCAAAAGTGTTTGAAGTTGTTTGATGAGGGTGAAAATCAAAGAAACCCTAATTTGTTATTCTTTAAAAGTAAATATTTAAAGAAAATCAAATAAAATACCAAATAAGTTTGAATAAACCATTTGTGATTTTTGTTTAAGGTTTGAGAAATGAGGGATTAATAACAAGGTGAATTAAAACTCACTTGGTTTTGATTTTCAAAGTAAATATTCACTTTTAAAATGTTTAAAAACATTAAAAAGGAATTTATTCACAAAAATACTAATTATATTAAATAAATAATATAAACTTAATTTTTTTGTGGAATAAAATATTTCAACATTTTTGTGATTTTTTTCAAAAAGAACCAATAAAAAATAATTAAAATTGAAGGAGTTATTAATTTTCCAATTAATTAATAAAACATGAAAATATTGGAAAAAATAGCAAAAATGTGAGAAAACACAAAATGGCATGGGTGGGGTTTGAACCCACGACCTCAAGGTTATAGGGCGCGCGCCTTACCACTGGGGTGGTGATACATCCATTGTTTGAAGTGAAACCACAAATATACAAGGTATGCCTTGTTTTCTAGGCCTGGTCAAGGCAAGGCAAGACAAGTTTTGCCAAGAAACGGGAAGGTCCATAACTTTCTCATTTCTCAATGGTTGGGGACAAAATTTATATGCATCTGGCCTAGAATTTCACAAGGAATCCAATGGTGGTGGTATTGTTTTCAGATCATACTCCCTCCTCAGAATCCGATAGTGGTTTTGAAAAAGGCCTATAATTGCATTTTCTATGCTACACTTTGATACAAGCATGAATTACATGATGAACTGGTTCAAACACAACATATATAACATGTATGAGGTGTGTATGATTAGTGGACTTCAAAGCAATGCATATTTTGGAAAGTTCAAGTCATGATGCTTACCTCTTTTTGAGCTTTTGGAGTTTTCTGTGCAATCTGCCAAACTTCTTGTTCCAGAAATGGTTTGATGCTTTGGACACTCTCAAACGATCCCTTATAAGCTTTGAGGATGGTTGGAATCAGCTGGAACTTGCAAAAACACAAACTGGCCCTTTCTTGCAAAAGGGGTTAAAATGACCAAAATAACAACTCTCTCAAATGGTGTTCCAGATGGGGGGAACCATTTGGGATAGTTCATGGATGTTATTTGGAGTGTGTTTGAGGTTTTATCTAGTTTGGAAAGTGACTACATCAAGACATGGCTTGAAAAATGCACAAAAGGCCTATTTTGAGGTTTTGAGAGGTGACTTTGTGATTTTGGTGTTACAGGTCACTTTTGATAGTTTAGATCACCTACATATGATGTTTATGAGGTGTTAGGATCATAAGTTGCGATGGAAATGCTCTCTAACTCAAAAACTCAGAGTTACCTTGCTAAAGAAGGCATTTTGGCCTAAAGAGAGGGATTTTGAGGAAAACATCTGTTTGATGGCTTTGGTGTACTCAAACTGAGGACAAATGAGCTCTATTTATAGTAGAGCAAGTTTGTTTTGGGATCAATAGTGAATGGCAACTGCAGCAGAGGTTTGGCCAATGGTTACACTTTGGAATCCAAGTCTCCTCTAGCCATTGACTAGAGGTTAGGGCACGGGGCTGTGGTTCCCTTGGTCTTGGATAAGTCTTGACTGAATTCAGTTGGAAATGGCTCAGTCCATTCCACCTTGGTGTATGCATTGAATGCTCCAAAACAAAATTGGAGTCTTGTCCCTCTTTTAGGCATTTCTAGGTTTGGCATCCTACTTCTTTTTCCAAGGACTTTGGAGGCCTGGCTCAGTGTTTGTCCCCTTTAAATTTGATCCTCAGATGTGTCCAAAGTGATGACAAGGCTTGGAATTATCTGATTTTGCCAAATCGAGAAAAAATGCAAAATTCTGCCTAGCCTTGGCAGTTTTCAGCAAGACATATTGCCATTGTCATATCTCATGGCCCAAGTGGAATTTGGTGATGTTCTTGGCCATTTTGGAAAGCCCTCATATGATATAACAACTGTTTGATCATATTTGGTTTTGATACCTTTTGGATCCAAGTGAAAAATCCCCCTACATTTGGAAAAAAGTGAAGGCAGATTCTGACTTAGTGAAAATTTCACTATGTGTTGGAAAAAAGTGACATTTTCACTTTTTGTGATTTTGATCACTCCATAACTCCAAATCCATGATGAATTTTGAAGGAGGCCAGTTATAAGCTTTTGTAGAGGGTAATGAGAGCTACAAATATAGCTTTGGATGGGGAAAAATGGCCTTGTGGTTTAGGAGTTATGATCCTCCAAAGTTGGTACCCTTGCCACTTTGTTCATAACTTAGAAAATTTTCTAAGTTTTTATGGTTACCCCTTTTATAAGCTATCCCACTTTTCTTGAATTTTCTTGATGAATGATGATTCAAATCACACAATAACATTATTTTATGGTTAAAAAACCATTTTTGTGAAAAATCTCAAAAAGTCAAAGTTGACTTTTGTGCACAGTTGACTTTTTGTCAGATGAATTCCAAACTGTGCGATCCTCTTTGAAATCAAGTCCTTGACCTAAATCAAACTTGATGGATTGATTTCATAGGTGTTATAGGGTGTATTGAATCATGTCCTAGGGTTTGGGAGCATGTCCTGGTCAAAAGTCAAAGCTACAGTTGACTTTTCTCGCGAAACCCTAATTGTGGTACTGATGAAATTGAGATTTGCTGCTCAAGCTTCTTGGATCAATCCATTGTTACAAATGGATCAATGTGGTATGTTGGAGACCCTCGAATCATGTCTTGAGGTCTTGGCTCATGATTTGTCCCAAAAGTCAACTTAGGGGTGAATTAGGTCAAGAAACCCTAATTCCTGATTTTTGATGTATGCATCCCCTGAGGTCAAATTGACTTGATGCTTGGGCCCATGAGGTTCCATGGAGTATTTTAGGATATGCTTTGAAGCATTGGCTCATGCCCAGAGAAAAATTTCCATCTAGAGGCCCTGGTCGACTAAACCCTAATTTGGTGACACTGGCGATCTTGAGGCTTGATCCACCTGGAAGGGAGCAACCTTGTGCTAAATCCTTAAAGTGGGAGTCCTCTTAATCCATTGTAGATGTTTGGGAGGTTAGACAAGTTGAAGATCATGTCATTTCTTGATTGATCCTTTGTCTAAGAACTCTGAGAGGGCTTGAAACCCTAATTTTGACTGTAGTAAGTGTTCACCCATCTTTGGGGAGACTGATGAGGCAAGATGGTTCATCCATATTGTGATGATGATTTGGACAATGATGGGAAATCTTAGTGGTCAAAATTTGCGGTATGACAGATACCCCATGTCTAGGCATTAACATCCAATAGATTTAGACTTGAATTTAGTAATTTCCAACAACTTTCAAATTTCAAGTCATACCAAAAGAAATTGTTTCTAGTAGCTAATCCAAAACAAGCAATAAGAACAAAGAATAATAAATATTAAAAGCTTAATTAAATTACATAAAACTCCATGAAAATACTCATTGTGTCTTTACAATTGAACCCTAGAAGAAAGAGCGTGAACAACATCTACTGTGATTCCTCGAGTAATACTTCCTCCTTCAGTATTCCTTTCCTTATTCTCACCTGATGAGATTTATGGTAAACCTGCTTTCTTTCTGTACTACTTTGAATCCACCCAAAGGTAGACTCGCTAGGCGCACCACGCATCTTCATCTAGTGGGCCTACTTTCTTCCATGTTATGTAATGCTAACTCATCGTGCAACTTTCTCTAGACACCCTATCTCACTAGGCACACCACCTATCTTCGACTAGCACACAAACCCTTCCTTCACCCTGAAGTAACTCAACCTTGAATTTTTCTATTATCTATTCTCGCTTAGCGCGCCAATGCTCTTGGTCTAGAGAGCATTTCTTGTAGTGGAGTGTGTTTAAAAAATTATTTTTGTCTTGCTTGGTAGTTTTTCATCCATTTTCACCTTTTTTGGTTAATGTGCAAGTGAAAAGTCCAAGCAAGCGTTTTATCACTTTTCATTGATAATTCTGGGGTTTTTCTATTGATTAATTATAAAATAAATTAATAAGTGCCTAAGTATTTTATGTTATTTTGGAACTTATATACTTTCCCCAAGTTATCTTTTTGGTTTCTCGTCAAAAATAAAATTCATTCAAATGGTTCAGAAGTTTTGAAATGCGTGTTTCATGAGATTGAATGACTAGGTCGTGTATTTTTTGAAAAGTATTTTTATGACATGATATTTTTTATATTTCAACTTTATCATCAACATTGTAAATATCTATAAACCATAGCTTGAAGATAAATTGTTTACTTAACAAAAATATGATTTTAAAACACGTATAGATCAAAGTTATATATTGATCAGAATCATGATCTCACTGAGTATCTTTCACTAGTTAGTGTTTCCCTCATAATTGAACAGTGCATGAACTATAGACACATTATGTGTTTTATCTAAGCAATATCACAAGATACATTATCAGTCATGGATCACTAAGGTCTTTCTTTTGGTTGTAACGTGGCTAGGCTTTACAAAAAATATTGGTTTTTTCATTGGATCTAAAAAACCTAAAAGACAATAGAGCAACATTTTATTTGTAAATCATTATTTTTTAAGAACTCTCTTTCTTTGATTCCACTTTTTACAACCTTTTCTCTTTTAGTGATTTCCTTTTGTATATTTTGATTTTTTTTTCGTTTTTCTTTTCTTTTCACCATTACTACTTGATTTTCTTTTTCACAACATTTCCTTTTCTCCCCATCATTGTTTTTGAAATACCCTTTTATTTTAAGTGTTCTCCCATCCTTAAGACAAGGCGGTGAACATTGTATTTTTTTTAAAATTGGCTAAGGGTTATAACGTTGAAAGAATCAAAATTTTCATTTTAGGCTCTAAAGGGTTGTCAAGGATGACACCATTAGAAGGTAGGCTTTTTTGGCCAAGTAGTTTTTCACTCAATATCAAACATTGCATTGATTATATCCGTGACTTCAAATATATCAGTTAATAGCAAGATTAATACCTAATCTACATAGTTAACATGCATGTCCACTCTCATGATTTATGAAAATATAATAATTCTTGACTTACATTAACACGTTTTCACTAGACGGTAGAAAATTAAACTTTATGTATGTAACTAGTTACTAGTTGAAATCATGTTATTCAAATGCCAAGATGGCAGACACAATGTTTTAACAGTGTGTATGTCAAGTATAACACGTAATCATTAAAATAAAGATAATAAATAAAATAACACAGGAATTGGTAACCCGGTTCAGTGCAAATCCACCTACATTTGAAGTTCTTTAACAAATTGGTCTGATTTGAACTATCCTAGTTCAATGCCTTTTTACTCTTAAGACTACACAAGAATTCCTATTCAGGACTCCCCTTGAATATGAGACCCCTATCACTTTCACCTAAATACCCTCCCTAGTGTTTGGATAGTTACAAGAGTTTTAGAATGTTATATCGAAATCGCAACCCAAAATACTCTATTCCATAACATAGGAATAAGACTCAAGAATAAAGCATTACAAAACAAATAAAAAATAGACACAAACAAATAGACACACCTAGCTTGATAATGCAAGGTGTGGGTCTTTACAAAGGAGAGCTCCTCCTTAAATTGCAACAATGGTCCAACTTCAAAGCCAACTAGTCTTTTTGTCTTTGAATGCGTCTGAACATTCATCAAACGCAAGAAAACAATCTTCCATAATGATGATTGACGATATTTGATTGGTTAAATCTTGATCATATAAAACTTCTTCTATTTTAATCATGCTTACAATAATTTTTTGGAAAAACTTCCTTATTCCAAAAAGCGCATAAAAAATTAAAAATGATTAGATAAATAATCAAATAAATCTTCAATAAGCACATAATTTATTCAACGCTTAGTAGCTTCTGGACGAGAGAGAATGTCTCAAAGATTGGGGAACATTATGCTTAACATGTTGCTTGTGACACCGTAATACCCATGTTTTTTATAAAACAAGATTAGCGGAATATTTATTTCGTATGATAAAACGGGGCATCACATTAACACAAATAAAAGAAACATTCTCATATATGAGTATTTGATTAAAGCATAAATCAAACCTAATAATTTGTAAAAACATGGATCCTGACCCCGATGTCACAATACCAGAGCCTTATTACAAATCAAACGTACTAGCGGACTTAACAGTTCATCTTGCATAAACTTAAACGAAAACTAATGAAGTGTTCTTCTACACCATCCTCAATAAAAGTACTAGACCGCGACTAATATTTAGTCTCAACTTAAGGATATCCCACACAAGATTCCCATCATAAAAACATAGAAAAAGAGGGGGTGAGAATACATTCTACAACATATAAGGTTTAATAACAACAAATGGTAGTGTACATCCTGGAAATTTGTTTGACTAGACGAGGTATAAGATTGGAAGAAACCTATTGTACGTCCGAGAATTCATGGAGGTCGGGTTAGTGATAAATCCGAGCATGAAAGAGTCAAATAGGTCGGATGGACTCAATCACATATACAAGTCGGATCGGGTTATGAGCATTGAAACATGTGAATTGGAGCCGGCCTCATGCATATAAGTCAGATCGGATATCATTACCAGGGTATCATCTTAAGAGTCACAAGGAACAGTTACAGAAGGCTCCATGATGGCAAGAGAGTTACAATCATTGATGAGAAAAATGTTACTTAAGGCTATATTTATGAAGGAGAACGAAAGAACAAAGAGGGGTGGATGATGAGAGGATCGAGCCATATAAATAAGAGATTATTTGTAGGTTGAAGGCAACAAATACATACATAACAGACACCTAAACCACTCGTTTTTAGGCTATCTTGACTTATAACAAGGAAGTAAACCTTTTAGTGTTTTTTAGCAAGAACATTTGGCGCCCACCGTGGGGCCTCGATAAAACTTGCCCGGGCCATACAAAAACCATCATCAAAATCGCTAGTAACCTAGTTGCGCGATGTCTAGATCATATTGTAGCGAGAGGTTTTGGACGTGGTTGCGAAGCACTACTGCTCTTTGGTATCTACAGTTCGATTCATTTTTTATCCTATTAAAGCTGATGAAGGAAGGGAAATATATGTCTCAAATTAACCCTGCTTGCAAACTGAGGTAAACAGTCAAAACTGTTGGTTTACAGATGCTACAAAGATTCGGGGTCTCTATTGGGTGTATTTTTTTAAAAGTGGTGTTCGGTCGATTGGTGGGAGGTTAGGACTGATGTGTGGAAGTATGGGATTTTGGGTTTTTGTTTAGTGTGCTCGCTAAGATCTTTTCTTTCAATCTTATGCTTATGTATTCCCGTTTACCGAAACAGGGAAATCAGAGCGTTCATAGTTCCTCATATTCTATGGGAGCAAATGGTTGTTTTGGTGTCTTGTTCAAAGCCCAAGACGTGAAGCTAAAGGTGGTTTGTATCTTGTTTAAAGCCCAAGATGTGAAGCTGAAGAGTCTATTTGTATCTTGTTTAAAGCCCAAGATATTAAGCTAAAAGGGTGTTGACTTTAGAGAGAATTTGTCATCTCTAAAGAGGGGGTTGTA
This sequence comes from Lathyrus tuberosus, assembly GCA_022829125.1. Lineage (NCBI taxonomy): Eukaryota > Viridiplantae > Streptophyta > Magnoliopsida > Fabales > Fabaceae > Lathyrus > Lathyrus tuberosus. The sequence continues at coordinate 1,674,545 of JALAZF010000761.1, forward strand.
TTTTACAACTGTTTATAAAGGAGAATTACTTTAACTGGGATATGTGAATCCGGCAATGCCATAATTTCCTTTATAGAGGATTTTAACCTGAAGGAGAAGACTTTAACTCAGTGTGGAGCAATGCCATCTTTCCTTAGGAATTTCTCATGCTAAAAGAGGGACAGTGGCATGGATATAGATGATCCAGAGGCTTGCCGCTTACAGCGGTTAGATGAAGGGGAAGGAGTTGTTGATGTTTGTATACTGTGAACGAGGCACAACTTTGATGCTAAAAGGTTGATTGGATCAACCAGTGGTTTTCTTATACAAAGCCTAAGAGGAGGCTAATATGTGTCTCGTACAAAGCCCGAGAGAGAGGCTAAAAGGTTTTGACTCAACGAGGGAATCTTTTGGTATCTCGTATAAAGCCCGAGATGGAGGCTATTTGACTCAACAAGATAGTTTTTTATCTCGTACAAAGCCCGAGATGGAGGCGAGAGGGGTGATTGACTCAATGAGGGAGTCTCTGGTATCTCGTACGAAGCCCGAGATGGAGGCTAAAATTGTTAGCTCCACTGGGGAGAATCATTGTACAAAGCCCAAGAGGAGGCTATGGTTACTGTTTCAGTTGAGTGACAGGTCCAGTATGCTGATTTAAAGAGAAAATCAGTTCTTATATGAGTAATGTTTGCACTCAGGGATTTTGATTCGAGGATCAGGGATATTTCATGTTATTTAAGGAAGTGGGAAATCCAAAGGGTATTGAGGTTGTCTGAGTCCACGGGGTTCCTACCTATTTTTGAAAGGGTCACTTGAGAATGTCTTTGAGACTCAAGGAAATTAGACTGTCCAAATCTAAAGTTTCATCTTTTGTACTATGCTTTGAGAAAGAGTAGTAGACTCTTGGAAAGACTGCTCTATTAAGATGACTGATTTCTGTTCCTATACCTTTAGGAGGTCGTCGGGACAATTTATTCGAAGCCCAAGAGGAGGCTGGGAACTTTTAAGAAGCCTAGTGGTCCTTGTATGAAGCCCAAGAGGAGGCTATCATTCCCGGAGGAAGAATCATTATATGAAGCCTAAGAGGAGGCTATGAATACTTCTAAGAAGCTGACGGGTCCTTGTACAACGCCCAAGAGGAGGCAGATGCTTTTAAGAAGCCGATGGGTCCCCAAACCCTGAGAAATTCAAGACAGGCTATTCACGAGGAATAGATCAAGCCAGGAAAGCCCGAGAATTTGGAAGAAACTCAAGAGATGCCATTCACGGAGAAAAGATCATCTCTGGGGAGTAGAGTTTCTTGACAAGTGCTTTTAAGAAGCCTGTGGGTCCCCAAACCCTGAGAAATTCAAGACAAGCCATTCACGAGGAATAGATCAAGCCAGAAAAGTCCGAGAATTTGGAAGAAACTCAAGAGATGCCATTCACGGAGAAGAGATCATCTATGGGGAGTAGAGTTTCTTTGACAACTTCTACGAGTGACAGCCTATGAAAGGGTTCACAGAGAATGCTGCCTTTCATATCTCCATATTGTTTAACCCCAAGAGGAGGGAAGACTGTGTCTGGTAATCCTATGGGGATCTAGTTTTGACTATTTAAGAGTGATCAACGGGCTTAATGCTAGACGTAGTTGCCGGGGAAACTCTAAATATCTATACTATTATTACACAGTTGATATGAGTTTATGAAAGAAGACTTACAGCGAAACAGCCCCACAATACAGTTATATGTATATGAAAGCGGTAAATGAAAGCATATAAACACTTACTCGGTTGTGGAGCTTCCATGCTGTTTGGTTAGTTGTTCAACAAATAAAGATTGAAAACAACAGTATATTCAAAATCAAAGGAGAAAGTGCTTTGAAAAAGAAATATTTGGGGCTTACAGCTCAAGGAGAGGCCTAGGGTTTTACCAGTGATTGTACTGTTAAATTCGTACAGAGGGACTTATACAAGTGACTGTGGCCTAAAAATTATTTTCTGTACAAAGGGATTTGGGTCTTACACTCTCTCAAGAGGCCCAAAAAGTTTTTAAAGAAAAAGAGTGGGGCTTATAACACGAGGGTAGGCCCAGATGATTTTTCATTTAAAATGGCGATCGCGCCGAGATTTTCTTTTAACGCAAAGGGGCTTATACAATATCTGAAGCCCAAAGTTGTTTTTTTTGGTTAAAAGGGGGTTGGGTCTTACACTCTAATAGAGGCCCAAAAGTTGTGAATGGGTCTTATAGCTCAAGGAGAGGTCCAGATGGTTTATCTTTAAACTGGCGATGATCGTGCCGAATTTAAACATGTACAGAGGGACTTATACAATAAGTGAGGCCCAAAATATTTCTGTACAAGTGGGTTGGGTCTTACACTCTAATAGAGGCCCAAAAAGTGTTTGAAAATGATTTGTGAGGGTTGAATTAATCAAAAACCCTAATTTATTTCCAAAATGTATTTTAATTGAATAAAAATTCAATTAAAATGATCAAAAATTGTTTAACATGTGGGAAACAAATTATGATCTTGGATTAATGCTTCAAAAATCAAGTATTAACCTACAAAATAATTAGAAGTCATTAATCTTTACAAAATCAAGAGGAAAAAAATATTTTAAATGTCAAAAACAATTAAAATATTAATTCTTTGCAAAAATATCAATTATATGAAATAAATAATATTTTTAGGATTTTTTGGGAAAATAAAATATTTCAACATTTTTGTGAATTATTAAAAAAGGAATCAACTCAAAATCATTAAAACTCAGAGAGAAATTAATTTTTGAATCAATTAAATAAAAACCACAAAATTCAAATATTCAAATGTTGGAAAATGGCGCCAAGAACAAGGGCAAGAACACTGGCGTGTTCTGAGTTTTCCAGATTTGCATTCTCTATCCAATCTCACTGAATACTTAATCATATCATGCAATCCACATACCAATCAACTCGTTTCAACCTCACGATCATATCTATGACAATTAATTTCATTTAAATTAAACATAAAACAAGAAATCATGAACAATCCTCAAGAACCCTAGATTTTGCATGAAGGCTGGGATTTTGGATACATTTTTCAAACAATGCAATTAATTGAGGGGAAACATTCCATGCATGATTATGAACATATGGCCAAATTATTGTGCAGCAAAAATTGCATGGATCATAGAGTTAGAAGAGCTCATGCTTACCACTTGCAGCTGGTGAGCGTGACTTGTGTTGGAGGTATTATAGATGAGTTGTGATGATCTGAACAGCTTCCCTACACCCTATGGAGTGTGTTTGAATGTTAGGACTTGATTGAAGTTGGCTGGATCACTTCATGGCATCTCAACTGCAACTTGGTTAAAACCTTGAGCAATTGACTGGTGATTCTGAGAAATCAGTGTTCCAGTTGTTATTTAAGTGTTTGATCAGCTCATATGTGATGTATATGAGGTGTGTGTGTGATTGGTTTGATTGGAAAAGCTCTCAAACTCAAAACCCGATAGTGACTTGCCTTAGAAGGCAAAATTGGAGTGAAATAAGAGATTTTGAGGAAAGCATCTGTTTGATGGCTTTGGTGTACTCAAACTGGTCACAATTGAGCTCTATTTATAGTAGAGCAAGTTTGTTTTGCAAGGAATAGTGAATGGCAACTGCTGAGTAGGTTTGGCCAATGTTGGCAAATGAAAATCCAAGTCTCCTCTAGCCATTGACTAGAGGTTAGGGCACAGGCTACTGGTTCCCTTGGTCTTGGATAAGTCTTGACTGAATTCAATTGCTAAGAGCTCAGTCCATGCCACCTTGATGCTTCCATTGAATGCTCCAATCCAAAATTGGAGTCTTGCCCCTATTTTGGCAATTATAGGTTCAACATGCTAATTCTTGTTCCAAAGACTTTGGAGGCTTGGTTCAGTGATTGTCCCCTTTAGATTCAATCCTCAGAGGTGTCCAAGTGGATAGGAGTGTTTGGATTTGGCTGATTTTGGCAAATTGACCAAAAGTGCAAAAATCTGCCTTGCCTTAGCAGATTTCAGCAAGGCATCTTGCCAATGTCATATCTCATAGCTCAAATTGAATTTGGCAATGTCCTTGGCCATTTTGGAAAGCCCTTACATGATACAACAACAGTTTGAACATGTTTGGTTTTGATCTCTTTTGAATCCAAGTGAAAAATCCCCCTACATTTGGAAAAAAGTAAAGGCAGATTCTGACTTAGTGAAATTTTCACTAAGTGTTGGAACAAAGTGACTTTTCTTGATTTTGATCACTCCATAACTCAAAATCCATGAGGAATTTGGAGATAGGTCAGTATGAAGCTTTTGTAGAGGGCAATGCGATCTACAAATCAAGCTTTGAATGGGGAACAATGGCCTTGTGGTTTAGGAGTTATGGTCCTCCAAAGTTTGCACATTAGTGTCACTTTTTCCATAACTTAGAAATTTTTCTAAGTTTTTATGGTTACCCCTTTTACAAGTTATCCCACTTTCTTTGATTTTTCTTGATGAATGATGATTCAAATCATACATTAACATCATTTTAGGGTTAAAAATCCATTTTGGTGAAAAATCTCAAAAAGTCAAAGTTGACTTTTGTGCACAGTTGACTTTTTATCAGATGAATTCCAAACTGTGCGATTCTTCAGGAAATCATGTCCTTGACCTAAATCAAACTTGATGGACATGTTCCATGGGTGTCATAGGGTATATTGAATCATGTCTTAGGGTTTGGGAGCATGTCCTGGTCAAAAGTCAAAGTTACAGTTGACTTTCATCGCGAAACCCTAATTGTGGTGCAGATGAAATTGAGACTTGTTGCTCAAGCTTCTTGGATTAATCCATTGTTGCAAATGGATCAATATTGTATATTGGAGACCCTCAAATCCTCTCTTGAGGTCTTGGCTCATGATTTGTCCCAAAAGTCAACTTAGGGGTGAATTAGGTCAAGAAACCCTAATTCCAGATTTTTGATGAATGCATCCCCTAAGGCAAAATTGACTTGATAATTGGGTCCATGAGGTTCCATGGAGTATATTAGGTTATGTTTTGTATCATTGGCTTGTGCCCAGATAAAAATTTTCCATCTGGAGGCCCTGGTCGACCAAAACCCTAATTTGGTGACACTGTCGATCTTGAGACTTGATCCACCTAGAAGGGAGCAACCTTGTGCTTAATCCTTGAAGTGGGAGTCCTCTTGATCCATTGTAGATTCTTGGGAGGCTAGACAAGTTGAAGATCAAGTCAATCCTTGATTGATCCTTTGTCTAAGGCTCTGAGAGGGCTTAAAACCCTAATTTTGATTGTAGTGAATGCTCAACAACCCTTGAGGCATTTGATGAGGCATGATGGTTCATCCATATTGTGATGATGATTTGCACAATGATGGGAAATCTTAGTGGTTAAAATTTGGGGTATGACAGATGCCCCTATTTAATCTTCTTGGACCCGAAGGTGTGAATGACGAATGTATTCGGGCATTCAGGGTGCAAGAGGATTAAATATCGGAATACCCGAAATTTTGATGGCTATGAATGGAAGATTGCATTCATCCTCTTTTGCTAAGCAATGATGCTTAGAAAAGGTAAACTTCCCCTTGATCCTAGTTTCCTACCAAGGAACTGGTCTTAGTTTCTGATTTAAACCTCCCCTCGATCCTGGTTTCCTACCAAGGAACTGGTCTTAGTTTCTGATGCGAACTTCCCCTCGATCCTGGTTTCCTACCAAGGAACTGGTCTAAGTTTCTGATGCGAGCTTCCCCTCGATCCTGGTTTCCTACCAAGGAACTGGTCTAAGTTGTTGTTGTAAACTTCCCCTCGATCCTGGTTTCCTACCAAGGAACTGGTCTTAGTTTCTAATTTAAACTTCCCCTCGATCCTGGTATCCTACCAAGGAACTGGTCTTAGTTTCTTTTGTCAATAAACTTTATTAACAAGGGACGCTATTTGTAGCGGCTTTCCTCAAACTTCTCGCCGAATTTTCCTGGGGAGATGCCATTTGATGGGAAAAAGAATGATGCCAGACTTGCTGGGGAACCCAGTCGTCTGAGCTGTAGAGGTGCACAAACTTCTCTATCGGAGACGTCATTTGTTTCTACTGGGGAAGACGAGTCTTCTGAAAGACTGCCTTCGTTTGGGGTCTTACATCATACTTTGCTCGGGATCTTCCCGGAGAAATGCCATATGATGGGCTCCAGTTTTGAGGTGCCGATGACCTTTTCATCAGCGGTCTTTCGGAGAAAGGCAGCTGTACTGCCAAATCTCTGCTTAGGAGGCTTTCTCTGGGGATTTTTCTTTAATCCGGGAAAGCAAGGAGATCATCTTCAATGGTGAAGAGTGACATTCGTAGAAAACTTCTCTGGCTTTTTAGAGGTTCAAGTTATCAAAGTGGTCGAGTGCTGACTCTAATCCAGAGATACACTAGAGGCGAGATTGTTCAAACGCAGCATTTCCTGACGAGGCAAGAACTGACAACTCGATTGAGAAAACTGTTATCACTAAGGGATAAAACCGACTAGAGTGATAGTGATGCAATATGAAATGTGAATGCAAATCAAATGCATGATGTATGTATGTATGTATATGCTGACAAAGACTTGACACAACACACAGAGTGACAGATGAACACGACTGGATACTCGGCCACTGCTGGAGATGAAAGGTATCACTTGGTCCAAAAGTAGCAATCCTACCTTGCTTAGGAGAAATAGTCCCTGCGGGGAATACCGTTGATCGGGCTTAGGAGATAAGAACTCGGCCGAGGGTATCAGATGGGAAAACCACATCTCATACAGTTAATCCTTCGTTCAGGCGTACTGGCCTAGAAGGAGTACTTTGATTCTGCACTTTGAAATTCAAACGCCTTTGGAGACGCAATCGACGTTTTTTCGATGTTCAACAGTCAAAAGCAATTGCCATCTTTAATTTAAAAGCAGAAAAAGTTTTAACAAGTAAATTCATTTTTGTTTCATTTCAAGAATCGCTAATCATGTTAAAACTCCATTCTGTAAAGCTAAAACAAATAAGAATTACAAACAAAAGCACAAGGGCTCAAATTTTATTGATAAGATGGAGATCAGCCAAACGTGTGATTCTAAAGAGTATATACAAAGTTTGAAAATGGTAATTTACAGGGAAAAGGGCTACGTTGAAACATAACGACCACTATCCTTCTACCAACTTTGAATTCGGGACATCCTGAGCTTCTATCAAAGATGACCGTGACTGGAGTTTTCCTCCGACGGATGGTGTAACTGCTGCTGAGGGACTTGCCTCTGTTGAACATAGTTACTTGCCATTATCCCTAATTTTTGCCTGGATTGTACTTTGATGTTTCCAATCCACCGGGATGATTTTTTTATTTATTTTGTCTCTAACTTTTGCCTGGACCGCCCTTTCGGGTTTTCAATCCATCGAGACGTTTTTTTCTTAGTTTAGGCGAAGTATTTCTTGACTACGTCAACATTCGTGGGGTAGGCAAATTCCTCTCCGTCCATGGTTGCAAGTCTTAAGGCACTGCCTGAGAAAGCTTTCGTGACCACATAGGGGCCATCATAATTTGGGGTCCATTTGCCCCTAGAGTCAGTGAGAAACGATTGTATCTTCTTGAGCACGAGGTCTCCTTTTCTGAAGACGCGAGGTCAGACCTTTTTGTCGAACACCTTCTTCATTCTCTGCTGATACAACTGACTGTGGCATAGTGCCGTGATTCGCTTCTCTTCGATCAGGTTTAATTCGTCGTGTCGACTTTGACACCATTCAGCTTCTGAAAGCTTAGCTTCCATCAATACCCGGATTGATGGGATCTCTACTTCTATAGGGAGAACTGCCTCCATGCCATATACTAGAGAGAAAGGGGTTGCCCCTGTTGAAGTGCGGACAGATGTTCGATAACCGTGAAAAGCAAAGGGTAGCATCTCGTGCTAATCTTTATAGGTTACAACAATCTTTTAAATGATCCTCTTGATGTTCTTGTTAGCCGCTTCTACCACTCTGTTCATCTTGGGTCGGTAGGGAGATGAGTTATGGTGTTCGATCTGGAACTCAACGTACAACTCCTTCATCATCTTGTTGTTCAAGTTAGATCCATTATCAGTAATGATCTGGCTCGGAACACCATAACGGCAGATGATATTGTTTTTGATAAATCGGACCACCACTTGTCGGGTTACATTAGCGTATGACGCTGCTTCGACCCACTTGGTGAAATAGTCAATGGCTACCAGGATGAACCGATGTCCGTTTAAAGCTTTAGGTTCGATCAAGCCAATCATGTCGATTCCCCATATGGAAAAAGGCCAAGGGGAAGAAAGAACTTTGAGATGTGATGGCGGTACATGAATTTTGTCGGAGTATATCTGACACTTATGACACCTCCTCATGTACTTGTAGGAGTCGGATTCCATTGTCAACCAATAGTACCATGCTCTTAGGATTTATCTCGCCATTGTGTGTCTGTTGGCATGAGTGCCAAAGGATCCTTCGTGAATTTCCTTCGTTAGCATGTCTGCTTCTGGTCTATCGACGCAGCGAAGCAAGACCATGTAAAATTTCTCTTATAGAGAGTATCACCGCTCAGGAAGAAACTAACTGCTAGCCTTCTGATGGTCTTTCTATCCTTTCTGAATGCCCCAAGAGGGTACTCTTGCTTTTTAAGGAAGCATTTGATATCGTGATACCAAGGTTTGTCGTCTATGACTGCTTCAATCGTGAAGATGTAAGCGGGCCGTTCCAGGCGCATTACGTCAATCTTAGGTAGGTCAGTCCATTGACCTACACTAATAATAGAAGAGAGAGTGGCTAAGGCATCAGCCATGTGATTCTCATCACGAGGGATGTGATGAAACTCGACTCTGTTAAAGAAGGGTAACAACCTTCTTGCATAGTCTTTGTAAGGAATCAATCCTTATTGGTATGTATTCCAATCTCCTTTTATCTGATTGATAACCAGGGCTGAGTCACCGTATACGTCCAAGTTTTTTATCCTTAAATCAATCGCTTTCTCGAGACCCATAATACAAGCTTCGTATTCGGCCTCGTTGTTCGTACATTTGAACGTAAGTCTGGCAGTGAAAGGAATGTGGGTACCCTGAAGGGTAACAATGATTGCCCCAATTCCATTTCCATAATGATTAACTGCTCCGTCAAAGATAAGTCCCCATTGGGAACCTGGTTCTGGCCCTTCACTTGGTAACGGTTCATTGCAATCTTTCATTTTTAGATACCTGACATCTTCGTCTGGGAAGTCAAACCCGGTTGATTCTTGATCATCAATCGGTTGATGAGCCAAATGATCGGCTAAAATACTTCCTTTAACGGCTTTCTGAGCGTGGTACTCTATGTCATATTCTGATAATAACATCTGCCAACGGACAATTCTTCCCGTGAGAGCAGGCTTTTCGAAGACATACTTGATTGGATACATTTCGGAGATTAACCAAGTAGTGTGACGAATCATGTATTGGCAAAGACGTTTGGCTGCCCAAGCCAAAGCACAACAAGTTTTCTCAAGCATTGTGTACCGAGTCTCGCAGTCGGTGAACTTCTTGCTCAGATAGTAAATGGCATACTCTTTCTGTTTGGTTTCGTCTTGTTGGCCAAGTACACATCCCATTGAGTCCTCTAGGACTGTGAGGTAAATGATCAGTGGTCTTCCTTCCACTGGAGGTGATAGAATCGGCAGATTCAACAGGTATTCCTTAATACTGTCGAAGGCGGTTTGGCAATCTTCTGACCAAACGCAATCCTGGTTCTTTTTGAGTAATTTGAAGATCGGCGCACACGTGGCGGTCATAAGGAATATGAACCTGGAGATGTAGTTCAAACGTCCCAAGAATCCTCTGACTTGTTTTTCAGTTTTCGGATAAGGCATTTCTCGAATGGCCTTGACCTTGTCAGGATCAACCTCAATTCCTTTCTGGCTGACGATGAACCCTAAGAGTTTCCCTGAACGGACACTGAAGGTGCATTTGTTGGGATTCAAGCGGAGTTTGTACTTCCTCAAACGCTCGAATAGTTTCGAAAAGTGGGTCACATGCTCCTCTTCTGTCTTAGATTTTGCAATCATGTCATTGACATATACCTCTATTTCCTTGTGTATCATGTCATGAAAAAGAGTAGTCATGGCCCTTTGATAGGTTGCCCCGGCATTCTTCAAACCGAACGGCATCACCTTGTAACAAAAGGTACCCCATAGGGTAATGAACGATGTTTTCTCCATGTCTTTCGGCGCCATTTTGATCTGGTTATAGCCCGAGAATCCATCCATGAAGGAGAAAACTTTGAACTTTGTTGTACTGTCAACCAACATGTCAATGTGTGGTAAAGGAAAGTCGTCCTTTGGACTTGCCTTGTTCAGATCTCTGTAGTCAACACACATTCTGACTTTTCCGTCCTTTTTCGGAACAGGTACGATATTGGCTAACCATTGAGGATATTCAAATGTAGCGAGGAAACCTGCATCGATCTGTTTCTGTACCTCCTCTTTGATTCTGATGGCCATGTCCGGGTGAGTCCGTCTCAACCTTTGCTTTACTGGCGGACATTCCGATCTCAATGGTAAATGATGTTCCACGATACTGGTATCCAACCCTGGCATATCCTGATAGGACCAAGCGAATACCTCGAGGAATTCTTTGAGAAGCTTTATCAAACTCTCTTTGGCAGTTGAACTGAGCAGTGCCCCAATCCTGATTTCTTTTCTCTCCTTTTTTGAACCCAAGTTTACCGTTTCCAACGGCTTTTTGTGAGGTTCAATGGATCTTTCCTCCTATCTGAGTAGTCGAGAGATCCCTTCTGGAATTTCGTCGTCAACTTCTTCTTCAGCCCCAAATACCGGGAACTCAAAGTTGGGAGAAGGCATCGGATCATATGTTTCAACTGGGTTTAAAACAAGCAATCTGCATGACGTGAGGATTCGTGTTTAGAAGAGATAGAGAGAATACAAAAGTGTGTGCAGTGTATTATTTTTACTGCTTGTTTTTATTTTTAATTGTTTTTTAGGATTACCATTTTCTGAGAAAAGTGAAAAGAAAACAGCAATTAATGCGAAAATTACAGAACGACGTTATTTTATTAATGAACAAGTGGATTCTTGAAACTACAGCCCTATAAAACAAAACTCTGTCGCTTTGGGCCAAGCGAAGAGGGAAATTTTACAGAAAGCGAGCCCTATCAAAACATCTGTTTCACCTGGGCAGGGTGAAAGGTTAAAGATGGCAATTACTTTGACTGATGAATGACCTTTAGAACCTCGACGGCAACCCATTGGCGGCGAACTCCTCGGTGAATCACAAAGTCTGGTACCTTCCTTGATTTGTCTTCAGAAATGACGCTGATTTCTGGTGGAGCAGGATCATTGGAATCTGTCTCCCAGGCAGAGTTGTCATAGGAGGATTCCTCTGTTGCATTTTGCATAGCATTGGTGCTCTTAGCTGTATCTCCCCATCCAGTTGGCTGGATATCTTCGAGCCTGATACGAGAGCTTTCGGGAGCGGTGTACTTGACCATATAGTCAAATTTTCCACTTGGTTGTCCCAAGGTGTTCCACACTTCTTTCGAACTGGAGGAGTCATCCCGCTCGATGACGTTGACCTCGGGAAAAGCATAGTTGATGAATTCAAGTCCTGCAAACGTTGCAAATTCATCGTCATGTTGAGTAGTTTCTGAATGACCTGAGTGTTGATCCCATGACATGGTGGGGACACATGTATTCTATTCAATGACGGTCAGCTGATTTTCATTGTTCGGCTGACTTTCTAGCCCCAAATCTCCTGGATAAGGTTGCCACATTGGCAGACCATCCATTGGGCCATAGTAGGTGTAGTCAAAATTGTCTTTCATCGGAGTGTCTTCCTCTAATGAATTTGGTGGAGCACGACATCCTTCTGGATCACAATCCCCGTATATCATTTCGATGTTTGACCTGGGTATAAATCTCGGACTCTCTGTAGGAAAGCAAAAAGGAGTTTGCGTTTCTTCCTGAGACATATAACCGTCCTTGTTAAGATAGGACTTCCACTCTTCCTCTGTGTCAGAGGGATCTTCCTCATTGATAGCATGGACTGCTTGAGGGACTGGGTGAAGAAAACCTCCACTGTGGAAGAAATACTAAATAGGATGAAGGCTTCCATCGCTGGCAGCTGTCCGGTATAGGTTGCAGAAAAACCAAGACCCTTCTTTGTTGTATTGCTAGTAGGAACGACAAGCTGTCCCCATCTGGTTGTATCGGTACTCTCGACCGCTTTGATAGCATCTTTGTATGAGGAAATCGAGGTTTCTCCTTGGGATTGATTATCCTTGCCGACTGACAGGGCTTGGAACTGCGTCCCAATAACCTCCTCGGGTTCTACACAAGTAGATGATGATAATTTACTCACGAGCAAGGCCTGTTCTCCACAGACTGTGACAAGCCGATCATTCTGAATTAACTTTAGCTTTTGGTGGAGGGTCGAAGTGACCGCTCCAGCCTGATGTATCCAAGGTCTTCCTAATAAACAACTGTATGTTACCCGGATGTCCATGACCTAAAAAGTGACTTGGAAAGTGTGAGGACCAATAGTTATGGGAAGGTCAACTTCGCCGATAACCGTTTTTCTGGATCCGTCGAATGCTTTGACGACGACCTCGCTGATTCTCATCGGAGGGCCTTTGAATGATAATTGCCTCAAAGTGGACTTCTGCATAACATTCAGGGCTGACCCTGTGTCTACCAGTACGCTGGCTAAAGCATCGTCCTGGCAGTTAACTGTAATGTTGAGCGCCATGTTATGACGGCGACCCTCTTCGGGTAACTCCTCATCACTAAATCCCAAATTATTGCAGGAAGTGATGTTAGAGACAATGCTATCAAACTGTCTGATTGTTACATCCTGTTCCACAAAGGCTTGCTCCAAGACTTTCTATAGAGCCTCCCTGTGGGCTTCTAAACTGAGTAATAGTGATAATACCGAGATCTTTGAAGGAGTCTGTAACAGCTGATCAACAATGTTATATTCACTCCTTTAGATGAGCTTCAGCATCTCATCATTATTTTTCGAAAGGTCGGGATTACTGAATTGACCGACTGATGGATCGGGAGCTTCTGTCTGAAGTTACTTTTCCTTGTTAGGTTATCCAACTCCTCGGTTAAAGATTCGACCGCTCCGTGTTACACGACTGATGTCTGCAATATTCACGACGGAGGGTAATGGAATTTCCTTTCCATTTTCAACTATTGTTGCACCGTATTTGTAAGGGATAGCCTTAGTTGATTCATACGGTAGTGATCCCGGTAGATAGATGACTATGGGAACCTTCTGATTTTTCTGACCATCATAAGTAATCTCGATCCGTTCCCGGTTGGGAGCTCTAGATTTGTAGAGTAGAGGGATGATGGCAAAAACATCCCTGGTCTGGTGACGACCAGAGATTGTGACAACATCCTCGACTTGATTGGCAAGGTAGCTCGGCGTCCAGTTGATGGGTCCAGAACCTGGATATGGGCGAATCTCTCCACGATCCACCTGACCCTGAAGAGCTGCTCTCACAAGGTAACACCCTTGGTTACTTTCTGAACAGATACTACAATGGTCATAATTGTGTGGTGGCACCTAGCCACGCCCACTTTGAATACAATGTAACCTCACTAGGTTAGCTTCCATAGATCGGACATCCTGACTTTAACGTCGGGTAGGATTCCTGTTACTGATACTAATCTGCTGAGTATCTTCATCCATATAGATTGGCATCCACCAGTGATTTAACAAGTGCTGAAGTGCCTCCTGGACAAGGGTACAACCTCGATCGTTTTCGCAACCTGCTTTATAGCTTTGATAGTCGTGTGATATTAAGAATCCGAGTCGGACCTGCTCTGAATGTAACTCTACCAGGTTGGTATTCATCACGCGAATATCGAAGATCTGAACCATGTTGATCTGATAAGGGTTCCTATCCTGGTAATCTTGGATCCATCCAAGATCCATCTGACGCTGGAGGGCCTCTTGTATGAAAGAGCATCCCTGTTTGTTTACCGAGCAAGTCAGACAGAAACTGTAATCGTGTCGTGGCAGATTATGATACTGGCTTTGCCTTGAATGCATCGCCACCAAGTTGACATTCATTTCACAGATGTCGTGGTTCTGAATGACGTTGGAATTCGTATAGACCATGTTAACTCCACGAACTCAGTGCTCTTGGATCCATCCGAAATCCATCTGTTCCTGTAGAGCTGTTTGCACCACAGAACATCCTTGATTGCTTTTAGAGCAGACATCACATTGATGATAATTATGAGGTGGCACATGGCCATACCCACTTTGTCTACAATGCATCTTGACCAAATTGGTTTTCAACAAGAGTACATCATGAATTTGATAAACGTTGTTAGACTCTCCCTCTATTAAATTGACTGCAGCTTTCTCATGTTGAGGCAGCGGGTTCGTGAGAACATTGGGATTCGTATCTTTGAAAGATAAGAGCCCGCTCCTAACAAGCTTTTGCACGTCGGATTTGAAATTAAGACAATTCTCTATATTATGCCCTGATCCTCCTTGATGATAAGGGCATATCTGATCCACCTTAAACCAAAAAGGCGGATTTTCTGGTACTGTAAGAGGAGACTTAGTCTGGATGTGCCCCTTAGCCAGTAGTAACGGAAGTATTTCTGCGTAAAACATGGGTATTGGATCAAACCATGATGGTCGTGTTGTACGGTTGTTGTTATATGGAGGACGAGCCTGCTGAAGAGGCTGCTGTGTCCTTTGCTAATTAGGTTGGCTCTGTGCAACCTGAGGTTGATACGTAGGAATAGGCACAGGGCTGATAGCAGAAATTACAGCTGCTGCCGGTTGATAACGTTGCCTTTGCTTTCCGAGAGAGATATTCCCAATATCCTGCTCTATTTTCTTAAGGAGAGCACTACCGTATCATTTTGTACTGCTCGATGATCCAGCGTCTTTTGCCAAACGTCCTTCTCGGACGGCTTCCTCAAGACGAACTCCCATGCCCACCATCTCGGTGAAGTCACTAGGCGCACTGGCAACCATTCTGTCATAGTAAAATGAGCTTAAGGTCTTTAATAAGATCTTTGTCATCTCTTTTTCCTCAAGAGGTGGACAAATTTGAGTGGCAATTTCACGCTATCTCTGGGCGTACTCCTTAAAGGTTTCCTTGTCCTTTTGTGACATTGATCTGAGTTGATCTCTGTCCGGTGCCATGTCCAAATTGTATTTGTATTATTGGACGAAGGAAGTACCAAGATCTCTGAATGTGCTAATCGTAGCACGGTTTAAACCCATGTACCATTTTAATGCGGCACCGATTAAATTATCCTGAAAGTAGTGAATCAGCAGGTCCTGATTCTCAGTCTGAGCTGACATTCGCCGAGCGTACATCACCAGATGACTCTGAGGGCAAGAGTTACCCTTGTACTTTTCAAAGTCAGGCACTTGGAACTTGTGTGGGACTTTCACATTGGGGACCAGACAAAGGTCTGCGGCGTCCTTTCTAAATAGATCCTGACCGCGAATGGCTTGCAGTTCCTTCTACATTTCCAAGAACTGTTCCTGGAATTCATCCATTCGGTCAAACATAGTTTCCTTCTTATCAGAAGGGATCGGTGGAATCTGTCCTTCTGGGACAATGTGCACCACAGGGGGTGGTACCGTGACTACGGCAGTGAATCTTGGCGTTTCCCGAAGTTTATAACCTTCAGGAGTCTTCAGTATGCCTCTGGCATCTTCGTTTTCCCGAAGTTTGTAACCTTCCGGCCCAGCGGCTTCTGTTGTGATTCCCTGATCTTCAACGATCGGCGGAACATATCCTTCCGGGATATATTTAACAGGCATGACCCAGGGACGATCTTTCGGCATCTGATACCTAGGATCAAACTTCTCCACTATGGGCGCTGAGGTGATCTCTGAGATCAGAGTCCTTTGTAGCTAAGCTTCTGCCATGGCTTGCATGTCGTTACGAAGCTTTCTCATATCCTCTCTCAGAGCGTCGATCTCTTCTTTCAAATCTCTGTTCTCTTCCTCAAGATCATCCATCTTTTTCTGACGATTGGCCCGAGTATTGTATAAATGAGACAATTTGACTCTAGAATCGAGACACAAACGTGAGATTCGTAGGTAAGAAGAATATGCGATGTGAGAATGATGAATGCAATGATTATATTAATTGTTTTCTTGGTTTAATCAAAATAAACTTTGACAATTAGATTGCAAATATCAAACAGTGGGGAAACCCCTTTTTATTGAAATTCAAAGGATTGCGGAAACGAAAATACAGTAGATTACAAAGTGCAGGGACAGAAACCTAAGCTAATGGGTCCCGAGAGAACTCGGGTGCTGATTCTGGTATCTTTCTTTTCTTTGACCGGGGCTCTTGAGCCGTTGTCGGGTTGTCATTCCTTTTCCAGGTGAAAGGAGCGAGCAAATTCCTTTGGTCATCTTGATTCTCTATAGCATGTTGCTCCAAAATCTCGATCAGAGCATCCTTATCTTTCAGCAGTTGCTGTATTTTGATGCACTCCACGTTGAGGGTGCGGTACTTGTTCTTCCAAGACCTCTTCTCTCGTTGAACCTTGTTGAGAGTAACCTGAAGCTCTTCAGTCTCAGTCATGAAGTACATGACAGATTCCCTCGGCGGAAGAATTCCGTAACGAGGATAAGGCATCTTTAGCTTGAGAGCTCTAGTTTGTACCCATGGAGATAAGGCTCCACCGAGACACAGTCCGGTTTTCCTAGAGACTCCCGTCCTTTCTTATGAATGTTTTTCCAAGCATGCATTATTTCCATCTTTAGTGCTTTGTCATTTTCTCCTTCCTTGAAGAAAAGACCTTCTAGATGAACACTCCGTGGGACGTGTCTCATCGGGTATCCAGACTGACGGCGAACTAATATCGGATGATAGTTGATTCCTCCCTTAGTTCCTATAAGGGGTACGTTGGGGAAGTTTCCACAACGGTCAATGATCGTGATTCCATCATAAATCCTATTACACCAATCTATGTCAGAGTTGGTGAGAGACATGATCTTCTGCGACCAGCGCAAGGCACTCTTATGATCCCAGAAAGCGGCAGACTTAGGTAAATGGGAGATAAACCATTTATAAAGTAGAGGTACACAGCATGTGATCTCCCCTCCACTGTACAAATTCCCTAAGTTTACAGAATGATATGCATCTGCGAGCAAAGTCGGCACAGGGTTCCCAATGAGAAACACCTTAATGGAGTTGATATCGACGAAGTTATTAATGTTGGGCAACATAAATAACCCGTAGGTGAGTAAGACAAAGATACTTTCAAAAGCAGTCACGTTCCCGATACTAGCAAAGTACAAGGCTTTCTTTGTCAAGAACTGGGCTGGCAAACCTTGTATGCCACCCTTAGTGGTCATGTGAGTCCTGACCTCAGACTCGTCCAAATGAATTGCTCTTGCAATGGTCTGATTCTTTGGAATTTCTTCCAGTCTAGAAAATGGAGCTTGATTAATGATATGTAAATCAATCAGATGAGAATACTCCTCCAGCGTTGGTGCTAGCTGGTAATCCGGGAATGTAAAGCAGTGATAAACCAGATCGTAGAATTGAACGAGCGCGTCCATGAATCCCTCAATCACATGGACCCTTAACAGAGGAAGCAGACCTCCGTACTTGGCTCTGAAAGCCTCTTGGTTTGTGATCATTCTCGCCAAACCTCTTAAATCCTCTAGTTTTGGAACCTTGAAGGTGTACTTATGAGTTCTCCTTCTACCGAAATCCATTAGCACAATCCTTTTCTCTGATATTTGTAATCACAGTCTTAGTTTAATTTGAAAAACAGAGAGACTAGAAGAGAAATTTTTTGAATGTTTTAATGTTTTTTTTAAATGAATGAATGCATGAATACAACACACAAAAACATAGAAAAAACATGGGGCCAAAGGGTCGTTGTCATGAAGTCAAGGCTCTACCCATCCCCAAAGGTTTATACTAGGGTGATTTTTGTACTTGTACTCAAAATCATCAGCTCCTCCCAGGATAACAAACAGCAAGCGGGTCGCCAGTGAGCTGTATGAAATCTTAGAGTAAATGCTATTCACCGAGAATAGATCATCAGCCTCAAATGAGGGTAGTATTGCGTGACAACTATTTCCAATAGTTTCCGCACTACAAAAGGGTTGGCTCCTCAGCTTCTCAGACATCACAATCGGCCCATTGCCTATGAGAGGGAAAGGGTTGCATTGGTCAGCCTCCACTGAGGTTGATGGTCGACCTCGTCGCCATCACTTATCTTAAGTGTATACTCAATCTTTCCACATGCGGCATCACACGCATTCCCATTAGCAAAAAAATAAACACATATATCAATTAGGAAAAGCAGTATATATATTTGTCCTAATGTCCTAGACCTTTAATCCTATGTTCCTGACAGAAAATGGGTTCCCCGGCGGAAGCCCCCAATCTGTGGTTTTCACACAAGAGAAGAGAACAAAGGTTAGAAGAGCTCCACGGTGGGCGCCACTTTTAAAGTTTCCACCTAAGAGATGGGAAGAGAATAAGATCTCTCTATAAAGGTGAGATAGATCCTAATGACACGTCCCCAGCAGAGTCGCCATTTTTCTGTAGCGAGCGGTTTTGGACGTGGTTGCGAAGCACTACCGCTCTTTGGTATCTACAGCTCGATTTATTTTTTATCCTATTAAAGCTGATGAAGGAAGGGAAATAGATGTCTCAAATTAACTCTGTTTGTAAACTGAGGTTAAACAGTCAAAACTGTTGGTTTACAGAGGCTACAAAGATTCGGGGTCTCTATTGGGTGTATTTTTTTAAAAGTGGTGTTCGGTCGATTGGTGGGAGGTTAGGACGGATGTGTGGAAGTATGGGATTTTGGGTTTTTGTTTAGTGTGCTCGCTAAGATATTTTCTTTCAATCTTATGCCTACGTATTCCCGTTTACCGAAACAGGGAAATCAGAGCGTTCGTAGTTCCTCCTATTCAATGGGAGGAAATGGTTGTTTTGGTGTCTTATTCAAAGCCCAAGACGTGAAGCTAAAGGTGGTTTGTATCTTGTTTAAAGCCCAAGATGTGAAGCTGAAGAGTCTATTTGTATCTTGTTTAAAGCCCAAGATATGAAGCTAAAAGGGTGTTGACTTTAGAGAGAATTTGTCATCTTTAAAGAGGGGGTTGTATGTCACAACTGTTTATAAAGGAGAATTACTTTAACCGGGATATGTGAATCCGGCAATGCCATAATTTCCTTTATAGAGGGTTTTAACCTGAAGGAGAAGACTTTAACTCAGTGTGGAGCAATGCCATCTTTCCTTAGGAATTTCTCATGCTAAAAGAGGGACAGTGACATGGATATAGATGATCCAGAGGCTTGTCGCTTACAGCGGTTAGATGAAGGGGAAGGAGTTGTTGATGTTTGTATACTGTGAACGAGGCACAGCTTTGATGCTAAAAGGTTGATTGGATCAACCAGTGGTTTTCTTATACAAAGCCTAAGAGGAGGCTAATATGTGTCTCATACAAAGCCCGAGAGAGAGGGTAAAAGGTTTTGACTCAACGAGGGAATCTTTTGGTATCTAGTATAAAGCCCGAGATGGAGGCTATTTGACTCAACAAGAGAGTTTTTGTATCTCGTACAAAGCCCGAGATGGAGGTGAGAGGGGTGATTGACTCAACGAGGGAGTCTCTGGTATCTCGTACGAAGCCCGAGATGAAGGCTAAAATTGTTAGCTCCGCTGGGGAGAATCATTGTACAAAGCCCTAGAGGAGGCTATGGTTACTGTTTCAGTTGAGTGACAGGTCCAGTATGCTGATTTAAAGAGAAAATCAGTTCTTATATGAGTAATGTTTGCACTTAGGGATTTTGATTCAAGGATTAGGGATATTTCCTGTTCTTTAAGGAAGTGGGAAATCCAAAGGGTATTGAGGTTGTCTGAGTCAACGGGGTTCCTTCCTATTTTTGAAGGGGTCACTTGAGAATGTCTTTGAGACTCAAGGAAATTAGACTATCCAAGTCTAAAGTTTCATCTTTTGTACTATGCTTTGAGAAACAGTAGTAGACTCTTGGAAAGACTACTCTATTAAGATGACTGATTTCTGTTCCTATACCTTTAGGAGGTCGTCAGGACAATTTGTACGAAGCGCAAGAGGAGGCTGGGAACTTTTAAGAAGCCGAGTGGTCCTTGTATGAAGCCCAAGAGGAGGCTATCATTCCCGGAGGAAGAATCATTATATAAAGCCTAAGAAGAGGCTGTGAATACTTCTAAGAAGCTGACGGGTCCTTGTACAACGCCCAAGAGGAGGCGGATGCTTTTAAGAAGCCGATGGGTCCCCAAACCCCGAGAAATTCAAGACAGGCTATTCATGAGGAATAGATCAAGCCAGGAAAGTCTGAGAATTTGGAAGAAACTCAAGAGATGCCATTCACGGAGAAAAGATCTTCTCTGGGGAGTAGAGTTTCTTGACAAGTGCTTTTAAGAAGCCTGTGGGTCCCCAAACCCCGAGAAATTCAAGACAAGCCATTCACGAGGAATAGATCAAGCCAGGAAAGTCTGAGAATTTGGAAGAAACTCAAGAGATGCCAGTCACGGAGAAGAGATCATCTCTGGGGAGTAGAGTTTCTTTGACAACTTCTACGAGTGACATCCTATGAAAGGGTTCACAGAGAATGCTGCCTTTCATATCTCCATATTGTTTAACCCCAAGAGGAGGGAAGACTGTGTCTGGCAATCCTATGGGGATCTAGTTTTGATTATTTAAGAGTGATCAACGGGCTTAATGCTAAACGTAGTTGCCGGGGAAACTCTAAATATCTATACTATTATTACACAGTTGATATGAGTTTATGAAAGAAGACTTACAGCGAAACAGCCCCACAATACAGTTATATGTATATGAAAGCGGTAAATGAAAGCATATAAACACTTACTCGGTTGTAGAGTTCCATACTGTTTGGTTAGTTGTTCAACAAAGAAATATTGAAAACAACGGTATATTCAAAATCAAAGGAGAAAGTGCTTTGAAAAAGAAAGATTTAGGGCTTACAGCTCAAGGAGAGGCCCAGGGTTTTACCAGTGATTGTACTGTTAAATTTGTACAGAGGGACTTATACAAGTGATTGTGGCCCAAAAATTGTTTTCTGTACAAAGGGATTTGGGTCTTACACTCTCTCAAGAGGCCCAAAAAGTTTTTAAAGAAAAAGAGTGGGGCTTATAACACGAGGGTAGACCCAGATGATTTTTCGTTTAAAATGGCGATCGCGCGGAGATTTTATTTTAACGCAAAAGGGCTTATACAATATCTGAGGCCCAAAGTTGTTTTTTTTTGGTTAAAAGGGGGTTGGGTCTTACACTCTAATAGAGGCCCAAAAGTTGTGAATGGGTCTTATAGCTCAAGGAGAGGCCCAGATGGTTTATCTTTAAACTGGCGACGATCGTGCCGAATTTAAACATGTACAGAGGGACTTATACAATAAGTGAGGCCCATATATTTCTGTACAAGTGGGTTGGGTCTTACACTCTAATAGAGGCCCAAAAAGTGTTTGAAAATGATTTGTGAGGGTTGAATTAATCAAAAACCCTAATTTATTTCCAAAATGTATTTTAATTGAATAAAAATTCAATTAAAATGTTAAAAAATTGTTTAACATGTGGGAAACAAATTATGATCTTGGATTAATGCTTCAAAAATCAAGTATTAACCTACAAAATAATTAGAAGTCATTAATCTTTACAAAATCAAGAGGAAAAAATATTTTAAATGTCAAAAACAATTAAAATATTAATTCTTTGCAAAAATATCAATTATATGAAATAAATAATATTTTTGGGATTTTTTGGGAAAATAAAATATTTCAACATTTTTGTGAATTATTAAAAAAGGAATCAACTCAAAATCATTAAAACTCAGAGAAAAATTAATTTTTGAATCAATTAAATAAAAACCACAAAATTCAAATATTCAAATGTTGGAAAATGGCGCCAAGAACAAGGGCAAGAACAAGCGCGTGTTCTGAGTTTCCCAGATTTGCATTTTCTATCCAATCTCACTGAATACTTAATCATATCATGCAATCCACATACCAATCAATTCGTTTCAACCTCACGATCATGTCTATGACAATTAATTTCATTTAAATTAAAGATAAAACAAGAAATCATGAACAATCCTCAAGAACCCTAGATTCTGCATGAAGGCTGAGATTTTTGATACACGATTCAAACAATGCAATTAATTGAGGGGAAACATTCCATGCAAGATTATGAACATATGGCCAAATTATTGTGCAACAAAAATTGCATGGATCATAGAGTTAGAAGAGCTCATGCTTACCACTTGCAACTAGTGCTCGTGATTTGTGTTGGTGGTATTACAGATGAGTTGTGATGATCTGAACAGCTTCCCTACACCCTATGGAGTGTGTTTGAGTGCTTGGACTTGATTGAAGTTGGTTGGATCACTTCATGGCATCTCAACTGCAACTTGGTTAAAACCTTGAGCAATTGACTGGTGATTATGAGAAATCAGTGTTCCACTTGTTGTTTAAGTGTTTGATCAGCTCATATGTGATGTATATGAGGTGTGTGTGTGTGATTGGTTTGATTGGAAAAGCTCTCAAACTCAAAACCCAATAGTGACTTGCCTTAGAAGGCAAAATTAGAGTGAAAGAAGAGATTTTGAGGAAAGCATCTGTTTGATGGCTTTGGTGTACTCAAACTGATCACAATTGAGCTCTATTTATAGTAGAGCAAGTTTGTTTTGCAAGGAATAGTGAATGGCAACTGCTGAGTAGGTTTGGCCAATGTTGGCAAATGAAAATCCAAGTCTCCTCTAGCCATTGACTAGAGGTTAGGGCACAGGCTGCTGGTTCCCTTAGTCTTGGATAAGTCTTGGCTGAATTCAGTTGCTAAGAGCTCAGTCCATGCCACCTTGATTCTTCCATTGAATGCTCCAATCCAAAATTGGAGTCTTGTCCCTATTTTGGCAATTCTAGGTTCAACATGCTATTTCTTATTCCAAAGACTTTGGAGGCTTGGCTCCGTGATTGTCCCTTTTAGATTCAATCCTCAGAGGTGTCCATGTGGATAGGAGTGTTTGGATTTGGCTGATTTTGGCAAATCGACCAAAAGTGCAAAAATTTACCTTGCCTTGGCAGATTTCAGCAAGGCATCTTGCCAATGTCATATCTCATAGCTCAAATTGAATTTGGTAATGTTCTTGGCCATTTTGGAAAGCCCTTACATGATACAACAACTGTTTGAACATGTTTGGTTTTGATCTCTTTTGAATCCAAGTGAAAAATCCCCCTACATTTGGAAAAAAGTAAAGGCAGATTCTGACTTAGTGAAATTTTCACTTAGTGTTGGAACAAAGTGACTTTTCTTGATTTTGATCACTCCATAACTCAAAATCCATGAGGAATTTGGACATAGGTCAGTATGAAGCTTTTGTAGAGGGCAATGTGATCTACAATTCAAGCTTTGAATGGGGAACAATGGCCTTGTGGTTTAGGAGTTATGGTCCTCCAAAGTTGGCACATTAGTGTCACTTTTTCCATAACTTAGAAATTTTTCTAAGTTTTTATGGTTACCCCTTTTACAAGTTATCCCACTTTCTTTGATTTTTATTGATGAATGATGATTTAAATCATACATTAACATCATTTTAGGGTTAAAAATCCATTTTGGTGAAAAATCTCAAAAAGTCAAAGTTGACTTTTGTGCACAGTTGACTTTTTATCAGATGAATTCCAAACTGTGCAATTCTTCAGGAAATCATGTCCTTGACCTAAATAAAACTTGATGAACATGTTCCATGGGTGTCATAGGGTATATTGAATCATGTCTTAGGGTTTGGGAGCATGTCCTGGTCAAAAGTCAAAGTTACAGTTGACTTTCTTCGCGAAACCCTAATTGTGGTGCAGATGAAATTGAGACTTGTTGCTCAAGCTTCTTGGATTAATCCATTGTTGTAAATGGATCAATATAGTATATTAGATCAAATCCTCTCTTGAGGTCTTGGCTCATGATTTGTCCCAAAAGTCAACTTAGGGGTGAATTAGGTCAAGAAACCCTAATTCATGATTTTTTATGAATGCATCCCCTAAGGGAGCAACCTTGTGCTTAATCCTTGAAGTGGGAGTCCTCTTGATCCATTGTAGATTCTTGGGAGGCTAGACAAGTTGAAGATCAAGTCAATCCTTGATTGATCCTTTGTCTAAGGCTCTGAGAGGGCTTAAAACCCTAATTTTGATTGTAGTGAATGCTCAACAACCCTTGAGGCATTTGATGAGGCATGATGGTTCATCCATATTGTGATGATGATTTGCACAATGATGGGAAATCTTAGTGGTAAAAATTTGGGGTATGACACATATCCTAGCCAAAGTGATCCACCTCTGCTGCCACCAGATATAACCCAATTACTTGCAGTGGTGGAGACTTTCTGTCAACAAAATGAAACCTTGCATGACAGTGTTCAGGTTTTGCAAACATAAAGTCAATAGAAGGGGGGAGATGAGGAGGAGCCTCTAGATTCCCAACCTTTGTATTAAACTATGTGGGATGATCAAGTCCCAGAGAACTTCAAACCACCAAAGCTGGTGTCTTTTGATGTAAAAACGAACCCACAAGAGTATATCATTGCGATAAATAATCAGATGGAAATAGTAGAGGTTTTTGACTGCCTTATGTGTAAACTCATGGTAGGTACTTTTAAACAAGGAGCTTTACGATGGTATATGAGTTTACCGAGTTTCTCGGTCATTAGCTCCCAGGACTTAACCAAGAAGATGGTGCAACACTTTTCACCAAGCAAGCATAGGAACGTGTCGATTACCAGTTTATTTAATGTCCAACATGGGTACTCGGAATCTCTCAGGGAATATCTGGCAAGATTCAATGAGGAAACAATTAAAGTATCTCATACAAATCAAGAAATGTTTGTCGGAGCATTTCAGCATGGCCTCAAAGTCGGGCAGTTCAATGAATCCTTAGCGCAAAAGCTGGCATTCAACATGGATAAGATAATTACAAGAGTGGAATGATACATCTAAGGAGACGAAAGTAACAATGAAAAAAATCGCGGGATGCCAAAGAAAAAATGCGAGCTAAGGAAGAAGGATCTGGGCACAAGAAGGAATACTCCAAGTATGGACCTAGAGATTGGCCAACAATGAGACCATCCTGATGTTCGTTTGAAAATGAGCAAAAGTACACGTCATTAAACACCATACGAGAGAATATTTTAAGAGGAGTTTATCACCTCAAATTACTTCCTATACTGGGACGTCCAAAAAGGGTGCATGCTGGGATGGAAAAATTCGAGAACGCATGGTGTGCATATCATAGACTTCGTGGACACCACATAAAAAATTGTCATCAGTTAAAGAAATAAATTGAGCTCTTAATTCATAGAGGTCTACTATTTTCTTAAGTTAAAGACGTAGGAGGACATCCAGGAAAGAGAAGTCCCCCCTTTGAAGACCCCAGCTCGGAAAACCATACGCAAAAGAAAGGGAAGAATACAAAAGAAGTCCACGAAGCCCGGGTGAATTGTCGTATCTAAATACTGTTGCAGGGGGATTCATGGGAGGATGGGAAACTAGTTTAGCTAGAAAAAGATATGCTCGGTTTGTGATTTACATTGGACATAAGCCACCTTTAGAGGGGGAGGAAAACTCAGTCGTGGTCAGTTTCTCCAGTAGAGGCTCGGAAGGAGTGATGGCTCACGAAAACAACCCAATGGTGATCAAAATGTAGATCTAGAATGAAGCGTAAAATGAGTCTTAGTCGATCTGAGAAGTTTAGCAGATGTATTGTATTTGGATGCATTCAAGGGAAAGAATTTCGATACCAGCGAGCTATTAACGTTTAAAGGAACTTGGGTTAGATTCTCCAGATAACATGTATAGGTACAAGGGCAATTACCCGTCATGACGAATTTTGGAAATTGAGACTATGCGAAAAGTATCAAGGTGAGGTATTTAATTGTCAATGATGCATCCCCATACAACGTTATTATTGGCAGACCCTCGTTAAATGCTCTGGAGGCAGCGTTGTCCACTTTATACCTCACATTAAAATACCCTCTGGAAGATGGTCGAGTAGGAATAATAAAGGGTGATCAAGGGATAGCAAGGAAATGATATGAAGATAGTCTGAGACTTAAAAGGAAAAATTACGCTGATGAGCCAATCAAAGATGATCAATTAAAGGTGAACTTTGTTGATATCAATCCAAGAGAAAATCCACTAGAGAATGGGCTGGTGACCATTGGAAATATAAAGAAGATACAGAGTGACTTCCAATCACCTCCGAAAACTCGAATTGACGCTAAACGGGTCTCAAAGGATAAAGACGGAAGAATCAGAGTCAACCTAAACATAGTTTGTCACCATCAAATACATGACCAATTAAGCGCACAGTGGATGCTTTATCAGTGGGGGTCAGATATTTTGAACTCACTACCCGCGACAATCAGATAGATGAAGTTCTTAATATGGGATGTTAATCACTTCAATAGATATGGAGAGGCAGATACAAAAAACAAAATCATTATGCCCAGAATAAGAAAGGAACTAGATGAGATCAAAAAGGTATGGGCCACGAGAACATAAAGGAAATTGTGGTCTTATCATACTATACCTCATTCAACTATTCAAGATACTCATTTCGGGATGGTTTATGGAGTTGGTACAATGCTACCGCTTAAGATCAACACACCGACTTGGAGACCTCTTGCTTTTGATGAAAGCGTCAGCTCGAAAGGTCTGGACAAATTAATAGATTTATTAGATGAAACCAGGGAACAAACCCATTATCAGTGGTCCAAGGTTTCTTGAAGGTTTTTTCTATGTTATTCATCGTGTAGATTTAAATTCTCTTTTCCCTGACATCTTTTATAAAATTTGTATTGTGACTCCCTAAGCCATAATGAGTCATCCATTCATTTCTTAGAGCTCAAACATTTTAGGTAACATCCTTCCTCTCACTAATGTCTATTTATCACGAATTAATGGTTCCTAACATTAATTTTGTAACCTTTATGTGACCGTTAGTATGCCTCTTATAAGTTAAGGAACTCGACCTTCTGACATCAGGGGTCGGTCTATATGTGCCTGTCTGAGGCTCCTACATGACCATCTCGACCAACATTGAAAATAGACACATTAGGGGTGGAGAGCAATAGTGGGTCTCGACTAATTAATCGGCATAGAACTCGGCAGATTCTAGACATGTATAAGTCAGAGAGCACCAGTGGGTCTCGACTAATTAATCGTCGTAGAACTCGGCAGATTCTAGACATGTATAAGTCAGGGAGCCCTAGTGGGTCTCGACTAATTAGTCGTCGTAGAAGTCGGCAGGTTCTAGACGTGAATAATTCGGAGAGCCCCATAGGGTCTCTTTTAATTATTCTTCATAGAACTTGGCAGGTTCTAGACATGTATAAGCTAGAGAGCACAAGTGGGTCTCGACTAATTAGTCGTTGTAGAACTCGAAAAGTTCTAGACATGTATAAGTCGGAGAGCCCTAGTGGGTCTCGTCTAATTAGTCGTTGTAGAACTCGACAGGTTCTAGACGTGAATAAGTCGGAGATCCCTAGTGGGTCTTGACTAATTAGTCGTTGTAGAACTTGTCAAGTTCTAGACGTGAATAAGTTGGAGAGCCTAGTGGGTCTCGACTAATTTCAGTATCGTTTTAACTATGTCAATGTATATCCTTATCATTATGATTGTGATAGTCAATGTGTGCTTTCGAATTAGCAGCAACCAAATCCTGATAGTTTTTTAGATGATCATAGGTCTTGGAAAATTCAAGCTCTGTGTTTTATCTCTTTGATCACAACTAATTTGTTCGAATGGAAATCAGATAAAATGGTCGGCTCCAAGCGAATTAACTTACCTTTTAGTTGAAGTTTGTATCGTATAGGTTTAAAGCCCCAACGAGCCAGATCTCAATGATTTAAGGAGTCTTGTTAATCTTGAACACGGACCGGTTTAACCCCATGAAGATCACACCAGATATTTGACTAGTGATAAATTTAATCAAAACCGCTTAAAGCCAGAGGTATGTCAACATGACTGAGCACATCCCACTAGAACTTTGCAAATTACCAAGCCTTAATTGGAAAAATCCCCCTGAAATCGGAAATAATATGATCGTTGCATAAGTATCCGTTTCTCAGGTACCGGTGTGAAAAATAAAGATACAAAACTTCTCACTTAAAAAGTTACGTACAATGCATATTAATAATCTGTACAACCATAAGCTACATTTATCCTCTATGTATAAAGCCATTTTCCTAGGGTTTTCCATCATTGAACAATTTATTAGTTTTTGTCTTATACTCTCTTTTCATTCATTGCAGACAATTTGGAGGGCTTGTTAAGAGCACCCTTTTTCCTCCTGCAACTCTTCAGTAAGTGAATCACTGTCTTTATCATATGTGGGATTATATAAGATATAAAGAATTTAATATGGGAAAGCATATTAAATTGAAACCGAGACACTTAAAACT
This sequence comes from Lathyrus tuberosus, assembly GCA_022829125.1. Lineage (NCBI taxonomy): Eukaryota > Viridiplantae > Streptophyta > Magnoliopsida > Fabales > Fabaceae > Lathyrus > Lathyrus tuberosus. The sequence goes on from JALAZF010000761.1 coordinate 1,702,967, forward strand.
AAGTATGTTCCAAGTAGTAGCATATAGGATCAACGACATATAAGGTAAAGCCGAACAAATCCATAAGATAATTCTAACGTGTAGCATAAAAACCATATTCGAAGACATCACTTTCGGATGTTGGCATGGTTTTAAATTGCAGTTGCGGGTGTTGTGATTGTGGTTATTGCTACGATGCACATAGCGTCCATTGCAGCGTGAATTTTGATTGAGAAAAATTTGAAATACACAGTTAAAAAACACTTATGTTAATATTTTTCAGAAATAAATTTAGTTTTACGGTTCTAAATTTTGTGTTTTGACAAAAATACTTGAAGAAACTTAGGCGAAGTTGTATGGTGTAGTTCATAATGTGGAAGCATGTGTGATTTTAAATCACACTATAATTACGGTCCGATTTGGTTGCGCAGGGTACCGTATCAGTAATATTGCGGACACAATTGCAATTGCGGACTGTAATTTAAAACTATAAATGTCAGTTGACTTAATACAATTGTGGAAAACTCAACATGCATTGACATATAGGCAACATGTTTTCTATGTCAAGCCCAACACTAGAAGCAGTGAAGGAGTCTTTCGAGTAGAAATTTCGGCGACATATAGGAAATAATAAGTTGCTTTAAGTATATCATGTGCATAATTTTTCTAACTTAGTTAGTTGTAAATGGTTTGATGATATTTGGGTAGACATTATTAGTTTAAAATACAAAACATGAGGCGGTAATGGTATCGATGGATGAACCGCGACCTTGTTTGATGTTGTCGTGACCGAATCCTTCCGTGATCTAAGGCTTGATTCTTCTTGAGCCTTTGAAGAGTCGTTTTGGTTTTCACTGGTGCATTATGTCGAACACTTTGTGTGTTTTTATCCCAACACATCACATCACGTCGCAAATCTCCTTTTGCATGTACATCTTTGCCATAGTACTGCCCCATAATTTTATTTTCTAAAGCTACAGGTGTCGTACTTCGAAAAAATACGATCCTTCGCGATGGTCGCAGAAAAATGATTGGAACAAAGTTACTAACCACTTATTGTTTCGTGTAGATTTCCTCCATACTTCTTAAAGAAGTTAACTACAGGTTATACATGAACCTATTACCAGTTTTATCTATGATAGCAGCAATGACAGCAGCAACAACATATAACATATTCAACAATGACAGCAGCACCATATGGCATATTCAACAATGACAGCATCAACAAGCAATAATGACATACAGCCATACCAACTCAAACATATAACACTTACATATGTTTTCTCTGCACGTCGATCCACCCACTGCCTGGTCTTCTTTTTGTGAGTGGTCATGAAGAGCTCGTCGGGATTTAGTGGTCGGCCTAACTTTTTCTCCTACAAATAAAGACAACATATACACAAATTACAATGAATATCGGTGTTGGCTGGAAATTCCGACGCAAAGTTCCCATTTTGAGAAACTAAGTGAATATTAAAGTTTCTTTAATTTGGTGGACTTCACCAAGAGATGGTTTGAAATTCTGTCGAAATGGTTCTTATGGAGAGATATGCTTGAGCCAATACTTAGAAATATTTTCTAAGTATAAAAAATACTTCGACGAAGGGATGCTATGAGGCCTTCCTTCGACAGAAGTTTGAATTTCAAAATACGGATAAATAACTGTCTTTTGTCTTTATCTGATTCTCAGGAGAGACGCGTGGAGGCTTATGGCGAAATGAAGGCATACAGGGAGAAACGTGTCAACTTTTGAAAAAATGTTCGTTGGAGATAGTTATTTCGACGCATTATAAATAGGGGTCTTAGTATTAGGATTTTTGTGTGTTCAATTATTGTACTATACTCAAAATTTACTCAAAGTATCCAAGTTAACGTGAGAAAAAAGTTACTGTTGAGAAATGTACGTTTGAAACACCATACATTTTATTCAATAAGAAATTTACTTTCTTTTACCAATTTTTTTACTGCATTTCTTTTACTTTGAAGTTATTTTTCTTCATTGCTTTATTTTACCAAACTTTTGCAAAGTTTAGTTTTTAACAAACAATCAGACAATCTTTTAATGAATATTGTCGAAGTGTTCTATAGTTTTCCAGAAATACTTTAAAACACCATAACTATGTCCTTAAAATTCACTGGTTGATCCTGCAAGTAAAGCAAATTAATTTTTTTAAAAATCAGCGGTTGTTTACCAATTTTCATGGTAAACAATCGGATATAAATATCTAGACGCATTGTAATTACAAATAGAATACACACCAATTCTATAGCAACATCATGATGAGCTCTACGTCCTATGGTATGGGCCGCCTAACCTCTGGTTGATGCGCAATTAGTCTTATTTTGTTGAGAGAGCTTTTTGAAATCTTCAGTTTTCCACCCGTCAAGGCATAAACCTTTTCACCCATCCAAGATGGCTTTGTCGCCTTTTTCCTAATCTTATCAAATATGTCTCTTATTCTTTTACCACAAGCTTTATCAAACAAATCTTTCATTTTTGCTTCATCACACTGCTCCCACTGAGTAAGAGACTGCCAAAAAAGAAATAATGTTAATTAAACTGTTAAAAATATACATTGTCATCATACTATAGTTAAAAAACAAATTACATGTCTTACTTTAAAAAAGGTCAAAGTATTTATTTCTCTCTTCTCTTCTTTTGCGTACTTTAAGCTCACTATACCACATGAAATTTCCATGATAAATTTTTATTAAAATTATTCTAATAACTGCAGCAACAACATCGCCTGGAGCCAACTTACAAAACAGAAATCATAAAAGAACAAGAACATTTGAGGTGAGACTTGTATGTCAAGTAACAGAGCTACATATATGGTGTGTCTATATTGAGGTATAGTAATGGAAGTGTTTATGATAGTTATCCCTAAACTAACATATTATTCTAAGCAATAATGTGTGTATATTTTATCTTGTAGATACTCCTAACAGTTCCAAATTGCAGAGATTGTCATCGTTTAAATTTAATGTTGGAAGTGCTTGATCATGAAGCTGCAGCTCTGTATTCATTCAGATCACAGGCTCAGAGGCTTGAAGCAGTTCATGAATTTAAATCAGGAAAGATTCCTATATTACTAGCAACTGATGTTGTTGGTCGCGGTTTGGATATTCCTACAGTTGACCTTGTTGTTAACTATGATGATAATAATTAGTTGTACCTTACGACAATTTTTCTACCAAAATGTTTCTTGTATCCTAAATCTTTATTTGCATTTGTTTAGATTCCAAATAGAAATAAACAGCCCAGTTGCTTGATGTATTGTAGTGCAAATTAATTCAAAGGGGCATTGTATTGATGGAACCTGTAATTTCAGAACAACAATGACATTAAAAAGACCATAGAAATAGCTCAAAACCAAAGGCAAAGAGACTCTGGCTTCCAAACCTAACACTGAAATAAGAACACACGATGTTCTACTTCTCTTACCAACCATTTCCCCTAAGTATTATGAGCCATACTTTAAGGTCTAAATACGAAAACATATATTTGAATTATGAGTGAAAATGATGTGCATCTGAACATGTACCCATTTGAGGAATCAACAAAGCAGTTAAAAAGAAGAACTATAAATTATAGTGTTACTTGAGGTGATAATATAAATTTAGGTGGAAACAAATTCAAAGGGACATTGTATCCATGGACCTGTTGTGATTACAGTATAACAATGACATTCAAAATATAAGAGCAATAGCTCAAAACCTGTTGGTGGTATTCTAGAGGTGGTGGAGTAAGAAACCAGTTTTGTGTCACATTTTGCACTTAACTTCCACTGGTGGAAGTTATACTTAAAAACACTCCAATTTTACTGAATTCACCACACACTCTTTGTTTCTGTTTTTCTTTTCATATATTCAACTTAGCATTACAATTCCTTTATATAGACTTGAAGATGAAACTGATAGAGAATACAATAAGTTGGTAATCAAGATGATGACTCTTTGGTTCTCTCAATCTTAATGATTACAACTCTACCATAAATCTAAATAAAGACAATCATTATAAGATGATGATTAGAATTCTCTCATAATGCTTACTAATGATAGTGGTGGTTACAACATATTAATTTTAACACTCCCCCTTAATGTGTTGTTCTTTAATTCCCATTGCTTCTCTAAATTGCTAAAATCTTCCTGTTGGTAGTGCTTTGGTAAATATGTCTGCAAGCTGCTCTTGTGAATTGCAAAAAACTAATTGTACATCTCCTTCTTCAATCACATTTCGAATGAGTGGTGCTTTATATTAATATGTCTTGTTCGACTGTGGAAAACAGGATTCTTCGCCATGGCTATTGCTGATTTATTGTCATAGTGGAGCAGCAGACTTTCTTCTTGCTTTTCTCTGATATCTTCAAGTATTCTTCTCAACCAAAGTGATTGTTGTGTAGCCAAACCAGCTGCTAAATACTCAGCTTCAGCTGAAGATTGCGCCACAATATCTTGCTTCTTTGAGCACCAAGAGATCACACCTGAACCAAGGTTGAATACATAACCTGAAGTGCTCTTCATATCATCAACACTTCCGACCTAATCACTATCACAATAGCCTTTAGCCTCAAGTTTTGACTTCTTCTCAAATCTGATTCCATGCTCCATGGTTCCCATGACATACCTTAGAACTCTTTTTGCTGCCCCAAGATGTAAATGACTTGGTTTACTCATTAATCTTGAGAGTAAACTAGCAGCAAACATTAAATCGGGCCTTGAAGCTGTAAGATAAAACAAGCTTCCAACCAAACTTCTATACATGCTTGCATCTACTAATCTTCCGCCATCTTCCTTCTTTAATTTTTCATTCACCACTAAAGGAATATCAACAGGTTTGCAGCCATACATGCCAAACATTTTCAAAATATTTTCAGCATATCTCTTTTGACAAATAAAAACTCCATATCCATCTTGGTAAAACTCAATACCAAGAAAATGATGCAGCAAGCCAAGATCACCCATCTCATATTTTTTCATCATTTCTATTTTAAAAATTTCAATTATTTTCTTGTTGTTACCCGTATACACCAAATCATCAACATAAAGGGCAACAAGAAGGATATCATCTTTACCTTGATACTTCATATACAAGGTAGGCTCGCTTTGACTTCTTTGAAATCCTTGTTGAATGAAGTAGCCGTCAATTTCACTATACCACGCTCTAGGGACTTGTTTCAACCCATAGAGAGCTTTCTTCAACCTGTAAACTTTCTCCTCTTGGCCTTTTGTCACAAAACCTTTTCTTTTGATTCTCCAGCCTCTGTTGGTACGAGTTCTTCATACCTGTTTTGGACAATCTCTAACACATCCAACGAGGTGAATCGAGTCTGCATTTTAACAGCCCAAAAATCACAATTCTCCCCTTCAAACAAAATAACTTTAACATTGCTATAAGTTGTGGAAGTGTTGCTTGTGGAAGCCATATTTTTGTTGGTTTTGCTGTAGCTGCAAGGATCTGCAGCTCTGATACGACTTTGTTGATGGTATTCTATAGGTGGTGGAGTAAGAAACCAGTTTTGTGTCACATTTTGCACTTAACTTTCACTGGTGGAAGTTATACTTAAAAACACTCCGATTTTACTGAATTCACCAAACACTCTTTGTTTCTATTTTTCTTTTCATATATTACACTTAGCATTACAATGCCTTTATATAGACTTGAAGATGAAATTGACAGAGAATACAATAAGTTGGTAATCAAGATGAGGACTCTTTGGTTCTCTCAATATTAATGATTACAACTCTACCATAAATCTAAATAAAGACAATCATTATAATATGGTGATTAGAATTCTCTCATAATGCTTACTAACGATAGTGGTGGTTACAACACATTAATTTTAACAAAACCCGATGCCTTGATTGAAGGCTTAGGTAAGCAAACTTGTATCCATGATCCCATCAAATTTGACATGTATTCTACCTATGAATTAGTTAGGATTCAAAAATAGAAAATCAAAAATTTTTCAAAAATGAATCAACAATTAAAACAGAATGGTAATTGAAAAAGCTATAAATCAGAATCTATGGGAAGATATCCCTACACAACTACATAAAAAACTTATCCATGCCTTCTATTCCTAACAACCATCACCTATTAATTCTATCATTCTCCATAACTAGTTACTGTCAGCCAACCCTTACTCATTCATTAACTCACTAGTCATTTCTTCTTTCTAGAATATAATTTCCATATTTTAGGGCTTCCATACATTGGTGTATGCGTTCCATAAGACTAATAAATTCATCCTCTTAGTCTCGATGAGTATTGATTCATTTAAATAAATATAAAGCACCAAGATAAGCTTAGTAAAAACACAACCCAACACTTCTGAGACAACAATATAAACTCTACAAATACTTCTCAAATTGGACTCTCCGATCTATCATTTTGTTAAGTACACAAATAATAAAAACATATATCTTTTTCCCATTAGCTGAAGCAACTACAATAATGAAAAGATGAAATAATGTTCTATCACTGCCATAGCAAAAAATAAAGCATAGCAAAAAAACAAATTAATAGATTTTATACCCGTCGCCCATAATGCTAATCATAGGCCCACCAGAAAATGCTTGTTCCGCGACCTCCTCTTCCCCATCAAAAAATGTTTGGTCTCTCTCCTCTTCCTCCACCGTTACTGTGGTGTGATTTGTTGAAATATTAAATTAGATTTAATATTTAAATATAATCCAAGTTGTGTTAGCCCAAGTCCAAAGTTATTTAGAGTTTATTATTTAGTTTGTTATTTTAGTCAAGTCACTTAGGTATATAAATAGACACTTTGTAATTCAGTTTTTAACAATTCAATTCAATAATATTTTCCATTATTTTTTCTCTTTCTCTCCTCGCAAAATATGCCTCACGCACTAACAAATTGATATCTAGAGCTTCGGTTAGATTCTTGATCGTGTTTTCAAGAATCACACGTCAGAGATCGTGTTTCCCGAATCGTGGGTTGTTGTTGATCAATCGCTGCAAAGATGAATGGTAACGAAAATTTAGCAAACTCCCTTCCAACTCTTGATGGTAAGACTTAGCTTTGATGGAGCAAACATATGCAATCTCTATTTGGCTTTTATGAAACCCTAGAAGTGGTTACTAATGGCGTTCCTGCGCTTGGTGAAAATGTAACCAAAGCACAAAGAACCGCTCACAAGGAGGCCAAGAAAAAGGATTGCAAGGCGGAGTTCTACCTCCAATCGGCAGTTGATGTAGATAACTTCAACAAAATCGCTCATGCTAAATCGGCAAAGGAGACGTGGGATATTTTGTCCAAGTACTATGAAGGAGGCGAGAAAGTTAAGGTTGTAAAGTTGTAAACTTTGCGACGACAATATGAATTATTGTCAATGGAAGAAAATGAAAAGATTGCAGGCTTCGAAGGTGCAGAAACTCTTCCATCTCATGAAGGGTTATGGTGAAACCCTAACTGATAAGATGATAGTTGAGAAGGTAATGCGTACGTTGACCTATCATTTTGATCATGTTATCGTAGCTATTCAAGAGTTCAACAATCTTGAAACCGTAAAACTGGAATATTTGGTTGGTTCGTTGGAAGCGCATGAGATTAGGATTGTCGAAAGGAAAGGAGTTCAAGACTCGATACAAGCACTACAGGTGCAATCATGTAAGAAGAATGGTGGTTCCAACAAGTTCAAAGGAAAAATCGACAAGACTCAGGGCAAGAAGTCTTGGTCGAATCCTCACAAGAATAAGATTGATGATAGAACTTCTGAATCCTCAAAAAGAGGAGAAGGAAATTCTTATCAGAAAGACAAAGTAGAGAAAAGAGGTGTGCAATAACTGTGAAAAGTATGGTCACTTGGCCAAGCATTGTTGGTACAGGAAAGACAATGGTTCGACAAAAGGCAAGGACGAAGGAGCGAACCTTGCACGTCAAGATTCAGATGATATTGTAGTTATGATTGCAGTTGCAGATAACCACGTCGAATCCAAGATCTGGTTCCTCGACTCAGGCAGTTTGAATCACATGACTGGTAAAAGAACATGGTTAGTAGATTTCGACGAGTCTAAGAAGAGTAAGGTGAAACTTGCTGATACTAGCTCATTACCAGCAGAGGGTACTGGAAACATAGTTATTCAAATGAATAATGGAACAAAAGCCTTGATCAAATATGTACTCTATGTCCCTGGAATGAAGTGCAATCTGCTAAGTGTTGGAAAACAGGTCGAAAAGGTGTTCTTAGTGGTTATGAAAGATGGAGCCTTAGAACTTTTCACATCCAGAATAACTTGGTCTTGAAATCTCCTATGTCAAAAAATAGAATATTTAAGACCATGATCAGTTCGACTGAGATACAATGTTTTAAAGTAGTTGTCGACCATAAGAATAGTTGGTTGTGGCATATGAGGTTTGGCCATCTGAACTTTAGGTCGCTAAATCAACTGATCATTCAAGATATGGTAACTGGTATACCAAGTCTTGAGATGCCTGACAAACTTTGTGAACGTTGTCTAGTCAGAAAGCAGTCCAAGAAGTCTTTTGTTTCGACTATGCCAATGAGATCATCCTGTATACTCAAAGTTGTACATTCAGATGTATGTGGTCCTTTTGAAGATCATACCATTGGTGGAAACCTATATTTTGTCTCATTTATCGATGAGTACAGTCGAAAGCTCTGGATCTATGTGATCAAACGAAAGGACGAAGTATTTGAAATCTTTAAGAGATTCAAGATACTTGCCAAAAACCAGGGTGAAAAGAAAATTAAAGTTCTTCAAAGAGATGGAGGTGGCGAATACACATCCAAGATATTTGAAGAATTCTGTGCAGAACATGGTATTGATCATGAGATAACTGCTTCTTATACTCCTCAACATAATGGAATAGAAAAAAGAAGAAATAAGACCATATTGGACATGGCGAGATGCATGTTGAAGCAGAAGAATTTTCCAAAATCCTTATGGGGAGAAGCTGTTTTAACTGTTGTTTATATTCTGAACAGGTTCCCTGCCAAAAAGCTGAAGAACAAGGTTCCTAAAGAAGTGTGGAGTGGCAAACGACCATCAGTGAGTCATATGAAGGTGTTTGGCTCTATTTGTTACAAGCATATTCCTGACGCTGGGAGAAGGAAGCTTGATGATAAGAGTGAACCTATGATTCTAGTAGGATATCATAAGACTGGAGCATACAGGCTATTCAATCCAACTAATCAGAAGATTGTGAGGAGTCGAGACATTGCGATTGATGAAGATTCTACCTGGGATTGGAATTATAGTAATGCAATTGACAAGCCACTTATGAGTTATGATTTTGACGAAGCTAGTAATGATGTCAAAGTCGAAGATAGTGTTGGTACCCCAGTTGAAGAAAAAGTCGAAGCAGTTGCTGACATTCTCGACACAGTTGAAATTGAAGAGGATATGGTTGGCACAAGTTAGAGACCTCAAAGAACTAGAGCTCGTCCAACAAGATTTCAAGACTATGAAGTGGTTGGTGATGACGAAGTCACAATAGATGGAGAACTAGTCCATTTTTCTTTACTTACAGGTGCTGAACCAATCAACTATAGCGAAGCCTCCAAAGATAAACAATGGAAGTCTGCTATGCTCGAAGAGTTACAAGCAATTGAAAGAAACAACACATGGGAGTTGGTCGAATTGCCAGCTCATACAAAAGCTATCGAAGTAAAGTGGGTGTTCAAGTTGAAGCACAATGCTGATTGGTCGATAGCAAGGCATAAGGCGAGATTGGTAGCTCGAGGATTTCTCTAGAGAGCAGGACTCGACTACTCTGAAGTATTTGCACCTGTCGCAAGATTAGAAACTGTTTGACTAGTGGTAGCCTTGGCATGCAAGCAAGGTTATGTCAATATCAAATTGACTCCCCTAGGTACAACAGGCAAAATCTGTCTAAAATCTCCACCAAATACGACAACCTTCCCACTAAAAACTTGATCAAAATTGCTAGAGCTACTCATAACACCCCTTAAGGTTATGTCTAGTTCTTCAAAATAATATTTGCGCGTCATTGGTGCCTCTTACCATATAATCAACTTTGTTTTCCTAAGTAGTTTAGAAACGTCATCGTCATAATTAATCTTACAAGTTGAATTATCCAAAGTTGGTACCGGTATTTTGAACTTAGAGTGTGCGGTTCAACGCTTAGGTAATAATAAAGGCGTTATTCCACTTCTTGCAACAGTTAAACAAATATTATGTTTAGACCTCAAAGAACTTGCAAGTATTCTCCACATGTATGTTTTACCGGTACCTCCATAATCATGTAGAAAGAAAACACCTCATTTTTTTACCATTAACGGCAGACATGATTTTATCATATATTTCGGCATGTTCGACTTAAATATATAAGACCAAAAAGTACAACTTCAGAGTTGTTACGCATATGAATCTTACAATATGCAATTGAACTAAATCATGGAACCATGAATTTCCTGTTAGAGCTTTTAATAGATTACAAAATTCGGTCTTCATGGATTGAACGTCGTAACACCTTTCTTCAAATATAAGGCGATTTCCTAATTGTTGAAAAACATATCCAGTTGGATATGGAATTGGTTTGAAATCTGCAATACTTCTAAGATTTTCTAGAAGTAGTGTTTCAATTGCAACAAATGTTATATCCAGCATGTTGAGGAAGCAAAGTGTCATGTATTTCATAGATATTAAATGAAAATGATATAATAGTGTCAAAAAGGAATGAGAAAGAAAATTTGTGACAAAAAACATGCTAAAATAGTACCTAAATTGAATTGAAAAAATATAAACAATGTTATGATTGATGTTCTAGACCTGAATCGTTTATTAGTTGTCTTTGTGCTTCCAACATACCATCTGTCAACAATACCCATGTCTCATTCCATACGCGAGCATGCCGGTTCACATTACTCGACAAAAAGCTTTCTAAGGAAACTTCCTGAACCCAATTGACTCGCTTATTTAATAGACCCAATGTATTTTATATCATCTTCAAAGAAACCCATTGCAAAGCAAGCCTCCCTAAAAGAATCATATTTAGTGTCGCCAATCTTTCGAATTTCCTCATAAGTTGTTGGTCCTTTTACAACAGTCAACATCAGGCGGAGGTAAAAAAGTTCTTCAGTTGAAGAGGGCACCCATATCAGACGCCCAATGGTAAAACCTCATTTTTTCGGCTTCCACATTCTTTTTCTATTTTCTTAAACAAACTTTATGACAAATTGATCGTATGTTAATTGTTTGGTGTATTCATATTTCCTATTTGCAACTAACCAAGAAGTGAACATGAATTTAGTAACACTTGCTTTTTCTAAAAAAATTTCCATTTGGTGAAAATTTGAGTAGTACATAGCTTTCTCATCAATAAGATAGAAAAACATACGTTCAACAGCTGGCTTCCTTCCATGAATGTTGTAAGAAAATATTCTCAAACATGCTTCACTTGGAGAAACATATCTATGGTCAAGATATTGTTTGATCTCATCCACGTAGTCAGTATCATGAGATGATGCTCCCTTAGAATAACATTGCTTACGGTAATTCTATCATACTTTGTGAATATACTTGAAAATATACTTTATAGAGGTACTTTGGTTGCACCATTCAATATTAATATGAGCTTGGTATTTTAATAACAATCTTGTAACATAGGGCATGACATGCCGGATATCACTTTTGTGAATAATGTGTGTTTCAGATATTCTTCTGTATAGTGGATAACCATCAGCATCAACAATCGTACCTCCAATGAATTTTTTGGGAAAATATTTTGAGAATTTTCTGTTTTTCATACATGGAGATGATAACCAGGATAGACGACATATACCATTGAACATATGTATCTTGATTAAGTTGTACAAAGACGGATAAAGTTGAGGGTCTGAAATCTCAACACAAATAATGTTTTCTATGTCAGAAGGTGTTGGACATTTACTTTGAGAATGCAAAATTATCAAAATGTGAGCATGTGGGAGACCTCTTTTTTGAAACTCAATTGTATACAAAATCGAAACATAATGAAATATAAAGAAAGATCGATAGAAATAGTAAAAGTATAATGTTGATATATTTGAAAGTTGAATTTGAAGGCAGAAGACATACATGCCAAAACCTTTCCAAGTACATATCTTTTTGTTATATCAATCATGATTTCATCAAATTTTATTTTGAAGACTTTTGAAACAATATCAAGGCGATCACGTGCCTTTAAATTCTAGGGTGATAATAACCGTGTAATCTCAGGCCAATTAGGGTTGCATGTAAATGTTATAAATAAATAAGGGAATCCTAACTTAATTGAAATAGTCATACCATTAAAACTTAGTTGGTCCATATATCTCTTGCTTCCCACAAAAGTAGATGGCAACACGACTCTCTTTCCTCTTTTGATCCTTTGGTCGTTCGGAGCACCACCACATTACTCCTGCAATTTTTGATAGTTTCCAACTCTTAATTTAGATTTCTTATTCCTCAACCAATTAAGATGTTCTGGCTCCATCATCGATTAGCCATTAACCAAATTTTTTTGGAAAAGTCTCCTGGAGTAGAGTAATGTTTCGACCTCATTTGTGCGCTCCTGTAATCTGAATGACATTCAATATTTAATGGTCTAACGATTTTTCATGGTAACCAAATGTTCATGTTGATACTTATGCAGTATGTTTGTGTTATAAACATCCTTGCCCTATGTAAATATCAAAGGGTATTGGTACGCAAGGTAGCTTGCATGAAACTTATATATTCTTTGTAATTGATCATCACGTGCTTGGATTATGATGTCTCTTTGATAAGATGAATCAATATCACCAACAACAAGGGTAGCAACTTCTGAAACACTAGGAATTTTATAAACACGATCTTCCTCAGGTCTATCAAAAATAAGTCTCAACTCTAATTCCTGAAATGCGTCGTCTTTTAACATATCCCCTACCATTCTAAAAGCTTGAACATTATTCTCATCCAACATTATCTTTAGTTTGACAACGATTTCTTTGTCTATACTTTTATTATCTCTTCTTGATCTATGAAATATCTGAAGTGAATAAAAGTATATTATTTAAAATGATAAGTTTGAAAATAAGGAACCATAATACCTGAAACAATTGATCATGTTTTCGACTTTGTTGTCAGTGTCAAAAATATAAAGCTGAGCATATTTTGGAGGATGGCCTACTTCGAATAACATACTTCCTATTTTGTGACAACTTTGACCATGTACTCGCAGAGTAGGTGGACCTCTTCCTCTATATGTTATTGTGTCAAACTTCATTCCAGGGGAAGTGAAGGAAAAAATTGAGTTGTATGTTCTAATATTGCTCTAGAAATTATTACCCTAATGCAAGGTGTGATAAAAAAGAAGACTATTTTAAAGAAGTTGCAGTTGTTTATGCAAGGGGAGTACTAACTTGCCACCTTTGAAACACAACTAGAACTTAGGAACAATAATATTTCTTGACTTTCCTTTACGCTCTTGATATAACATACATGATTGACAATATTGTCATTCCCACACATGGTCACTAATATTTGAACATTATGCAGTGTAATATTAAAGAATTATGAATGGGAAAAAAATTGTATGTTATATTTTAATGAGTATAATTTAACATATGTTGCAGGTTAGGTTGAACCAATGGTTCAACAACATAAGGATCTTCGAAATCAAATTCACCATCCAAACTATGGTCATAATCAAAATTTGTATTCTCATCATCCAAAGAAAGTGTTGGAGTACCGGCGTGTGGATTCATAATGGAATGACCATGAATAGCTAGGTTTGAAAGTCGTTGACTTGTAAATGCAGTGGTAGTTGAATTATTGTATGGTGGAGACAGCACAGGTGTGGTAGTATGGCTGATAAATGTGTTATTGAATATGTTAAATAAATTAATACCAGATTGCAATTCAAATCTCCCTCTTTTATTTTTTCCATATTGATCTTTATGGTAAATAGAAGGTGATGTGTTAGGGACATTTGAAACATCTATTGAAATCGATGCACACCATTGTGAAGAATTTTTGGATTTGGGAAACCTAGACGCATTGTGTGATTTCTCAAAATTTTCTTTGTTGCAAGAGCTGTTAGCATTGTATTCATTGTTATTAACATAAAGAGGATCCATTAATAATAAAACTTGAAGATAAGGGGTAAAAAAGGTAACATTGAAGTTAAATGTTTGATAAAAAATAAACACCATGATCTATATGAATAAATAAATATGAAGGTTGGGCGGCATAGTACGAAAAATGAAACATCATTTGTAACCCATGTTATGTAAATAAGATTTTCTAGAATATTAGAAGTTCATTACAAATGTATAAAAGAATATGATAGAATTATTTATTATAGGTTGTACACAGGCCTAAGAAGTGTAGGTGGCAGGATACAGACCTGCTTCTTGCGCAGGTGTGGGGTTTGCATATAGAGATATTGTAATGCCTTGTATAATATATACCTAGAATAATACCATACAAGTGTTTTATTTGGTATTGACACCATCATAAGTGCCTATTGGCATAATTCACATACTTGACCATTCTAATATATAAAAACAAACTATGGTACAAGACATGGAAATTTGCCAAAACA